>OX577858.1:1300000-1925000 GCA_951213275.1 Idaea straminata
TACAATTTTTTTTTTACAAAAAACAAGATATTTTAAAACAGTTTGTCCTCGGCACGAAGCTAGAGCAATAAGCCCTAATAATTAGTTAATGTTATTTATTTGCAAGAAATATAGTACAAAGATGTCAACTAAAAATATATTCAAAATATTTCACCAGCACTTTGCTTGACATGCAAATCCTACTTAATATTACAAATGTGAAAGTTTGTGTGTTAGTATGTGTGTCTTTGTTCCTCCTTCACGCATAAACTACTGGATAGATTGCGATGAAACTCGGTATGTACCTATATAGCCAGAGACCTAGACTAACACATAGGCTACTTTTTATCCCGATATTGCCTCGGGATCACACCTAGTCCTAACTAATATTATTAATCCGAAAGTTGGTTTATTTATTTGTTTGTATGTTCCTTCTCGGTCAACGACTGCACCGATTAAGATAGAAACGCTATACTGTTAGTTTAGAGGATGGAGAAGGACTAAGGATACTTTGATCCTGCAGTATCGGCACTAGCGCGGGTGAAACCCCGGGGAGCAGCAAGCTTATAAAATAACATTTAAATTGTCCTCCCTTAAAACATCTCGATCTGTTTGTTGTTAATTTGTGTCAGTGTTTCCAGGTAGTCTTAATTTTATTTCGATTTAAGAGACATAAATATGAAATGAAGATATCGGTCATCAAGAACTTACAGACACCGCGAACTTGAGACAAATATTTAATGCTTCGTTGACCATAGTTTAGCGGGAACGAAAAAAAGCTGGATTTTTGAAAAAAAAAATTGAGGAGTATAGACTGGAGTATTTCCTCAATGGAGAGCAATTCAATGTAATGGTACGTTCAAATGATACAATTCAGGCAAATGCAAACATAACTTTGAGGGTTATGTTCGAAGTGTGGTTCAAGTAATTTAAAAAACTCGATGTTCTATTACTAGCAAATGCAATAGTGTGTCAGACCTTTAGAGATCGAAATGTAGAATCCCCTATTATTTGAAAAGGATATCATTTACAACCTGCTAAAAGCCTATGCCGTGAAATCACCTTAAAAATATTTAATATTTAACTTTAACGGTGGCATTTTTTTGGAATAATCTTGCTTTTATTTCATTACGGCAAATTATGAGTAGCGCCAACTCAATATGTGCAAAAAAACGCTTTTACTAAAGTACCTATTAAGAAAGATAAAGCTCTGCATCGTAGAATAAATGATATTCATAATGTACAAGATTTTGTTAATGCTTATAAGTTTCTACGAGTAATAGCTATTGCCTGCGACTTCGTCCGCGTAGAAGTCGTAAATGGATCATGGAATCGCGTTGTCTCATACAAACTTTGCCCCCCTTTTTCACCCCCTTAGGGGTGGAATTTCTGAAAATCCTTTCTTATCCAATGCCTACATCATACAAAGAACACACCCTCCAAGATTCAGGTCTCTACGATCAGCGGTTTAGGCTGTGCGTTGATCCGTCAGTCAGTCAGTCAGTCAGTAGTTCAGGACAAAGCATTTTATATGTATAGAAGATAGAAGATAAGTGTTCTAAGTCCAAAGTTTAAGTAACAAAAGTACTTTGACCGGATTGTGATCGGGGCTGATTTGTGAGCTACTACCTCACAATTATCACAATTTAACACGTCCATATGTTGCGTTTATTGTCGTAAATATATCAATATAAGTAGTACCTTTATAATAACCCAGTTTTAAGTGCTTTTATTCGAATGGTTTATGTGGAAATTCAAGGTAGTACTTACACAGAAAAAAAGGTTTTTGAAGTAAAAAACTCTACAAAATAATTTCTTAGTTTTAATAAAAAATGTGATTAACTACACAAATTAAATTACTCCTTATTAGTTTTTAGAACATTTAAGTGCTAAAAACAAAAAATGCCTCTCTAGCGTTTTTAGGTAGAAGATTATTTCTTACTTCAAGAAAGTTTTTGTTCCTATTCACACTCATATTTTTGAACCATAATCCAACTAGGGGCCGTGGTCCAACATTTTAAACTAGTTGGGCCAAATTTTTTAATAAGAAGTTATAGCAGCGCCCCGTGGTTTTACCCGATTCAGTCCTGATTTTGTGGAAATATAGACATATAAAATTTAAATCCTTCTCCATACTTTAACCTGTCCCTGTACAAATTTCCATCCAAATCGTTCCAGCCGATTGACCGTGATGAGGAAACAAACAAACATTCTCGTTTATAATATTAGTTAGCATTAGTTGAAATTTTACGAGGCGATGAAATATTATAGTCTACCTACTCATCTACTTTACGACTTACGTTGCCTAAGTCTCCAATATGGTGATCTAGTTATAAATACATAACGTGACCATACGTCTCACTTTGGGCGGGACAGTCCCGCTTTCAAACTGTTTGAGAAAAAATGACCTGCCTAAGCCGTTAAAGGTTGTGAAGGAAGATTCCTTTAACGTTGTGATGAACATTATCGAAGAGAATCAGAAGTTCTGGCCCTAATTAATCCACTTACTTGGGCTAATAAATACTATAATTTCTGCCAGGCAACTGGCTTGACGTCGTAAAGGGTAATAAGGGTAAGTGGAGGCGTAAAAGTAGGAAAGCGGACCCCGGGCTCCCGAGAGGGATGCAACCGGGAACATCGCTCGGATGATGATGATTTCTACCAGTCAAATTATTGTATGATTCCCACAAATATCACATAATATTTCGTAGATATTTGTTTCATAATCCAACATTTAACAGTACCCCATGTAACCCAACATTTTTAAATTCATTCTTTAGTTGTCCCGCTCTGACTCTAGAAAATTATGGTCACGTTCTAAATACACCTACTCTAATTAATTTATACCAGATATAAATCTAGATATATAAAGATAATCCGTTTAGAATTAGCACGGCTGTAAAAATATAAAAATTTACTTGTAAAATTTGGTATACAACCGAAGATAGTAAAATCTTAAGAGACCACGGAAATAAAACTATCAAGATTTCTACACCTACAATGTTAGTATTGGATATTTTTTTTAACGCAAAATAGGCTTACATTTGACCTCATCTCACCGACTAAAGCGACTATGAAGTCGAAGATGTAGCCTAGAAAGAGAACATCATACCTGGATAACATGATGGAAAGCGACGAATCACTTGGCACCGCATGATTTTGGCCAGGGGTTGGTGTTAGAAGCCGCGCTGACCAAGGTTTACTACAGTTTGATTAGGTATCTGCTTCTTTAGTACCATCTTGGTTTATGTTTAGGCCCCACACGTAACCGATAGGACATCAAGGGCTAAATCATACGTATGCGAGCAAACCTGAACCCCCAAAAGTGTCAAAAATAGCAAAACATTATGATGTAAGATAATAAATCTAACAACACGCGTTCCGCAGAATTATGTATAAATATAAATTGGAGCTTTATTAAACCAATATTTAAATAGCTCCTGGTCTAGGGCCAGCCAAAATATTTAACGATTATGTTTGCGGTCAAGATGACTGATAATGTCAAGGTCTGTCTTACTCCCTTATTCCAAAACGAAGTTTAATAGTCCGCGATGTGGATTTACCCGTGAACTATAGTCTAAACACTATATACTCTATAGGGATAGTGTTTAGACTATAGTTCCCTATATAATCTATAGGGATAGTGTTTAGACTATAAATCACGAGTAAATCTGTGTTTAAATCTAAGATTTAAATCCACATCTCGGACTATTATTAAACTTTGTTTTGAAATAAAGACTTAAAGTTTACTTTAGATTAGTTGGACTAATTAACAGAGTAGTTGAACTAGATCACTCCACTAAATTATTTCTCTTGTTTTAAGGCAACAGTAGGCGGTCTTACCTATTATTCCTCTATGGTTCTTACCATTCTGGCCTTTGCTTTTACAAAATTAATGCTTACAATATTTATGTTATGACTCCAAATTGGTTGTCGATCGTTTTACGTATCGTCTCTATAAATTCTGATAATGTTACCATCCGATACGGGAATTATCGAAAAAACCAAGTGGAGAAACCAGAAGAACATTATGATCTCCTTCGACGGAAAAGTGTAATTTTACAATTAAGTCGTTATGTGTAACAATTTATTTAACTTGATGTGATTGATAAAATACAGCGCCTGTAGAAATACCTTACTTTTTGTACTTTATGCCTTAACATTTTCTTTTGGCAAAGATTTCTAAGTTACTTTAATGTACCTAAGTACCTACTTAGACTACCTACCTCTCAACTATCCTGTTTTTTGTTAGGATTCCGTATCGGGTAAAACGGGATCCTTTTATTAATACTCCACTGTCCGTCTGTCAGCATCTCATGAAGCCTGATAGCAAGACAGTTGAAATTTGCACAGATCATGTATTTCGGTTGCCGCTTTAACAAGAAATACTAAAAAAACAATACGTATGTTGTTACTTTGAACATTGGGAGCAAAATGTGCTATTCTATATTACGAGATCGAAACTTACTTAAGTGGAGCTATCTCTCTGTGTAGTCGGCCCCTCATGACTGAGGATCGTGGTTATTATTGTATGAGTCTGCATTTGATTCGGATGATCCGTCTCCAACGGCTTCTGTTCATCACATCTCTCAACATTGTCATGGAGCCTGACCGTTGATGAGTCTTTAATCTGATTCGTGGTTGGGGATCGGTCTCAACAAACATGAGTTTCTCCTGGGCGAAGCTAGATTCTGCAAAAAAATGTTATTAAATTTAGCTGTGCGTTTGCAGGAAGAAAGTATTTTCTACATTTTTGGACAATTTAAAGACGAACATTCTTAGTCGTTTAAACTTTGTCGTAGTAGTTAGTCGCTCAATTTAAACTACGGTAGATGTCAGAAACGAAGAAAGTCAATTTAGATGTTAGATCAAAATCTAAAGAAGTATGTTTCTTATTTGTTCGGTTTCTGAGTAGGTCGGATAATTAGATTGCCAGAATTTCAGCAGCACTAATATTGAGTTTACCAAATTCTTACTTGACCAGACTATATTTGGACCATATTCTGAGTAGGACATAAATTTAATACAGACTATCTTTTCGAAAAAATGTTGCATTTGTGTTTTCCACCTTCTTTGTAGATTGTAAGTAGGTAGGTAGGTATTACCTACCTATTTTTTTTTCTCTTTTTTTAGCTCTTTTTCTTTCGCTTATCCTGGTTCATCCTGCATCAGATCGTACGATTTTAGGTTGTCAATTGGTTTAGGTACTGCGAATCAGCTTATCCATTTCTTCACCATGTATCGGGTAGTCTTCCTCTACCCCTAGTTTTTATTGGGATGTTCCTTGTTCACGGCCGGCGGGATCTACTTCGCGTCTAGATTTTTTGTTGTTTTTCGCGGGGCAACTTTAAATAAACCTTAATAAATACATGAGGTTAAATTATGGAACAATATTTAAATGACTTATTCATATTTAAATTACCGAAAAAACACGACAATTATAACAGCTTGAGTGAATAATTGTAAACGAATACTTTCATTTAGATTTATGTTTGACGACCCAGTTGGCACAATGGTCACCATGCCGGACTGCCAAACACAGGGTTGCGGGTTCGATTCCCGTCTCAGACTAGTATTTATGCTTAGATATTTGTCTGTGGTCTGGTTGTTTCTATGTATTATAAGTATGTATTTACAAAAGAAAAGTATATAAGTAGTATATCCGTTGTCTAGCACTCATACCACATGTCTAGTTACTTAGCTTGGGGCTAGATGGCGATGAGTGGAATGTCTTGCAATATTTATTTATATTTATTTATTATTTATTATGGTCCAATATTGTAAAAAACATAAAGCCACAAGAGGAGACGGAGGCAAGTCACGAGTGTATGTGTTAGACCTTCTAGGAAAGCGTGCTACATTTTAGGCCGCATGGTAAGAAATAGTGGTCAAACACTAATTTATTATTTATATAAAAAACTAGCTGCGCCCCGCTGTTTCACCTGCGTAATAATTTTCTGCGCAACTTTCTTAATATTTTCTTTCATAAAAACCTTCTCTTGACAATATCAAAGACAACAAAAAAAGAATTGGCCAAATTGGTCCAGGCGTTGTTGAGTTATGCGCTTACCAACACATTTTGCGATTCATTTTTGTATATTATAAGATTAGGACTTGTATTAGATGGATTAAGCTTACCTAGAACTTATATCATCCTCTCACCTTAGTCGACCATGTCCAGAGGAAAGAACTCGTTATTACTGCTAAAGTATTTACTGTAAATTATTTAAGTAAGTACTCCGAAATAAATTTCACGGTGTCGAACTGTGCGAAGTGAAGCGAACATAATTTGTAATTACACCATATTGCACATCTCGACCACCTACGCTATTTTAAATTTAAATTAATTTAAAAAGTTAAAAATAAGTAAAATCTTCAATCTGGGTGATTCGGTTCTTTACCAGGCTGACTTTACTGTGCTGATCCCGGCGGGGTCAGTTTACTTTTATGAAATACCTACATAATAATATTTTAGACGACCCAGTTGGCACAATGGTCACCATGCCGGACTGCCTTACACAGGGTTGCGGGTTCGATTCCCGCCTCAGACAAGTATTTATGTATAGATATTTGTCTGTAGTCTGGTTGTTTCTATGTATTATAAGTATATATTTACAAAATAAACGTATATAATTTAGTATATCCGCTGTCTAGCACCCATAACACAAGTGTAGTTAATTAGCTTGGCGCTAGATGGCGATGTGTGGAATGTCCTGAATTATTCATTTATTTTATTTATTTAAATAAGGTTGAATTAGCAACATCGATTTTAAATGATGACGTAAGTATTTATAACGTTCATCTGTCATTTCTATTTAGCAAAATTCTACTGATCTATTTTATGAATAAAATTAATTAAATATACCATAGATATATGATATGACGTCCTTTTTTAATATACTTACACGTTGGTTTAACAGCCTATAATTTTTGACAAGATTAAGTCTTAAAAATTGATGAACACCGTATGCATTCACAAAAAACTGTCATGTTCTGTTGACATGGTAGTTAACCATAGTAACTTATTTTCATCGATGTTTTCTTGTGACGTTATCACGTAAAATTATCGTCCGTAAACCGACTATACAGACAAATGCTTTTTTTTGTTAAAATATCAAACAACAAGTGACGTAATAATTAATACGAGAACGATAGAGGTTGTGTGTCTATTGTAAAAATAAAAACTACAATTTTATTACTCAAGATCGACTTTTACTGAAAAATACTTTGGTTTTTATAACAATTTTGTTTCTATTTTAGGCCTGAATAATTTCAATATCTATTCACACATTATATAAAATAGTTGTCTAATAATTTAAAGATTTTTTCAAAATTTATAACTTTGTATTAATTACTTTTTCAAAATATACTTAGGTGTATGTAATAGTCCACATTATAATCTCTATTATAAAGAGAAAGCTGTTTTTATTTGTTTATTATTAAAGAAATCCCTGAGAGTAACCTAGGCTCCTTTTTGTATCTTCTCATTCCCACGGGATTGGGACTTATACGGTGAAAACATTGGGCCCTCTTAATTTTAATTTAAAAGGTTATAACTGGATAAAATACTCATACTAGATAGATAGTATTATTGAAAAGTAATATTGTTCATAAATTAATTACAAATAAAGGAACACAACCAAGTTATACAAAAACTGTTGTTTATTAGGAAAATAGGTAAGAAAATTCACTTCGTATGAAAACTCCAATCTATTTCCGTTCCAGTTACTTACACAAAATCTACTGAACTGATTGCGATGAAACTTGGTGTTTTGGTAGGTGAAGAAGAAATATTTTTTTATTTCAATATTCTCACGGAATTACTGAAATGAGTAAAACCTCTGGCTACAGTTATTATCAGTAGTATTTGCTTCCCCAAAAAATTCATACTAAATGATAAACCAACAACTTTAAATGCAAAAAATACTCTTAAGCTTACATTTTAATATTTTATTCCTTTTGTCATGTATTTTTTTTGAATATCACACACATTTTTCATTTTAATTAACTAGGAAATACTTAGATTACAATTACATAGAAAATAATGATTAATTGTACATTAATTTATTCTTACAATATCTACTTCTAAAATACACTATTTACTTCATGAAATACTTAACATAGGCATATATTTTTGGCATTGATTTGATATTAATAAAATTGATTATTCTTTCAAAAAAATGTATGTGGGTCTACGTACACTTTAAAAAATTCTAGGAAAAGGAGTTTTGATTTAAAATACCTTTGACGAAAAAATGTTTTTATAATATATTAATGTACCTATACTTTAGTATAAATAAAGTTATGTATATTTATATTTTTCTTAGGCCAAGGAAATATCTTGCTATAAATCTTTAACAAATATTTTAGAAGTAATAACCTAAATATATTTTTTTCATTTACAATTATTATTATCGATAATAAGACAGAGCAATTACAAAGAAATAGAATTTTTAACTCGCATGTTTATATTCACTTCTAAAGTTATTTAAAACTCTATGGCGCGAATACCCGCCTGCGACGAAGATGGTTCGGGGTCGATTCTATTTATTTTGTAATATATTTTTTAATAATAAATTAATTATTTACCTAACCTATCTACTTAGTCAAATAAAGGAGTATTAAAATGGCAAGAAAACAGTTTAAAATAATATTTTTTCTACCTACTAGATATATTTGATATGAATTAATCAATTATTATTTCTAAATACTGAATAGAAACTGTTTTTTTAATCTATTTTATATGATAAAATCTAGATTATTAAATTAATCAAAATCTCATTTTTATAATTTAATTTCAGCTATAAGACGCCTGCTATATTTTTATCTGCAACATTTTTTTATCAAGTCTATAAGCCCTTTATTAATATACTAGCTGTTGCCCGTGACTTGGTACGCGTGGTAATATTGTTTTACCTACTAAAACCTTCCTCTTGAATAAATCTATCTTTAGAAACCGCATCAAAATCCGTTGCGTAGTTTTAAAGATCTACGAATACATAAGGACAGACAGACAGCAAGAAGCGACTTGTTTTATACTGTGTAGTGAAATTTAAAAGCAAATTAATCTATAAGACGCCTGTTATATTAGTATCTGCAACAATTTTTTATCAATTCTATGAGCCTTATTTTAATGTGTGAGCCTGATAAAAACTGAAGAGCAATCGTGAGAACTAACTATTCCAAGTTAAAAATGTGGACTAGTTCCAAATACCTAGATAGATATCAGCAGATGTCTATGACCAATAATAACGATGAAGTGTGTAAAAATGAAGCTGTATGGTCTTAGCAGTTAGCCTTCCCTTACCGAGTCAAATTTAAAAAAATGGGTGCTTGGGAATGAGAAGTTATACGTCCGTCTGTCTGTCCGTCTGATTTATATTGTGGGCAGCTTCAACCTGTTACTTTAGTATTACAGTGATGCGCGCGCATCTTAAAATTAAACTCTCGCAGCTTCAACCTGTTTTAGTTTTGGGTTACGCACCTGCAACATGTGACTTTTGTGTTACAGATGCAAGCGCATTCTAATATTTCACTCTTATCATTTTTTCCGCGCATAAAGAAGTATAACTTCAAAAATCATTCTCTTGACCAGAGACTACGATGGAAATAAAATCGGTGAAGATTGTAAAGACGAGGCTGTGTGGTCTCACTTAGCAGTTAGCCTTCCCTGACTGGGTAAAATAAAAAAATATAATTCTCTTGACAAAAAAAAAACGGTTGCTATAAAACCCGCCTATCTAACGAGCGCGAACTAGCTAAGATAGAAAAACAATACATATAGTATTCTTGAATTTAAAACAGATTTAAAGTCTAATTATGTTTAAAAAGATGGAAAATTATGTTTTAAAATATCAGATTACAAAATAATGTTTTATTTATATATCTAAATGGGTCATTTATAATTTGAAACAACCTATTTTTAAAGCCTTTTTACATTCCACCTCCAATAGTGGGTGTTTTTACGAAATAAGTGGTGAGTGTTCCTTTTCCTTTGACGTACGTCGGACCGCGACATTCGAGGCTGTATCCAGCTCGCATCAGTACTCTGAAAACAAAGTAGATTTATTTATTGAAATAATGTTGCCAGCCTTCTGGGAGAATGCTCGAAGTATGGGATCGATGCGATGTTTTATATTTGTTATTTTTTTTTTCTCTAATTTTAATAGTTAGAGGTACTAGCTGTCCTGCCAAAAACAACGTACGAATATACAAAAAAAGAAAAACATAAAATAAATTGATGTTGTTCGATGTTGGCGAATATACACAAAAAAAATCATACAAATCGGTTCAGCCGTTTAGGTGGTGTTTGGCAACTAACATCGCGACTAAAAAATAAAAAATGTTGACTTTGACTTACCATAAAAAATATGAAATAATTTAAATAAATGTATATGCGTTTATTAACATGATTCTTACGGTGAAGAAAAACACCGCGGTGAGACCCACAGCTTAGTTGGCTCCAGACGTTTTGAAGAGTTATTTTATATATAGACACGGTCGTTTAAGCTGAGAGGGTGGTAAAGGCACTACGACGTCCTCAATAGCACAGATAAAGCGCTGCTGTATAAATCATCTAGATTAGATGTAAAGACCAATATTCACTCACGTTGAACAACCTTTAGAAAGGCGTGGCCAAAAAATATGGCGCGAAAACTGCGTCGCCTCGCACTTGCTCCAAAAATATGATATCACAGTTTTATTTCATTCTTCTGATAGACAACTATACATATACTTGTAGGTATTGAAAGCACCTTTCCAAACATCTATTTTTAACTACCGACGCAAAAACGACTGGGTGTTATAAGTTTGACGTGTCTGTGTGTGTGTGTGAACGGCTGAACCGATTTCGTCTTTTGTTTGAAAGGTGAATTAGTCGGGAGTGTTCTTAGCTATGTTTGATCGAAATCGGTTTAACCATCTTCGGGGCTTTTTTTTAAATTCTTAATTTTTTAAACAATCATGACTGTATAATTCCGGTCTAGAGAAACAATGAAAAATAAATTGAAATTTAAAAGACTAGAATGACGCCAATAGAATTTTCAGGTCAACAAAAAAGCGATTCTAGTTGAGTTCCTACGTTAAGTACTAACTTGGCAGTATCATCAGTAACGTGTATCCGTCCCATGACACCCGTAGAGTCCATCCTGGACGCAACATTCACTGTGTTACCCCAGATGTCGTACTGCGGCTTCTGAGCGCCGACAACACCTGCTATTACTGGACCGTGGTTTAAACCTGGAACATAAGGCAACATGGCTAAGGGCCTCTAACACAGAGTGTCGATAGAATCGTAATAAACATTGAAGAGGAAAGGGTACCGGGGGCTTTCTCCATACGAACGTAGTCCACTGGTTTCTCCCTGGATAATGACACTAGAGCAATTTTTTTTTTGCATAATGCTCCTTTGTTGTTGAAAATGTTTTTTAAATCTTAATTTCTATGATTATTAGAAAAAAAAACATAAGGGCATAGACATGACATGGTTTTATGGCACAAAAATATTTGTGCGAGTGTCATTACCCGAGAAAACAGTCGACTACGTTTGTATGGTGAGAGCCCCGTTACCCTTTCACCTTAATGTCAAAAATATGACACGATGACCACTGACTCACTTTGGTATTCTGCTCTAGAATCGTGCCCTAATGGAATCTCGATAGTTGTCAAAACGGTATAACGCTTAGCAACATATACCATGTTGGTAGGCAACACCAGCGACGTATCTATTACCATTCCATTGAGACTTCATAGCGATTCTATTGCGATGTTGTTAAAACTTTAGCAGAACACCAAATAAAATCAGAATCTTGGTATAATATCAATAGAGTCTCGATATAATGACAATGCAGAAGGCCCTGGTGAATTAGGGAAGTTCCAATATGTCCAACAAGTTGGCCTGGAATGTGATCATAACCTCGGGGCCGAAGTGACCTAACTATAAGTGTCGTTTGGGTGGTTTAAAACGAGCTAGTACAGGCAAATTGGGGCAGTTCCCTTATGAGCAACCAGTTGATGACCTATAGGCAAATTTATTACCATCGGATGGCTACCGAAAGGTATAAAACTGAAAAGTCATTAATGGCAACACATCAAAAGTCGCGGGAGTGAAAGTTTTAATTATCTTTTCGATCGTCTTTTGTTTCCGTTTCGATCGTCTCTTGGATTCGGGTTAGGTTAGGAACACCATTTCGGGTCAGGTTCAGAAGAGGGTAACGTTCGGAATAAAAATAATATTATTTTTGCAGTTCCTAACCTAACCCGCTACCGGGTTACGTTTCGGATCAGGTTAGGAATAAACCAATTTTTTTTCGTTTCAGTTGCCTTTCGATGGTTCGTGAAACACACAAAAAAATATTGTTAGTTCCTAATGAGACTCTGAAACTACTAGATTAATTGTGATAAAACTTTTCAACTTCTAGAATTCTCGGTATATTGGCTACTTTCTATCATCCAGTTATTTTCAGAAAATCGAGACATAGGCATGTAAAATCGAGCATTTAGTAATGCATAATTGTTTAAACTCACCTATCCTAAGTTTAAATCTCTGGAAGGATTCCCTGTTGATCTGATCGAGAATCGTCATCAAGGCGATCGCGAATTCAACCAGAATACCTACCGTGTGCTCTTCTTTACTTTTAGCATCCTAAAATTAAACAAAAACAATAATATAGAGTATAGGAATAATAACATAGGGGAGGCCTATGTCCAGCAGTGGACGTGTTTGGGCTGATATGATGATGATTAATAATAAAGTAGGTAACCTGAATATAAAAAGACTAAAAAAATTTAAATATCGATAACTGTACAATAATTTTGTTCCAAATTCGGGGTTGATCGATCAAAGTTAGAAGACCAGTCAAGTGCTTCCTTCAAATGTTACTACTTTTGGCCCAAGGATGTGCAGAAAAATACCAGGCCAATGTCATGATCCACCTTCTCAGTCCAATTGAATGGACTTGGTCCTAAGCAGGTTTTTTACTGCCGTCCACCTCAGTTCACCTGGGTGGACCATGGACCGTTTCTCTTGCCTCTTCACTTTAAAACTACTTTCCGTGATAAGGGTCCAAAGCGACCGTTTTCGTGTACTACCTATGTCATCTTCTTTAAATTAAAAGGGGAAAAGATTCCGTAAGCAGAACCTTTTGCGATGTTGTGCCATAGTGGTGAAAGCATTAGTCATCTTGCTTCCATACGCTTCTCCCCTTCTTTTCCTCCCTTCATCCCCGTCCTTAAAGAAGGGAAAAATCTGCTTTTTTTCTTGGAGTCCTTGGTGCACCGGATGCTTAGACATTGTTGGTAATCATGTTCGTCACATAAAGAGCTAGTACCAAGCTACGGATGACAAAATAGTAAAATGTATTGTCTGGTTACAATACATTTTACTATTTTGTCATCCGTAATGTAATGTATTGAACTTACGATTTTGTTCTCCTCTTCTTTCCCCGGTCTAAGTCCGGAGGCGATCATGTACGTGCTGCCTATCGTCTTTATCTTCTCTATGCAGCTGAATTTAGGTTTCAGTAGCAACTGGAAATTATTACAATTTTCATTATTAAGGTCATGAGGCATGGTCATGGCAGTTATAAATTTTGTGCAAAAAATATATTTGCTCTAGTGTCAATATCCAGGGAGAAAACAGTCGACTACGTTTGTATGGGGAGAGCCCCCGGTACCCTTTCCTCTTAAGTAGGTATATTCTGCCACTACATTTGAAAACTTTGGTATGTAAAGTATAGGTAGTGTTGAAAGTTCAAAATGTCCAAGAAATTGTACAAAGTTGTCAAAATGTCTAGTTATCAAAACATTTATTTGCTAAAACGACAAATTGACTAAACGACCATTTAATAAAACGACAGATTGTTTCCTGGCCAATACCTACTTCCAAAATCCAAATCTAGCTAAAAGTGCAAAATCTTGATTTTACTGAACTTACTTTTAAATTGTTTTAAAAATGTATGGTACCTACAAGTCTAGTATTTATAAAATCAAGATTCCATTTTGCTGCTCTAAGAATCCCACGTGGTTACTAGCTACTAACTAGCTCAAATTGAAACCAAAACATATAATAGTACATTACGATATAAGTGTGGTAAATTGATCTTTGCATAGAGGCGGTTTATGACGCGCGAGCGGCAGCGAGCGTGTCATAAGAAGCCAAGATGCAAAGATCAATTCCACACGTATATCGTACGACGTTTTTTATCACAGTTGCGAATAAAAGAAAAGACTAGAAAAGAAAACAAAATAATAATTAACAAAATATTTGTGATAAGTCTATGTTTACATTTTTTTAAGGCAGATTTTTTTGTTAATTATGCTCCGGAAAGGCAGGCTAAAGACTTTTAACCTATACTTCCTCGTCTGACATACAATATTTTTTAGGGTTTTTCTATTTGTTTTGCGTCGGGGGTTAAGAACAAAATACAATGGTACGGAAAATCAATATATTTAAGTAAAGAAAAAACAAAAAATAAACAACTCGATTTTTGATCGTTTTCTAAGTCATTATCACGTAAAATTTTCGTTCGTAAACCGACTTTAGAGACAACCATTTTTGCCAGCTAAAAAACTATTTGGTATCTACCTCTTTTATACATCAAAACAGTATAACCCAGATAAATTAAGTATGTTTCACATGTAATTAGCAGTAAGATACGTATTCAACTTATCGGGATAACTTTACAGCACTAGTTAACAAATCTAAAACGCACGCGTGCATAATATGTTAGATTATGAGCCTAAAAGCCGTTGAATAAGATCCACTTTATGAGCAACTGTGATAAAAAATAATATTACCTTATCAAAATCGCATATAATTTCATTAAGTAACCGCAGACACTCGAGTCCCTGCTTGTTGACATCCGTTTCATCGTAAAACTCCTTGTAGTTTGGTATTGATGCGAACATCACTGCTATACTTGAGTATCGTTCGTGGTAAAGATCTTCCTGGAAATTTTGAGAATAAAAAGGTTTATTGAGAAGAAAATTCAGTTGCTTTCTGTATAGTATGGGATCTTCACCGTGCTGATGGTTGAAAAGTATTTTATATCAAACTAGCTGCGCTCCGCGGTTTCACCTGCGTAAGTCTCGATCCCGTAACAATATCAAAATGAAAAGTATCCTTTAGCCTTCCTCGATAAATGGATCTATCCAACACCAAAATAATTTTTCAATTCGAACCAGTAGTTCCTGAGATTAGCGCGTTCAAACAAACAAACTCTTAAAACTTTATAATATAATATAGATTAAATCAGTCAATAAATATATTGCAAATGGGTTGCCTAAAAGATTTCTAGGTTGTTCTAAAAGGGTGCTTAGACTAGTAGTACTGTACTTGTACTTGTACACAGGCTGTTTATCGCCATTGGACCCTTTTTAATTGGGTCCTTTTTGCGTGAGGATGGAGCAGGCTTGCCTAGCACCTACCACCCTCGACTAGACTAGTAGTAACGATAACATTCAAATGTTGGAAATGGTAGAAAATAGGTTTTCAATAACTTTTTTTTGCACTAAAACATGTTGTATGTACTTTGGTTTTGCAAAATAAATTTGCAAGACACAAAACGCGGTAGTAGTCACGTCTATGACATCACCACACTTGCAGTACCTACATTTTATTGAAAAAATACAAAACTTTCATGGAGTGCGCTTTTGAAGAAAGAACGACGAGACCTCGTTTTCGTGCCACATTTTAAATTAATGATTTAAAAGGGCTTTTTTACAAATGATTAATGATTATATCATTTGAACTTACCTCAGAAGCAACAGAAGTCAGAAAATGTTCAGCCACGTGAGCCGGGAGAATGTTTTCTAAGAGAATCTGAAAATTAAAAAAAATGGTTTTGGCGAAATTTTACAATCTAATCCAGATTTTTTGCCGTGGGGTCGCGGCGTAAGAATATCGTCCCCTCCAACTCAGCCCGTGGATGTCGTAAAAGCCGACTAAGGGATTCTACCAGAGGAAGGGCAGCAGCTTCCTTCTGAGTATTTAATACCTAACTGCGATCACCAATCCGCCTGCCAAGCGTGGTGATTATGGCAAAACCCCCCCTTACATGACGGATGCAAGCAGAGAACGGCCCCCAGTCCCCGGCAGCTCCGCTATTCCTGGTCACGGTAGCGGCCATGGTAACGGCGGGGCAGGGGGTGCTAAGAATCTCCGGAAGAGATCGAGCTACCAAACTAAATACCGACGACCCTTGCACCTGGTAACATACAACGCGCGAACTTTGAGGACCGACGAGATGATAATAGAGCTGGAAGAAGCGGTGGACAAGTTGCAGTGGGATATCATAGGGTTATCAGAAGTCCGAAGAGAGGGAGAGGACACGATCACCCTTAATTCCGGCAACTTGTTCTACCACCGGGAGGGCGACCAGCTGTCCCAACATGGTATCGGGTTTCTCGTCCACAAGTCTCTCGTCAACAACATTGTTAAGATCGAGAGCGTTTCGAGCAGGGTGGCGTACCTTATACTCAGAATCACCAACCGGTATTCGCTGAAGGTCATACAGGTATACGCGCCACACTCGAAACGCCCCGACGATGAAGTGGAGGTCATGTACGACGATATTGCACGTGTCATGCATGCCTCGAAAACACACTACACGGTTGTGATGGGGGACTTCAATGCGCGGCTTGGCAAGAAGAGCGGTGACGAACTGAGAGTGGGCCAGTTTGGATTTGGACAGCGAGACCAAAGGGGCCAGCGATTAGTCGACTTCATGGAAAAAGAGGGACTCTTCGCGATGAACTCTTTTTTCGAGAAGCGGTCGTCCAGGAAATGGACGTGGCTGAGCCCACGCGGTTTTAAGCATGAGATAGACTTTATCATGACGAACCACAAGCACATATTCAATGACGTCTCTGTGATCAACAGGGTGAAAACCGGCAGCGATCATCGCTTAGTAAGAGCGTCATTGAATATCAATGTTAAGCTAGAACGGTCTCGTCTGGTAAAGTCTACGGTACGCCCAAATCCTGTCCAAATACAAAATCCCGAAAGCTTTCAGTTGGAGCTACAAAACCGCTTTGAATGCCTCGCGGAATGCGCAACAGTGGACGAGTTGAACAATGGGCTGGTGGAAACTGTCCAAGCGGTCGGATCGGAGTTCTTTGAGACCCGCCGCAGAAATAAAACACAGAGACTCTCGGATCACACTCTGCAGTTAATGGCAGAGAGAAGTGAAATGAGGCTGCAGTCTTCGGCAGATATGTCAAGATACGGTGTGCTCAACAGACAGATCTCGAAGTCCATCCGACGCGATTTGCGCTCCTACAGTACTAACTGTATTGTGAGCGCAATAGAGCGGAACAAGGGCTCGAAAGTGTTCGCGAGAGATCTGTCTTTTGGACAAAACCAGTTGACAAGGCTGAAGACCGATAGCGGCAGCATCATATCCTCCAAGCCTGAGATCCTGAGAGAGCTTGAAAAGTTTTATGGACAGCTGTACACCTCGTTGCAATGCCCTGCAAACAACACGGCGGGCGATGCAAGAGCCCGTTTAACCCGATACTATACCGAAGATATCCCGGACGTCAGCCTGTACGAGATAAGGACGGCTCTCAAACAGCTCAAAAACAATAAGGCACCGGGGGATGACGGAATAACGACAGAACTTCTGAAGGCGGGTGGAGCACCGGTACTTAAAGTCCTTCAGAGGCTGTTCAACTCCGTCATTCTCGAGGGACAAACGCCAGAGGCGTGGAACAGGAGCGTGGTGGTACTGTTCCATAAGAAGGGTGACAAAGCCCTTCTAAAGAACTATAGGCCCATCTCACTGTTGAGCCACGTCTATAAGCTGTTTTCGAGAGTTATCACCAACCGTCTTTCTCGAAGGTTTGACGACTTCCAGCCTCCCGAACAAGCCGGGTTCCGAAAAGGCTTTAGTACCGTAGACCACATTCATACACTCCGGCAGATTATACAGAAGACAGAGGAGTATAATCGGCCGTTATGTCTTGCGTTTGTGGACTACGAGAAAGCCTTTGATTCAGTCGAAACCTGGGCAGTGCTACAGTCCCTCCAGCGGTGCCAAATCGACTACCGGTATATCCAAGTGCTGAAGTGTTTGTATAGCAACGCCACTATGTCTATCCGGCTTCAGAACCAGAGCACAAATCCGATCCCATTGCAAAAAGGGGTGAGACAGGGAGACGTTATCTCTCCGAAACTGTTCACCTCTGCATTGGAGGATATATTTAAGCTCTTGGACTGGGACGGATATGGCATCAATATCAATGGCGATTACATCACTCACCTTCGGTTTGCCGACGATATAGTCATCATGGCAGAATCGCTGGAGGACCTCAGCAGGATGCTGAGAGACCTCAACACCGTCTCCGGACAGGTGGGTCTTAAAATGAACATGGGTAAGACAAAGATCATGTCGAACGCCCATGTCGTACCCATACCTGTTCACATCGGAGACGATGTTATCGAAGTTGTTGATCACTATATCTACCTAGGCCAAATGGTCCAACTAGGTAAATCCAACTTCGATAAAGAGGTCAGCCGACGAATCCAACTCGGTTGGGCAGCGTTCGGGAAGCTTCGCAATATCTTCTCGTCACAAATACCACAGAGCCTCAAGACGAAGGTTTTCAACCAATGTGTGTTACCAGTGATGACATACGGATCCGAGACGTGGTCGCTGACTATAGGCCTCGTTCAAAAGCTCAGAGTCGCTCAGCGGGCTATGGAGAGAGCTATGCTCGGAGTTTCTCTACGTGATAGAATCCGAAATACGGAAATCCGTAGAAGAACCAAAGTCACCGACATAGCCCTCAGGATTAGTAAGCTGAAGTGGCAATGGGCAGGTCATATAGCTCGCAGAACTGACAACCGCTGGGGAGTAAAGGTTCTCGAGTGGCGGCCGCGATGCAACGCGAAACGGAGTGTTGGGAGACCAGCTGCCCGGTGGACCGACGACATTGTAGCGGTCGTGGGTAGTCGGTGGATGGAGGCGGCTCAGGACCGCTGTTTGTGGCGTCGTATGGGGGAGGCCTATGTCCAGCAGTGGACGTGCATGGGCTGACATGATGAATCCAGATTTGAATCTAGGACTTTCGGATTAAAAATCGAGATAAAAGTTAATAGTAAAAATTGGCCATAAAATCTAAAGAATAATACTTATTTATTTAGGTTAGTGTACTAGTCCCTACCAACGTATCCGCCCGTATATCTACCGCTGAGCTACTAGTAAGGATAGGTGAAATCAGTTCAGAAAAAAAACAGTTTCACTTTTCCGAACCAATATATATATATAACAATAAGTATTGTCAGTTAAAAAAAATATTTAGGGCCAGAATTGATTTGATTTCATGCTATGCTATAGGATGCCGCGTTGTAGTGTCTGAGCAGTAGCGTAGCAAGGGGGGGGGGCGGAGGGGCGGACCGTCCTGAGCGCCACAAAATTGAGAAAAAAATATATTTTGTCCATTCACTGACAGTCAGACAATATTTTTAGCCCAATTCGTTCATATCGTTACGTTTTTTCTTACCAACACCAACACTATTATTTTTTGACGTCAAAAGGGCGGAAATTGTAATACCGCCCCGGGCGACAGTGACCCACGTTACGCCACTGTGTCTGAGACATGTATTACGTAGAGGAGGCTTGTCCAGCACCCCAAAACTGTTAGTTACCTTGTTAATCCCTCTCATAGTCTCAACTTCCTCCTGTTCAAACTTGAGTTTGTCCTTCCACAGGAAGTCTGTCCGGGAGGTGAATTCTATCTGTCTGTCCAGTATGTGGAGTAACGCTGCGAGGAACACCAGAATCAGGCCCGCTTTCGCTGCGTACGGGATCTTTGCAAATCTAGTAATATGTTGGGAAAAATTATAATTTAGTAATCTTAAACGGGGTATGCATGGTGCTTAGAATTAAATAAATAAATATTGCAGGACAATCCACACAGCGCCATCTAGCCCCAAGTTAAGTAACTAGACTTGTGTTATGGGTGCTAGACAACGGATATACTACTTATATACTTTTCTTTTGTAAATATATACTTATAATACATAGAAACAACCAGACCACAGACAAATATCTAAGCATAAATACTTGTCTGAGGCGGGAATCGAACCCGCAACCCTTTATTTGGCAGTCCGGCAAGGTGACCATTGTGCGAAATGGGTCGTCAAAAGAAATAATTAATTATGCTGTTTTTTTTTCACAATAAAAATATAGGATGATTATTTTTTTGAAAATCAATAGGTTCCATTCCTGGCTTGGGTAATAACTTTTACAAAAATCAAATGATGCAGTTTTGGTATTTGTTAAAATCAGGCACGTAACACCTTTCAGCATTTTTCACTATCTCTTATAGGATATAACCCTGAAAAAAATTACCCTGTATATTAAATTCTCGGGTCGCGGTGTTACCTATGTCCACGTAATCGGCTGAAACGATTTGTATGCATTTTTTTGTGTATATTCGTTAGATCTGAGAATCGACCAACATTTTTTTTTTGTATATGACAAAACAACGTTTGCCGGGACAGCTAATTTGTTTGTAATGTGCCCCGCGGTTTCACCCGCATAAGTCCCGATCTCGTGGGGATATCGGGATAAAAAGTAGCTTATATGTTAATCTAGACCTCCAGCAATCTACTTACCAAATTTCGTTGCAATCGGTCCAGTAGTTTTAGCGTGAAGGAGTAACAAACATACACACACACACAAACTTTCACATTTATAATATTAGTAGGATTTTCATCTTTCTCACTTGACAGCCACCAACTCTGCGTGTTTTGATTATTGCTCAGTAAATTTTTATAGTTACTGTACCTGTATCTACTATAAATAACAATATTCGGAAATTTAACTTAAACTTACTCAGCTAAAATCATCCAATCTGTATTGCTTGAAAGAAGATAAAATTTCGATTGAGATTATATAAGTTTCCTCCTTATAAATATATAAAAAAATTAAAGTCCTGACTGACTGATATAAAACCGCTTAAACCAATAGATGGATCGGGGTATAAATTTTACGTAGGCATCTGCCACGAATTTTGTGAAATTCAATTTAATTTCTTGAGTTTGGATGCTGGAATAAAGACACCCTACCCTTCACCTTCCTCAACTTCTTGTCCATGCAAAAGTTGCCTGGAAGAGATCGCTTTGAACGATAAGGCCGCCCTTTGTAATACTAGACTTAAGGCGCTCTTCCAGTACTGTGTGTAGGTATTCACATTACCTTAGCCCCCGCTCTCAAAGACGTAGCGTGCTGCGTGCTAACTGTTATATTTGATCGATATGCAAAACATTTTAGCATTATTATCCACAAATATAGTTCCTAAAGGTCAAAACCTATCATTTGATACATTTTTAGAAACAAACGTTAACTATTTTTGACTAAAACCCGATAAACGATCTAATAATTCTCTGTTTTCTAACATTTTTTTTATCGAACGAAGTTGTTCATATCATATTTTCAACCACAATAAACAAAAATATGGTTATTAAACTACAATATCCATTTATATCCAAATAACAAAAAAAGAGTATTTGATTACTTAGAGTTGCTTAAAACAAAGGTCGATTTTGGTAGCTTTATTAGCACCTGCCCTTAAGCTTTGTTTTTCATTAATGTAATTAAAATAGATGTTAACAATAAAGAATTTATCTATCTAACAAAATAGTTACGGAAACTAGTGGTATACTTACTCGTTATTATAAAGACTGTACGAGTAGAACAACTCCGAAGACGTGAACAGTGATATATGGACGACCAGGGTCACGGTCATCAGGACGAACTTCAGGACGAAACCCACTCGAAGGAACACTGATATCGATGCGAGAGTTAACACGGTGCTATATAAATAACTCTGGAAAAAAACAGTTATGTTTATTTAATTTTTAAAGACGAATTGCAGAATAGCCGGCTTCGTACGGCTATATTATGCATCTGCTTCTACTTATCTACGAATCCTACTAATATTATAAATGTGAAAGTTTGTGTGTGAGTGTGTGTGCTTGTTACTCCTTCACGCAAAAACTACTGGAACGACTGAGATGAAACTCGGTATCTAGATAGCTGGAGACCTAGATTACTTTTTAACCCGATATTCCCACGGAATCGAGAATCACGCGGGTGAAACCACTGGGCGCAGTTAGTATTATAAATGTGAAACTTTGTGTATGTGTGTATGTAGGTATGTTTGTTACTCCTTCATGCAAAACTACTGAAACGATTGCGAGGAAACTTGGTAAGAAGATAGCTAGAGACCTGGATTAACACATAGGCTTCTTTTTATTCCGATTTTAAAACGGGATCGGGGAAACCGCGTGGTTCAGCTAGTATACATTTAAATCTTCCTTTTCAATCTCTTTATCTATTAAAAAAACCGCATCAAAATTCGTTGCGTAGTTTTAAAGATCTAAGCTTTCATAGGGACAGACAGCGGGAAACGACTTTGTTATATAATATTAAGTGACGATAAAGATTGAATTGCACAGCAAAAAAAATGGTTTAGAACCTTAAATATGATTAAGCAACTACCAAAATAACAAACTGATTAAATAAAATCAACCTTATGGTTATTGAATTGATGGTATTTAACGATGTGGTCAAAGATGTAGCACGCTTTAAAATGCCTGTTCTAAAGACAGACGTGGGCAACTGCTTCCAATAAGGAACGAATGAGGAATTAGACGTTCTCGGCGTAATAATCTGTCCATTGAAAGCCTCGTTGTACAGGGAAAAATAGAAGGCACCAGAACTGCTGACCAACTCAAGGCTGCAGTGGGAGGTTTTTTTAACGAATGTAGCAGGATGACCTCCAACAGGGAGAGATGGCGAGCAGTCGTAAAGCGCGCAACATCTACCCTCTCTACATGATGATCACGACCGCTCTGTCAAAGACGAGGAATAAGAAAACGCTTAGTGCTGATGTCCGCTAATAAGGGAGGAACCGCATGACGCAGAAAATTTGTAGTTTTTAATACTTACAGGTGCAGAATCATAATCATATAAGAGAGGCGAAGCTGACACCTCCTCCATTGCAATAGATCCGTTTAAAATATCAGTAAATATAGCAGCTGTCAAATTAATTGGCGTTGTAATGTTTATACTTTCTAATGATTCGTCTTGGACGATGTACGATTGCAACTGAAAAGGAAAGGTGGTTTTGAATATAATAAAAAAGAAATTAATACAATCATGAATGGAATCTACTTCTGGCTCGGGCACGGGTCTGCTATTCTGGAGCCAGTCCGTGGTGGTTTTTGGCCACATCTGATTGGACATGCGGCTGATATTGCCAAAAATCTGCCGGATGTCAGGGAACCGTAGGAAAAGGGCAAGGACAGAGGTTTTTGGATTTAGAGGTTTGTTAAAATAATTCTTACCAAATTAATAACAGCGCAGGCGCAGATGAGTAGTACTGAGACGACAAACATAGTCAGTCTAATAAATCTATTGTTGGCCACCACCTGCAAATATAAACCAGTTTAAAGGACTCGATTAAATATTGTGCCACGTTCTATATAGCGCCATCTAGCCCAAAACTTAGCAATTTAGCATGTAGTAGAATACATAACTTTTATTTTGCTAGTTTTGTTTTAAGCTGGTTTTGAGGAAAACATATTAACCTCAAAATTTTCAAAAAATTGTACGGATTCTTGCACAGAAGTGGCCCTGTATAGATTAGTGTAAATAAATATGAATCCCCTCACCTGACCGGGCTTAGAACAGTTGTCAACATAATCATCGACCGGTGTATCTGACAGTGGATGCAGCCCCCTCCTCGAGAAGTGTCCGTCGTACCACGACAGGTAAACGAACACGGACAGCATTATCAATGTCGGACCGAACGACGCGTATAGGACTATACCTCTGTAACGTATAATAAATAGGTTTTTACACAAAGAGAAAATAGAATAGATAAAATCCTTATAAAGAGAGAGAAAATAGTATTATTTCCATACCTACAAATTAAAAATACTTAATAATAAGTGAATATCTTATATATAAAAATCAATTGCTGTTCGTTAGTCTCACTAAAACTCGAGAACGGCTGAACGGATTTATCTTATCTTAGTCTTGAAATGTTCGTGGAGGTCTAGGGAAGGTTTAAAAGGTGAGAAAAAAATCGAATAATTTCCGGGAAAACCCTATCAATTCCTACGGGATCGGGACTTACGCGGGTGAAACCGCGGGGCGCAGCTAGTCTTATATATAAAAATGAATTGCTGTTCGTTAGTCTCACTAAAACTCGAGAACGGCTGAACGGATTTATCTTATCTTAGTATTGAAATGTTCGTGGAGGTCTAGGGAAGGTTTAAAAAGCGAGAAAAAAATCGAATAATTTCCGGGAAAACCCTATCAATTCCTACGGGATCGGGACTTACGCGGGTGAAACCGCGGGGCGCAGCTAGTATTAAAATAGAAATTTAAATTTAAGAAAGTATAATCGAAAGTCAATTTATGAAATTTTATCGCCCATCGCATCGTCAAACGGTATTAAAGAAAAAGAAATCCTTGAAATGAGAAAAACCTTGAAAAGAGAAAATACTTGAAATGAGAAAACCCTTGAAAAGTATTTCCAAGTAATTTTATCTTCTTTACGTGTCAGCGCAACATCGATTTCGTAAAAACGGTTCAGCCGTTTATGAGGAATTCACTAGCAAATGCTCGTACAAAATAATAAAAATATTATACAGGCTTATATAATATCCGGGTGGTATTTCCTGATCCAATTTTTTTGTATCAGAAAATATCATGAATGATCAAAAAATAACCCATTTCAACACACTTCAATTTTTAAGTGCAAAGCTAAAAAAATACCAGCAGGACCCTAGCGGTCTTGTAATTTCATACAAAGCAGCTTCAGAACACCAGATAATTGACTTACTTGGGAACTGTCAATATTTGTATAGCTGCCAAGAGCAAGAACAGTAGAGCTGCGCAAGCGACGTTGTACTTGAACTGCGCGTCCGGCTGGTTGCGGTACTGTTGTTCTTGGACGTTACTCTTGAACCATAGAGTTAGCCGGTTCATGCCTTCCGTATTGTTGCTGGAATAAAAAAAAACGTGTGGCACTCAGGGACTGCCGCGGTAAAGCTATTGCATCGTGCGAGCTTTGTACAGTCGTACCATATACATACAAGTTAAGCGAAAGCTAGGTCGAGCTACATGGTAGGCGGAGTGGGGGGTGTTAGGTCTTATTTTCGTTACGGAATTTCTTGATTCGGTCGCCGCGCTCAAAGCCCGCGATAAAAGCTATGCAATAGCTTAAAAATTTCAAAGTATACAATGAGATTTTTGATTAATTTAAAATGGCACCTATAAAAGCAGCAATTTACGTTACTTTTGTTGCTATGCTCTGTACATTTCAGTATTCTTATGTTTGTTTGTCAACAACTCTCAACTGTTCTTAATATTTCTTGTCGTGTGCTTATCCAAATAAATATTTTTCTATTCAATTAGAAATTTGGCAGTATTTCATCAGCAATCGCCTATTCTTCGTGTCCTCAAGGAACGCCCTCTTGCATATGAACCCGAAATGTGATTTTTTGCGGACGAATGGAGAGAAAAAATGGTCAATGCGTTTTAAATTGTGTGAGAGATCGGATTACTGAGTATCTTATTATGTGTTCATTATATACTTTAAGTTTTGTGTAAATGTTATAATTAAAGTAAAAATAAATAATTTGAGACACAGACTCATTAGAACTTATTTTTTGCAGTGTGGACGATTTCTTTTCCACTAGACGACTTATTGGCAACTAAGCTTACCTACAATCGCAGCAGGTTGTTCGCGGCGGCAATAAGTTATGTTCAATCATAGCTAGACTCTGAAATAAATACAACACAAAAAATAAGCTTAAATCTCAGAAATCCTACTAATATAATAAATGTGAAAGTTTGTGAGTATGTTTGTAATCCTTCACGAAAAAACTACTGGACTGATTGCGAGGAAACTTTGTATATACCTAGTAATAGCTGGAGACCTGATAGAACACATAGGCTACTTTTTATTCCGTTAAACCCACGGGATAGGAACTTACGCGCAGCTAGTGATTAAATTGCAGAACATTTGACACAGTGCCATCTAGCCTCTAGTTAAGCAATTATGCTTGTGTCGTGGGGATCAGAGAATGTACAAAGTATCAGTCTTTTCTTTTGTAAATTTAATTTTTTTGTAAATACAGATTCACCCAGACCAGAAACTATTATCATATATAAATTATATTAGTTTGAGGCGGGAATCGAACACGCAACTGTGGTGCGGTGATGTTTCATTTTTGTGGTTTGGATATAAAATAAATATTTTACTCACAGATATTCCAATATTCTTAGCTAAGGTAGAGTCGGTGATGTTAGCGAACGGTTTATCCGCGCCCCAACATTCAACGTATTTTGTCATTTTACTGGACGGACGAGACCGCGAAGGAATTCCTGGTGTCGCTGAAAATATAGTAATATTTCTTATAGGCAGGTAAAAATATAATAAAACACAATTTCGTGAATACTAATAATATTTTCCTTTACACAAATCCAGATGATTTACATGGCGTCAGCGACTTTATCCCATGCTGTTCAGGGCGTTGTAGTGCCTAGCACGTATACTATAACAGTTTAGTTGACCGTGTCCAGAGAAAAGAACTCGTCAATTCATCTGGAGCCAACTAAGCCGCGGATTTCATCACGATGTTTTCTTACCGTAAGAGAAATGTTAATCAGCATAAATTTTCGTAAGAATAATTGATGCACGGCCGGCAGAGATTCGAATCCACTCGGGGGCTCTCTCCATACAAACGTAGTCAACTGTTTTCTCCCTGGAGAATGACACCAGAACAAATATTTTTGTTGCATAAAACTTATAACTGCCATGACCATGTTTCGTTTCTTTTTGTTATTTAAATCTTAATTTCTATGATAATTAGAAAATAATAAAAAAAAAAACAAAACATAGGGGGCATACACCTAACAGTTATAGGTTATAGTTACAGTTACAGTTATGGCACAAAAATATTTGTGCTAGTGTCACTATCCAGGGAGGAAACAGTCGACTACGTTTGTATGGAGAAGGCGCCGGTACCTACTATTTTACCTTAAGAGTGAAAGTCAAGATATCTACCCCTAGATTAACACTGCCTATCTCACCGCTCACGCTATCATGAATACAAAATTTAAAAAAACTCATAGTATTACATATTTACAAACAAATATTGGTTACAAAATGATATTATTTTATCATTCTACAAAAACGGGGTAGGAAAATCAACGAATAATCATTTTCATCATTATTTATGGACAACAGGATAACACAGAATGAAATAAAACATAACAAAGAGAAATAAACAAGACAATGTAATGTAAATGAAATCACAACAATATTAATTTGTCGATTTCATTATTCAGTGACATAAAAACGGAACGACGAAATTAATTAAAATGGTATTTGGAAAATAATTGACTGAAAACAAGTGAACTGAATAACGGGGAAAACGAAATTATGAGAGCGAATGGCTATGTAGTTACTACTCAGCCTTAAGGCCATGCTGCTTCAGGCATTTCTCGCCTTTCTGCTACTTGCATTCTTGAAAATATTGCCAACAATACAACTATTGACGACCCAGTTGGTACAATGGTCACCATGCCGGACAAGTATTTATGCTTAGATATTTGTCTGTGGTATGGTTGTTTCTATGTATTATAGGTATATATTTACAAAATAAAAGTATATAAGTAGTATATCCGTTGCCTGGCACCCATAACACAAGTCTAGTTACTTAGCTTAGGGCTAAATGGCGATGTGTGGAATGTCCTGCAATATGCCTGCAATATTTATTTTTATTTTATTGAACTCTATCATCATCATGATTATCAGCCACTGCTGATCATAGGTCGCCCTCAAAGACTTCCAGATCAGTCGGCCGCATGTCTTCTGCGTTCAACGACTTCCCACGACTTGAATTAGTAAGCTGAAATGGCAAGGGGCATGTGTTGCGTCGATCGGTCGGAGAGTCCTAGAAACCATGTAACAGAAAAGGCAGCGTGGGATGGCATTCGAAAAGATGGACAGACGACTTAAATATATACTCTATGATCTATGATTATCTAAATGGTAAATGGTACTGGGCCGGTCACATTTGCCGTACGTCAAATGAACTAGCTGGAACCCTACTAACGACAGACATCCCCGTGGTAGGACGAAAAGATAATGGCGGGATGAGTTAGACTCATTTATGACAGAGTGGTCCTCCATTGCACAGGACTGTGATAGGTGAAAGGAAGTTGAGGGAGACCTTTGCAGTGACATCATAGGTTAATAAGGGCGAGAACAGACAGAAAGACGATTAACATGACGACCATAGACAGTATCTCGATATTCATCCAGTGGCAAGACACTCAGTACGCAATAATGAGCGTGGAATGATAGACATACTTGAAATCATCTCAAACGTTAATTACAAAATCACTTCCCAATCAAAAATAACTAACTTAACGATTCAACCGATATTGTACTTAACATCCTAAAGAATAACGTCTGCTGTTGAATGTCCAAAGGCGTAGCCGGTTCGGATACCTCCGAATTTTCCTCTGAAGGCAAAATAATTTCATTTAATATCTTCATCGTCAAGTTGTCAAAGCTTAAATTAAGGCTTTTCTGTCTGATTGTACAAATATCAAGGAAAGGCGCCGCGTTTTTGATGCGAAAATTTGATTATTTTTTGATATGAAAGCTTTCTAACTCAGCATTTCGGAGTAGTGTAAATATTTAATTAATTGAATTTGAGCCAATAGTGAATTATTTTAATCACTTTACTGCCTTATTCGGGACTCTTTACTGTCCCAAATCTAACAATTTACATACAATTAAGCCCCACACAACTGTGATCTACAAAATTTTGCCACTGTCACAACTCCAAAACAAATTTGCATAGCCAAGCGTATACGAAATTGATCGTGGAATAGCCTCAGTTTAGATAATCAACTTGATTGACTCATCTAAGATAGTAGCAGTGCCTCCGCACTATTCTTTCTTCAAAACTATTATTATTGCTCACCTGTTCCCAATATAGGACTAATTGCTCCTATAATAGATCCGCTTCTACTCTTCGGTTTGACTACATGTATGCTTCCATTAGATAACCCATCTCCGGGACTAGTTGCACCTTCGAAGGCAACCGTCTTAGGACCGTCAACACGGACTGAGGCTCGCCGACTTAGATCTGGAACGAGCAAATTTTTTATGAAATCACTAAAAAGTTTAAAGCATAGATTAATGTTAATGTTCTACTAAACAATGTTTTGTGAGCGGCCCAAGGTTTACCAAATTATTTTAAAACCCAGTAATTGCAACCAAAAATATATTAAAAACTTAGATGAGCCTAAAAAAATAGGTCAATAATAATCCTAGCTTCGAGTTAAAACTTACCACCAGGAGGAGCAGTCCGTACAGATTCTGATCTCAAAACATCCGGATTTCTGATCGAATCTGATCTAAACACATCCGCAGTTCTCAATGATTCTGATCGCATCACATCAGCAGTTCTAATCGAGTCTGACCTTGAATCAGCAGTCCTGATCGAATCAGACCGTAATACATCAGTAGTTTTGATCGAATCTGATCTTAAACCGTCAGCAGTTTTGATCGAATCAGACCTGAGCCCATCGGAGATTCTAATAGAATCGGATCGATTAACGTCATTAATTCTGATCGAACTTGACCGATTAACGTCAGCATTTCTGATCGATTCTGATCTGTTTATCCTATTTTCTTCATTGAAACTGTGTTGTGAAGGTGCAGGGCTAATATTGTCTCTTGGTCGCGTTGGTGATATGTCTTGGTATATAGATGATACTATGCTCGCTTTGCGATCGAACGTTGTCACAGAGAGTCTGCCGTTTTCTGATATGCCTGATGGTTTCTGAAAGTAATGTTTATAAGAAATATTTAGTAGGTATGGTTGGTAGGTACCTAGTGCCTAATTTATAGGTACAATAAAGTTTAAAAGTTTGTTTGGGCCGCGAATCAAAAGGTCTGTCATAAAACATTATGCTGTGTTACTATTCATTTTCCGACTCTGATGAACACATGAGAGTCGGAAAATGAATAGTAACACAGAATCCATAATAAAATCGTGGGGAATACTTATAAGTAATTTTGAAAGTAAAATATAGATTAGATAGATTAATCTACTGTTGGAAGCGCAGTGGTTTGACACACTTTTAAGCGGCAGTGTCTCAAAATCTGAACTAGCTAGCTGTGACTCATTTTAAAAAGTTTTTCTTTATACCTTTCTATATGTAAATAATTGAAAATATTAATAAGACCTGTCTGATGTTAGCTAAGTATTAAAAATAAGCCCTCACATGAAAATTTTGTTTTGATGAAAATGTTATACAAAAGCAAAGTGTTACTTTTTCTCACATAAATTGTTTTTCATGTAAGTATAGGTACCTACTTAATTTTACTACTTGCCTATCTTAGAATTTCAGACATCAACTAAATAATTCATGATTAATACAAACAGCACGTCTTTGCTCGGGATGAAATTATAAATCTTCAGGAATTCTATAAAATGTCAACTTCATATCCAGGAAGGATTATAAGCTAATGATATTTCGTACCGGATCATCGCCAAATTCCAATATATGTATTTTTTGTTCGAAGTGTAATATTATTTAGTAAACCGCGCATCTATAGGTTTAAATCTTTGATATTTAAGGTGAAAGGGTACCGGTGCTCTCTCCATACAAACGTAGTCGACTGTTTCCTCCCTGGATAATTACACTGGAGCAAAATGTCGACTACGTTTGTATGGAGAGAGCGCTTGGTAGCCTTTCCCCACAAGAGGCCTGGTAAGTGTCAGACATGTACCAGCTACTTACTTAGAACTTAGATATACTACCCTCTGAGCTTAGTTAACCGTGTCCAGAGGAAAGAACTCATAATTTAAATAATAATTCACTTCTTTAACTCTATGACACTATATTTAAATTTCAAGGATCTAATAAAGAATTGATTATTATGGAAATTACATTCTATTAAATGCGCGGATTAATGTTATTTCAAATTCGATCTTCTTTAGGAAAAACTGAAATAATAATGAAAATTCGGCGGGCATTTACTTCGACATCATCCTAAGTGTAAATTGTTGTCTAAAGCAATATAATGTAACTTTTATGTTAATTTAATGACTTAAAACAGGGAGTAGTAGACTTAAAACCGTTGTCTGGCCTTTTTTCAACAAGGAAACAAAATAATTCATACTTAGTTTAAATTAAGTACCTTACCTACGCAAGCAAATTATTTTCAAATCATCTTACTAATGTTAATAAAGACAAAAACACTTATTCTAATATATTTTTGTTTGTATCACTAGCTTTTGCCCGCGACTTCGTCGGCGTAGAAGTCTAAAATAGACCTGTCTAGGCCTGTCGACCTGTCTGTCCAGAAATGATTACTTGTCTCATGCAAACTTTTTCACCCTCTTAGGAGTAGAATTTCGGAAAATCCTTATCGTACAAAGAACACACCCTCTCAGTTTCAGGTCTTTACGATCAGCGGTTTAGGCTGTGCGTTGATCCGTCAGTCAGTCAGTCAGTCATTCAGGAAAAAGCATTTTATATGTATAGAAGATTTCATTTTATTTTTATTTATTTTTTTCATAAAAAGGGAGAGGTTTTCAATTTGACTGTATGTAAGGTTTTAATGGAATATCGGGTTACCGATTGTGATAATGGTGAATTAGGTCATTTATTCTGTTATTAAATTTTTTTACATGATTTTTCTATTACGTATACGGGACTTAGACGGGTGAAACCGCGAGACGCTTAGTGTAAAATCTGTGTATTAATAAATAAACAGCATCCATTTACAGACCACTTAATTCCTCGCCTTTTCTCCGCAATAAATCCGAGTTACCGCCAATTTCAAGAGTATTACCAATTTAGTAGAGCCAATTTCAATTTCAAGAATATTCGAAACAAAGTTCATCTTACCGTCCATTTAATTAAGTAAAGATTAAGCGAAACAATTCAGAGAAAGCTTATATTTTATTGAGTTACTCGAAGAAATTGAGTCGCGATTACTTGAGACATTAATACAATGGATTATGTTATGATTTTTTAAAATTATGTCAATGTTAAATTAGCCTTCTTTAGTTAAAATAATAAATAAATATTGTAGGACATTCAACACATCGCCATCTAGCCCCAAGCTAAGTAACTAGACTTGTGTTATGGGTGCTAGACAACGGATATACTACTTATATACTTTTCTTTTGTAAATATATACGTATAATACATAGAAACAAGAAGACCACAAACAAATATCTAAGGATAAATACTTGTCTGAGGCGGGAATCGAACCCGCAACCCTGTGTTTGGCACGTCCGGCATGATGACCATTGTGCCAACAGGGTCGTCAATAAATGTATTTTATCACATTCGCACTTTGAAAGACGACAGACTTTTCTTTTAAGTTAATATAGCTACACTATCTAAAAAAATAACTAAGTCACGCGCCACCCCCTACCTGAATTCATTTGACTAGCATGAAACACAACTCCAACAAAACTCGATTAATCGAAAACAAAATCGTACAATACCGATATCGAAAACCTAATCCAATTACAGTGTCATCGAAAGCGGTCAATCGAATCGCTCCACTCGAGTAACACGATTCAAATCGATATCATACGAAATTGGCAATATTCGAAGCAAAATGAGACATCGAATAGAGCTAGTATTCCGTATTTGCACAAAATACGACTTCAGCAATCGCATTTATTTAAGATTAGCTGTGTCCCACGGTTTCAGCCACGCACGTAGGTACGGTCGGCTGCATAATTGCAGACCAACCGTAGAGCTCCAAAACGGCTGTTATAAGAATGTTTTTAACACAAGCAAGATTTTAGACACCTACTTTAGTTGAAGTTTAAAGTCTTATAACTCATCACAAGCAACACAAGCAACATTCCAATGTTTTCATTCTAATAATTTTTGTTTGATAAATTGATGAGTTAGGAGACTTTAAACTTCAACTAAAGCAGGTGTCTAGAATCTTGCTTGTGTTGAAAACATTTTTATAACAGCCGTTTTGCTTAAGTCCCGATTCGGTGGAAATATCGGGATAAAAAGTAACCTATGCGTTAGGTCTCCAGCTATTTACATATTGAATTTCATTTCAATCTCTAGTGAAGGGGTAACAAACATACAAATAAATAAATATACATCCTAAGACACAAATATACAATTAAAATATTAGTAGAATTATATAAATAAATATATAAATATTGCAGGACATTCCACACATCGCCATCTAGCCCCAAGCTAAGTAACTAGACGTGTGTTATGGGTACTAGACAACGGATATACCTTTCTTTTGTAAATATATACGTATAATACATAGAAACAACCAGACCACAAACATATGTCTAAGCATAAATACTTGTCTAAGGCGGGAATCGAACCCACGACCCTGTGTTTGGCAGTCCGTCATGGTGACCATTGTGCCAACAGGGTTGTCATATATAAATGTAAACCACACAAAAAAGATATTTATGAAAGACTAGCTTAGCACTTAAAATGATATATTTATAAATATTCATGGTGGGTTTACAGAATTGAGGTTCAAGTTATCCGAAACACAATTTTTTCCGTTACGCATCATCGATATTAGATTCTTAGTAATGATAATTGATTTTATTTAAGCTAATTACTTACTTTTCAGTTTGTTTATGAATTACTTTTCGGTTCTTTGTGTTTTTATTAGAGTACCTTTAGAAGTGAAAAAAGACGATTAGACCTCGTGTTCTTTCACTTCTTCGGTTAGATCTGGGGATCTAAAATGGCTACTTTCTATTTGATTGGTTGATTTTTTTTTATTAATTTTGTCTGTGATTTTGTATTAAGACCGAATTGCGCATGTGCTGTGTGCCAAATTCTAGCCCTATCTGTCTATTGGTTCGAGCTGTTCATTAACATATTAGACTAGCTGAGCTAGTAAGATGTCATTCTTAAAATAATCATTCAAATCGGTCCAACTGTTTAGGAGAAGTTCAGTGACATACACACGTACAGTAGAATTATAAATATAAAGAATAAAATATGAATATCAACTCAACTGTGCCCGTAGCCTGGCACACCAACCCACGGTAATTATAAATCAGTTATATACATTATGTAGGTAGGTACTTACTATTTATTGTAATAACATTCATATTAAATACCATAACAATCGTAATTATAACAATACATATTCACGAACAAAACCTACAAATAAACAAACAGACAATAGTCTATAGATAATATATTATAGATACCTATACGTGCCTGTAACAAAAGCTCTGAAAGCTCTATTGTTTGAAGTCGTAGAAATAAAATATATTGCAAAAAGAGACTGCATAAGAGCATTTTCATAATCTGCATAAGAGCATATCGTCATTGGTTTCTTGTAGCTTTTTCTCATTGGAAATTTAATTATGCAGAAAGGCACCAAAAACATGACCGCGGCGAAAGTAGTAAGTGGAAATATCGCTGCGGTGCAATTTTGGATATTATATTTCGTATAGAACATTCAATTCATATTCCTGTCACAATATTAAGTTGGTAAAGATTTTACCTAAAATTTTTTTAGAAACTTTGGATTAAAACATTTTTTTTTACTAGCTTAGCTAGCTAGACTAGCTTTTGTCCGCGACTTCGTCCGCGTAGAATTAGTAGATTGGACCAAGGAATCACGTTGTCCCATACAAACTTTACCCCCCCTTTTGCTAAGGGATAGAATTTCGGAAAAGCCTTTCTTATCGGATGCCTACGTCATACAAATAATACATCCTCCAAGTTTCAAGTCTCTACGATCAGCGGTTTAGGCTGTGCGTTGATCCGTCAGTGAGTCAGTCAGTCGTTCAGGACAAAGCATTTTATATGTATAGATTAAAGATAGATTAATAATTTTAGCTATACCAGGACAAGTCCACTTAGTGATACAACTTCTGCGGTGGGCGTGATCCAGGTATTACTAGGCTTTCTACCCTCTATTATAGTAATAATAAGTATTAAAACTCTATGTTGGAAGTACATTTATCAAGACCTTTGAGGTGACATGCAATGTTCGCTATAAATTTGAATATTAATAATGAAATGGAGACAATAGTCCCTTATAATGTAAACTTATAGGTTAATAATAGTAAAAATATACGATTAGAACCCGCGAGCGATTATCACAGCAATTTTATCTAACCACTTTGCTTGTGCACATAACTTAAAAGATATTGCTAGATTTTTAACGAATCATACTTTAATACATAGACTTGATTGAAAATAGTCTGTGTTATTATAGGAATTCAGCCTGCTATGTTCGCAGACTCCAGCTAGTAACTAGAAGCAAGTTTCATCGTAATAATTTCAGTTGTTCTTTAGCGAAGGAGTAACAACAGCACAAACTTACACATTTATGAATTACTTAGAAAACAGTTGATTCCATCGTCGCAGTAACTTTGTCTGTCTGTCAATATGTTACCTTATGTCTAAACCGCTGAACTAATATTGACGAATTTTTGTACAGAGATAGATAGAACTTTGAAGAAGGAATTCACTTTTCATAAAATAACTAGCTGTCGTGGCAAAGGTAATTTTTTTTAACTAAAAATAAATAAATAGAATAGTGTTCGATTCTCAGACCTAACGATTATACACAAATAATTTTATACAAATCGTTTCAGCCGTTTAGATGGAGTTTGGCAACTAACACCGCGATACAAGGCTTCGCACGGCCATATTATGCATGTATTATACATAGTACCTGGATGACCGAGCTTTGCTCGGTTTTTTTTTTACTTAGTCTAACCTCAAAGCAAATACTCATTGACTTCGTGTTACTTAACAACGCCATCTGCTGGAATAACTTTATTGCTCACAAAAAATAGTATTAGTAGTTCGGCAATAGATGTCAGGAAGAGTCATATTTTTCAGATAAAAAAAAGTAAGAATCGATAAAACACGAATAAAATGACATTTTCTAAAAATGATTCCTAGCTAGATCGATTTATCGCCCCCGAAACCCCCTATATACCAAATTTCATGAAAATCGTTGGAGCCGATTCCGAGATTCCAAATATATATATATATATACAATAATTGCTCATTTAAAGATATAAGATTATAAGCCTTCCTCTTGAATCAATCTATCTATTAAAAAACCGCATAAAAATTCGTAGTTTTAAAGATTTAAGCATACATAGGGACAGACAGCGAAAAGTGACTTTGTTTTATACTATGTAATGACAAGGAAGTAAGGTTCTTGAAGTTTCTTTATGTGTCATGGTATCAGATGCTGATGAAGAAAATGATAAACACGTGATTTTAAATGCTTCAATCTTTTTTCCAAAATTAATCCACGAAATCCTATCAATTTCATTTGTAATCTAGAAAACGGTTTATCATAATTTTTCTATTTGTGTATAATAATATGCCTGAGTATTGTCTTGCCCATCATTATTTCTAAAAACGAACCAAGGTTCATTTTACTTACCTTTGGGGGTATAATGAGATAGGTCTCCACTTTATGATCAGCAAGGTATCCTTCCCTGGATCCACCGTCTCCTGGTTCCACCTCAAATCTTCCACCAAGTTGGAGGAGCGTCGCTTTTGTGATATGAACTCGACTGTAAACAAATTAGTAATTAGTAATATTAGGATTTAGGCGGTAGAAGTAGAATTTAGATTAAAGGTCAAAATCAGAAGAAGCGTGTTTCTTATTTGTTCGGTTTTTGAGTAGGTCCGATAATTAGAATGTCCCAGTTGCTTAAGACGAGTTCCCAGTTGCGTTTGAGGCGTGTTGCTACTATTTCGACTACCTGAGTTTGCGACGATTCGACACTTTCATCCAGTTCGCGCCTTTACCATCTTACCATATCACGTCATTGAGCAGCGCCCTCATTGGATGTTGATGACGTGATACTCTAGCCTACGACGCGGAAATCAAGAGATTGCAGTCGCAAGGACAAAGCACAAGATCTTACTGGCTATAATAGGCTGTTAAAATTGACAAAATATCACCCGTATTCGTTTAAAAATTAAAAGGCTGGACCAAATTTTAACTTTATACTTCACCACGGATCAAAATCCTGCGTAATTTCCTAACAAACATGGACATAGAACAAAACAAAACAATTCTATCTTATTTATAGATCTTATTACCTACCCTCGTCACGAACTTAACTTCAAGAAAAATATATTGCGTTATTTCTTCAAAGTCTTTACCACTGGGATTAGTCTGGAGTTCTAGATTTATAGCATAACTATAGATACTCGTAAATAAAACTTATTTATCTCAAACTGTTTGTTCCCAAAGGTGAAATTAGGCTTCAAATTAGGTTGTCAAAATCGGAACTACACTAATGTTGCCCACTTAGAGTCCAATTAAATTACACCATCTTGTTTGTTTCATTCAGTCGCTCGTATCATTTCTGTCACCTAAGCTGCAGGCCTAAACAGACATATGGATAACCAAGGTGTCCATTAAGCAGTTTACTACGCAGTTTAAACGCTTCGTTCAATTTGGACCGCAGCCTTCATATAGATGAAAATGAGAGAAAAGACATCAGCAATTTACTTGAGCAAGTAAGATTTCGGATCTAGATTTTCTCTAAACATAGCACATTTAAATTGACCACTCCTACACTTTTAAAGTACCTAATACTCGATATTCAATAAAATATTTATAACATTCTACTTTGTAATAATAAAAACTATTGTTATTAATAATAGTGTTATATTTTCTTTTTTTAATCTCTTGTTATAATTATGATTCACATGTTCCTAACATTATTTTGAAAATATCACGAGATTATTGTCTCGTGATATTTTCAAAATGGTTGCGTTTTTCTATAAGCAAGTAGCAACATTACGGCACACTAGCGTCCCGAGACATGTGCAAACTTATGTGAACGGCACTCTATTATAAATCTTGGACCAGTCGTACGACATTTACAATCTTTCAATCATTTTCAGTGGTAACCTATCAAACAAATCTAAAAGTTTACAACACCCTTGAGGCGAATCCGTCAATTCTTCTATTTCAATCAATTTTGAAATAGGGGCTAGCTTTAGTAAAGACCGAGTTTTCAATCATAAACTTTAATCTATACTTGTATCTATCGATGCTTATACATACGTACAATGTTCAGTCGGCTGCATAATTGCAGCCCAGGGGTTCGAAAATTACTATTATTGGAATGTTTTCATTCTAATATTTTTTGTTTGATTAATTGACGAGTTAGAAGAGTTTAAACTTCAACTAAAGCAGGTGTCTAGAATCTTGCTTGGATTGAAAACATTCTTATAACAGCCGTTTTGGAGCTCTACAGTGGGTCTGCAATTATGCAGCCGACTGTACATACATAATCAATTAAAAACTGTAGCAATTTTCATTGCGCCTGTATATTTCCAAATAGCAAATCAAATAAAGTTTCAGAGTCACATGAATTTTGATGTTGATATAAAATAAATATAATAGAACAAGAATAGCATAAAATTTATTAAAGTAGCACACGACATAAAAAAGGAAAACAATGAACGGAAAATAAATAAACAACCTAGTAGGTACTGAGTACCTATGCCTTAGTCTCTATTAGGCACTATTTTCTCTACTCTCAAACAAAACTAACTTAATTTTTAGTCCATCAAAGTAACGAACACTAAAACGCTTGGTATTCAAAGATAAAAGGTTAAAAACCGTGTTTACATTAAAAGCATTGGAGTGAAACAATTATGACATGCAATGTGACTTAATTGGATTAAATTCTACCATTTTTTTAATACCTAGAGGATATTGATGTAAGCTATTATTTTAAGTTAATTACACACGTGTTTTGTTAACTAAGTGCTGACTAACGGTACATTTTACCATCGTTTTTCTTCAGTCTTTTCCAAAAAACAGAGAAGTTTTTAAATTTGCATTCTAATCTACATGTCAGTAATTTTCTGCAGTATTTTCCAAAAACAGAGATCATTATTAAATTGCATCCTAAACTGCGACGCTCAGACTTGACGCTTCACCAAGGCATAGTCACAGTTTAAAATCTGCTAACGAGCAATGGAGAGCAAACTTAGATTTGATACGAAGTTATAAAGATTCCAACTCAGAGCTGCGACGAAAAACTGTCTTTGCAGACGTAAGCCATCTAAGACAGCCTTGCTAAATCGGCAGAGCGCCAGTCGCGTGTATCGAATGTAGCCAGGTAGATATGCAAATTATAGGTCCACGATGAGCTTCACCGTCTTGAAGAACCCATCCTATCGTGTTCGACCCAAAAATCGATGGCTTTGTTATCTAGATGTATTCGACGCATAATGACCAGAAATTGCTAGAGATTAGGACAAATTAAAGGAAAGAAAATAGAGGTCTTTGCTTCTCTACTTCAGTCAAATAAATATTTATGTTTCACATACCCAGCTATACCACCAGACTCCATATGGTTGGCGAGCGTGACGTCATCAGACCACACGTCGAACTGCCACTTCCGGAGCCCTAGGACTCCACAGAGCACGTTCCCGGTGTGGATACCTATACGCATGTCCACATTGAACCCGGTCGCTTCTCGGACGAATCTGAGACAATAAACATAATGGAAAATTTAAGTCAGACATGTTTGTTATTTTTAACCCCCGACGCAAAAACGACGGGGTGTTATAAGTTTGACGTGTGTGTGTGCGTGTGTGTGTGTGGCATCGTAGCTCCCGAACGGATTAACCGATTTCGATTTAGTTTTTTTTTGTTTTTCAAGGTTCGTACTAAAAATCAGCACTAGGACTTCTTTCTCTAGCATCGTGCTGAGTACGAACCTTTTTTTTGGGCAGTGTGCCTACTACTTTTTCTTGTTTATGTCATTTTTATGTGTCCAGATTTTTTTTATTTATTTCTTTATTTATGCTCCGTTATTGTTAATTTTAAGGTTAGCTTCTGACTGACCTAACAACTGCAACGACCTGGCAGGCAGAGTCAATAGAATGACGTGGTATCTTATGAAGAATTTGTGCCACACATTTAATCGGCCACCCGTCGAACTAATGACGACACCAGGAGTTACTTAACCCGCACGACCGATACTATAGGCAAGTCAAAGTCTCTTTCATGTTAAAAGTTCTCGACAACTCGTGGACTAACAGATCGACTACATTTAATACTGATATTTCCAAGAAATTTTGATTAATCTCGCCAAAAATTGGCACTGCCAGAATTTAGGCCTACGCACTTCAATATACCTTAATTGTGGGTTGAAAACTACAAACATTTCAGAATTAGCAATTTGAATTTTCAGCAGAATTTAATTTTCCAGAAAAGGTGTCTTGTCAATAAAACAAAATTTACAACTTGTTAAGCCAATTTAACCAAATACCTTTCAGGTTTATTTTCAAATTTAATTTCTTTATAAAGTATAAGGTAGAAGTTTCTAAGTTAATTTGTTTGCGCACAACCTTTTGAACCCCGCAGATTTCTAAAACTATCCGAGATTTTCTATCTGTTTGAATTTTATTGCATGAATTTTATTAATCTTTTTCCCGCCCGTTGAAAGACGCATTTAATTGGTCATAAGAAAACTAGTAGTAATGGCCACAAACGATTTCTGTAATAAGTTTAATTTGTTTGTTCGTTTTAGAGTAGACCACGTTCGTGGCTTGCGTGATATCTCGAAGGCAGACAGACTTTGAGTACTCTTTTCTCATATTATTTCCTGTTCTGGTTTACAGCTCTTTAGTTCATATTCGAAGGCTTTGACTTATTTACTTACCAAACTGATATCAAGCTTTCTGCTGAAAGAAGTTTGTTATCTGCGGGGGTTGTTTGCCAACAAGTTTTATTTGATCACTGGTTTCTAATACAGTTGGACAATTTGTGACAGTATAGAGATCAAAAAGTAACGACCCTTTTTCTTGTAGGGAATTAGGTCTAAAACTCTTGTATACTTACATTGTATTAGTGGAATATTGATTTATTCAAGACAGAGTCAGAATTGAAATAGTTCGTAACAGTTCATTCCGAAATGAGTATTTAGATGTCTACTTTAAGGGTGCTTTATTTTGGAGTTTTATAAATTGGTGATAAACTTTTTCTTTATAAGCTAAATTCGTGGGATCAAATAACAAATTTGGTTTTTATTAATGCCAAAAAATCAATAATTTCATACCTGGCAATTTAACAGGGTGTATGGATAAAAATGTATTTGCCCGGAAGTGGCACGATCACGACTAATAAATCACATCATGCCTTACCTAATCGCATCGATCATCTGAAGCCCCATATTGACACAGTTGTATGCATGGTTGGGTCTCGATACAGGCAGTCCAGACACACAGTAGTAACAATCTCCAAGGATCTTGATCCTCATGCATTGGTTCTCCTGTGAATAGTAAAAAAATATTGCAGGACATTCCACACATCGCCATCTAGCCCCAATCTAAAACTTGTGCTAAACAATGGATATACTACTTATATTATCTACTTTTCGTTTGTAAATATATACTTATAATACATAGAAACAACCAGACCACAGACTAATATCTAAGCATAAATACTTGTCTGAGGCGGGAATCGAACCCGCAACCCTGTGTTTGGCAGTCCGGCATGGCGACCCAGTTGGCACAATGGTCACCACCATTGTGCCAACTGGGTCGTCAAAACTTTGAAAAAATTGGAATTGCTGATCACAACTTGAGTAAACGGAACAACAGCATTGCAAAGAGTATTGGTGACATTAACTCTCCTTAAAAATGCAAGACTGTCCAAAGAACATTTATTGAATCAACCCCAAATAAATTGGAGGAAGAAGACTTACTTTAAATTTAAATGTTCAGATACATTTGTAAACCATAATTATTTGAAACACCTGCTTGCTATCTTGATGCGAAAAAGAAAAACTCATCATTGTTCATGCTCGCGATAACGCATGATGAATTGTTGGTGTGTTAATGAAAAGGTAATGAAAAAAAAGTATTTATTTTTTTCGAACTCCGCAATAACCATGCGATAACTGCGGGCATATTGGCTTGTGCATTGTACTCACGAATGAATCAGTCAAGTGAGAGTTGGACTCGCACAACGAGGGTTCCATACCCACCGGCATGGAACACTCGCTTTACAAGTCGGTCGGTCCGAGGCATATCAATTTGTAAAAAATAACTTGTTTAAGATTAAGATAAGCTTCAAAGGATTATCCTCTTATTTTATTTTTGTTTTGGTAACCCTGCTTTTCACAAAATTTTACAATTCTAAGTCAACGGGAACAAGGATAATTCGGTCAATGGGAAGTAAACGTCTTTATCCATGAAGTATTTAGAGACATCGAAGGAGCACGTTACAGCTGCACATTTACAAGTAAAGAGAAAATCCAAAAAATAAAACTATTTCGATACTCCCTTTCGAAATTATACAATAATTTGGTTGTATAATTCCGTAGACACAGATACGCATTTTTCGTCTGACTTGTTATCTCTAGGCATAGCAGGATAAGGTAGACAGACAGGCGAACAACTGAGTAAGTCTCCGTTCCACTTTAATCTTTTGAAGTACGGAACCCTAGCATTGTTTATAAACTTTTTTTCTATACTAACCCTTGATTCATTAGTCGTATCCGGATAGTTTTAACAGTGAGTACAAATTATACAGCGATGACTCGTGTTAAGTTGGATTTCATATTGAGATTATGTGCATTGCTGGCGACTACAAACTATCTAAAAATAACAAATTCTTCACTTATGCCGCAAGGGGATGCAGATTATGAAGAATGGTATGCACAATACCATAACGCTAAAAATAATCGACTTAAATCTAGGTTAGTCCAATCGAAACTAGATGAAAACAAAATGAAAGAAAATGAAATGGTCAAAAATGCAAACAACGCAGGGCAGCCAGCGATGGAAACATCTCATTACGAAGGTCAAGAACCAACTCGGGTCACTAAGTGGAGTAAACAATACATAAACAGTAGCAGATACAAAGCTCCGTCTGGACAGTACGCCGGCGATGTCGTCACAGATCCTCAACCGTATAACACGGTCCGATGGAACATAGAACAGGATCAGTCACAAAAAGGTGCAAGCATTAACAAATTAAACAGTCACCTGATGTTTCCATGGTCGCCAGATAATAACTCTTTAGCAATACCGCAAGAGAATGTAGAAAATGAAGATATGACCGTAATTTTGGATCCAAACCGCAACGTCCCCAAAAATCCACGACTTCAGACTAGGGTAATCGTATCGAAACCAGAAATGGTCAAGATAAAACAAAATGTATATAACAAACAAATTAACAACGCTGGACAGGGGATGGTGCAGAGAGCTCGTTTCGGAGGTCAAGCTCCAGTTCAGAACAGGAATGTAAACAACAACATACGCCCGGTTCCATCAGGATGGTACCACGTCTCCATAGATCCTGAACTTAAAGCTATGGTGCTATCGAAACTAGAACAAGAGCTACCAAGACGTAATAGAATAATCAAACAAAATGCAATGAACTACACAACGCAACGGTACGGGGTCTCAGCAGAACCTCGACTTCCATCAACTGCTAATTATTGGAGACTATCACAACGAAATGATAACAGCGGACGCAAGAATTCGAATCTACCAAATAATAGCAAAGAAATCAAAAACATGGAAGTAATAGTGATCATAAATTCGTTTAACAACGGAAATTCAACTGATATTCCATCAAACTTATTGTCATTTTTATCAACAAATGATACTGACACTTACGATTCTTATGGAATAAATACATGACAGTTTATTTACTATTAGTTCGTATTAAGTTTTTATTTATAGCTTTGGCCTGTGATTTCTCTACGCAAATATTTTCTAATCGGACGGTCGATTAGTCTTTTATTCTTCCGAATTATAGTTATTATACTTATTGTAGATAAGTAAGAAATTATAATACTACCATCAAAGTATCATCATCATGATGACGCCGGGACTGCAGCCACTTATTGTGCTGGATACTGTATATAGCATTATATAAAAATAATAAAAACCAAATACAAAAATATTAATAATAAAATAAATTTATTTGAGCTAGTCGACTTCTAACCCAATACAGGGTGTCTGATAGGTATCAGTTTGTTTTTACTTCATGTATGTGTACCGCCTGGCTTAAGTAGTAATAGACTGATTACATAGTGTGAATGCATGCTGTTAGATGGGTAAATAACGTCACCAAGTGGGTCACTCAAAACTTCAAACGTCTTCCAGGTAGACCTGAGAATCGATAGGGTGACGATTTGACTCAGTGGCCAAAAATAGCTAATTTTCACACACGGAGGGAAATGGGAAAAGCTATTGCCCGAAAAAAGATGTATGTGTTCATTTATAACTGGTGCAATATACGAGTATATAACTATCATTTGTAAACGACTATCTTCACTCTTCTCAAATACCATTTATCAATCCTTCACCCTCAGAAACGCAATGGGACGTGAAATAAGAAGTCAGACAGTGGAAACTAATTCCCTTAGGATTGTGTGGTATTTCTTCGTTATTGGAGTACCTACATACGTATAAATTATTGTTAGTAACAAGTTATAGGCAGAGACAGGCAATAATAACTATTTGATTGGGTTTTATTGAGTAATTCCACGTGTATTGCATTATTTTTATAACTATTTTCTACAAATAGTTTAAGTGACATTTAGGTAAGGGCTCTGGAACCAATTATTCGTACTTCATATAACAGTATTTCGAAACTGTGATCCAAAACCAAAATTTTAGATGGGCCCTGAAACTATATAGGAACTGAACCAATATCTCTGTCAGTAAATCTACAATTTGAAATATGGATCCAATGAGGAAAAAAATATCTCACTAGATCCACGGGATCTGGCCAATGGATCTTCTGAGAATGATAATTTTCTTTGTGAGCCGTAACAACTTGCGAACTATTTAGTCTGAGTAGCAGAAGATGTCGCTGAAAGACACTTTTGATAATTATCACAAAACTATCAAGATTCTATATATCAGTAGCTGAGATCTAATCTTGTTTGGTTGATGATCAAATCGATTTTTAATTAACTTTTAACCAAGAACAAAATAAAAGAGACAATGCGATATTTAAAGTTCTGTTTACATTATTTCAGTGAATTTTTAATTTTAGTTTTGTTAGTGGGAATAAAACTCCAAAATAAATGACTGATGATAGCTTGTTTAATTTCCTGCACTTCAAGAAAGTGCTAAACCAGTCTTAAAAGTGCTAAATTGACATCACTGACTTCAATCTCCACGACGGACACGTCTAAAGCACACAAAATAGTATTTACACAAAGCTACCGAGTAGAATTCAGTATACAATGTTGACAAACCTCTTCAATTGTGACCGAATTTCCTAGCACTTTTGCTAGACTTGAATTCTGGATTAAATCTGAATGTGTTTGTGATACAGACACTCGACAGATTGAAATCAACCTTGAATAATCTGTAAGTCGCATTTCTTTTTAATTTAATTATTTTGATTACTCTTAGTATGATGATAGCAAACATAACCAAAATAAAAACTAGAAAAAATAAAATAAAGTTAAAGAATGAAAATTAAGAATAATATTGAGAAAGAAATCTAAACAATTCGAATTTAATTCAATTTTAAGAATATCTAAAACCAATATATCTATCTATAACTCATAAAAGCTCCTTGGGACACCTCACACATAATAATAATATTGGCTTTTACCTCTACCAAAGATGATTTATATTAAGCGCTTTATTTAGCGCGCCTGAAGTACTTGTGATATGTTTTGTTTTTCACAAAATAGGCTTGCATTTTACCTCACCTCACCTGATGGGAAACGAAGATAAGGTCAAGGATGTAGCATGCTGGATTAGAAGGTATACCTATTCACTTTAGACTTGAAGACTCCAAGGTTGTAGTTTTGTGTCCAACCGTGACCAGAGTAAAGAACTCTTCAATATCTACACTTGAAGTAAACTAAGCTATGTGTTCCATCGCGGCGAAGAAAAACACACTTTTACCTGATGTCAATTATAAAACTCGGCATAAAGTCGATTATTTCCAACTTCAAAGACGTATATAGAGTTATCTGGCACTAACTCTTGTTCTTGTTCAATTTAATATCATTGCCTTACAACTGAAACTTAGCAAACCACACAACAAGACATTGCAATGATTTGTATTGAACTACAAACTAAGTTGAAACTATGATTAATTAGTTAAAACAAGACGTTTTTTAATCAAACTATATTGCGTTTAGTTGGGAAACAACTTCCAATCTCTATCTAAAATCTATGGAGATTTGAGACTTGTCTGCGAGAGATATTGTTATCTATAAACACTGACCGACCAATATTAACACGCGGTTCAAACCAATGGACAAATCAGGCTTTTGGACAAATATCTATTAAGGCATCCGCTATGAAATAATTTGAGATAATTCGACGTCTATGCTGAAAAAGTCACGGTTGAGTGATATAGAGGTGGAGTTTCACTTCAGAGGAGCGCTATGACGTCAACACAGTCGATGGATCACATTTACCAATGTGTCTGTGTTCTAGAACAGCAATTGAACGAGCTCAGGCCAATGAAGTTGCTGAAGCTGTGGTATTATTGCTTAGACAAAAAATTAAATTATTTCCGATTGCTAAGATAAAAAATATGTTGTTGATTTCATTCAGTGTTTAGTTATTTAAATTACAAAAGCAAATAACCTATGATTTACATTTTTTTTTTAAATACAATTTTCATCTGCTACTTTGATTACCTAGTTTTTTAATTTAATTTGTCAATTATGACTTGTATTGTATTTCTGCTTAGTTACGAATCTACTGTGTTGTGTGTTGGTTAATCTGTGAATATGATGAATTGAGAATCTGGTAAACTGCTCCGGAATCAATTTGAAGACTGTAGGTAGGTTCTTAACTGTAGTCTAATGACGATATAACTAAATATTTGTTGTAAGATTTTAGTCAGTTTCCGGCTGTACATAATGCAATTAAGAAGTTGTGTAGTTAAGGGTGACTTTAGACTACTTGAAATCGGTAGATAGAATATTACTTAGGTTTAAAATAAAAAAGATTGCACCGATTTATAAGTAAATTTAAGTAAACTCGACTTTCATTCCGTAGATCGTGGAATGCCAATCAGCTATGCACCAACGGACTTTTCTTATGTTAAATTTTTGCTCCTACGATGAAGCAAAATATCTTGATGAAACCCGCAGCTTAATAAAATTGACTCCAGATGTCTTTTACCGAGTACCTCTTGAGACGGTTAACTAAGCTGAGAGATTGGTACCTATAGGTTCCGGACAGGCCTACTCTATCTAAGTTCTAGGTACCACAAAGGCCTACATAGCATTTTAATTTGCATTACTGTCGAAAAATAAATCATCTAGCAATCCAAACTGACGATAATTATTACCAAAATGATCTAAGCTAGCCTCTTTGGAGCTGGCCCTGATTCCTTAATGAGGTTGCTTGTTAATTATCAACCACTTAGCAATGTCATTTAATTACCATTTTTGCTAACGGGTCAGAAAAACGTGTTCTACTGTTAAAACGTACCTCTCGTTTTTGAAATGACGTAAATGACAACCTTGCTCATAGATACAACGTCATTAAGTCATTAAGATTATGTCAACTGTATTATTATTTTCGTAATGTCCTATGTCCTCGACGTGCAGAGGGCGTCAAATGTCCTTACCGAAGTAATGACATCAGTGGAAGAAACAATACGACTTTAAATTAACCCATAGTCAAATACAGCTTTAAGGTATATCATTGATTTTTTTCTAAATTATCATTCATGGCCAATTTTTAAACTATAAGGAATAGTGAAAACTGCTCAAAGGAGTTGCGTGCCCAATTTTAACAGATACAAAAACTGCATCACTAAAGAATCAGAGGATAACTAAATAGTCACTAAAAGTATGTTCAAGTGATAATCAAAACTATGATCAACTTACTTGAGCAATCTGATCGAATCGTCCGAAGAGTTCATTCAAAGTCTTCACGAGATCAGAAGCGCTGAGCCTCTCTGACAGCGGAGTGAAGTTGACGATGTCAGCGTATAAGATGCTGACGTTATTGTGACGCTGGACGTGCATCTCGTGGAAACGGGTTTGTTTCGAGCTGTCTGCACAAGCGTCGGCCATCTTTAGCATTATTGAGCGTTTTACCTGAAACAAATAAATTCTTAACTTAATTAAATCCATAAAGATGTACTTACTTGTACTTGTATACGAGTTTTCAGCAACTAAACTTTTTCGGTTGGGTCTATTTTGCGTGGGGATAGAGTAGGCTTCCCCAGCCATTATACTACCCTCTAAGCTTAGTCGACCGTGTCCTGAGAACTTGTTAATACGTCTGGAGCCAACTAAGCCGTGGGTTTCATCACGATTTTTTCGTTCACCGTAAGAACTGAAGAACAATGCATAAACCTTCCTAAAAAATCCATCGGTGCACAAGCAGTCAGGATTCGTTCTGTGTTTTAAGAAATATATATTCAGCCTGTATATTCAATGACACTTCAACTTAAAATTCGAAGGTCGTGGTTTTGAACTCCGATACTGACTGTGCAGTGCACTAATTTGATATGATTTTATTGGCAACGGAAAATTTTACGCTTGTTAGAGATATGGTAGAAAACAACGTGATCAAAACCGATACGCCTTAGAACTCACAAGGCAATCCGGAGGCGTATGTGGAACCAATGCCTTGCCCTGTAGTAGAACATAATATCTATTAATTAACTTTACTTTTTAACTTTTAAACGCGAATAGATTTTTGCTATCAGCGAAGAGTCAAAATCCCACTGATTCCAAAGTAAAACGCAAAGAATTCAATTTGAAAACTTTACAGACTCTAGCTTAAGATTAAGTTAAGTTTTCATCAAACAATGCACTTAGGATTTGATACTCAGCACTTTATTGAAGATCTCATTTAGATGAGAAATCTCATTAGATTTTTTGTAGGACTGTTTTTGCTTAAAATCAAGGAGTTTTCAGTCATAAGTAATTCTTATTATTTGCGGTTGAATGCACATTTTATATTATTATGATTTCCATTGAGTTTACATAATTTGTATGATTTATTATCTTGTTATTGATCTCGTTTTTTGATAAAAGTAGAAATAAATTAACACAATATTTACAATTCAAAGTCTTGACTGCTATATCTACGCACAACTCAAACTAATACTTATTAGTTTCTATTTATTAGGATCTGGCTAAAATTTGGAAAACACAGAGCTACATAATGGACATCCCCTCAGAAAGTATATGGAAAATTCGAACCCTACGCGAACGAAGCCACGGGTATTAGCTAGTAATATATATTCTGCGATAAACTGAATAAACTTTTCAAATGACTATAATATGCAACTTATGCCAAATGAATAATATGTCGGTCAAGATTATGAAAATGCCGGTTTGAGAGAATATTATAAATATTTTATTGTGATTACTAATATCATAAAGATGCTTTAGTGTTCTTGTTTTCTTTTCTTTTGGAATGAAAGTACTTAACCAATTACTGAAAAGGTAAAAGGGAACCGTTTGAGTTGGTATGGATTTTATGATAAAGAGAGAGGAGACACGTGTGACTACAAGAGTAATGAATACACAGAGGGATGTAGAGAAGGAGAAAGACCTCAGAAAAAAGGAACTGTATGAGGCAAGATATGAGAAAGATGAATATGAGATGAGAGAGAATGAAAGAAAAAGAAGTACTGCACCGCCCCGAAATAAATTTGAACAAAGGCAGGCAGAAGAAGAAAACACCGATTTGGATGCAACTTGGTAAAATAATATACTGATTTTTCGGGACTAAGGACTGACATAAACTGTGATATCAATAGGGTCTTAAAATTACTGAAAAATTGTTGAAAAATCCCTGTCACCATAATCTTCAAAAGTCGCTGTAAAAAATTAGAGTACGGGGTGGTGGACCAACTATTCTAGTTGAAGCACGGGACTCCGAAAAGGCCCGTTATCCAACTATTAAAAAAAATGACAACAAAAGACTATTTGAACTAAAAGTTAAGGCAATCGTTCGTATATCGACTTGCAATTTCAATTCGCTGATTAATCTGTAGTTCTTCTTTACTCTTGTGGTGTAGGTATAAAGTTATTTACCAAAAGTTATTGTCATCAAAACCCATTATACAATAGAACAGGTCTGCTGTTTACATTGAAATCTAACAAAACAGGTTTTTTCGTAAACACAAATCTTTTTATCTATCGAATTATTCACTAGCCAATAAAACTTGAAATATGAGATCCGAAATGGAGCACGTTAAATACAATTTAGTCTTCCTGAAGTGATGTAATGTGACAAGTATGGTAAATTGCTAGCACTTTTATGGAGAAATCAAGTAATTTGATAGGTGATTAGAATTGGTTTTTAACTCGTGTCGCTATATGCATATAAATGAACTGGTATATCTCGTAATAGTGTCCATTACTATTAAAACAATATTTTTTTGAAGTAGCAGCTGCTTCAAAATATTTTAATTTCACGTGAATATCATGTGACACTGCAATGAAAGTAACAAATATAGGATGTGGGATTTGTATGAAAAGAAGTAGGCTAATAGTAAAACAGACGTATCGCGAAATAGAGGCCATTAAAGTAATATAAATATCGAGAAATTAAGGTCATTTAAGAAATAGACGTATAGTGAAATAGAAGCCATTAAAGGAAAAGAAATATCGCGAAATTAAGGTCATTTAAGAAATAGACGTGTCGTGAAATAGAGGCCATTAAAGGAAAAGAAATATCCCGAAATTAAGGTCATTTAAGAAATAGACGTATCGTGAAATACAGGTCATTAAAGGAAAAGAAATATCGCGAAATTAAGGTCATTTAAGAAATAGACGTATCGTGAAATAGAGTCCATTAAAGGAAAAGAAATATCGCGAAATTAAGGTCATTTAAGAAATAGACGTATCGTGAAATATAGGCCATTAAAGGAAAAGAAATATCGCCAAATTAAGGCCATTTAAGAAATAGACGTGTCGTGAAATAGACGCCATTAAAGGAAAAGAAGTATACGTATCGTGAAATAGAGGCCATTAAAGTATTAGAAATATAGCGAAATTAAGGCCATTTAAGAAATAGACGTATCGCGAAATGGAGGCTTTTAAGAAATAAATGTATTGCAAAATAGAGGCTATTTATGAAATTGACTAATACCGAAATGTACGACGTACGATACGGTCGGCTGCATAATTGCAGACCCACCGTAGAGCTCCAAAACGGCCGTTATAAGAATGTAAGAACTTCAACAAAAGCAAGATTCTAGGCGCCTTCTTTAGTTGAAGTTTAAGTCTTTTAACTTATGAATTTATCAAACAAAAATTATTAGAATAAAAATATCCCAATAATAATAAGTTTAGAACTTTACGGTGGGTCAGCAATTATGCTGCTGACCGTACCTACCCCAAAATAGGCCATTTAAGAAATATACCATTAACAACACGGACATACCTACCTATCCTAAAATTGGCAATATCTATATATATAAAAATGAATTGCTGTTCGTTAGTCTCACTAAAACTCGAGAACGGCTGAACGGATCTACCTGATCTTAGTCTTGAAATGTTCGTGGAGGTCTAGGGAAGGTTTAAAAGGCGAGAAAAAATCGAATAACCGAAATTCCCACGGGATCGGGACTTACGCGGGTGAAACCGCGGGGCGCAGCTAGTCTTATATATAAAAATGAATTGCTGTTCGTTAGTCTCACTAAAACTCGAGAACGGCTGAACGGATTTATCTTATCTTAGTCTTGAAATGTTCGTAGAGGTCTAGGGAAGGTTTAAAAGGCGAGAAAAAAATCGAATAATTTCCGGGAAAACCCTATCAATTCCTACGGGATCGGGACTAACGCGGGTGAAACCGCGGGGCGCAGCTAGTAAGAAATAAACTAATAACGACATAGACAAATAGCTAATTAAACCAAAAAATTATATAGAAGTGATTTAGGCACATTAAGCTATAGATATATAGATCTATACTTATATTATAAAGCTGAAGAGTTTGTTTGTTTGTTTGAACGTGCTAATCTCAGGAACTACTGGCACACTGGTTCGAATTGAAAAATTATTTTTGTTTTGATAGTCCATTTATCGAGGAAGGCTATAGGCTACTTTTTATCCTGATATTCCCACGGGATCGGGAGTTACGTGGGTGAAACTGCGGAGCGCTTCTAGTAGATAGATATACATAGATATATAACAGCAAGCAAACATTTTTTTTATATACAGACAATAAAGTAGACAAACGGACTTGGATCATCACTTTTTTGATATTTGGAGATTAAAAGGAAAGTCTGTGTTTGATGACTTTATTTATTATTTTTACTTTTGTTTTATATACCTACCTACGTGTGATGTTTACCCAACTATAAGTATACATAAACCTATTTGAATCATGTCATAAAATGACTAATTATTATAATAAAAACTTATCTAATTTATTTAAATGAGGTAATTTGACTACAACCATAAAATGTGATAAAAAAAGATGCACGCAAATTTTGAAGTCAAAATGGCGACTTTTAGGCTATTTATGAGCGGTGGTGGACTAATGGTTGGAAGCTACCTCGATTTTCATTCGAGGGTTCGAATCCCGGCCAGCCGTGCACCAATCAATTTTTCGCTAAATAACATTGTTCTGACGGTGAAGGGAATAGGGAGTTATGAAACCCGCGGTTTAGTTGGCTCCAGAGTCCAGTCGTATTTACGTAGTTATTTCCTTAAAAGGCTAACTCGTAAATATAATTCTTCAAATCACATTGCAATATCATTCCGATTGCATTTGCTGAAGATCGTGCGAAGTGCAGGTGTAAAAGTGGCAAAACGAACCCCGAATACCCGAGAGGGATGCAACCGGGAACATCGCTCGGATAATGATGATCATTCCCATTCCATTTCGATAACCAAAAATATCCTCAAAGTAGCTCAAAATACCAAAATATCGAAATGATATTAAAAAAAAACATGACATTCCACACATCGCCATCTAGCCCCAAGCTAAGTAACTATACTTGTGCTATGGGTGCTAGACAACGGATACTTATATATTTTTCTTTTGTAAATATATACTTATAATACATAGAAACAACCGGACCACAGACAAATATCTAAGCAAAAATACTTGTCTGAGGCGGGAATCGAACCCGCAACCCGGTGTTTGGCAGCCTAGCATGGTGACAATTGTGCCAACTGGGTCGTCAAAATATTGCAATGTACTTAATTTGAACAATTTTATTTACGAGTATTGGCCTTCTGGACACGGTCGTCTGTGCTGAGAAGGTAGTATTGGCACGTATAGTGTATAGGTGCTATCTACATGTTTCAGGGACTACAGAGCTCTGAAAACCATGTATGAAAGATGTATTAATCATCCAGATTAGATGTTAGGCTAACATTATTACCTTTCAATATAAAATTTGTATACAAAATTGTAAGAAACGTTACATATTGATAAATGAAGTAGCATTGTCATGTTACAGCTTACATTAACAATTTTCCTAATATTTTGAGGCATCAATCATTTCAGGGCGTTAATGTACCTTCGTTTTATTTTATTTATTGTGTAAAAATAGTAATGGAATAAAATAGAAGTTCTAAGAACAATATACCTCGCGAACATATAGATTTTGTTACAATAAATAAATTTTGAGAAGGTATTCTGGTCATCACTCCGAAGATCCTCATCAGATCTTCAAAAAATATTTATTGAGATCAACTTAAGCTATCTTTTAAATAAAAAATAATCATCTAAATCGGATCTCATAAGGTTCATATTCAGACGCCCTCTTTAGACACTTTTTAGGGGAAATACCCTAATCCAATCAAAAAAATCAATTAAACCTTAAAACCTGTATACCTACCAAATTCTAGATCAGTTGTAGAGGAGTACCAACATTCCGACAAACGCAAGTAAATTCTGCCAGCAGACAGAAGCAGAAACGCTTCTCTCGCTCGGTCAATAAATATCTATCTATTATAAGAAATTTAAAACACATTACACCAAAAACTGGAACTTTTCAAAGTGTCCTAGTTTCCATAACAGTATAACCAATTTACAGTTTTTTCCTCGAAGAACAGAGTTTGCATTTGTGAAAGTTAAGCACGCTAATTATTTTCGTTATCGTATAAAATTTAGATCACCTTGTTATTGGTAAGCAATTTCATATTTTTTTACCTTACTAATAAATATTTTCGCACTTGTATAATAACAGTAACTACGGAATAAATTATAAGGAAAAGCGCAATATTTTGCTATCAACAAATGCTGAAAAACTAGGTTTTATTCAACATCATTTACCACTGATAGATTTATAATATGAATACGCTGTTTTTTTATTTATCTTAGAAATAGATTTTTATAAAACAAACTGAATACAAAATTACAATACATCAAGCACTACGAAACTTATTAAAAAAATCGATCCAAGATATATTAAATTTACAAGTATTCAAAATAATGTATGAATTTTGTACAAGAAACAGTAAATTATTATAAAAACCTTAAGAACCTAAGCCTCAGGCTACCGATAGTAAGGGCAGCAGAGAGTTTTTTTTTAAATTTTGAAATTATATTTATCCGTCAATAACTTTTAAAACATAAATACTTAGCAAAGAGAAGCAACCTAGTGCCATGAATCTTATGCAATACTACATGTAGTAGGTGAAAGGATAAACAGAGCATACATCATTGCAACAAAAACCTTAACATTTCCCAAGTCTCTACCTCATTTCACATTTCAATGTAACTGTCTCTAGTACATTGCTTTTATTATTCAGTTTATTATAATAGTTATGATTCACAAAGAAGAGTTAAACAATATTCGTGAAAATTTTATGACTAATTTAGTAAACAGTTATCTCAAGTTATCGTGATTCTAATGTTAGCATATTGCCAGATACTGGCATTTTTGTCAAAGAGATGTTGACACTGTCCGTCCTGAAGCTTTCATTCTTTGATACAAAAGGTGGCCTAGTTTTAAATGTCAGTGTTTCTAGTGTGTACACAAAAGAACGATTGAAGCGGAAGTCGGAAACAAATGACGATCGAAATTGAAACAAAAGACTATTGAACCTATAACAAAAGACGATTCCGTCGTCGTCTTTATTTATTTTATTTCGATTGTCTTTTCTTTTTATTTAGCTCAGAAGAATGAAAAAAAAGGATGCAGCGATAAAGAGAGAACGGGTCAGAAAAGTTTCTGTTCCACTGGCATCATCCTACCTTACTCGGATTTTCGAAGACCCTCGTTTATTTAGATGTCTTTGAGTCCTGAGCATCGTCACTTACCATGGTATTAGATAGTGGTCAAACGCTGACCTATCTAATATATAAAATTCTCGTGTCACAATGTTAGTTACCATACTCGTCAGAAACGGTTTGACCGATTTTATGAAATTTTATATGCATATTCAGTAGGTTTGAAAATCGGCTACTCTCTATTTTTTATTGTGATTCCAATAGTTTTTTTTTTGTAAATGGCAAAACACCGTTTACCGGGACAGCTAGTTTACTATAAAAATAAAAATAATGCTCATTATTCGCGATGTAATTTATCCTGTTTTTAATGGAAATATCCATCGAAAACACGAGACTCATACTTATGCACATAGCCTAGTATTCCACTAACCGAACATTGTCGTCACGAACGTATGAGTGGTGACCCAAGTCATCTTAGTACCGCAAAAGACATGGAGTTGCTTCGTCATTGGGTTCACCCAATTTGGACTCCGGGCACGTAATGGATCTGAATGGAATTTTTGTGAGGGAATCTGGTTTGATTCCACTCTCCATAAATGTTGTTCCTACAGCTTTAAAACTCGCTTTTTTGGCACACATCCTTTAAACGCCCCTGAACTATAATAAGTAGAAGTTAAGTTGTGCTTTGGTTAATATGCTCCGTCTTCAAAATGGAAAATGACTAAAAAGTTCATCAAAATCCGTCAAAGGAGTAGGGTATTGCTTCATATGTCACTTGTTATAACTAAAAAATGGATGTGATAAATACGTCTTAATTTATAGCGGATGTTGCTAATTCAACCTCTTTGGTTCATTAATCTGATTAATCAGATTTTTTAATAGTATATAGGTCTGGGATGGACCACTATGTTACACGATGGAAAGTGATGGTGCGGTAAGATGTAGCACGCTAGATATCTATACGGTTCAAAGGTCCTCAATAAACGGAGGCCTTTGAGGGACGCGAGTGAAGTGATTCCGACCCGTCCTCCTTTTGTAGCTGCAGCGGCCTGCGTATCGGTTAGTTTGATTGGTTGGTTTAAATTTTGTTTAAGAAGACGTCTTCATGACACTACTACATTTGCATCACAGATACAAACTACCTACCCGATTTTGCCAAATTATCTGACGTATCAAAAAGTCAGTCGAAGATTGTATAGAATTAGTATGGAATTTTAAACTTATATGGTTTTTTACACTACAAAAGTTTACGAAACTGAATATTCTTATTAACACAATGCTTGCAATTTGCAAGAATGGCGAAACATCAAGATCCACAGAAATGAAAGCTTGAAATATATCCTGTTTTAAATTACTTTAGTAAATTGTACGATATGTCAGAAAATCCATTAACAATATTTGTTACTACGGATTTTAATACTATTTTATTCAATAACCAAGGTGAATATGATAATAAGTTTCATACTTTATGTGTGGCACAAAGAGTCAATGAACGATGATCTTCGATTCACAGATAGACAAACACCTACTATCCTCTCAGCATCATCGACCGTGTCCAGAGGAAAGAACTTCTGGAGCCAACTTAGCCTCAAGTTTCATCACAATATTTTCCTTCACCGTAAGAGCAATCACAATTTGCGCACTTAAGTTTTTCAAAAGAAAAATGTATTGGCACGGCCGATTTGAACCCATGACCATCGGAACGAAACTCGAGATATCTACCACTTAAAATAAAGTTCGTGAAATTACCCAAATTACTGTAAATTTAAGGTATTTTTAGGATGTGGCACTACTATTTATTGGCACTATTTATAGGTGTTGTCACTTTTTGAAAATTCACTTAAAGGTTATAAAAAAAATGTAATAGGTTTTCAACTTTGTTTTAGTAATATATAGGAAAATATGCTACCTTAACTAAGTGACCTTCTTATTTTAAAACACACAAGATCAAATTATGTGCGGTTCTCTCTCGTTTCAGACGTCCTAAGTACCCGTTTTAAATTAGCATTTTTTTTCTACTGTTATTATTAAGTGTTATTAACACCAAGTTCAGTGGCAACAAAGGGTGTTATTTCACGACAGGTAGCTAGGTCTTTAACCCAGGCGGGGTAAGAACCTCGACTTGGGCATACGCAATACGCTGAAGTAACATGTGTACATATATGTTTTCATAATGCATCTCGGGAATTTTCTTATCTCTGAATTAGTTCAAATTAAATAAACTGTGGTAAATAAGCGTAAAATGAACAGTCTTTTTTCTGTGCTATTTTTTATTAAAATCGGTTGTTTGATGGTGGAGAGGTAAACAATCAATTAAGCATTTATAATAGTAAATTGGAAATTGATTGGTGTAATAAAAATCAGCCCCACGGGCGGTGAAAGATGGGTGCCATTATTAGAATGTCCCAACAATGTCAGCCACTAGTAGTCATATAGGCAAAGGTAATATAGGAACTTTGAGTTAACAAAAATAGTATGGTAGGATATATTTATAGTCCCAAATTGAGAGATCAGAAAATAAAAACATTTCTATCTTTTATTTTTTTAGTGTGGAATCTAAAAGTCGATTACTTTAAGTCATTGAGAAAAGGGTTAAATATTTTATTTATCGGAATTAATTTTACAGAAATTCTTTTTAAGAAGAGTTATTTACGTCAAACCTTTTTACATGAACACAAGTACAATACACATTAAATTTTGTAACCATGGTTGCCACAGTTCTAGATTTATTCATTCACGATATGCATTATCAAAATCGTACTACCGTTAGGTACTACAAGATTGTAATCATAACAGTTCAGTTTTATGAATACAATGGATTTATTTTTATATTACATGAGATATTTTGACTGTAAGATGAAGAGTTGTCGGTATTTCCGTTGGATTTTTTACACAGTACATTCATACTTTCCAATCTCAAAGCTTCTTTACCAAATCGAGAATACTATTCGAGAAATTAATGAGGTAGGTGATATGAAAAAGGTTGGATTACCTTCATCCATCAGAATTGTTTTGACTTAATGTAAGATAAGAGATTCACAAATAGAGGCTGACACTGCCCATTTTTTTAATGCCACGGTATCTACCTTTCTTTGGTAGAGTGGTCAGGGAGAAAGCTACCAAAGTTCTCTAAGAGTAGGTCCTTTTTGAGACCTAATAATAGGTCAACATTACACATATAGGTCAGACTTTGACCACTATCACACTTCCCTGAGGGTAGGTGACGATGTGGTCCAAGATGCAGTAAATACGATTTTCTAGAAGATATACACTGGCGACTTGAAGACCCCCCCAAGTAGAAATAGTAGTTGAGTATTTCATCATCATCATCATATCAGCCACAGGACGTCCACTGCTGAACATGGGCCTCCCCCAAAGACTTCCAGAGCGATCGGTCGCATGCTCTCTGCGTACAACGACTTCCCGCGACCTTAATTAAGTCGTCCGTCCATCTAGTTGGAGGCCGCTGCGCTTTCCGGTACGTGGTCTCCAATCTAAGACTTTTGACCAAGCTAAAGACTAAGTATAGATTAGGGTAAAATATCCTAATCGCTATGTGATGCTATTTTGAAACGTGCTGATAGTGTGTCATACTTGACCTACGCTCATTTTGACTAGAGATAAAATAGAATAAAAGTAGTCTCTGGCGCCATATAAGTATTACCTACGTATTATTTCTAAAATCCTGTTACCCCTTAATTATCATACAATTACATCCGCTTACTGACACACATCCCGAATATATACGTCATCATTACTACAAGCCTAAAACCCGACAGGAATCTTAATGAACGTGGCAAAGGAACTAGTGCAGGTAGGTGTCGTGTTGGATATAATGAGGTTAAATATGCCTCTAAAGATGGTGTTGCTAAAAGAGTGGCTTAAAAATAACTGATCATGATCAGAAGGCTAATACTCGTAAATAACATTGTTCAGATTACATTGTATTATCATTTCGATTACAAAAAATACCCCCAAAGAGCTCAGAATACCTTCAAAGTCAGCTTTTTGGCTTTAAGAATATTTTTTGTAATAAATTAAGTAAAAAAAATCTCTAGTCTGCATTGTCTGGACAATTAATTATGGTGGTATAAGACCGCGTCACTAATAGAGTGATTTAAAACTAGTGTAAAACAAAAAGGCTAATCTAATCAGCCCCATTGAACTGGATTGTTGGATTAATGAAGAAGTAAGCGCCCTCACTCACGTTCATGAACAACCTTATCAGGCTGTATTCGAATGTAAGCCGAGTGCTACGTGACTGCCGACCGCTGCGCCTGCGACGTTCTTGACTGGCTGGACAAAACTTGTTATAAGGTACACGTTTATTAGAGGGGCAGGCGAGTGACGATTAAAATACAATTAGATACTTGTAGCATATTATTTGTGAGGATAACCAAGGATTTTACATTCTAACGCAATGCATGGCCAAATTATTTAGTTACAAAATTTGCAAACGACGAAAATTCTTGGTCATTTTCTTCTGCCTGCCTTTGTCCCAATTTATTTGGGGTCAGCGCAGAAAATTTTCTTCTACTATTCATCTGTCTCATATCTGTCTCACACAGACCATTCATCCTTTCTTAGGGCGTCTCATTCTTCTCCATCCTTCTACATTCATACTCATCATTCTTCGAGTCACGTGCGTTTGCATTTCCCTTGTCACAATATACCAACTCAAACGGTTCCCTTCGGTTCCTTTCACCTTTTCAGTATCTGACGCCACTTTCAGGCTTCCTCTAATAAGGTATTCGTTTGTTATTTTATCCATCCTCGTTACTCCTCACATCTCAGGATTCTCTTCTTCGCTGCATGCAACCTGCTTCATCCTTCTTCTTCTTTACAGAACACCATGCCAAGAATTTATTTAGCAAAAAAAAAAATCGCTATACCCTCCCAACGGAACTTAGGCCTAACAGTCAATAAACACATAAGTGTAACATATGATTCTTTTAAAATTGTTTATCTCGGGTCTATTGCGGCAAATAGGAGGTCAACCACAAATATTAGAGAAAAAACATGATCATTACCAAAGCCTTGAATATTAATTCGAATTAGACCGAACAAAATAGACTTTTAAATGTTAACCCATTCTTAGGTTTCAGTGCGGTACGGATAAGGGTTTTCTCTTAGAGAACTTTGATAGTTTTCCCCCTAATCTCTCTACCATTAAATAGGCCTAGTACAATACGCCTTTATTCGTTAATCGTCTCAACTCTCATCTAACGTCAAGTCGACAGAATTCTGATAGAGGTAGCTAATGTAACCTTTTTGTTTGAAGGTACGTAATATCCGTTATAAATGATGACGTCATATTTTTTACTTTATATCCTCATTTACAAGTAACCCCTACATGTACAGTCAGAGTACTAATTAAGTGGTCTAATGCTTAATTTTTGTTTTTATAACCATACTGTAATGGTTGATTATTTTGTAAGAAATCACCAATACTTCGAAAACCTTAGTTAACTTTCATACCAACCATTGTACCTACCTCTAGGTAAAGTCGTAACGCTATCGAATCCTGATTTCAACAATGGCATTAGTTCGCCGTGTAGCATAGTGGTTATTACACCCACACGGTAATCGGGAAGTCACGAGTTCAAATCTTGTGGCAGTAAATTCCGAAGATGCAATTTTCTTTAAAAAAAAATATTGTACCGTTTAAAACCTTAAAAATGTTCCTGTATATTGTATTGAATGCTAAAATTACGTATAATAACCATTATAAAAAACGATATTAATTAAACTAACCGCTTGCCTAATAGAATTACGATTACAGATAATGTAATATAATAACAAGGAAAATTACTCCAGTCTAAGTACTTTACCTACGTAAAGATGCATTTGACGATTGACGTCATACAGCAGAAACTGGCTGGACACATGATGCAATGAAAGCATGCTATAGTCAGGGCTGCCATAATGTTTTTGACCATAGCTCTAACAAAGTGCAAGGTTACTTTTTCCCAAACCGCTTCAGGTTTAATTTTTCTGAAAACAATTGTTAAATGTCGTAAATTTTGCGACCACACGATTTCTTTTTCTTTTAGGTATACTTAATTCAATATTTTTTCTAAGGTCGTTGGTCGTATGGTCGTTTATTCATTAATTTTAACCTCACTTAAGTGACAATTAATGAGCAAACGACCACGTATTTGCCTCTGCAATGTTACATTTAAATGCCATTTTATGAATTTACTGAACACTATCTGGTACTTTTTCTTTAAGATTAAATTATCAGGTTTCTTCTAGATTCTTGATAAGCCAGCTAAATCTTAGACCGCTTCTGAATAAACACTGGCCTAGCAATTGTAAATAAAATCTACAATAAAAAACCTTTTGCTTGCTCCCTTTCTTTTAAGTAAAACCTATTAAAAGTAAAGAACTGGTGAAGCCAAAACCTTGTGTCTAGGGAAGAGATACTATTTCACGACAAAAATCTGTCAAAAACACAACATATATTCAACGCAGCTGAGTTCCACCTATACAACATTGTAGATTTATCTTTGTTTGTAAAAAGTTATGGCAACCCTATATAACGCAATTTTCTTATTTGCAAGAGTTATAATTGCAAATATTACAAGTCTTGCACAAAATAATAGAAGCTATAGAATGCGGAAATAGGTACGGGAAGGTTGATGTGATTATTGATTTTTATATCTTGATAAATTAAAAACTGGGTTACGATCTTAGATTATACTCAATGACAGATAACAAAATAAATAAGTGCATAAAAAATATTATCGAACCGAATGATAAAAATACATAATAACTCTATCCCTTTTACCCTCGCGCGCCGCGAAATCGCCATTCTAACTGTTTTATGGAATTAAAAGACACATTTATTTTTGTGAAAAACTAATCTGTGATTCGATCTACCGTAGTGAACCCTATGAAAATATACATTTTGTTCTTGTTTTTTCTTTACAATCGCTGTAAAGAAAAAGTTAAAAAAACAAAGATTTTTTAGGATTTTTGCGATTTTTTACTATCGAGGCAAATCACTCTAATCGTGTTATGAAGTATATGACGATACAAAGCATTTATTCGCCTTTACGACGGTAGGAATATAATTCTATGGATTTTAGTGGTTGATACCCAAAAACTGTTTCTAAGACACCTCTATCGCGCTTCTGGTCATACCACTTCGGCTTCACTTCCCGGTAATAAACGAACTTTTAATTTTCCTTGTCCATCTTTTAAACTAATTGAACAGTTATTGTAAATTTCCCCGATGCTAAATATTCCATAATCTGACGTAAATATACATAATTAGTCATATTATTCTAGGTACTTGACGCAAAAATCTGCTTAACGATTTACTATTAGCATCGACGTTTAGTGAATATTTAGTTAATCACGCTTTGCATTATTTCTGAAAGTTAGTAGTGACATGATTAGCAAATCACGGGCTAAGCAGTTTTTAAGAGGGGGTTATTATTAAAAGTAAGTACATTATCATTTTACAGTAATTTCTGAACAACTGAATGAAAAATTTGCTAGTTAGGTTTTATAGATTTAGCAGCCGCATTTCATACCTACTTTTATAAACCGACTTCAAAAAAGGATGAGGTACATAATTTTATTGGACATATACACTTACTATATACCTATTCCGAATCAGTACCTAAAGCGGCGCCATATACGAAAACCGGCACTATTCGCGGTGTCCCGTGGTAGGACCAACCTAGTCAAAAAATCACCAATCACGCGGGGTTACACACACTAAATTTAGTTGCCGAACAAATTGACGTATTCACACGCGGGAAGATTGAATTCCAAAAAGTACCTTTATGGATTATTTGTTATAATTCATTTGTTTTAACTACACTATTGCATTGGGGAATCCTGTAATGATAGATGTAGTTTTTCTGATAAATAGATAAATAAATATTTTTATCTTGTAAACAACAGGATGAAGTTATAACGACTCGGCTAAAAAGTTAGAAATACAAAACTCCAACAAATGGAATCAATACACAGTCCTTAAGAAATATAAAACTAGAGACTAGCGTAGACTAAATACTTGAAATCAAGTGTTAGACTGATAAAAATATGAAACAGCTTAAAACGATTTTTCACATGGTTTTTGGTCGTTTAGTTTGTCAGTATGTCTGTATTCATCTAATTTATTTTGCAGATCGATAAAAAAAATGCTGAAGGTTTTATAACCAGTTTTGACGAACCAGTTGGCACAATGGTCATCAGCCTGCCAAACACAGGGTTGCAAGTTCGATTCTCGTCTCAGACAAATATTTATTATTAGATATTTGTCTATGGTCTGGTTGTTTCTATGTATTATAAGTATATATTTACAAAAGAGTATATAAGTAGTATATCCGTTGTGTAGCACCCATAACACAAGTCTAGTTACTTAGCTTGGGGCTAGATGGTGATGTGTGGAATATCCTTTAATATTTATTTATTTATAACTTAGGAGGAAATTCGCGTCGGTCTCATATCCCATATTTATCAAATTTTAATATAATTTTCATGTTATCTATCAAGCTAACTAGGCCAATTGCTTTTCAGTCGCATGATTGAATATTTAGCACATTGATAACATATCTTAGAGATTACGATAAAGTAACAATGACCGGGTTTTTAAGTGGTTTATGTTTAGATTTTGTTTTGACTCTGTTTGCATTCGCTTGTAATCTAAACAGATTTTGAAGCGTCTTTGTTTTGTTTCAGAAGTTTACATTTCTAATCTTACGTGCAGTGGCGTAGCGGGGGTTACTGTCGCCCGGGGCGGATTCATAATTTACCGTCCTTTTGACGTCATAAAAATATTAATGTAGGCAACTTTTCCGCCCCTTTGACGTCATAAAAAAGAAAGTTGGCAATTTTCCGCCCGTTTGACGTCATAAAAATAATAATGTTGGCATTTTTCCGCCCTTTTGAGGTGGTAACAATAATAAAGTTGGTGTTGCTGTGAAAATACGTAACCATATGAAGAAATTGAGCGATAAATACAGCACAAAATATTTTTTTCCTAATTTTTCCGCCCTTTTTATGATGGCGCCCGGGGCGGTCCGCCCCTCCGCCTCCCACCCTCGCTGCGCTACTACTAACGTGAAAGAAGGTACATGCTTTGGTTGACTGACCCTACTGACTAATTTAAATAAAAAATCAATAAAGGTGCCATAGACTTATTACCATTTATGAATGTTGAATATGGTTGTCGCTGCCGTTATTCTTAATGTACTTAGACGGTGGTTAAGATATTTTTTAACTCTTTTGTTAGTTTTATCAAAATCAGTAGTTAATTAAAGGTTATAAACCTTCAATTAACTAATGCAAACTTAGAAGGAGGTATTCAGATACTAGGCAAACCTTACGGTTGAGATTTAGTTGATGATTCTAAACAAACGCTACCTATATCTATTTCTTAGAGTAACTTAGAGTTTCCTTTTTAGTTTCGTAATTTATCACTGACATTGTTTTCGTAGAATTATACAATTAAATTATTTTATTTACACTAAAAACTTAAATACCATGAGCTAAAATAAATGTTTGGTGAATTACTTCACAATACAAAATAACTAAATTATCTATCAGTCAGAAACAATGACTTCATAATTATTTCAAAACTCCAGTAACTTATTTGTTTATGATAAAATTCCTTGGAGTTTTGTCTTATCTTTCATGAGTAAAAGAACAAAAGTGAGGCTGATGACTGAGAGAATGATTAGTAAAAATAATCATTTTTTTCCTAATATAAATTACCTACAATACCTTCAAATAATATATAAGATAATGAATATCAAACCAAAGGATTCTAAGTGATCAAAAAAGCTCACTACAAAATCGAAAAAATTCCATAATTAAGATTGAAAATCTAAAATAATTTAGCCAATAAATTATACGATCTTGCTTAATAAATATGCCCGAACAGAATGCATTGTGCAACATGAAACATGTGGGTGGAATAATTTAGCAACTTATAATGAAATAAACACCACGAAACGAACATTCTAAATCTAAAATGTCTAAAACTTGTCAAACTAGGTAATAGAAGTGATCACCAAGTTCATTCAAGCGCAATAAACCAAGTGAAGTAAAAAAAATGATTAGCAGGTAAACAAAGATAAACAAATTCAATCCCTACGACACAGATTAACTAATAGTCATTAAGCCTGTGAGTCATACGGGGATCCTACACGGCGCAACCGCAGACAGAACTGACATAAGCATTCGATGCTTCGTCGCGTACGCACGTACCGAGTTTGAATTACTGGAGCTTGCGCTCGCCCTGTGCTGCACCGTTTTATTTCTTTTTTAATGACTACGTCTTATTTGTGAATTGTGTGGGTGTGTTATTGATAAAAGTTCATTGTGCTAGATACTTACTAATTCAGTTCTGTGCTCGTGGGTGAATTTAGTTAAAATGTTTCCGAGGATACAGGGATTGGTATGTTGTTTTCTTTTTACTTATTTATGTGAATTTAGCCATGTGTTATTTTTTTATTTAGCCATGTGTTATTTTTTTAACAACTTAGGTATTTCAATAACCCGTACGTTTGTTTAGAAATGAATTTATTTGAACTCTACTGTCTCTATATCGCAAAAAATGAGTTTTTTGTGTTTTTTTTTTGCTGTACGTACTCCTAAACCAAAACTGATAAAAAGTTATATAAAAAAGATAATTCGGTTATTATCAACATTCTAAATTATATACTTTAATTTTTTTTTATACAAAGAATAAAATTATTACGTAGCGGACATAAACAATGTCTGACCTAAATATACGATGATCGGAACCGATCAGCAACTTCACGTTCGAATCACGTACGTTTACTCCACTTGATCCGTGATCGAAATATAATATATAATAGATCAGAATAGCACACTCCCTTAAGACCCATTATATACAATCATGAAAAGTAGGAACTTCATTAAAACAATAAGGCAAATGCTAATGATGAAATAATTGCAAATAAATTGCGAAATGAATTAAATAGAACTGATGATGAAATGAAAGTAAGTTGTCAAAACAGACTACATTTGCAAATGTCACAATTAAATTATTCCTGCGATTAGATACATTTTTATTGAAGTTGGCAACATTTTAACCCTCATTGACAATGCTGTTGTTGCTGATTCGTTGCAGCTCAAGGAATGTTCCCGAATCCTTTAGTTGCATTCTAAGACAACAGGAGATAGGCTAGCAATAATCTATCATAGAGTAATCAATATTATCTAATAAAAACGTGTACTTAAATCGATTTTCAACCACGTGTTGTTTTTAATAATATGATCAGTATGAATAAATGAAACTTAGCTCATTAGGTGTATAACTTAGCTAATTAATTGTATTATTTGTCAATTACTGCCAGGTTAAATGGTACTAACTCTACCATTGTACCATTAAAGCTTACTCATAATCATAATCGAAATTAAGTCATTTTCCATGACATTATTCTAAGAAACTTTTTAAAGCATTTACTACTTTAAATTTTGGAGAACTAAAACAATTCGAGGTCAATTCTCTTGCGATGTAAATTTGCATAAAAATCTTTTAACTTTTGATAAACTCACATATATAAAGTTATTTTTAATCTCTCAAAATAAATTAACATAAAGATAACATTTACTTAATTAAATTACTATCTTCTTTTAAAAACATGATGTTTTAGTGCCGGGTTTAATATCAGTGGACGAGAATAAATATGTTAATAAATTTTACATTTAACACAACGCTGTCTAACTTTAAACTAGACGACCGAACTTGTAATTTGAGAACCATAAAACTAATATAATACTTATATAATAAGTTTTCTTTTGTAAATGCATTGGAACTTACTAAAACCCACAAGGTTTGTTCACTGGCGGAAGTCGAACTCGCCATTGAGCAAATCAAATTGAAGTCGTATGTTCTTAAAACATAGCAAAGATTTTTAAACAAATAAAAAATTCTGGTAAGTTATTTCTAAAAACTAGTTCATTCTAACGATACCTAATTATTGTTGAATTTCAAAACAAAAACTGGTATTTTTATTTCAAGTTTTTAAGTTACCTTTTATTCAAAATTTGATAATAAAAATTTATGTATCAACTTGAAAACGAATTCGATGGACTGTGTTTTTTAACTTTTTAAGCAAATATTTTTTTGTAATACAGTTTTTATCAGTTCCATAAATACTATTTTAATAAGAGAACTAAAAAAAAACTTCGACGTAGCTAAAGTCAAAAACAATTTAACTCTAATAGATCCATATTATAACTTGATAAATGCTTATTTAGTCAGTTAGTGCGTAAATATCACAAAAAATATTGTACAAAAAACTGTAAGGCTTATAATTTACTGTATTTTGTTGATTTTAATTGGAGTCGCTATTTTTGTACAGATTTATGGTGTCTACTGTAATTATTATCCGAGTAATTATGTTTGTTTTGCAGTAATTTTCCTTCTAATAAAATAGTTATTAATATGGTAAACAATAAATATAAGGGAAAATATGATGAAGAGATGCAGGAAAATTCAGTACAGTTAGAATTGATGGAGCATTAAGGCGCTCTTCCAGTACCGTGTGTAGGTATTCACATTACCTTAGCCCCCGCTCACAAAAACGTAGCGTGCTGCGTGCTAACTGTTATATTTGATCGATATGCAAAACATTTTAGCATTATTATCCACAAATATAGTTCCTAGAGGTCAAAACCTATCATTTAAAACATTTTTTAGAAACAAGCGTTAACTATTTTGGAATAAAACCCGATAAACGATCTAATCATTCTCTGTTTTCTAACATTTTTTTTATCGAACGAAGTTGTATTAAACTACAATACCAACACCATTTATATCCAAATAACAAAAAAAGAGTTTGATTACTTAGAGTTGCTTAAAACAAAGGTCGATTTTGGTAGCTTTATTAGCACCTGCCCTTAATATTTAATAACTGAGAATAGGCAGAGGCCCGTACTCACGTATTTTTACCTAACATAATTATCTCCCAGCATACAACTAGTGCTAACCCGTCACCTATTGTAGAGGTGTCGTAAAGGCCGTGTTTTGGGGACTTTATGTTTAAGATTACTTTGGTCTCCCACGGTTAGTGTCAAGCAGAAGGCGGACCATAAATATTGCTAGATATTTTTTCACTACAAGGAATAAGAAGACGCACTTACTACATCAACCCCAAATAAACTAGAATAAATACAGGAAGAAGAAAAAGATATTTAAATGTATAAAACGATTTCAACATTTTCTGCAAAACTTTGGACATTTGAAATATTTCGAGGCAAAATATGCAATATTTTACTAAGGTGCCCAAAGTTCGAAAAAGTTTAGATGTTATCTTTTTTGTAGCCTTAATTATTACACTTTCTCTAAATAAAGGCTTCATTCATTATGATCAGTGAGACACAAAATACTTTCAATAATTAGGCAAATGCACATGAGGTTTTAAATTGGTTAAAATTTTCTCTATTTTATCGCATCAATTATTAGACATTAATTCTGGAAAGAGTACAGTAATATGATAATTTTTTAAAATTATAAACTAGTTTAATATCTTGGATGAGTGATACTAATAATTTAAGGAGACTATGATGCCTCGAATATAACTTATAACAATGATGATAATAATAATTAGCCAGAACATCTTTGTTATTATTATCGAGACGGCAGGAAGCATGTTGCGTGAATCGATTAACAATAATCGATGTTTAACAGTTTTATATATTCAATTATATTTCTTTGTCTAAACAAAGACAGGTTTATGGTTATGAGATGTGTTATGAAATAAAGGGCTAAACGGCTTTACTAACAAATACATATTTCATTAAGTAAAGTAGTAAAATTAGTAGATACTACTGGTTTCAGTAGGAATAATGTTTACGTGGGTGCTAGTACTGCTTAATCATCTAAAACAGAAACCCCACTAAGCAGGGTTGGCATTGTTCACACAGAATGAATGGGAACCAATATTTTTGATATGAAAGCACTGGTATAATATTAATTGTCACTTGCATGTCGACCTCATGCCGGATAAACTTTGGGCCAAAACAACAACATTTTGAACCCCTACCAATGAAATACGACCACCCAGCAGACCATGTCAAAGGTGGCGAGATAACTTAGATAAATTTCTGACAAGATGGGACACCTCATAATAATAATCGATGGACCAAAGTGGATAACACCCGGGAGACATTTCAGATGGTTTCAGAAACCCCAGTGTCCCCGATGTAACAATTAAGTAAATTCTTGTTTTTGTCAAAAAATATTGGTGTTGGCTTATAATGACTGCATTACAATTAACGATAAAAACAAAATAATCCTTGTTTCTGACTCAATTTTTCGCTAAATATAAAAATTGAATAGAAAATAAACCACGATGATATTATTATTCAAGTCTTATATTTCCTGAATTCAACCTTGATTGCTGGTTTACAGCTGCCGTTTCATATAAAACTGATTTCATTTATTGAATTACAAACCCTTTTCTGTGATATGAATACAAATTGAAAATATTATGATTTAGTCTCAATTCATACTACAAATCATCCCACAAAAAATATCTTAATTCAAACCGAAAAAGTGCTCTCAATTTAGTCCGAATATGGATATAAGACCGATATTTTTATGTTGAAAATAATATTTAAAAAAATATATTTACTTACGTGAAACATTGCTATTGCAGTTGCTATTAAATAAATTTTTATTTTTATTATTTTTATTTTTAAATTGGAATTTATTGCCGCCCCTAGTGAAGAAATGTCATCGATCTAATATTTCATTATATTTTAATTTTAATTGGATGATTTATATTTTACGTAATTTCTCATTAAAAATGTACACAAGACATTGTTATTGGTAGAGGCCAACTACAGCTTAAATTAAAAACGAAAAACTGCCAATTTTTCACACGAAAACAAAAATCGGAATTTCCTTAATAAAAATTCATTGTTTCCATTTATAACTTTAAACGTAAATCTCATACATAAATCATCAACAATTTTAAGTATGTTAATTTAAACGAAGCCGTTTAAAACGAAACGTGACTAAAATATAATTTTCTCACAACTAACCTTGTGTGTGTTAACCTTCTCATTTGTAACATTTAAACCAATACATGTGCAAATGTAAGTATTTAAATTATTAATAAAATATTCACTATATGAAGTCAATAACACGATAACGACAACCTTAATATTCACGCAACTACTCAACTCAACTACTAGACTCAACTGCTCAACTCAACTACTTTAATTGACTTCACGTCCCAGAGTAACGTGTGCAATACGATGTAAACAGAGTTGTATGGATTTCTTATTTGTAACATTTCAATCAAAAACTCAATAAAATAATAAGTATTTGAAGTAAATAAATAGCGTGATAACAACAACTTTAATAACCACGCAAGTACTCGACTCAACTACTAGACCCAAGTACTCAACTCAACTCTTTAATTGACATCACATCTCTAACGGGTGCAATACGATGTAAAACTGAGTCATAATGACCATCTGCCCGATCCATAGTTTGTTTATTATTAAAAAATGGTTTTAGAAAGAAAAAAATCAGATAATAAACATTTCTATACAACATTAAAATTCGTAGGAACCATATGATTTCAAGTTTAAAGAACTACAATCTAGCGACCCTTGACGGTTTCGTCAAGGTGAAAAACATACTTTAATCATAAAAACAGAGACCTAAAGTAAACAATTTTAGTAAGTAAATGCAATGACCACTAAAATTAAGTGCACAATAACATTTAAAGGAAGGAAGGAAAAATTCAGTCACGTTTTTTTATTATTTAAGTATGAAAATTAAAACTTAGGTCAATGGTAAAGTCGTGCAATTAAATAGCACAGTTTTCACTATTGTATTGCGCGTCATGACCATTTACCTACCAAACTTCTGGGACAAAATAGCTCAAAAGTTCGATTGTCTTCCCCAACGGAACTACAGGAACAAAAAAGTTGCAACAGTTCGGTCAACCGAACTAGCAACCAAAATACAGACATATATAATTTTCGCGACTTCAATACATAACGAAAGTAATTTAATTAAATAAATGCGATTATATTCGTTAAATTTGTTTCATTATTGGTTTGAAAAATGTTTAAAAATTTACTTTTGGCGGTGACTAAACCTACTTATATACAAAAACGGAAGCACAGAAATACTCTTGAATCAGAATTAAGTTGAACGTTCGATGATTATAAACAATTGCATCATAAACTGCCGAGTGCTGAAAGGTTTCCTGATAATCTATTAACAAAATTAACCTTTATTTATGCTAGCACTTACACTGAAATGGCTTGTTTTATTGTCTGACTTTACTATAGTATTACAAAATAATGTTTTACTTTTACTTATATGACGACCGCTGCCTACTGCCTACGTTTGAGATCTCAGTCTGAGATGGATTCGATTTCCACCGTGGTAATTATTTTTACGATTAACAGATAAGTTTCGGATCAGAGTTATTTTTCTTCTACACTACTTTTTATTTGTTCCAAACGAATTGACGCCGAAACTTCTCGACCATTTTAATGAAAATTGGTACGAAAATAATGAAATAGCACAATTTTTGCTATTTCATTGCGCGCTATGACCATTGACCTACCGAACTACTGGGACAAAAAAAGTCTCAGTATCGAGTGTCTCCCCTAACGGAACTACAGGGACAAAAAAATTGCAACGGTTCGGTCAACAGAACTATTGGGACAAAGCATTATTTTGATGGTTTGAAAATAGCAATTTCTAATGTTAATGAACGAAATGAAAATTGGTACAAAAATACATTGATTCAATAGGTGTTACATAATCTTTTGATCCTGATATTTCCCCGGGATCGAAACTTACACGAGCAAAACCGAGGGGCGCGAGCAAATAAGTATGTTATAAGTTTGCAAAATTAATTTAAGAAACGGTATAGTCAGTTTTTGTGAATCCGGCCAGTTAAAAGTTTAATGACGTCAAATTAAATACAAACCAAACCTTAGAGTCATCGATTTCTATGAACCGAAGATGTGGTGATGATGAATGGGTCAACTTTGTGCGTCATTTAAAAAGGTGTGTGAATAAAAAAACCTTCGAACATACTGAGATGTTAATTACGTCCTAACTGATTCAACAAAACTAAATCCCCTTAATTTTAAACTTTCTTAAATTCTTAAAAGCTTTTTCGCCAACTTTACTAGTTATTATTTATCTTAGTATATAAAACACATTTTGGCTATCGATAATTTCATATTTACATATTGGAATCGCTTCTTTTTCTAAGAATCACCGCAATAACACCGAAAAAGTCAGGTGTTCGGCCAGGTGGCTAATATTGATCAGATATACCTCGGATTTAAATTCCCAGCTACCAGTTGGTAAGCAAAGGTTTTTTTACTGCACACAATATGTTGTTTTAATATTCATTTGAATAGCTAAACCGATTTTTATCAAACAAAGCTAATTTGGCTCTTCAGTAGATTCACCGAGCATTTATCGTAAAGGATGACATTTAGAGAAACAAATTTTGAATCGGTAGAGTACTATAGAGTTCTTAATATTTATAGAAGCTAACACCCACGGAACATGGAGATTTCAGTTTGAAAACCATAGTGCGACAAGTTTAAAATCACGATCGATTTAAAAATAGTACTAATCGCCTTAAGCGATAGGGATAATGTTTTTACAATTTCATAGTTAATAAGCTTTCTCGTCCTTTTTGTTATTTTCAATGTTTTGTGCGTCGTACACATAAAGTGTTTATCTATCTATCTAATATTAATCAAACTTAAAATTAGAAACCACAAGTGGGGCCCGATTTTGATGATTCCCACGCCAATCAATTCATCTAATCTTGTGATAGCGACAACCAAACGCTATAAGATTGTGAAACAAATATGAAAATCGACGAACTATGTTGAGTGGCGTGTATCATTGAAAAATCATCTTTAGGTTTGAGCGCACCCGGCGGCGCAAAGAAGCCGAGAACATTGGCCGCTTTACCTCTCTAAATTATCATTTTTGTATGAATTTCTGTAAAAAGTTCAGTTCAGGTCACATCTGTTGCATGTCCATAGTCCATAGTCAATATAAACTTGACAACACCTGCACTATCCTACAGGATGCGTTAATTATCATCATCTCGCTTCACATGCGAACTCGTCTAACTTGTTTTAAACACCATAACATTCCTACAATCTAATGTCAACTTTACTACTTAAGTTTTAAAGTTACAATTTCTATTCAACAGTTTAACCACAATGCCCGAGTTGAATAACTTGTAAGGTCTCCCCGGGATGTGATATTGGACTTTATGTGTGTTAAGATATGGTGCTATTTGGCTTGGTATTAAATTGTAGCTGTTCTTCAGGTCTTATTTACTTAGAACAGATGGTTGAATGAAGGTTTAAAATTTAAGGTCAATCAAGCATTTAATGAATTACTTACGTATACTTGGGTAGTATAATCTATAAGAACATTATGAACTTAGTATATAAAAATATTTCGTTTTGGCTTTGCACGATTTAATTATACAGCCTCTGTCATGGAAAGTTTCATCAAGTTTTGGTATTTCATGCACAAATACTTTAAAGATTATTTTAGAACCACTAATATCACTTAGTGAATACACGAGTAAATTCTATTTAGTTAAAATACCATGCTAGTATTTTTCCTAAACATTACAAAGGCTGCCTTTGACCGCTAGATTTAAAATGACCTGATGTAGACTTCTATTAGTTATTTTATGGTTAATTTCGAAGCTATTTCTGAATAGGTCCATAGGTGCGAAATTACATAAAATACAGCTAAATTCAAACAAAGTAGACCTAATAGTAGCCTATTTAAACCACGAGTATAAATACAATATAAACCTAATAAGTAACTTTGTAAACCCGGATATTATTTAATAAATATCACTGTAAATATTATATTTTTACAAAGTGATCCATTTTAAGTTGTGATTGACTGATAAATCAACGCACAGGCCAAACCAATGGAGGGATCGGGATAACATTTGACATACAAATGTAGCTATAATGACGTAGGCAAATTATTTTGAAAAATTGAACACCTACGCGGACGTGGTCTCGGGTAAAATCCAGTATACCTATTGATAAAATAATTATATAACATTTATCAATATATCGTGACATTACTTGAAACTACCGATCGTGAGTAATAAATAGTTTTACGACTAAATGAATTGCTGTTACAATAACCCATTGCGAATTTACAATGTAAACATGAAATAAACTTTGTAAACTAAGACTTTGTAATACAAATATCATATGATCATCTATTTTTAGACTACATTAAATATAATTAAATCTCAAAAACTAGATTTAATCAGATAATATGATATTGTAGAAGACACAACCTTAACGCGTTACAAATTTACGAGCATTAATAGTTAAAAGTTACTTTTAAACAATGATTTATTTTACAAAATTAAACATTAAAAAATATTTTTTAAAACTATGAATTAACTCCTTCAAATTAGAACTAAAAGTAGCCCCAAATCTACGAGAATAAATACAATATAATAAATAACTTTGTAAACAAAGATATTCTATTATAAATATCATTGTAAATATCATATTTTTGATAAATTGCTTAAACGGTTGATAAATACCCACAAAGTATATCCAAAAGTAGCCTAATACAAACAAATTTATTTCAGGCTACAAAGGCCCATATTATAGATACATACCTTATAGACTAACATACATTTTTTATAATAATAATTGAATGTGTGTGAATTTTAACTAAAGACGACTTATTAAATGTTTTGACTAAGGGAGCAACTTTGTAAACAATGATTATTGTATCTATTTTTACAAAAAGCGTAGGTAAAATAAACTAAACAAAATCCTACAAACAAAACGAGACGGTGTCTGTTTCCAGTTGTTTGTTACGCAAATATTTTATTATTAGTTAATTAGAGATAAGAATTGTCTGTACGTTTTTCAACTTGTATGAACTTCCGTATCTAGCAAATAGCTAAATACCATTATTTTTTTAAGGGTTTCATGCGGGTGGTTTTATAGGTATTGATAAATATTAACCGTTTGACGTCATATTTTACGTGTTCACAAAACAATGCGCCACCATGCACCAGAAACTTATAGATCGGTCTATGATTTGAAGGCAAATGAAACGTGAGCCTTTAAATATTGAAAAGATTACTTTATTTTGTCAAATCATTGAAATGACCACTCACAACATATTAAAAACTAAGATAAGGTGTGACCTTAAAAAAATCAAAAAGTCTTTAGTCTGCATTTTCCTAAAACATAAAAAACATTGTCACCGGAGTGGTATTAAAATACAAACATATTTTTAAGACCTGAATGCCTTGATATTTAACCTATACATATAAGAATATCTACCTACACAAAAACTTGTTACCTAACAAATAAGATTTAGGTAGGTACTTAAGTGAAACTTATATTTAATAACAGAGAAAAACAGGAAAAGAAAGAAAATTGATAATACTCAAACAAAATCGACGAAGACACAGAAATGAAATTATAACAAACAACAACAATCAAAAGAAGGCGTGTGCTGCTTTAAATTGGTCGACCTCAGCTAGAAGTCACAGCCAAACATGCTTCTGTGGCACTGGTTTCAGACCCGCCCGTGTCGCCACTTGCTCTATTTTTAAATAAATTCATTATTCTCTGAACTGTCACTCCATACATGTGTGCCATCCAAGGTCTTAAGGAAGTTAAGGCTATGAAATTACAGCTCGTATATCAAAATACAACCAAAAACCGTAATACCATTTAAACTTTTCAATCAACCAATTGTTATTTTATCAGTTATCCTACTAATATTATAAATGTGAAAGTTTGTGTGTGTTTGTTACTCCTTCACGCAAAAACTACTGGACCGATGGCGATGAAACTCGGTATGTAGATAGCTGGAAACCGAGATTAACACATAGGCTACTTTTTATCCCGATATTCCCACGGGATCGGGACTAACGCGGGTAAAACCGCGTGGCGCAGCTAGTTTGAAATAGAATAATATACCTAAAGAGATATCATAATGATGTTAATGTCATTGCTGGAAATGACTGCACACGATTGACTGGGAAAGTCCTTTTGTTGAATAATTTACAATAAACTCTACTTGACTAATTTGCGGAAAAAATAAATTAAATACCTAAAACTGAATGAAACTCTGCCTTAAATGGGCATATTTTCAGCTGCATATTCGTTAATTTGTTCTCTAGACGTGCATGAAATGTTTCACCGATGACACAGTCATCCGGTGACTCAGTCTTCTGGCGTTCGTTCCAGAAATATCTGTCTGTCTATCCGTCTGCTGCGATAAACGATTAGCGTTTTAGGTTACATTTTGTAGAAGTTTTACAGTTTTTCTCATTTTACTCTCATCTGCTTTTGTATCATTTGATTCTTACACTATTTACATTTTTAGACATCAGATTTCAAGAATCTTAAATATGTAGTTTCTAACAGTGCTATTTTTATTATCATCTAGTCACAATGTTCTTCTCTTTCTTTTTTTAATAACATAGCCACTGCAAGGCATACGCCTCTCCAATGTGTTTTTATACACCTTCCTATCCCTGGCTTTTATGGGACATCTGGTGATATGCCCATACTTCTCTTTCTGGCTCTCAGCCTCCATTCGGTACGAGCCTTGCTCCACCATCATTGTTGTTAAGGTGTAATTTTTTGCCAGACCTCGTGGCGTAGACTTGTCCTAAAAAAAAGTCAGATAACCTTTGTAACATATATAGTATATTATATGTAACCAGGTAGCTATACCACTCATTTCGGTGATCACGTTTATAATAACGATTAATAGGCGTGATAATATTTTTAATTTTCTTAAATACGATCGCAAAAACTTTAAGTTCGGGCAAAAAAATTAGTATAATATATGAAAAATAAGTACTTTAAAATTTGAGCTTACTAGCTCAAATTTTAAAGTACTTATTTTTCATCTTACTAGATTACCGAAACGTTTTGTTTGATATGACGCACAAACCTACGTCAATACGCTATATAAAACATAATTATTATCAACCCAGGAAAAATAACGCATACAGATATCTAATAAATGTTAATTAAGAGGTCCTTAAAGAGCGGAGTCATTAAATCAAATATAGATATTTTCGTGGCACACGCCAAAAATGTATACATAATTATTTAAATAAGTAGGTTGTGTTTAAATGAATTTAATATCAATATTTTTTCTATTAGAATACGTAAGGTTCGAAATTAAATTATTTCACTCATCTGCGGTTATTTAATTCTACATATTACTGTCTTTCTAGTTTTCTTCCTATAATTTGCTCTTTCAGACGCATCTGTATTGGTTAAAAGCTCGAAGGTGAGGATACTCTGCAGCCTTCTTGACCATATCTGTCCACCTCTTCTTTTTGGACTTGAAATGTTGAATGTGACCTTTTTCACTCCCGAGGCAAAACTACGGGTGTTATAAGTTTGATGTGTGTACTATTTTCATTAAAAGGAATCGAGAGTTTACTTCGCTGTTTGATCAAAATTGTTCAGCTGAAAAGTTCAATTTCCAATAGTATAATAAGAATTTAATTCGTAATTTTCATTCGTAAGACAATTTGGATTCATTATCGAGCTTGCGCCAGTTTTGAGTTAGTTTACATATATATCTACATACATATACGATAGTAAAAGGTCGTCAGTACATGAACTCAGAACTGGGTTTATCTATAGCTAGAGATGCACCTAGAGTTATCAATATTTTGCGATAATTTATGTCATTATCTAATCATATCAAATTACATAAATATCGCCCATAAATGTAATGGATATTTAGTTTTTAGATCCGAGCCTAGAATACTACTACTACCTAGAATACGATTACTAGGCTCGGAACTAAAAACTAAATATTAATACTTTCATCACAGATATGGAGTTCCGAAAAGTAACGCCGGATTCAATTAACTATCGTCCATAAATATATATATATATACGCGACGAATTGAGAACATCCTCCTTTTTCTGAAGTCGGTTAAAAAGAGACATACTAGCAAAGCTAAGTTAAGGATCGTTTCGTTACTATATAAATGGTTTTTCACCATTTAATTTAAATTTTTATCATACTTTTAGTTATTTTTGTTGCAAATAAATGTTGTTCTATTTAATTCTTGAATAAGTAAGTTACTATACTTAAAACTTGGTTTTATTTTTGGCAAATTGGTACATTACTTTGCATAATTGCCTTTTTAATGACTTAAAGTCATTAAAATGCTGTTTTTTTGCATGTTATTTTTGTATATTATGTCGTTATTGTAGACAAAAGTTATAAATAGCAAATAACTAGTTATGTAATTCTGTTTCTATATTTAATGTACGATTAATCGTATAAAAATAAATTTAATAAATTCTTGATTTTTTCAACGATAAATTTTAATATGCAATGAAGAAAATGTATGAACTAAATTATTCAGAAAACAATGAATTTGTTACTTCTAGCAACTTCGAACTGGTAACGTTATTTTTTATTCTGTTTATCTCCATATTACTATTAGTCGTTTGAAAACAGATTTAAAATATTCAATCTAGAATTTTCAAATATAAATTTATAAAAAAATATGAAAATAGGTAAGTAGGTATATGAATATAGATATTTTTTTTAATTATTTAGTTAAACTAATATCGTGACTGCTTGTCTGAACAAGGTTAGTTGGCTCAAGACGTATAGACGAGGTTTTTTTTAAATCTGGATACGGTCGACTAAGCTGAGAAGGTGGTGAGGCTGGGTAATCCTACCACATCTAAGACATGGCCCAGGCAATACAAAGCCGTGAATAGCATTAAAGTTGCTGGTGCTAAAGCAACATCTAGTTTAGATATTAAAGGCTAATATTATAGCTTCTATCATTTCCTAAATCTTAAGGCAAATATTTCACAATCCATTTCCCACGATAATATTTTATCTAAAATCCTATGGTATGTAGGTATATATAGGTATTTGCATTGCCTATAGGTATTTCATACCTATCAGTAATCGTATGAGAATCACACTCAACTTACGTGCTTAGTTTCATAAGTAAATATGTATCGTTTTAAATACATATAATAAATGCCTGCAATATTTAATCTTACTTTACGATTGGAACGTGTAACCTTTGCATTTTAGGATTTAATATGTAACAAAAGATGTTAACTTAACCTATTTGGTATTCTTAACATATTAAGAAACTGCTTTTATTATTATGCTCTTTTTAGGCAAGGTAAATTTGGTGGATTAAGTCTCACTACATTGCAAGGAATTCATTCAAAAAGGAGCTTAATTTGTTTACTTAATAGTCGGAGATCCCTTTAAGCTGTTTATTGGACGAAAAGTATTTTATATCAAAATAAATAGGTCAATTATAAATATATTGCAAATGGCTTGTCTACAAAAATCAGTCCAGAATATAATTAATTAACAATTTTTCACTGGTTTGTTTTAGAGACAAATTACATACCAATCAAAAGTATGAAGCCTATAGAATATGCAAACGTTAGGTTGACTATTTTTTTCCTATCACAACTCCTAGGTAGCCAGGTAAATCGATACTATAGTCATTTGCACTGGCCTGGTTAATTAATTAAAGTCAATTTAAAATAAAGATTATGTATATCATTAGTACGGAATTGTCTATTGACCAAACCAGTAAAATGTTTAAAAAAAAAAAATTGAACTGAAATATTTTAGGCAACACATTATTTGCAATATAATTATTGACCTATTTAATTAGATATAAAATACATTTCATTCATTAAACAACTCGGTAAAGGTCGTTCTTAAAGGGATGCCGTACTATAACTATTTTTGTTGATTTGAACCACTCAAAGTTTTCACAAAAATGCATTATTTCTTAGATAGTAATCAGAAAAAACGTTGACTAAAGGGTTATTGATCATTTTAGAAACCAGTTATGGGCTATCTCTGTACACCTTGTGAAACCCTTTTATTCTACGACTTTAATTCTTGAGAGGTAACTGCTGTAAGACGCCTTACTGTAGCAAGTGTCAGGGTATTTTTTTTAATTAAATTAACATGTCGCAATATTTGAACAATTAACCTTCATTTAAGCGACCTTAGCCTTAGCATTCACAACTGCATTTCTGAATCCTAATAATTTATCCATTAGAGATCACGTGTTGTTTCCAACGTCCATATTCATAAAGCAGCCTTCGTTAGTGCCTTAACTGGTTCTTCGAGCTTATTTTCTACTAAAAAAAACAATAATAAAATGAGAACAATAAGAACTTAGTGAAGCGTTTATTAGGTACTAACTGCGCCCCGCGGTTTCACCCGCATAAGTCCCGATCCCGTGGGAATATCGGGATAAAAAGTAGCCTATGTGTTAACCTAGGTCTCCAGCTATCTAGATACCGAGTTTCATCGCAATCGGTCCAGTAGTTTTTGCGTGAAGGAGTAACAAACATACACACACACACACACAAACTTTCACATTTATAATATTAGTAGGATCGATTTTGACTCCGCAAAAATAAGTTTGATTTTCATTGTTAACTGCAAAACCTATAAGTTATTTTATCTGCCGAGGTACCTCTACTTATTTGACGACCCAGTTGGCACAATGGTCACCATGCCGGACTGCCAAACACAGGGTTGCGGGTTCGATTCCCGCCTCAGACAAGTATTTATGCTTAGATATTTGTCTGTGGTCTGGTTGTTTCTATGTATTTTAAGTATATATTTACAAAAGAAAAGTATATAAGTAATATATCCGTTGTCTATCACCCATAACACAAGGCTAGTACTTAGCTTGGGGCTAGATGGCGATGTGTGGAATGTCCTGCAATATTTATTTATTATTTATTTGGATTGGTAAGTATACAATATTGGCTATTATTATACTTCAATATCTGAATGAGATCGAAACGCTCTGATTAGCAGTAATGAGATGTGTGCAAGCGTGTGTGTAAATATTTCTTTATTAAAATCAATAATAACTTCGATCAAAAATTTAACAGCGTAATTGTAATGCTTTTGCTTTTCCCGACTGCAGGGTTTTTCGCGTCTTTCTTTGTATGTTTGTAATGTTATTTATTACCTCATATCTTCCAAACAACTAGATAGATTTCTTTAATTATGGGATCGTTTGATTCGTCTCATTATTATTTACTAGCTGCGCCCTGCGGTTTCACCCGTGTCAGTCCCGGCCCCTGGGAATACCAAAATAAAAATATCCTATGGCCTTCCTCGATAAATGGACTAACCAACACAAAATGAGTTTTTCAATTCGAAACAGTAGTTCCTGAGATTAGCGCGTTCAAACAAACAAACAAACTTCAATTGTATAATATTAGTATAGATATGTTTCAGTTCTGTTGCTAAAACGAAGACTACAATGATATATTATTTTGGCTAGTTTTTCAGTAACACAAATATTTAATATGTGCAATTGTCATAGAATATCGTTGAACGATATTATCTTAATTTGTAAGAACTTGATAATTAGATACCTAGTAATTATTTACAATATAATTCAGATACTGTAACCCGGTCATGTCTGTTATAATTTATTATCAAATAGGTAGGTACATAATTGTTTTATTAAAGAAGTAGAGCGAAGTTTTTTAGTTTATTACGTCTAATAATGTTGACAAATGATGTTTCAAATTAAAAGTACAAGAGCTTTAAAAAGCACTTCTATTCAATCCGTAATACAAAACTTAACAATTTTGTGTCAAACTGATTTTGCCCGCCACGTTATCTGCGTAGAGTTTGAATTTTCCAAAATCCTTTCTTAGCGCAGGTTTCGTCGCATAAAACCAAAAACGCCGTAATCGTACATTCATTTTTGGCATACCGAAACGCAAAAGGCCAAGACATCAATTTTTGGCGTATCGCGTATTTAGATTCAATTTCTAAATGACCATACCGGATGCCTATGTCAAAATAGCTATATGTGTGCCAAATTTTTCCCCAATCCGTCTATTGGTTTGACCTGCGAGTTGATATATCATTCAGGATTTTTAATTTTATATTTAAAGATAAGAAATTAACCTTTGGTAGGTTATTTTCTATGCCTCTACCTGGTGTCCTGGTCTAACAAGTACGGGTAAGAGGCATAAAAAAGAAAATGGCGGTGGAGCGGTGGACGTCCTGTGATATAATGGTACGTTTATACTGATCAAATTCTGGTGAAATTAGTTTGTCGAAAAGGAATAAATTTTCTCGTAGTCAAACTGTCTTATACCGATTTTTATATACAGATGAAGTGAGCTAAAAGTTCCAAACCTCTAATTTTAATGATAAAGCGACCCTCTTTTAACCAATTTGAAAGACATTTCACGGCAAAAAAACATTTAAAAATAATTTTCGAAATACGGAAGCGCCACAATGGGAAGTAAGACATAGTTTAGAGTACACATCCGCGGAACAATGAAGCCGAAGTAGCCGGGGCTTAAGCAAAAACCGACATTGTTGCAATGATACTAACTCGTTGAGAAACTAATCAGAACAGTTTCTATCAAGGCCTCAGTACAGTTACAAGTGTTGACGAAAAATCTGATAAATTCACTTAACTTTTAAAGTTAGAGGCATTTGAAATGAAACAATAAATTTTACTAGTGCGTTGACAACTGTAGAAACATTCTACATCTACATTTTGATATACGCGAATTTAACGAGGTTTAAAAGACATATCCAGTCAAAAATAAGCACATATATTTTAGTCATTTATTAATTAATTATAAATACCTGCACTAAAGTATTTTAGTTTTTGGTGTTTAAATGTGGCGTTATAATGCATATTTCTCAAACTCCGAAGATGAAGATGAAAAAGATTATTTAAGCAATTACAAAACTGTAAGACGCAACTCAAAGATGGCTATTTTGTCGCGTTCGGTAAGTTTTTCTTTTTTTAACACAACTTTTATATATTGATAATAATGGATTGAATTATCTTTTTATGTTAAAAGTGACAGAACCAGTTTACACATAAAAATAGCAAAGATTCCGGCCAAATCACACTACGCCAATCACCCGAGGATACTTTAAATATAATTAAAAGATTTCAACTCGTGAACAAACAACCTATTATTTCTAGGAGGCTCATTTTCCTTAATTTCAAATTTAAAGTAATGAGTCTTAAAATTATCTCTTACTTTAAAGAAAAAGTATCTCATCTCATTCTACACTCCTATACTTTGAATAAATCTAAACAAAGAAACACGATTATTTTAAAAATAAGATAAATCACAATGATACTAAGTAACTACTTAGTTTGAGTATTCAAATACAAACTGAAGCAAATAAATGTAAAAAACCTTCATTTATGTTTCTCTATTCTTGTATTATTATTTTTGTAGGTATCTACGCTAGACTGAAAGGTATTATCGGATACTTTCCGAGATAAACTTTGAGATAAGATAATTTTTTTCTTTATATTTTACCGTACGATCCTCTTATTTCTTTACTTTTAATTTCTCCGTGTGTTGCTATAGAAAATAAATATCTATTTATAAATATAAAATCAAAGTCCTGACCAGACGCACAGATCGGAGTCAAATTTTACAGATAACTGTTATAACGAATTTTCCAAAATATTTTGAAAAATTCAATACCTATTCGAATGAAGTCGCGAGCTAAAGAGACTTAGATATCTACAATTGTTTTTTACTCTTAGATTAATATTAAATTATTTTTCATTAAAATAATAAATCGGAATCGGTTTTGCCGATGCCGTGCAAATATTCGAAATTCTTGGTTAAGTATATACCTTGCAAAATTCACGTCTTCAAACCAATAATTTTTGACTTTGATTTTAAATTACAAATTAACTTCAAGATTACTGAAATGAAATATTCAAATTTTTAATTCTGCAATATTTAACTAGTTATTACCAATATTTAATAAAGTTTTATTACATGATAATGTTAAGGATAAGTAAAAGTATGTTAGATTAAAAATATACTTTAAACGAGCGGCGTTATCAAACAAAAAACAAGGTCGTACAGGTAATAGATCTCCATTCACATTTCTGACCCTGAGTAAATAAAGATTTATCTTGAGAATTATACCTAGGTTGCAGTAGCGAGGGGTACGTACAATCCGAGTCGGTTTACCTTTACGGATTAAAGCAAAGGTACTTTTCTGTGCGTATTTAAGCGTACCTAAGTACAGGTTAATTAAGTGAGGTTTTTTTAATTTTTATTTTGTGTTAGTTTAATTTTATTTTAAGTACCTATATGAAACGTACTAATTTTTAGTACAAAATATAAGGGTGGTAAACAGAAGTATTCTTAATTCTCTAAAGTTGCATGCTCGCAATAAGCAACCTGTTGATGCTATTAATGATTTATAAGAACACCTTTGTACACAGGTTTGTTATGCAATACCATTATTTGTATTTGTGGTGGAGCACGAAAAAGGTAGATTCTTTAAAAAATACATTAAAAATAGATAGTCTTTAGCCGCTTAAATAACATTTTCATATATAGTAACGTTTATCGACTGCCAGTAACTTATGAAAGCCTAGTACTTTATCCCAATGTCCACTGATCCGTTGCTTCATACAAGTCACGAAATCGTTTAAAAACCAAGTCTGCGATGACAGCTCCTTATACCTTATAATCGCCTGGTACATCAGCTTTATATAACCAAATCATTAATCACAAACTTAAAATAACAAGGTTTGGGTTAGAATAAACTGAGCTTATTATACAGTCCATAAGCCTATTTAACAAGAATCTTGACCTTTTTCACGTCATCCATCAGTAATTCTTTATCAACACCTCATACAATGATCTACCACGCAAACAACGGATGTCCCAGTGGAAAATCGTGAAAATCTAATACAAACTACACAGACATTTCCATCATGCAGTAAGCTCATGATAGACCACTGGAAACAACCAGATACCTGTGTGAAAATCGTGATGTATCTAATACTACTAATTTTAGCAATTTATTGAAGTAAATTGTCACAAACTGTTGTTTAGTTAACGAATTCGCGATAATAATTCAATATTTACTATCGCTTATAGTACATAAGTAATAAAGACTATAAACGCCCTGTGATTTTACCCGTATAACGCTGCCTCTCTACAGGAGCGGAGCAGAGAGGAGTGGAGTGGCGTTTTCACCGATAGCAAAAACTCAGTTTGTATGCAATTCTATTGGTGGAAACCGCTCTTCTCTGCTCCGCTCCTGTGAACAGTCTACGTTCCTTGAAAATATCCCTACTGGCTGCGAGATTCGATTGATCTAATCACGAGGAAATTTTGTACATCCAAATTTTACTTCTTAATAAAACTTTAATTCAAACTTTTATTCCTAAAAGACAGCGTATATAAAATTGATAGTACCTATGATAATTTAACCCAGTCTTTCCCAAACTATAATTTTAGATGGACCCTGAAACTGAAAACCACATTCATAAAACTTCGATATAGTCCAATTTTTGTGAACCAGAAAAAATAGCAAACAATTCTGTGCAAGTGTCTGATGATAAGTCGTTGAAAACTACGATCGAAAGTAAACTATAAAAATTCTATATTACAGTAGCTGAGACCTAACCTTGTCTAATCTAAGCCATGAAATTCCTCCCCATTTTATAAAGGGATGGAATTTCCTTTCACATAATTATGAAGTTATCTTCATAATAATTATGTGAAAGGGAATTTTCAGCCATGGTTTCAGCCAAGTCCCTAACTATGCATTAACTCACAAAGGCGTATTTGCCTTTGTGATGCATTTATCTATTTGTTTTAGATGGGTCGTAGTCTCGACAACTTTGAGAACCACGAAAAAATTACGCAAAAATTTTGGTATTACAAAATTAAGCGCCTCCATATCAGGATAAATGAACATTTAATTACATAATTAACAAACTCAATAGAAATATTATGATAGGTATTTATAAAACAATACCTACTAGTTTGTTTTCCTGCCAGATAAGACACAAATATAGCAAAACATATTATGTAAAACATACATATATATATTTACTTACGAGTATAAGAATTATAGAGTCCGAAACAGTCAAACTACCAAATATATATCGAAATGCGTTTTTATTTCTTTTTGTTTGTAAAAACTACTGGACGTAGTTGAATGGTGTAGTTGAATGGTCTAAGTACTGTACCGATTTTGATGAGACTTGATATTATGAGGATACAGTGATTCATTTTTAACCCAATATTTCCACAAGTTTTAGACACACCCAGGTGAAACCGTGGGGTGTTGCTAGTTTTAAAATACAATCAAAATGTACCTAACTATTTTGGGAATAAAAAAATAACAAATTGATTTTAAACTGCATAAACGACTTTTATTTTTGAAGCAGGAAACCAGTTCGGTAAACAGACAAGTACAGTTTTTTATTATCTTTTTTCTTGATATTTTAAGAATCTTGTCTTCTTCTTGTTTATTACATTTTGTAGAGTTTAAAACTTTCCTTCGTAAACTGACAAAAACTCGAGAAGGCAAAAAATATTATGTAGGTTTTAGACATTTTAATTTAAATTTTCAACTTTATGTATTTGATTCTACAAAAAATTTAAATGTATAAGAGAAAATACTTGCAAGCTAGCTTTGCCATATAGATTCAATACGCGTTTTTTACTTAAAATTGTAATAATGAATTTAATGTAGGATGCGACTGACAAATTATTAAAATTAATAGTTCTTATGTGAAGGTTGGCGCGTTAGTATGTTTTTTACGCAAACACTATGGAATAGTGGAATAACAGGCTACTTTTACCCGATCACAGGACCTTTACGGCTGAAACTAAAAGGCATAGCTATACCTAGTCACCAATGATCAAAGAAAAATCATCAACAATTATTGTCCAATACAATTTCAATTTATATTGCAACAACAGCGAACAGCTAGCTATACATTGAATGTTCTTCGGTCCAGCAAGTTGAGTTACACAACTCTGTTCTGAGATTAAGTTTAGTTGTGCTGAGAGTTGTCGGCCATGACTTACTTTACTCACGTTTGGACTGGTATCACAATCGAATTTTATAATTTCTCCCCTATTAATAAAAAGAGGAGATTATATTTCTACACTCTTTAAAATCACACGATTAATATTCTTTGTTTTTAGTGTATCTAATGGTCACGAACGCGTTTTTGATAATAATTTTGAAATTTACTTCGATGAGTCGGCAGAGTTACAAAATAGTATTGTTGCCAGTAGACCCCCACGACCACGGCAGTGTCGCGGTTTTAACTAAAAATAATGATAAACATATTAAAAGAAACAATGATTATAAAATTTTTAAAAACGTATTTCTTTTTCCTGTAGCTTACAGGCTCACCTCAAAATAAAAAATCAAAAGAGGAGGTTATCATTTCGACACGTAGGTATTTAATATCGGATTGTTATTTTCTGTTAACAAAGCCTTAAAAAAACAAATAATTAAATAAATTTAATTTTTATCTCAATTCCCCACTTGCCAAGCCACTTGTCAATCGACCGTCGTTGTCGCTAAAACCCTTTTTAATCCAAAGCTCAAATAAAAACCGCAAATAAATACATCTAAAAAAACCCAAGTCACGATGTCGTAGTGTACCGAAGTAATGTTTTATGAGTACAATAATTTTTAATTAGTACCTGTTATTTATTACTGTCCTACGTTACTTGATTCGTAATAAAAAAATCCCAAAGGCATTTCCGGAAAACTTTAAAACGAGTTTTGAGTAGGTATGATATTTTTGAAAAGTAGAGTTTATTTATTTCAAGTGTAATAAATCCTTCAACAGATACATATCTATTGATTCCTGATTGACTGATATCTCAACATTCAGCTCAAACCAATGGACGTAGAGAGCATTTATGACGTAGACATCCTCTAAATGACGATTTTGAAAAATCCAAACGAAGTCGTGGATAAAGACTAGACAATAATACACAAGTTACAACAACAAGAAGTAGGTACTATGGTCACTGGTAGTTCATTGACATTTAGAACTTAAAGCCTTTCAATCATGACTTCCAGTTAACCGACCAACAAGTTGTGCAGAATGAAACTAATATCAATCATAACCCTTTAATATTTCATTGTATCAAACAAAATCATTAAAAATCTGTATCAAAATATCCTTTATAGAACAAAGGATTTTTTTGTTAGCCTATATTGTCCCTTTGTTGGGAAAAAACCTCTCTCTAACATCTTTCGAAGCAGTTCGGTCAGATTAAAGTAGATTATTAATAAAAAAGATGTAAAAGTATTTACTAACAACAATAGTAAATTCCCATAGAAGCTTTTCTACGAATCGAAACATGACAATAGCAGTGTAACCAGATCCGCAGTAGATACGAGTATTATTGTCGTAATATGAAACCGGTAATGGTAAATACCCACATAATACATCCGCAGATACAGGTTCCTATAGTTGCATTAACACCGCGCTCCGGGACTTTATAAAGTCCCGGGATATGGTATAGGGTTTTAATTAATTTATCTTTTACCACATAACCTACTTTGTTTTTATTACTTAATTTTCTAGCTCCCATGATTAGAGACAGACTAGATAAACAAAGGCTGACAGGCGTGTTAAACAGCAAAATCAACATACTTCCTGGTTTCTTTATTCTTTGCTTTGCTATTTTTCTGGACCCTGGATGCACGGCTGCTTTGAACTGGCCAGAGATCGCGGTGGACCGCGATAGATAAAAAAAACTATACTTTTCTCCAGTAGTGGGTTTGGGGTAATTTACAAAATACTTAGTGACAAATTCCGTGAGTTTGTGAGCATCAAAACCCACCTTAGATCTATCTATCTTAATTTACTGTTTTACATTTTTGAGAATTTTCAGTTTATTTTATTTTGGAATACCTACCTAACATGTGCAAAAATTTCAGATGTTCAAAAGTTATCTTTTTTCACTTTATTCGAACATAAAATACGCCGCGAACAACTGTGTTTGTATAAACAAAGTAACGACCGATTAAAATTTATGCAAACAATTGAACAAATATTTATCTAACCATGTTTAAATGTTTTATTGTAAAACAATGACATGAAAACATACCGCGTGATTTTGTTTAATAAAATATTTATTACTTACACACAGTTTGCTCTATTATAGAGTCATAATAATTATTGTTAATGGCCGGTATAAATTGCAACTGATAAAATTTCAATTATTTAGCGAATTAGCTGTTATTTATTTATTAATTACCTGGCTGTTCAACTGATAGCTCAAGCTAATTTACGGATCGCGCTTCTGGCAAAACTTTGAACAAAAATTAGGTACTTCTCTGCAAGGAGGTTAGGTTCTTGAAGTTTCTATATGTGGAATGGCGTCAGGTGCTGATAAAGAACATGTGAATTTAAAGGCTAATATCTGTGTTTTCACACCTAGTTCACGAATATAAATTTCATTGTAAATAAACTTTTTAAACTCACACTATTTGTATTCATAGTAATTATTTTCCTGGGTCTTAATTGCGTATTTTTATTTTTATGTCTCTTACCTCGACGTTTCGACTATGTTACAATAATCATGGTCACCACGGAGGTCATAAAAATACGCGATTAAGGGGGAAAATAATTAATATGAATTTCATTGTAGTCTAGAAAAACGGGTTAAACTGCGAGGCGCAGCTATTCAACAATAATCCGGGAACCTGTTACATGACATCAATTATTAGTATGACTATTATAATTATAATGATTATTATATACTTGTCTATAAAATCATGTATAACAACTTATTTATAATCGTAAATCATATTAAATGGAGTATTCAATATTAATGTGATTTAATCAGGTCCTATTACACCAATTACAACCTTTATATTGAACCAATTAATTTTTTTAAGGAAGTCAATGTGTTTTTTTATTACTGCTTCATTAAAGTACTAGCTTCTTAATGATGTAAAGTAATAACGTAGCTGCTTAAAAATTCTGTTTTAAGTATTTACCTATTTAAAAAAGAAAGCTTATTCTTTCCGTTATCTGGTCTGGCTACCATAACACAAGCCTAGTTGCTTAGCTTAGGGCTAGGTGGCGCTGTGTAAAGTGTCCTACAATATTTATTGATTTTTACGTTATTGTCAACAGTTTCACTCGGTCACCGAGAAGAGAGCTCAACACAACGACTGCGGTGAAAACAGCGTCACAATCATAACAGAGAAGAAGATTGAAGATGACTCCTCAGACTCTTCTAGCAGCGAAAATGTTGAGATTGAAGGTAAGAGAAGATATAATTTACTATATTTAGAAAGGGTTTTGGTTTAAAGCCACCGTAGAAATCTTGATAAATCGTATTGCAAATAAAAGAAGCAGTCATATCCATAGAGCATAGATAAGGCAAGACGGAAAATAAAGAAGAGCACTCTATTCTAGGTTATGTCGTCAGCAAATTTAGATGTGTTAAATATCGTAGCGGTCGTACTACAGAATATACTCGGGTAAGGAGTATTTTTGTTTTTTCTAAACGCAGAAAATTCAAGTCCATGTCCTTAAACAGGTTTAGAGTAAGTTCCCAATCTGACGAAAAGCGTTAATGTTGGATTCGCGCTCACACGTCAATAAGATATTTTTTTAGACAATCTTTTATAAATGGGAAGCCATAAATCTTAATAATATTATTGTGATCCTAATAATTCAATAACCATATCCTGAAATACTATGAACTGAAAAATTATAATGACTCATTTAACAAGTGATGGAAAAGATGCAAATCGAAACTAAAGCAAAAATGTACTGTAATAAATTTAGCAGCAGTCCGCGTATTTCCCTCTGCGTCAGTCCCGTTCACATTGGGCGTTTCCTTGGGAGTGAAATAGGCTACTTTTTATTCCTATAAACCCATGTCACTCCCAAGAATTAATTAATCTTTGTTCGTACCAAGTTTCATCAAAATTGATCTATTTAAAACAAAAAATATTTTCTGTTCATAAACTTAATGTAGATTTAAATTGACAGTATAATTTTAAAGTTTTAGTAGTGGTCAAGTTACGATCAAACGATTTTTTAATTGCTTATTTTAACAATAATATTATTCTCTTTGTTTAACGGTACGGTTTGTAAGTAAACAGAGTCTATGTTAACCAACGTTTGCGGAATAGATAAGGAAAGATTAATTGAATTGTGACAGATGCTCTCAACAAGACCATTGTGTTCATACAGATTAAGTGTTATTAAATAATGATTGATAAGTGTTAATAACACATAATGTATAATTATCTACGTCATTGATCTATTGACTAATCGAATTTTATTTTACCTCAATTAGCTACACTATGTTATTTGTATCAATATTGCTATCAGTATATATCAAACGTGTCGACACACCTTTTTCGTCAACAATTTTATTATCTTCTTGAAATACCTATGGTATTACATATTAATCGATATCATAAATAATTATAAATATAAGTACCTAGAAGATAATCAACTTTATCGATACAATACTCAGGACGTTTCTTTATGTCTTTCATACAATAATCATAGCCTTTATATCAAATCTGGATGATTTATATGGCAGTAGTTTTCAATTCATATTCAGGGCACTGATAGTGTCTGGGACATGTTTTGAAGTAGGCTTGCCCAGAACCTCCATTCTCAGCATAATCGACCGTGTCTAGAGAAAAAAACTCGTCAATATTTCTGGACCTAACTGCCACGAGTTTTATCTCGATGTCTTCTCTTCAGTATAGCAATGTTAATAGCACACACGAAACATTTATATTTCAGATTCGTTTCAAATTTCGCAAAACAACATCGAGATTCGAACCCAAGTCTTTCGAACTGATAGTTACGGTATCATCCATTAAGCCAACGCTGTTAGTAATGATGAAGGAATGTCACCAATTAATAAACAGTATGAATCTGATGTTAACAAGTAGGTACCTATAAACAAATTCCAATAAAACTTAGCAATAAAAAGACATTGATGCCACTTCATACCTCTAATCCGAGATAATAATGGACATTTATCATTTAACATTTATCTCAACAAAAGCCATTGTATTGTAACGTAGAAAAATGATAAATATAGGTCGTCGTGGCAGTTGTGCTAATGTACGAAGTTAGTGGCAAACTGATAAGCAAAATATCGAAGCAAACTATTTTATCTATTTTTAAAGAAAAATCACGTTTAGATGGTACCTAAAAACGTTAAAATGGACAAAATCTAGCTTTGCATTATATCGTTTAAGATAAATATTTTTGGACAAATAAGGTAGCAAACGTAGAAACCAACCTCTAAATCCGAATGTAATGTTTACTAATTTTAAATTGGTACTACGTTTGTGTAGAAAATTTTATTCCGCCGCGCCGCTGCCGCCGGTTTTCTTTCTTTCTTCTCCAGCAAAAAAGAAAGACTATTGTATAGAAGCTCTTAGAAAAATATCAATTAAAGTAACTGTTTATTTTAAGATGTATGTTGTTAGGTGTATCTTTTGTATGTAAATTTGATAAAACAATCGGTTAAGGCAAAGTTGAATTACTGTTTTCGTATAGAATTTTGCGTTTAACTGTTTACAACAGCCTTGAATAAAATTAAACTAGCTGTAAATCAATTTTGAAAGTTAAAAATACTTCGATTGTTTTAAACCTCTTATTAATTTTTCTAAAGAAAATTTCTAATCTAGTCAGTGAGGTAAAATAATTATATTATAAAGTAATAAAGTAAAGAAAGCCGAATTACCTATGTTCCAAAAACAAGGGTTAGTTAGGTAGAGCATTAAGACTGTTGAAAACATTTTTTTTCCTGGCCTCATTCTACTTTATTTGGACACGATAAAGTACATTTTCTTCGCCTCTATGCTGCACACAGTTGACAAAGTTAAGTATAGGTATTGGGCAAGTCTACTTCATCTAATACATATACCATATACCACAACACTTCCTGGCGCTATATAAATCATCTAGATCAGATTAAAGGCCAATATTATGCTGCAAAATGTAAATAAAGAAAAAAAATTACGAGCAATTGCCTGACCCCCTTCAAAATGCTGTTGAGCCACCGTACGGAAGACATAATGTAACAAACCTAAAGCCCTATAGTCGCATTTTTGGAGGCCCAAATCTATTAAATATAGTAAAAACAACGTAATTATAAATAATTCGAAAAATAATATGATTGGCGTAAAAACCCATTCGATTGAATCACGTTTAACACGATGACTTTGGCAATGAAACTTCGAACGCAAATAGCTGTTTATAGGCGTCCAAATATTTACCATCGACAAACGGAAATCCAATGACAAATAATAACATTTTCTAAATGGAAGTGTTGGTATTTCCGGATAAATTGATTTCCATACCTATCTTTAGGATTCCGTAAGTCAAAATGAAAAACGCCTAAATAGAACTATTCGATTGATTTGTTTATTGATGCATTATGACTTTAATAATCAAACGATTATTTTCTCCTGTGAAAATCTTCTTTTCCTTGCCCAATTTATTTTATCTTCTCCTGTTCTTCTCTATTAGCCATCATAAAGAAAGAAAGAAAAAAGAAAACATTTATTTTGGACGAGCACATGCCACAACACAATCAGAAAAGTTGAAACAAACTTAAAAACACAAAAGTATTAAAAAAACGAAAAAATAATAATAATATAATACAAAATAAATATAAAATCGGCTCCTTAGATAATATAGATCTAACGAGCCATAAACGCCTGCCTCAAAAAAAAAAATAACTCATCATGTCATCTCATCGTTCACATCTATATCTCTATCTTCCTAGTTAAGTATTCAATTGCTATTCCTATTAAAGAATCTGGCGACTATACTAACATCATGCAGGAAGGGTTTTGTAGCCCCATGATTTCATCTTTCCCCGTCTTATGATATTTCTGACTAATTTTATTTATTTACACATCTTAATACCGTTATCATAATAATATCAGCATCCCATCTGACTCAGTTTATTTTATCTCGTGATTTTCACGTCATCCCAAAAGTGGGTGTCGATGAGTAATGTAATACGTAGGTATATCTACCTAGAAAATATAACATAATATAACGCATCATATCCTGGATACATTTGTTTGTTTTACTTGTCACCTAATTGCTTTAGGCTTTGCTAAGATTTAGTTGTCTGAGGCTTTATATTCTGACGTGTTCAATTTGGGTATGAGTGAATAAGTATGTTCTAAGAAGACTGCATTGCCACTTAGCATCGTAGCTGTGAACTCAATTCTTTGTACTTATCTTATATATAAAAATCAATTGCTGTTCGTTAGTCTCACTAAAACTCGAGAACGGCTGAACGGATTTATCTTATCTTAGTCTTGAAATGTTCGTGGAGGTCTAGGGAAGGTTTAAAAGGTGAGAAAAAATCGAACGGCATCGGGACTTACGCGGGTGAAACCGCGGGGCGCAGCTAGTCTATATATATAAAAATGAATTGCTGTTCGTTAGTCTCACTAAAACTCGAGAACGGCTGAACGGATTTATCTTATTTTAGTCTTGAAATGTTCGTGGAGGTCTAGGGAAGGTTTAAAAGGCGAGAAAAAATCGAATAATTTCCGGGAAACCCCTAAAAACAGCCCTTTTATATTTCCCATACAAAAGTTTTCTAGAGTCGATTCCTACGGGATCGGGACATACGCGGGTGAAACCGCGGGGCGCAGCTAGTGTACAATATATTTTTCCAAATTATTACAATTGAATCATAATTATAGCCGTCGATTCTGGTTTTGATGTGGATATATCGAGCTTTAACCGGATTTCAGTCTTATAAAAAAGACCCTTAAAAACATTATCATACGGACTACCCTATACAAACATGAACTTTGAAACAAAATTAACGTTTTTTTAATGATACCTACATGTCAACGTTTAGGATATATTATTTTATAAATACAAATAAAAACATAGTAAAAATTAACCTAGACAGTAAATAAATTCAATTATATATCCATGACTAGCTGCGCCCCGCGGTTTCACCCGCGTAAGTCCCGATCCCGTAGGAATTGACTCTAGAAGACGTTTGTATGGGAAATAGAAAAGGGCTGTTTTTAGGGTTTTCCCGGAAATTATTCAATTTTTTCTCGCCTTTTAAACCTTCCCTAGACCTCCACGAACATTTCAAGACTAAGATAAGATAAATCCGTTCAGCCGTTCTCAAGTTTTAGTGAGACTAACGAACAGCAATTCATTTTTATATATATAGATATAGATATATAGATATAGATATAGATATAGATTTATCGAATATATTTATCACGGAAGTCTTTTAATATAAACATAGAATAATATTTGATTGCACAATAAATCAATTAAACTTTATTTGCATTTGCAAAACTTGAATTTATGCAAAATTACATCATACAGAGAATAAATAAATAATAATATACATTACTTATAACACCTATAATTTATAAATATAATTCCTACGAATTGTTATTTTTTATTATTGTGCTCATCTGTTATAGTCATTTTGCCTTGGTGTACTATATTTTTTCCTGCAGAACGTTTATACCTATTACATAACTTGTGTAGTCACAATTTCTTCTAATTTGATGATGCATCATCACATAATTTGTTAGAAAATAATATTCATTATTCATTTATTTGCTGTTTTCCAATTTAATTTTGCTAGCTTCTATTGGTATTACTTACTTATTCACATAATAATATGACAGAACACCATTTGTGCAATACTTATTTAGATTCATATTTTAAGTAAATATCAAATGTCAATTGCAGTTTTACAACGTTTAATTCCGTGACATAATAGGAGTTTGAACCAAACGGCATTGGCCACATCACAAGTATAAGTTTATTCACAGAAATTAATTAGAGACCTAACTCTAAAAAACTATACTGAACTAAAATAAAGAATTTCCAATTAAATGAGTGTCTAACCGATAACAGCATATATTCGTAGGTACTGTAAAAGCTAAAACCTTTGAATTAATTTTCTAATTTATTAGGGGAAATGGGGGTGACTCCCGCTCCGGCTCGTTTCTGGCGCAGAGGTTAGCCATCGCCATTCAGCGTGGCAATGCTTCTAGCATTATGGGAACCTTTACGCCGGGTACGATAAGGGGCGGGTTATTTGACTTACTGGTCACTTCATTTTTTGTATTTAAAATGTTAAATGTGTATGTCTTTTTATTTTATTCATTTATTATTTAAGTATTTTTAATTTGATGTATTTAATTTGTATGGAATTAATTCTGAAATAAAATTTATCATATTTAAAAAAACAATAAAGGAACAGCAATTTTTAGTGGATCTTAATCTAGTATTCAGGTCTCAAGTTAACTTCTACAGTTACCCGTCCATATAAACACAGTTCCACACGGTTCTGCCTTGACCTCAATGCCATATTTTTTTATACAGATGTAACGTAATGTAATATGTATGTAAGTAATACGTAATAAGCAGTGTAGAGTTACTTAGATCAGTTTACAGATTGTTTTTATTGTAGCAACGAAGAAATATACTTGAGTATTTTTCAATTATTTACCTCGTTGTAGGTGTTGAAATGATGATTAAGAATTAAGCAACATTAAGACCTATATCAAGATAATAATTATGCTATTAATCAAATTATGAATCTTGCTTTAAATCATTTGTACTGAATAAGTTATAAGTGTAGTTGTGTTAAATAAGATAAGGCTCTAATAATAACTAATATAATCATCAACCTATAATTTAACCACCAATTATGGTAACTAGTTACCTACTTAAATATGCCAAAATGAATTGTCTGCATAATGTCAAGATCATTAAGGTTTCTGATTATATAATATTAAGAAATAATTAGAGTATCTATAAATCGGTTAACCAATCATTATTATGGTAGGAAAAATACACTTTTTTGAGATCAAACTATAGTTTAAAAATACAGTTATTTTTATTGCTGTTTGTATTTCGACGTGATAACGCCTATTAAATTTGCGGAACACCTGGATTCACACAAAAGTGTCATGGTAATATTGTGTGACGTCATGCGTCCCGTTCCCGATGTGTGACTTCATGCGTCATGTTCCGGTAACATAACACGTCCGTTCCCGTTAGGAAACAAGAATATATAATAATAATATCGCTCATCTGGGCTTGTGTGCGATTGACGAAAGACGAATAGAAGACCTAAATAAAAGAAAAAAAACAAAATTAAAAAACATATATCTAAAGGAATAACAAAAAAAGATGTCGTTATCACGTAAAATCGTCCGTAAACCGACTTCACAGACAACCATTTTTAAAATGAATTATTATTTTTATTTTAAGCATCACTAGACTAGGAAATTATTTTTAGGAAGCTGGTTTAATTACACTTTACATTACTTGTTTAACCTTTCGTCTAGCTGAACATCTCGACTTGCACCTTGAACCAAGGATAAATTCATTGTCAAAAATTGGCCTACCTTTGATTTCCTTGATTAAAATGGTATGGCTGACATATATCTGTCAAGGTTAGCAATATAAACACGCCTATCTATTGCATAATATATACAATAATTTACATATTAAAATCATGTTTCTATCTAAATAGTTTTATGTCAGAAGAATATGTCTTAGATTTGTCGTCAGTCTATAAGTCAATAAGGTTATTTTTCCTTATTTTATTCCAAAAGATAGTGGTATACAATAGTGGCACGGTAGTTACTTAATTAGTCTATTTTGCTATTCTACATTCCAATGGTGGCGGGGTGAGCATTCCCTATCTGTCAGATGCGGTGTCGGCTTGGTCCGCTGTCAATTCGGGCGCGCCTTGTCCGACTTCCTCTCACATTCAGAGGGCTTGGGACGAGGTGGGGACTAAAAGGGTTCTCGAGGAGATTTTGCTGGGTGTCACGGGGGAGGATTTGGCAAGGCTCAGGGCTGTGTCGCAGCCAGAATCCGGAGCTTGGCTGCATGCCCTTCCCTCTCCTCACCTAGGCACTTTACTAGACGATAGCTCTCTGCGTGTCGCGGCTGCTCTCCGCCTGGGATGTAAGGTGTGTGAACAACATGTTTGCATCTGCGGTTTCACGGTGGAAGAGAACGGGCATCACGCATTGAGCTGTCGTCGGTGTGCAGGCAGGTTCCCGCGGCATCATGCTCTTAACGACATAGTCCGTAGAGCCTTCGTGTCGGCCAATGTCCCCTGTATCCTGGAACCTCCGGGTCTCAGTAGGTCAGATGGCAAGAGACCGGACGGGCTGACCCTAGTGCCCTGGAGTAATGGCAGGTGCCTGGTGTGGGACGCTACCTGCGTCAACACTGTTGCTGCCAGCCACTTACCTAGGACTACATGTACGCCTGGTGCGGCGGCAGAAGACGCTGCCATTAAAAAACGGGCCAAATATGTGGACTTGATGCCCAATAATATTTTTGTGCCTGTTGCTGTAGAGACGTTGGGGTGCTGGGGAGACGACACCAAAAAATTAGTTAAAGAGTTGGGTGTTAGGATTAGGGGGAATGGGGCAGACTCCCGCTCCGGCTCGTTTCTGGCGCAGAGGTTAGCCATCGCCATTCAGCGTGGCAATGCTTCTAGCATTATGTGAACCTTTACGCCGGGTACGATAAGGGGCGGGTTATTTGACTAACTGGTAATTAATTTTTGTATTTATAATGTTAAATGTGTATGTCTTTTTATATTATTAATAACGAAATTAGTCTATTTGGCATACTTTTAGAAGTAAAACCGCAGGGCGCAACTATCTTATCGATTGCATTAGCACATAGACAGAGCAGGTGCAAGAGACCTTTCTCTTTCCTCTGACACAGTTGCAGCAACGCAATATAGACTAAACTATTACGCATTCCATTTTACAACTCATCGTGGCGACACATTGGGAAGAAAGTAAAAACTGTTTAGAAAATAGGTTCATTTTGTTCACACTTCTATTATTCATTAAAAATAACAGTAAATACCTATGCAGTTAATATTTTACGATAAATGTCAATAAAATGTAAAAAAAGTCTTGGGTATGGGCAAAGAAATATGTTGGACCAAACAGTGACCCCTATAGCATCCCAAAGGGAAATATCAAGAAAATTGCAAAGCAGTATAAGAGTCATGTAATTTATTGCAGTTAATAATGTAGTTTAATGTACATTTGTAATTGCTATTTGCTATGGATTTAACTATTATTTATTGTTACTGGTATTGTCAGGTTTATTTGAATTGCATAACAGATAACCTAATAACATAATTATGAATCCTGTAAAATTTTGAGTGTGGGGGTAAGTGTGTAATAGTGCGTAGGTTATGTTTATTATTTCTTAAGCAAACCTTGGTACGGGTGTATATACATCTAGTGTCATATAGACTATTTCTTCTGCCAAAATTCAAATTGCGGATGCAGTAAGAATCTCTTGAAAATATGAAATGATTTCAATAACACATTTCTACGAAACAGATAACCTCTTATTTTGAACTTAGTTAAAGATCTGCGTAACCGATAAGACTTAATGCTTATAAAGTTATAATACATACAAATCAATGTAAACAGAATCATAACAATGTGTATCAACCACTCAAGATAAATTTTAATACGATAGTCACTAAAGACAGAATATCGTCAAATATGTACTATGTATAGTACATATTTACCTACTCTAGACGATTATGTCTTAGTATATTAAACAAAATATTAACAAGAATGTTCTAGTTCACAAAGATAGACAATATACATTTGTTAGTTTTTTATTAGTTTGTTTGAACTAATTATCTTATCTAATACATTATGTATGATTTCTTCTACGTAATGATCGATATACTGACATGCTATATTTAGTAAAGCAATTAACATACAAAAATGTATGTGCATAAAATATTTTATGCAATAGGTAGTGAATAAACGCTCAGTTCTTTTACCTACGTTTTCATTAAAATTTAGTTTAGTTTATATAAATACTGATCCAATCTTGGATTAATCTCAATCTCAATAATCAATTTGAGGTGAAAATCTCGTGAGACTTTACGATAATCTCTGTTACTTGACAAACAAGACCTCCGTATTCTTATATGATTTCTCACTCTATTTCAACAATGTCTGTCTCTTTCAGATAAATCTCTACCCCTTGTCCAGCCACCAGCCCTCGAGTCTTCGGATGAGGGTCATGCGGCTCAATGCTCCTGTCCGAACTGTGATGAAGTGCTGTCCAGATTCTCAGAGTGCAGTATATGCTTGGAGCCATTACAGGTAAAACGAACAATGCTAATGAGTAACTGTTGGTTTATAAATACAGGGTTATTGAACACAATGTATCCTGATATCAAGTTTTATCAAAATCGATACAAACAAATAAATCTTCACTCATTATAATTTAAGTGTAGACTAGCCAAAACCTCGTTAAGGGCTTCTTCGGTACATCTACGGTACAAACAAACAAAACATATTCTAACTAAATAATTAAAAACTTTGACGTTATATTATTCGAAAAAAAAATGTTGTATTAGAATAATCGGTAAAAATTAAGATAAATACCTAGGTAAAATCTTAAGGAATTTCTAAAATTCTCAAACGTACTGATAATAACCTATACCTAGATGATCTAATTTCGAATTTAATATTCAAGGAGTTTTCTGTTCAAAACAAACGGCTATGCTTGGTTCAAAATAAATCAACAACTTACAATATATCACAAGCTCATGTCGTATTCTTTATTTATGACCAGCCAGCTACTTGCAATTTTATGAAATTCAATTTTTAACCTGATACCTCTCCCGTTCATCTTGATATTACCTACTCTAGGAAACTAGATTTAAAATATATCTTAAAATGCAAATAAATTGAAAATTAGACAGATGGATAGACTAAGGCAGATATTGTACCGTGAAATTAAACATATAAAAATGATTATAATAAAACATAAACTAAACATAAAACTTAGGGAGAGTACCCAGAATAGTACAAAGGGAGACAGGGAACTAGCAAGTTAGCTACCTTTGATGCTGAACGCCTGGAATCAGTATGGAAAGCAAAACCGGTCGAAAACAACCCGGCTTTTTTTGGATTTTCAATAAAACAGTTTTGTATTCTCAAGATACCGATATCTTAGTTTTTAGTGAATCTCCGGATTGGTGAGACTTTTTTATCTCGACAGTTCGTTGATACAAAGCGGACTACTAAGTCTGATGGTTCAGTATGACTTTCAGATACCAGTTATTTTCAATACAGGTATTGGTTTGTTTATAAAGTCGCCTAAATGTAGAAAATATCTTTGGTAAATCGGTATCGCTGGTATAACAAAATTGTATTAAATATAAATAGAATGATCGAAGAAAGAAACGATTCTATTTATCAAAAAAACGAAACAGGCTTACGAATTAGTTATGTGTGTTGAATTGAACATAATTTTGCCTGCGATTGTAATTTTTTTTTTTTGTGACAAATAAGCTTCTTATACACAGGTCAGTAAATATACCTTTGTTTGTTTTCATCTATAAATATGAAGTACAAAGTCCTGACTGAATGCTACATATACGTACAACTTAAATCAATAAATGGAATGGGCTAAAATACCTTTTTGGCATACAGTTAGCTATTATCTATTATCACGTAGGCATCTGGTTGGAAAAGCATTTTGGAAAACTGACGCCGACAAAATAGCGGATCATAGCTGTGATTTTGGTCGTCTGAAATCATATATTCAGATTCCCACTTATTTTTGTTATCGAAAAGTTTAAACTCTCTGGTCATCTTTCAGTTACTAGTCGTTTAAAATATCTCAGAAGTACTAGCAACGCCTGTGTTTCTCCTAATGAAACAATACCAAGTTTCATCACATTCGGTCCAGTATATTAGGAACTTATTCGTTAAAAACAAATAAATCTTTCCTCTTTATAATTTTACTGTAGATTTCTTAATATTTTAAAGTAACAAACGAGACGTTTATTTATGCAAAGTCGTTTCAAAGTTTACATTAACGGGCAGGTGCTTGTTAGTTTTAATCGTATTATAACAACGAGCTGCTATAGAAAGTCTCACAGGTTTCCTACGACGAATTTTAAATACCAAGCGCTTAATGATTTTTATCCTGATCAGACTGCTATTGTAAAACGTAAAACTTATCTAAAAATGTTCTCAAAAACATTAACTTTGTCTTTATTATCATTTATTAATATGTATCTATGCATGATTACAGTATGAAAGTTTTTTGAAATCGAATTTTTACTATCATGCGAAATATTAAGTTTTTCCAAAATGTATATCGTCATACAACAAATTGGAAAGATTATTATATAACACTAGTGAAGTCTTACTATTAGTAGGTCTATTGAGAAGAAAACTCCCAGTAGTCTTACGACCGTAAGACTCTGGAAAGGGTAGGATATCTGACCAGTCTTTTCAATACGCGTCAATTTTGTCATCCATCAACACACCGCGCGTTTTGTGGGACCCACATAGTTGTGATTTAACCCCACATTTCGTCATACAAAACCTTCAGTATTATAACTAAACTCTCGTTTCTTTATTCCAGTGCTGCGGCCCCTGCGTATGCCCATGGTGTGGAGGTGTGTGGTGCGCTCGGTGTTCAAGACGCATGTCACGGTGTGCCTGGTGTCGGGGCACTTTACGAGCTCCGGCAGCACCCTGCCTCGCTCTACAACGCTTGATCAATGATCTCATGTTGCCTTGTCGGAATTATAGGTAAATAGAGCTCTGTTTTGATATGAAATAGATCATAAGCGTAGGGAGTCACTAACACACACCACATATTAAGGATGTTCCGTCATAACTACGTCATAACGTGTACCGGATGTAAGGAAAGAAGATGCAGCTAATTCAACCTCTTTTATTATTGGGTACCTTCTAACAAAGAGGTTCGATGAGATACATCCATTAGAATTGTATTATGAACCATTTCAACTGTTACATCTCAATTTTTAAAACTAGGAAATTCCAGCTTTCTCTATTAATCCCAAAATGTATCTTTTGTTTTAAACGTTTAACGATATATTATCAATAAGGGAATTACTTAAAATGGTACCTATTTAAAAGAAACATCAAAATAGATTAAGATAAATTACCAGCCTTATCACCTGATCTCTTCAAAGCTCTGAAACTAAACTGTAAAACTCCGAACCCATTACTTCAAGTGCTCAAACTTTTCAGCGAATACCCATAAAAATGACGTAAACCGTTTAAGGATACAGAATTTTGTTAGAGCCATAAATTTTAAGAGGGACATGTAACTACGGCGGAAGACATAAAAGTAGGTAAGTAGGTAGGTATAAAGTCATAAAGGTAGATTTTGTTTAGATTACAATTGTGGTCCTTTGAGTACGGACAAGGGTTGGACCAAAATTCATAAAATCTAAAAGGGCTGTGTTTATTATAGATTTAAAGGATGCTCAGATGTTGTGTTGTTGAAAATTATGGTCTAAGGATACTACCGATCGTTTATGACGGTTATCTGATAACTCAAATGCTATTAGAGAGCCAAGAGAGAGAAATACCAAACTCAAGCTATGTACTTTGTTCACTACCCAAAAAGAAGTATTTATTAATCTGAAAACACTGCCAAAACAGCCTCAGTTAACAAATTAAAGTTTCAAGATGATTAAACTAGTTTAAAAACTATTTTAAAATTTTTGGTATTTAGGAATGTTTGACCATTAATTTGTATTCTTAACAACACAAAATAATTATAGAAACGTGGCTTGTCTTACATTACCTTTGTACTAACAGTGTCCTACGGTTTCACCCACATAAGTTCCGATCCCGCGAAAATAATGAGATTTAAAGTATGCTACATTCTTTTCAATATTATGGACTATCTCTGTGCATATTTTCATCCAAATAAGCCTAGCCGTTTGAGAAAGAAACAAACGTTTGTGTTCAAATATTAGATGGGATTGTATTTCCACTAGAGTTAAAAATTTTATAATTCGTTTGAGTATCTTTTATTTTATTGCCTTAATATATTTATATAGTTAAGCGTTATAGCTATTACTAGCAGCGCTCCGCGGTTTCACCCCCGTAACTCCTGATCCCGTGGGAATTTCGGGATAAAAAGTAGCCTATAGCCTTCCTCGATAAATGGACTATCCAACACAAAAAGATTTTTTCAATTCGAACCAGTAGTTCCTGAGATTAGCGCGTTCAAACAAACAAACTCTTCAGCTTTATAATATTAGTATAGATTTTGTATTTTAAACCATGTCCCAGGTAAGCATGTATTAATGAGATATTTAAACTGTTTTTCTCTTTTGTCTATAGACGTGGCTGCACAGATCTTCTAACCGCTTCCACCAGGGTGAAACATGAAGAGGACTGCAAGTACGATACCATGACGTGTCCTATTACAGCTAATTGTTGCACTATCCCCTTCGAAGAACTCTCAACCCATCTTCAGTCCAACCACAACATCATCGCCGTCTACTCACAGAAGATCAAAATCCTTATCGAAAACTTCCAAACTAAGCTTAAGAAGACCGCGTGCTGCAGGACCAAGTACAAAATCGTCCTGCTCCACCAAAAAAGCGCTTTTATCATTAAAGTTTGCATCTATAACTACCATGTACGAGTTGAAGTCATGAGAAGGAAACTCGGTTACATCGCTGACGCAAAATCTGAAGCTAATAAAAAAAGCGAATACTGCGCTTTGATCGAGTTCCAAAGCAAAGCGCTTTGCACTAAATCCGCTATTCTTATTGAGAACGAAGCGTACGGTAAAAAAGCCGAAGTACAATGGAACGATGTGATCATGAAATCTGACAACGATGAGGCTATAACTATCCATGTAAATATTGGTAAATCAGATTCTGAAATATCACGGAAAGATTACACCGTATGATTGTGTGACAATGAACTCTGTAAATATAGTGCTAAGGTATCATTCCGTGTAGCTGCATTTAAGTTAATCGAAAATAGTGTTAAAAGCCACTGTTGTGGCTAAATTGTGACTGACTGATGTATTCATAGATTTAGTTGTAGTTATTGTAAGAATAATAGTTAAGGAAGAAATAAAAAATAATAATTATTAAATTTGTATTTTATTTTAGTATCAAAAGATAGAAGGCTATTTTAGGATATTTTTATCTTATCCTTTTATATTTAAATCGTTATTTTTAAAGTGATCAGATAAGCTAGGTACATACTATTATATAGCTTCACATGAAACAATAAGATAAACATACATTTCTCCGAAAAAAATACTAGTAGGTAAATAAAAAATTACGTCATATCATTTTAAAATATTGATAAAGTTATAAAGAAAATTTATTTTTTGAATCGAATTCATCAAAGTTGGATCAAACATTTCAAAACATCCTGTCTAAGCACAATTACACAATTAGATATTTTCAATAAACTATGAACAGATTACTAAACATCTGTGAACGCTTCTCCAAGTCACGATTATTAGAACTCAAAGGTTCGATAATCTTTAAATGGCTAATAAAATGAAAATTCCTCTGAGATTTCTTTTTTTAATATCATTCGCCATTATAACGTAGATTAATTGAGGGCCAAAGTCGGAATGCGAAAATTCGCTAATAAGGATCACTATCGGAGGACCTTTTCGCTGAAAGACTATTTTTGTAGGATGAAATGGAAGCTGGATAGGTACCTAGATAGTTGAGAGCCAATCCATTAAGATTACGAAAGCACAATACCCGAAAAGCAGGGAGTCAACTCAGCTGGATGACATAATAACAAGTAGCAAACGTCTGGAATAGCAAATTGTCTTGATGATTAGAATACCCTACTAGACGGTTGTTTGACATAAAAGCATAAAGAATGAGATACAATAAGACCATCCAATTCCTTTTTTTGCCAAATATACCTTTATGTTACGTTCTAAATGAAACGACAATTTTCATAAGTCTAAATTGCCTATTACAAAACTTAAATTCGAAATATCCTATACCCTCTTTAGTATTCACAAGAGAAGGAAATAAAAATATTAGTTTGAAAAGATTGTTTTTGTTCGGAATAAAAGGAAAATAAGAAAAAATGTTCAATATGGCGTAGGCTACAAATTATTATTTAAGGGATCAGACTAGAGACTTTTTCTGATATAGCTCGGTGAACTCTTCAGTTTGATAACCATCGGGAGTGGAAGAGGACGAAGGAAACCTAAGTCCTAGATTGGATAAAAATATGGTAGGCATAGAATGGACGAATGGAAGCATTCACTCGGTATTTGATTATTTTACAAACTATCATGAAATCAGTACTAAAACTATTTCAACGGAAATAATCGTGTTTTTTCTGTATTTGTTTAAATCTGACATTAAATATTGTTTATGGATAAGCTTTTAATTTCAAATTGGACGATTGAAAATCGCTATAATCCGATCGAAGTCTGTGATTTGAATTAGCCTTAAAAGAGGGAACGACGCAATGTAAGTTATTCTAAAAATAAATGTAGAGGTTTAACAATTCTGACCACGAACAGTGAGTGTTCGCGTTGCTCAAGTAACACGATATTAGATGACTAGCTGTTCCCTGCTTTATCCGCATTGGTCTCGATCTCATGGGAAAAATCAGGATTAATAGTAACCATAGAGCGCATTCTCTTCCTCCAAATTTTATTAGCCCTTTTATCCATTTAGGGGTCGATTACTAAAAATCTTTTTTTAGCGCTCCCCTACATCCTAAAAAGAATTTGAAGATTCATACTCGTAGCTTTTATAATTTAAAAACTTGTAATGACTCTTTTTTGGCCGCAGGCGCCAAAAGTCATCAAAACCTATCATCAGGCGTAGTGTCTAAAACTTTGTTTTGAAATGTGTTTACGAAAATTGGTTACAGTTAGGAATTAAGAAATAACACAATTTGAATAACTTGACATCAGGTAAATCGATATACCGTGATTAAACAAGCACAGATATATAAGATTTGTCATTCATACACGAACATAAATATTAATAAGAATCCTTATCTATACACCAATCATACGATTTTGTAAGTTTTCTTATCGTATGTAATGAAAACAAACAAAATATTATTAATAAAGTCACAAGGGAAAAGTTTATTTCTTCAGAAAAAAAGCAGATAATATTATCGTAAACAATATTTTTAATCCTGTAGGTACCTATTAGTAATATTTACTTAGTTGAAATATCAAAATACTTAAGTTGGTGGGTACATAACATGTACATGGAAAAGCAATTAAGAAACTTTTATTGTGTTTCTGAACACCGAAATCCGCTTTGGATTCTTTTAATTTCCCGTTTGTCTAATTTTCTTGACTGCTTAAGTTTGGAGGTTTTAAATCGCGAGTGAATTGTCTGATCGCATCTTCATTTTAGCAGCCATTGTATTTGAGGGTACAAAGTGCTAAGACAAGTAATAGGAAGACACGTCTCGTCGCATTTTCAGAGTATAAGTTACTTGAAATTATTTCATGAAACGGTCAAGCCATACTTCTGACTAGGATGTAGGGTTAGGAGACTTGGTTCTACATAAAATTCGATGACTTTTCAATATAGTGAGCATGAGCTAATAAGTTTTGGAATTTTAATTAGGGGATTCCGTATTTATAACGATGTATACAAAAGAGTTTAATTAAAAATTATATACAAAAGAGTTTAATTAAAAACTTCACATAGCAGACTATAAGGACACTAAAACCATTAACGGACTCTTTGTCGACACACTTTGTAATTTGCTAAGTATTTAGTGAAATTATTTTTCCATATTATACGAGTACCTAAAATACGCAGAGAGTTACCAACCACGTCAGATAGCGGGTCAAACGCTTGTCTACGCTTGTCTAAGTAGGTTGGCACTCTTGATCAACCAGTATCACTCAAGCCAATGTGCCAATACCTTTATCTAGCCTAGGTGTGGACCAAACAGGTGCATTTTGTAAACAGTGATCACGTTTTCAGTCACGTGTGAAGTAGTACTGCGGACAGACTGTTGCACGCATTCTTACGACATAAAACTTTCACAGGGGCCGTCTCGTCTGCAACTTGCAAGGCTGTTCCAATAGTTTTAATGAAACCGCACGTGTGGCAAACTGGGGTTTTCCGTAAATGATCGATAAAGAATATAATATCTAACTATCTGTCTGATCAAATACGACGTTTAATTTAAACCGCTCTAGTACTAGAGGCATAAAATTTGATGGTTACTTTTTGTGAAGTATAAGTATTAACTACGGTGTCTTTTAATTTCACACCTTAGATGGTTAAATGAGGGTTTGCATTTGTGTCTGTAGGCCACGTGGGCGAAGCTGTATGCAGAAACCAGTTTAATATAAAATTTACTTAAAAATTAAATATTCATTAATTTGCAATATAATAATGTAGAAGCCGGTTATTTGACGGAATTATTGATTTGGAATTGTTTTTGGAAAGCTCATGGTCAGGGGACGAAAACAATTAAATACTAGAAATCCGGCCATCAGGGTCGACTTTATACCATTTCAAGAACCGCATCTGACCATGACTAAGGCAGTATTAGAAGGTCACCAAAAATCGAGAAATTAGGCAGAATCACTTGAAAAAATCCAAGACTTCTAAACGACTGTTCCATTTTAATTCCAAGACATCTAAACGACTGTTCCGTAAGAATTTTCTCATTAACGAAGAGTTCTTGAACATCTTCAAGGAATCTTGCGTTACATAGATATTCAAGACATTTCGGATAATTTAAAATTATTCCGCATATTTCGTTCACTCCGTATAACCTACATTTAATCAATCATTTATAATCATTTTCAATATATCCTCCTATAAAAAAGTCCTATCACGATTGTTTTAGTTCAAATCGTCTTTTGTTTCTGTTTCGATCGTCTTTTCTTTGTTCAATCTTTTGTTTGATCGGGAGTATTTCTTTTATAATAAAATTGGATTACGGGCCTCTCACTTACTAGGTAACGTGATCCAACATTTTTTAAAGACAGTTCTGTAAAGCCCCTTTGTCCAACTAGTTGGACAAAATAGTTGAACCACTCCTTCGCACTTAAAAACTCAATACTTACTTCCCATAAAACCACTATAAATAGTGAATGAGTCACGAATATATCCCAACTAATTATAGACGCATCACTTTAATAATAACCCACTAGTTGTTCCATATTACAAAATCGATACGTTCCTTTCCACACAGCTGAACGTGAATGGGATCCTACTTTATGTGATCTTGGTTAGAACACCTTTATGCAAAAGGTTTTCAATGGCAAGTGAAGTGGAAACGATAATTTAAAGTTATGCTTATAAGTTTTATATTAGTAAGATTTTTCTTAAAAAATAGGACCTCAGATTAGTCTATCAATAATCTGACCCACCGCTGGACAAGGACTTTCTCCTAGAGAAATGAATTTGGCAATAAGATGTCACTAGTGTGACGACCCAGTTGGCACAATGGTCACCATGCCGGACTGCCAAACACAGGGTTGCGGGTTCGATTCCCGCCTCAGACAAGTATTTATGCTTAGATATTGGTCTGTGGTCTGGGTGTTTCTATGTATTATAAGGATTTATTTACAAAGGTATATAAGTAGTATATCCGTTGTCTAGCACCCATAACACAAGTCTAGTTACTTAGCTTGGGGCTAGGTGGCAATGTGTTGAATGTCCTGCAATATTTACTTTTATTTTATTTTATTTTACTAGTGGCTTTTCTCAATTGGCAAATGGCGAACCGTAAAGAGATTCAGTTCATGGCTTCTTAATGGATTACAAATGATCAGCGTTTGATCACTATCACACCTGCCTGATAATAGGTGCCCGGATTCCTCAATTTTCCCAGAAAAAATATAAACCATATTATGTACCCACATCATCAAACAACACATCAAACGTTCAACGTTCAAAAACTTTTTTGTTTATGAAATTTTACAAATTTAAGGGCGTTGACATTGTGCTTAAATAAATTTAGTTAAATATTAGTTAAATGTTAAATACCGTGTTATCTTACATTAAAATAAATTTCAATAACCGCAAAGATTAATTCGTTTGACATTTTACAAGTTGGTTAATCATGTTTATGGTCTTAAACGTTTTTAATTTTTGTGCATATTTACCAGGAGATAAAATGTCAGAAGATCGAAAATATTAATATTACTTTATCACTTGGAAAGCCATAATTCTCCGTTGGTTCTAAAACGCTGACCTTACTATCTAGCATCGTCGAGTTGGTACCATAAATGTCGATTAAGGAGTTAGATTTACGATTCAGATATCGATAGATATATCTTGAGATTCAGTCAATTTAACAATGAAAGCTTTAGACGCTGATGCTAAAAGCTTATCAGTAAGTATACCTACAAGGAGTAACTTCATCACTGCTGAATCCTATTACAGCTAGCGATAACAACAGATGTTTCATGGGCTACATCAAAATTGTTGAATAAACAGACATTGCTATAGGTGTTGGGGTGGCGACCCAGTTGGTACAATGGTCACCAATGACTGCCAATCACAGGGTTGCGGGTTCGATTCCCGCATCAGGCAAGTATTTATGCTTAGATATTTGTGGTCTGGTTGTTTCTATATATTATAAGTATATGTTTACAGTAAAAAGTATATAAGTAGTATATCCGTTGTCAAGCACCCCCCTACTTAGCTTGGGGCCAGGCGGCGATGTGTGGAATGTTCTCCAATATTTATTTATTCTAATGAAAAAATACCCATAGGCTGCAGCGTCCGGAGTTAAAGTGACTTATAACTAATATCTTATTTTATTATGTCATGATCTCCCACGGCTAGTCAAAGGCCTACCCAACTTTCTTCCACCTATCACGGTCCATGAACTCCAAACCAAGCACCAAGCACTCTGCCATGAAGGAGTCTAATTAATATGCTATCGATCATTTCCTTGGGGCTTACTTACGCAATGAGCCGGTATAACCACATCAGCTTGAATCGTCGCTCCAAGCAGTTCCAAGTGCCGAGAAGATGTTCCAGTTGACCTGTTCTTATAGAACTCAGGGTGCTGATGTAAATTTATAGGTGATTAAAGAACACTAAAGTGTCGCATCTAAGGACCTGGGTGATATCACCCAGATATGGACCTGGCTGGTCACTCAAGGTCCCAGGTCCTTAAATTGGAATAGTAATAGATGCTTAAATGCTAATGGCACTTACCTCAGCCGCAATATAAGCAGGTATAACAGAGAGTAGTAATCGTTCTTGCTGCTCTCTTTCGCACTCCAGCTTGACTCGCTGCTCCAAGCAAGTCCTGGTGCCCGCGAAGGTGTTCCTGTGAGCTCGTTCTGTTAAAGCTCTGTAGTAGATTCCTATGCCTGATGCTGAGAGCAGTAAGGCCAGTTCACAGATCAACTGGAAAGAAAATATAAAATATTAATTTAATTTATAACTTTGTCAGAATTTCTGTGAATATTAGGAAACAATATTAGAATTTAAAAAAATCTCGGTTAATTTTTTTGATTTTTTAGGTGCGTTATTGTTTTTCTGCAATTTTTCTATTTTATAATGTAGTATGCTTGTCTTATGAAAGTTATCATAAATGGAACCATGCTCATTGAAAATGGAATATACATGGTGTACATAAAATATCTTAAACATAACTTAATCACTAGTACCTCAAGTCTCACATTATTGAACGAAATTCCCCATAAGTATCGAAATTATGGAAAATATTTAGGCAATTTCGCTTTCGGAGAAGCTCCCTTGAGATCGCATCAATGTATATACCGATGTTAACATCAAAGCCGGATAATTTCGCTTTTCGCTCCATTTACCTACTTAAATTCTGGTAGCTAGCTGGTAGTAAGCGTCGTTTAAACTAAAATATTTGTGCTGTAGGTGTATTTTTATCAAATAAATATTAAAAAAAAATCTATTTTGTAGCTAGTTTATGTATCAGTGTAGAAAGTTTGTGTCTGTGTGTAGTTTGTTACTTTTTCCTTACAAGGCAAAACACATAACCCTTCTCTACGGTCGGGTAAAACTTTTAAATAGAATAAGTATTATGTAAGCAACCACATTATTGTCCTAATTCTTATTTTATAAGTGATTTAATAGTAGATAGCCTTTACATCTTATCTAAGTAGATGATTTGTACAGCTTCATCTATTTTAAGCCATGCTATTCAAGGCGCTGTAGTTCCTGGGGCATGTATAAGAAGAACTGGGCTTTCCTAGAACCTATACCACCGTCTCAGCTTAGTCAACCGTGTCCAGGCGAAATGCGATGTTTTCCTTCGCCGTAAGAGCATTATTAATCAGCGCACATACATTACATTTTTCGTTAGAAAAATAGTGTTTGGTTTACCCAAAATTCGAACCCACGACCTTCAGAATAAAAGTATCTACCTACTACTATATAGGCGAACAAAACACCGCTTATTAGGTAAAAGTAGGTAAGTACAAAATTCAATTTTCTCCTTCAATACCGACAAATTAATTTAAATTACTGAATAACTATGCAAATGCATGTAAATGTTAAACGAATTATAGTGTTATATGTAAATTTTCACATTTCACACTAAAACGCTAGAACTTAAGTGTTTTACGCCTGACGGAATTATGTTAGCAAGCGTTCAACGGGACTTTGCTTATCGTTTAGTGACAGGCGCTGAGCTCGAACATGAGGTTCGCCTTCAATAAATTGAATGGAATAATAGAGAAAATGCAGTTAAAATTTGTCACTGTTTATTTTTAAAAGGATCTATAGAAGAGAAAAATTGTATTTTTAAACTTCCATATCGAAAGCTGTCTAATTTTTTTTTAATATTATCTCTTTTTATAACTTTACTAGCAGCGCTCCTCGGTTTCACCTGCGTAACTCCCGATCCCGTTGGAATATCGAAATATTAAAATCTAATAGCCTTCCTCGACAAATGGACTATCCAACACAAAAATATTTTTTCAAATCAAACCAGTAGTTCCTGAGATTAGCGCGTTCAAACAAACAAACAAACTCTTCAGCTTTTAATATTGGTATAGATTTTCACTGAATAAGTCTAAACTTCTTGGAATCGGCACCAAGCCTATCTTATCAACTTAGTTAGGCAATAAGAAGAGACAAAGGACTAAACAAATAAGTAACAGAAGGTTACAAGAACTTTAAAGTAAGTAAACCTGAACTTGTCGTTTGTTTTCAACTTTGTTTTGTAACCTGTACCCTTGTCACGTGTTTTTAACGAACTCCTTTGTTAAGTATTTACCGTGAAACTTCAAGCCTAGAATCGGCTAATACTATGCCTTTCTTATGTTGATACTACCTGTCCCGGCAAACGTTGTTTTGCAGTTTAGATAAATAACTTAGATACCAACTGCAGCGCCATCGGCCATCGTATGCGCCACCCATCATCATCCGAGCGATGTTCCCATTTGCATCCCTCTCGGGAGTCCGGGGTCCGCTTTCCTACTTTTACGCCTCCACTTCGCACGATCTTCAGCATCCTGGTTAGTAAGGCCATTTGCACGCATATCACCCTTTACGACGTCAAGCTTCTTGGGCGCCACCCAAACGCAAATAAAAAAAATCTTTCAAATCGGTCCAGCCGTTGAGGTGGAGTTCAGTGACTTACACACCTTACACACGTAGAGTAGAAATATATATATAAAGAAGATGTATTATAATATGTTCGTTCACTAACCTGTTGATAAAAATTGTTTTCCTTATCGTTCGGTCCCAGACCTATCGCGAGGCCGAGATAGGCTAAGGTTAGCACTGCTGACATAAGCAATGCTATTGGACGAGCAATGGGCATCATTGTATGCACCATCTGTAACAAAAAAGAAACAAAAATAAATTATAAACTAGATCTGCAAAATCCGTAACTATAATAAACTATCCTTACTGGTCTCTAAATAAAACAAATTATATTGATGGCCAGTGGGAATTTGAATAAAAGTTGTGACATAGTCCCCCGTGGCCATAGGGAAAGTTTAAAATCCGTGTCGCCAGTGGTGGTAAAGAAAATAATTTGGCCAGTGGTGGCCAAGCAAGTGGTGGCAATAGTCATGCTCACGGAGACTGCCATCGTGGTAAGAGAAATAAAAAATACATGAGGACTTAAGCTTTGTTTTATATATTTTAACTAGTTGCGCCTTACTGTTTAATCTGCGTATTTGTTTTCTCACATTTTGTTATAAAAACCTTGTCCTGACTATAACGAACACAAAAAGAAGCAGAAGATAGAAGATTTTAAAATGGTGTTTACAATACAGAATTTATCAATCTATCTTTCGAAAGTCAGTCAACAAATTATTAAATTGGAATAGAAACCTATGTGATTGGATTGAAAAAAACGTATTTTTCATTAAGAAAATAGATGACGTATTCCAATTTGATTCATATCGTCGCACAATTTCCCATAGTTATAAATCTAGTTGCCAGATCGCATTCCATACAATAATGATGCGATGCTATATCGGAGATTGGATTCCCGCTGATATCTACACAGTAATGGCATTTGTTATTATATCGACACGTATGTAATCATACGAGGAAAATACGTGAAGATTTCACAAATTATTGAGAAAATTATGAAAAACTTAAAACAAAATTTCCTACATATCCCGAAAACAAAATGGCCTAATAGAATGCGGCCTATTTTGGGTTGACACAAAATCAAAATAATCTAGTAGCAAAACGTCTTATTGAAATGTCCCCCAGTAAGAAACGCACGGACAGACATACGGTCAAGAGAGTCTTCTATAAGGGTTCCTTTTTTACCTTTTAATGTACGTAACCCTAACAGAATAAGTTGTAATTAAATAAACTGTTTAATAAAACGACCTACGTGACCAGCGAAGCCTGTATTACTACTAAGAATCCTTAAGAGTTGCTACCAAGTTGCATCAAAATCTGTCCAGATACAAAGAATATTGAAACATTTTCAGCTACTTGAATACAAGCATTATTTATTTACGACCTCTGAAGACTGACGCGATGCTGAGTTAGGCGTAAAGTTTCCAACAATGATATATTTATTTACTGGTCATACTTATACACAAAGTAAACGAAGCCACCACCTATTTTAGAAAAAAAAGCAAACATGCTCATCAAACCCCGGACCTGCAACCACTAGCAAATTAAAAGTAAAACCCTTCGTTTTTCCCTATGCGTCCGTCGTTCAACAAATTGCATCGAGCAGGGCGAGCGGCCTGATTACATAGAGTCTCTAGTGGCTTCTTCTAGTGGATGTTCAAGTGGTTTGTTTTACATTTCCACCTGAACGAGTTAGTGTTTATTTATTACTAGTACCACCTCGTGGTTCCACCCGCGTTAGTCCCGATCCCGTGGGAAAATCGGGATAAGTATATGTTACTTCCAATGAATCAATGTATCCTCATACCAAGTTTCATCAAAATCGGTCCATTTAGGAGCCTATTAAATTCAAACAAACTATCAAATCTTTCTTCGTCATAATATTAATAAGTATAGACTATAAGTGCACCCCGGTTTCACCCGCATAAGTGCTAATACCGCGAAGATATTGGGGTAAAATGTAATCCATATATAACTTCTAATGAATCAATGTATACTTATAATAAGTTTTATCAAAAACTGCCCAGTAGTTTCGGAGCCTTTTCTGTGAAAAAAATATTTTTGTTTATAATATTAGGAAGATTAAGAATAGAAGCGTCTCGTTTGTTTGACCCGTGTAAGTTCCAATACAGTGAGAATTTCAGGGTAAAAATTGTAGTGAAAACCACATCAAGTGGCAATTGAAGAGTTGAGATAGTTAATAACTAGAAGCTCGTGCAAAAAGGACCCAAGATAAAATGAGGTCTATACTTGCGGAAAACAGCCCTTTTAAAATCTAATACAAAATAAACCTTTTATATTATTTTATTTATGAAGGCACCACATCTTTTTAAGTACTGTTCAGAAAACCTATTTGAGTAATTTGTGCAAAAAACCGCCATCCTTTCCCGTAATTCTTTCAAGTTATAAATCTTAGACACCTTTAGTCTTTATTAAGGGCGGACAGTGGTAAAATATGTAAATCAACAGGCATTATGCTGAGGCAGGCCATGCTCGAGTGGATGACTTTGTTTTTATTAGATTCTAGGAGCGCAGTTTTACCCACCCACGTAAGTCCCGATACCTGAGGAACATCGGGATAAAAAGTACCTTTTGTCGATTCAAGGAATTATTACTTCTTAATACAGAGTTTCATTAAAAACTATACAATTTCAGAAACTATTCAAAGAATAAAAATAAATGTTTTCTTTATAATATTTTGAAGATATCAATTTAAATAAGCTTTTTTAAGTTATTTGAGAAAATATAGTTTTTTAAAAAGATCCAAAAATAAACTTGAAACTGGCTAATAAGAGTCCAATGACGATGTTTTTCACCTTTATATATAAAACTCAAAGTCTTGACTGAGGGGTAGGTATGCCGATCAACGCACAGCTCAAGCTAAGGAATAGATCGGACCAAAATTTGGTATACAGATAACTGTTATTACGTAGGCATCCGCTAAAAATGATTTTGGAAAATTCAACCCCTACGTAAGTGAAGTCTCAGGCAACATCTAGTCTTACATTTAGTAACTTTAGTAGTAAGTCAGTAACGCCAAAAGTGCTGACTTTGATGATTTACGACAATGATTTAAACGCGATTAAAACACACAAATGAAACCGCGAGACGCATCTAGTCATTTATATCTATACATATAAAATGCTTTGTCCTGAATGACTGACTGACGGATCAACGCACAGCCTAAACCGCTGATCGTAGAGACCTGAAACTTAGAGGGTGTGTTCTTTGTATGACGTAGGCATCCGATAAGAAACATAAGGGGTTTAATTCTAAGGGGGTAAAAGGAGGGCAAAGTTTGTATAGGACAAAGTGAGTCCTTGGTCCAATCTACTTAAAAATTTGCAAAAACATTCTTTAACAGAATTGATGGAACACGTGTTTTGTATTTTATTGAAATTCATCCCATAACGGGGTTAAAAAGAGGTAGAAAGTTATTTTAGAGGGGATTTCCTTCGACTCGAACTCCTTAGTGCCATAAGTATATTTTATCGTGACACGTGTTCGAAACTCAATCCAATTTTAAGTCAACAAAAAAATACTATTAGACCTATTTTCGACTCCTACGCGGACGAAGTCGCGGGCAAAAGCTAGTTTACCAGTAAAAAGCAATTAGACATCCACAGAGCTTAATTGCGACCGTTTGTTTTCAACAACCTACGCGCGTAAGATGGGAGCTAATTCGGTTCAGGGTTACCTAATCTCATGTGAAATACTGGGAAAACGCGGAAGTTCACTTTGAAGTATAAGTATAATCGTTACCTATTCGTAATTATAAGTACCTATATTTTAACAAACTTTTGCTAAGACGGCTTCGTCTACGTAGAGTTTGAGTTTTCCAAGTCTTAGCGGATGCCTACGTTATAACGGAAATCTATATAAGTAACTAAATTTTAGCCTGGCCTGTTCATTGGTTTGTGCTGTGCGTTGATAATATATCGTCGATGAGTCAGTCGTCCATAAAATTCTCCGTTACTCCGAATGAATTACCCTCATACCAAGTTTTATCAAAATCGGTTTAGTCGTTTCATTTGTTTTGTTTTATTTGTAACGGTTAGTCTTTCCTCTTTATTTTATTAGTGTAGATGTAGCAATTACCATTTTAAATATTGACCAGCGCACAATTCAAATAGATAATATTTTTATTAAAATAAGTTTAATATTTAAGGTTTTTATGTGTCAATAAAAATAAAACTATTTCCCAAATTACTTTAACAAAATATTGCTTCAAATAACATGCAACAAATATAAGAAAGCTAAACCACAAAGAAAATAACCAAAGGTTTTTCTCGTGATGTAATTTATTCAATACTGCCTACCTGTATTCTCAAGAGAAATTCATTCATTACTGTTATTAGAGGTCCAACATCAAAAACATCAAAAGATTGCCTCGTTACCATTTGCAAATAAATAAATCGCGTACAAGGGACAGTCCGTCTTCCACACTCCCAATTACACGTAAGAAGCCTGCGATCAAATAACTTCAAACCTTCCCTACCTTTCGACCTATTTCAAAAACATGTCATCTCAAGTACTTGTTACCTAAGGTGTCTCCGTAATCGTGTTCAGAAGGTTAAGTCTTGAGCTTTCATAAGCATTGATTTAAATCAATTTCCAAGGAGGTTACCTTCTTGAAGTTCCCATATGTTTGATTCGTCAGATGTTGACGAAGAAAATGAAAAACACGTAACTATAAATGCTTATTTCTTTTTCCACATCTCGTACTCCAATTACTATTAATGTCATTGTAATCTAGAAAAACGGAGAATTTTATCATATTTTTTTATATTTGTTTATATGCCTTGCCATCATTCTTTGAGGTCGACTTGTGACATTTGTTGTAAGCAACAGACTGAGATTCGAAGACCCAAGTACGAATTGGAGTGATTCGGTAAGTCCGAAGTTCTTGGTACATTCATCCGATTATACTCATAAGTTCCACTATATCGTAAGGCTTTCCTTATGAGGTTCGGTTAGGCAGTAAAACATCACAGAGCAAGGGGTTCCTTTTGAAGGGATGTCGGAAATAAGACACCACAGGCGCCTACTCCGGATTAGTGAATGTCCCATGCTTTCGAGCCGTAATGGGGACATGTCGGTTTCTTAACGCCGTATTATTTCACCGAGTTCATTGGCTATGTTTTTTTGCTATCTCTCTGAAACTATCTCTTAGAATTAGTTTTCTATCTAACTAAAGCCACCACCACATTTGACCTGTTTATCTATCCAAAGCAACGAGAAACTTAATCCTAAACAATAACCTATTTGGCAGAAGATCCGGAATCGACCGAACACATCACAATCTTCCGGTTTCCGCTAATATTTGCATAGTTGTACAATCAGGATGGATCTTGTGTAAATTTAGGGCGTAAAATACCTATTCATTGCTTTTAACTAAGGATATATAGTGCTCAACTACTTGTTATACGTGTGGATAAAGAAAATCAGGTTGAAATTATTTTTTAAGAAAGTTCGCGAGCTATACACATAATAATAATTAGCCTTCACATCTAATTTGGATGATTTATAATATAACGCCAACAACTTTAATCCAAGCTATTCTGGGCACTTTAGTGCATGAGATATGTATTAGATAGAGTAGGCTTGCCCAGCACCCATACCACCACGACCGTTCTTAGACATATGTAGGAAGCGGTATGGAAATTCACAGTACTTTGTCGATCTTCATGAAATGAATGAATAAATAACTTTATTGTCTAAATAAACCTTAATAGTAATTGTGCCCTACTCCTCCTATCACACAAGAGTAATTAGACAATAGAGGCGTCAGCTTTATTGTTGATTAGTGCCATTTCTGGTCCTGCACGACGCTGTTTTTCAGCCTCCCCTGCCTCCCTAAGATGTAATTGAAGATGGATTCATATAAATTTCCATATAGAATTTGATGAACCTGTGCGGGCGGTGCTCAGGCGGACATAATAAGGGAGACTTAGGATCCTGATGCTTCCGCTTGCAGTCGCTACAGAATCACACTTTAATACCTAAGTTTCCTGGACTATAAACCCACAGAGGCCATCATAACTTAAGGAAACTTAAGTTACCGACGACAAAAAGCACTTCCTAGAACTAATCTTACTTAACTTGAAGGATATTCACTAAAACTAAAACTGTAGTTAAACAGAGTAGATACTTAAGAGTCACTTCATAATTTTCCTTTTAAACAAGCGGATATTCATAAGGTATCTTTCAGGGGCTTAAAAAGCTTATGTCATCCAAGTTGAAAGTTAAACTTGGCAACTTTTGGCTTTACTTTGCGAGGATGCTCGTCAAAATGACACGGAATTGATATTGTAATATTCAACAGAAAAAGTGACGTTAAAACTTAATACAGCCTTTCACCACATGAGCTTTAACGAAGGGTGTGAGCTGCGCAAAATTCGACTAAAAACATTGTTTTATTTTATACCTACTGCCGAAAAACCAATTATCCTCATAAAAATGCATCAATTAAAGTCTTTAAAATAATATTGCTAGTCATTATTCGTAATATTCTATGGACCACTGATTCAATAAAACGTGACCCTTCCATTTGATCCCTAATAAATCACAGCATCAGGCATCTACGTTGTTTTGATTGATGCTCATATATTCTTCATCAGTTATTATGGAGTTAACACAGATTGGTGTCAGATGGGACGTGACCCTTGTCAAAGCTACACAAGAGTTAAACTTACCAGTATAAATAAAGTCAAAATGATAAGACCGGAAATATAGAGTGAAGAGTAAGAAACCCCCCAGCGCTAACGTTTCCATTGTACTGCAGCTGGCAACACCATAAACCTAAAACTATTCACTCACCAATATCAATGCAAAGAGCGGCAACGGCGCATGATGTGTAGCCATCAGAGTACCGGCTCCCAAGCTCACTGTGACGAGCAAGGAACCAGCCAGAGCCAATGCCTCCCATTCTGCTGCAGCTGGCAACAGCGTGAAGCCCAGAACTATTGACAGCACGAACGTGATCACTGAGAGAGACGCGATGGATTTTACTTGTGTTGGTAATTCCTGAAACCAAATGAAAAACGTAGACTGAGAAAAAGGTTAAAGAGTGTTCTATACCAAGGGTGGTATGAGTTCATTTTCCGAATCTAGATCCAAATTAATTTTCTAGTCGTTGTAGTCTTTTTTATTCTCTTATAGATATTCTGCTAAATGATTGGGCAATATAATACGGCTTGTCATCCGTTACCTCACGTTAACCCTTTTTGGAAATGGTTTTCTTGCCGAAGAGACCCTAGGTGCGATAGTTAAAACAACATCCCCAAATCTCTGACATAGTCACCTTCAACGACATCCATGAGAGATGAGTTAGCCCTTTTCTTTGTTATAATTTCACCAGCAATCACATAAACCTGACCAAAGCAGTGCAGTTGCGAAAGAACTAAGAATACGTACCTATTACCTACATAGAAACTCATCTACACTATTAAAATAAAGTATTTCATTTTTTTTTGTTTGAAACAAATAGACTTCGAAAGTAATTCACTGATTTTGATGAAACTTAGTATGAGGATAGGTACATTGATTCATTGGAAATAACATAAGGTACTTTTTATCCCGATATATTGCGGTGCGCAGCTGGTTTTAAATCATTGCTGTGTCATTCTTCGATCCAAAACAATTTACCTACTCGGGATGATGAAAAGCCCACAACAATGGTATGTAATCAATTACCTCGCAAGGAAAACAATGTTCATTTTCCGTAATTTACAACCTAAATTCATAGCGCTCTGTTTGATTTGAATTCGTATCACAGTAGTGTTCACAGTTACACAAAGTAGCACTTGATTTATTAACAACTAGCTTCGGTATTGGATACCAATACTTCACAAAGAACACACCCTTCAATATTCATATATATAGGACCAGCGGTAGCAAGACTTTAATATATCAGGCTGTCAATCAACCAGTCAGTCAGGACTCTGAATTTTATATTTAAAGATTGTTTAACTATTGTGATGGATTATAAAATTATAATGACCTGTAGTTTGTCTGGTGGTTTATTCCTAAAGATCAGTAAGAGTTATTTTGAGGCGAAAATAACATATTACCCCTGAGACATATTAAACTTCTGGTCCACTCAGTCATCTTGAGGACTACGGGGGAAAAGTTGTAAAATTTGCAAAGTTGACCACGGGCACGGCGCGAAAATGTATAGTATGATGCCCTCTAAAAATTTACAATACAGTATAAACCTCAAAACTGATAACTTAAAAAAAGCAAAATGCAAATGATATGCCTCGTAATTAATTAGTGTAATTACTATTACCTTGTGTACTATAAATTCCAAGGTCTGGGTTTAGGGTGTAACATCACGGAATGCCCAAATTATCGAGTACCTATTCATGTTTTTCAGGGTTTGGCTTTTAGTACGGCATTGAATTTTTCAACTACGAATTTTCTTAAAAGTTCTTTGATCAGTGATTCTCAAAAATATATTTCAAACTCTAATTAATATAGACGAGCATTAGAGAACGAGCATGCCAAAGATGCATTGCATATCGATATCGCACAAGTAGATACGAAGCAGTGGGGCGCGGTAATCTTGATTTGACCAATTACGGGCCAGAGCATATAGGTGAACTGCATCCATGTTTCAAAGTATGAGTGATGCATCTCTCCAGAGGTGCGTGCGACGTTATTATTATTTTTAACCGACGAAAAATAAATGGAGGATGTTCTCAATTCGACGCGTATATTTTTTTACATAATAATATGATCACCGATTACTCAAAGACGGCTCAACTAAATTCATCATCTCAATTGGTGATTATTTTTGTGTTAGAAAAGGAATACGTCTGGTGTGACACATAATTTTTTGTGAGGATCTGATGAGGCATTTCTGTTCATCAATCCGTAGATGGATTGATGCACAGAAATGCACCTCGAGTGAGCAACAAACTGCTCAGTTCTCAAAATCTCCAGTAGAATCGACCCTTACACTAATAGGCTAAGAATGATAGATCATCTGGAACCACCTTCTCGCCATAAAATTCCTCAATAAATTACGATTACGCGTTACAATTTGAAGATTTGGTTGCCTATTGTTTTACCTACATTACGATGTAATTTATATGCGACGTGCTATGTGAGATTTGCGATGTATCTTCGGCATAGCCGTACCCTAAAGTTCAACAGACGCAAAGCAGTATTCTTTGCCAGTAACAATAGCCATAACTCGAGTTACATCGCATGGAAGTACCATTAAACCGGAACCTACCAGTGTTTGTCCACTATCTTCTCTCCATAACGATTTAACTTGTAAATATTGAAAACCCCAAACTTCCTGTTCATACTGAAACCGTAACAATAACCGTAAAACAACATAGATAATTTGAATATTTCGACAATATTAAGCTATTATGTACCTAGATTACAGGCTTTTCTATCGACCGACTTGTTGTGAATAAAGATATTTAAAAATAGATACTTATATAAAATATATACCTTTAGGGTTTTGTAAAAATCGAAGTCAACATTTTTTAGGTATTCATTTAAAATAATGACCCATTTAGCACAATGGTCACCATGCCGGACTGCCAAACACAGGGTTGCGTTTTCGATTCCCGCCTCAGACAAGTATTTATGCTTAGATATTTGTCTGTGATCTGATTGTTTCTATGTATTATAAGTTTAGAATTACAATAGAAAAGTATATAAGTAATATATCCGTTGTCTAGCACCCATAACACAAGTCTAGTTACTTAGCTTGGGGTAGATGGCGATGTGTGGAATGTCCTGCAATATTTTTATTTATTTATTTTACAATTTGAAATCACGTCTAAAAAAATAAGTTATATTACGATGTGTGCCTTTGGAATGCGCCACCAAATAAGAAGAAGGCACAAGAAACATATAGGTTTATTGTGATCATGCTCACAAAGGTCAAAAAATGGAGCTTCACTCCAAAAATAATCTTCATCGATACTCCTGTCTCCAAGACAACATCAAGGGCCTACTCAAATTCTTGTCTATCTACAAACAAGGATAGATTACAAATTATGTTGTAGAATACTTAATATAGAAAACTTTGACACTAAATTGAGGCTCAGTCGATTTTTTTGGCGGCCAATATTAAAAATCAGAGTTAGGTACTTTCGATTGGCCTAGTAGCCTAGTACTTTGACTTTTAATCCGAAAGTCGTGGACTTTAATCCCGGCCGGCCGCACATATAATAAGGATTTTTTCTTGCATTGCTCTTACTGAGAGAAAAATATAGTGATGAACTCGCGGCTTAGTTTTCCGAGCGCATTGACGTGTTCTTTCCACTGGACACGGTCCACTAAACTGAGACGGCAAGTCCAATCCCCTAAATACCTATATGTCGCAAATCATGTTGTCTATTTTGCAACTAGTCGTTAATGCAACTTGTCTAAAGAAACATCAATCATTTGGACAAATTAGCACTTTGTCCGAAAAGTAAACAGTCGCTGTAGCTAATCATTAATTGTCTAGATCTGTATTGGTTGTCTGCGAGAACCCTAAAACGTTTAATTTTATCGTTCTAACAACTACGTCTTCCATTCTGACAGCTCAGTTAGATACATTGAATTGCAAAACAGGCGGCTTGACGCTTTCAAATGAGGAGATTATCAAGTTGAGTATTATTTCAGTGAAAATAAGAGATTCAGAATAATTAATTGTAGGTAGGTAAAGTTAGAAGGTTTTTGTTTTTAGCTTTTGGTTCTTGTTTGTTTATCTTTTGTTAATTGTAATGAAATATTAAGAGAGTTTTAATTCTTCTGCTGCTGTGTGATTAAGCTGGTGTTAGAATTGTCAGGTCCCCTTCAGGTATCTTAACTTAACGTTTACAACTAAAGGTAGTAGCAGAAACCAGCTTATTGTTTTAAAGCCCAAATAAGTTCGTAAAATTATTTCCTTATCCCAATATCCCTAATAGTACCTATATTCTTAATCGTTCACCCAATAAAGTAGAAACAGAGCACTGAAATAATGACCACCAACTTTGATCCGTTTAAACTATAGTTCACGAATAAATCTGTGTCAAATCCACATCTCGGACTATTCTTAAATATCGTTTTGGAATAAGGGGGTCTGCGTCCAACAAATAATTTTCATTAATTTAATATTTCTCCCTTAGAAAGATTTCAAACGCGATCTTTTGATCAACAATAATTTACGAGTATCCCCTTTAGAGTTAATATTGCGACCACTTATAAGAAAAACGCCTGAAGGCACTCCCTTCATATCTGGACTCTGTTGTAACTTATTTGAGAATTCCTTAGGGTACTGGTGCTTAGAGTTAATAAGCGTTAGAGATGATAGAAAGTATTTTTTTAAGAAATCCGATTTTTTTTTTCTTGTAAGTCATCCTGAACATTTAATTTTTTGTACCTATGTTATTTCGTGACACAAAAAACAACGGAAACGATTATATTCAAACTTACTAAGGATAAATACTAAAAGAATATTTACTTTTTTCTGTTTTTAGTATTTGTTGTTATAGCGGCAACAGAAATACATCTGTGAAAATTTCAACTCTAACTATCATGGTTCATGAGATACAGCCTGGCGACAGACAGTCGGACGGACCGACGGACGGACGGACAGCGAACGCTTCGTTATAGGGACCCGTTTTAGCCCTTTGGGTACGAAACCCTCAAAAAGTAGCCCTTGAATAATAACACGGGTTAGGAACGGAATCCCTTTTAATGGGTTTTCTCACGTGGATAAGACCATAGGGCACACCAATACCCCTAATAATAAACACCATTGTAAAAATCATTAATTTTAAAATTATTATATTTTCACTAGTCAGTATTTTAAGATTAGTCTATGGATGCAATAAATGTTAAGCGTTAAAATACACGCAAAGAAGTGGTTTATACTTGCCAATACAAACTTTGGTCATTAAATAGTTAACTTTGGTCATTAAATAGTTAACTTTGGTAGTTAATAAAATTACTTTAGTTTGGTTACTTGATATTACTTATGAATATATTTATTTACTGATAATTTGAGTTATCGGTGTGTTGTTGATGCTTTATGATATGTAAGTTGGGGTTTGTTTATGGGTTCTGTCTGAAATAAAAATCGATTTATTTGTTTGAAATTAGGTTTTTTTTTTAAAGGACTTACTAAAAAAAAGACTAGCTCTACTATGCTTCGATAGATGACGCATCGGATAAAAAAAATTAAAAATGTCAACGACCGGTAAAAATGTACAGAGATTGTAAAGACGAGACTGTATGAGTTAACTTTTTTAATACAGTATCCTCAAACTAACGTTTTAAAATAACTTTTGACATCCCCGGTTCACTTCTTGACCACAAAACCTTCTCCGATAGGGTAAAAAAAAATAGTAACTAGAAATATTTTAATACGATTCCAGCACTATTGAGTGGTTTGGAACTTTTTAAGAAAAAATCTGAGTGAAGTTTATTGTGCTCACGTCCGTCGCCTCTAACGATAATATTAGTCTATGGTCTTACACACGGATTATGTTATTATTGTTACCCTGTTAAAGGACCTTTATTTAATATCCTAGAAGAATTTTTATATGAAGAAGTAAATATATATTTTTTATTCCTTCATGTTTCAGATTTCCTATATTAAAAACAAACATCTGGCGAATAATTCAATTTCAAAATTCTTTACTATCATAAATTATATGGTAAATAGAATTACGAAGACTAAAATTACACTTTCTCATGCTAAAAGCGCCAATATAAAAGCTTGAATTAGACAAAGGTAACAAATGCATTTATTACCATGATATTGGGTTCCAAGAGCTAAAACATTTTTTAAAAGCTCTTGAAACAAAGGCTGTCGTATATAGGCTGTCGTATTGCCGCTTGCATATTGTCCAGCTTTGCACCGGAAACGCTGGGGATTGTTCGTTAGGTTTAGTTTTAATTTTTTGATTTTTTATTTTGTGTAACTATTTTGTAATTGTTTTAATGTAAATAAAGTTTTAACAATTAATAATAATTATTATTATTGCAAATTAAATACTTTGAATTACTAGTACCTAGTCAATTGAATGACAATGTGCAAATTCGACTCGCACTTGGCCGGGTTTTCAATTTTGCCACGTGACCATTTTCCGTAGCCATGTCCTTTTTTGTCAGTTAGTCACGCACAAAATAAAATTCAAGATTCGTTTCCCCCCCAAAATCGCCGTAACGACGCATTAGTCGAGTGCACGTCCAGTTGACGCATACGTCACGTGCACGCAAAAAATAATCGGTATTGCCGTAAAATGAAGCTACGCGTAATCAGTACTTTAACTGCACGTCTACTTCACCTACGCGCATTCTACGCGTAAAACAACGACTGTTGCCGTACGAAATTTTTGAGTAATCTTCCTAGGTGACACTTAATTTGTCATTTATATCCATTTTATGTCACGTCAAAAATTAGTGCGATACTGCGAGCGCGCGACGTTTAGGTTTGCGTGACGTGCGCGTTTTAAGAAATTAGGACAATACGAAATCTATAGTAATGACGCAAACGCAGTCAAGACGCGCTGCATAAGAATACGGCAATCGGCTCGCAGTAACTATCTCATCTTGATGAGTACTTGGTCAAAATCTAAACACGGTTAAATTAGCATATATATTAGTTATCTATCTCGACATCTGGACGTGTTAACTTCATAAAGGGATACCCAAGAAGACCAATCTGTTCTCTGTAACTATGTTAGTAGACATAGTTGTTAGTGACCATGCGGTTGGGGGTTCTCGGGATAAACCCATTAGAAATAAAGGCTTAGGGCTTATCTATATTTAATATTATGAAGCTGAAGAGCTGAAGAGTTTGTTTGTTTGTTAGAATGCGCTAATCTCAGAAATTAGGTACTGGTTCGAATTGAAAAAATGTTTTTGTGCTGGATAGTCCATTTATCGAGGACGGCTATAGGCTACTTTTTATATTGATCGGGACTTATGCGGGTGAAGTCGTAAATAACGTGCCTTTTGAAAAAAGTTAACAAGTTAGGTACTTTACAATAAGACGATTTTATTTTCAAAATAGCGAAAAAGCTTATAGAAAAAGTATAATATCACGTTTTTTAGGGTTCCCTAGTCCTAACAAGGAACCCTTATATAGTTTCGCCATATCCGTCTATCCGTCCATCCGCGGCTTAACTCGGAGACTATTCGACGACCCAGTTGGAACAATGGTTACCATGCCGGACTGCCAAACACAGGGTTGCGGGTTCGATTCCCGCCTCAGACAAGTATTTATGCTTAGATATTTGTCTGTGGTCTGGTTGTTTCTATGTATTATAAGAGATATCTAAGGATAAATACTTGTCTGAAGCGGGGTTCGATTCCGGACTCGGCATGGTGACCATTGTGCCAACTGGGTCGTCAATATATAATTGGATGGCACTTACATAAATGTAGATCGATATTTTTGGACCACCTCTTTTTACCTCACTTAAACTTAACTTCAGATTAAGATTTTCTCAACAAAAAATATCACCGTTTACTCAAACCATAGTCACCTTACAATCTACCTTACGCCTTACATCTATCGAGAGCTATATGCTAACGAAATTGCATTACACAGGCTGCCTAGGAAATGCCAAGCAAACTCGATTACAGGTCACGGTATTAACTCTAAGATGCAAGGTCTTGGCTAAACGGGGTAATATGATTTTGACGTACTTGCTCTTGATTAGTGCATTAAGAGGAAAGGGTACCGACCGGGGGCTCTCTCCATAAAAACGTAGTCTGTTTTCTCCCTGAATAATGACACTAGAGCAAATATTTTTGTTACATAAAACTTATAACTTTCATGACCATGCCCCTATGTTTTATTTTTTTGTTATTAAAATCTTAATTTCTATTTATTTCTATCTATATATATAAAAATCAATTGCTGTTCGTTAGTCTCACTAAAACTCGAGAACGGCTGAACGGATTTATCTTATCTTAGTCTTGAAATGTTCGTGGAGGTCTAGGGAAGGTTTAAAAGGCGAGAAAAAATCGAATTTCCCACGGGATCGGGACTTACGCGGGTGAAACCGCGGGGCGCAGCTAGTATAATTATATATTTTTCGCGGCTTACTTGGCTCCAGACGTATTGAGAAGTCTTCTAAGGTAAGATAGATAGGTATTTAGGTGCTAGGCAAGCCTACTCCATCCTCATGCAAAAAAGACCTAACTAAAAACAGCAAGAAAACAGCCTGTATAGAAGTAGGTAGGTACAAGTAGTATTAGTACACACTGGTATTGAGTACAATTATATTGTACCTAATACCAGTGTAGACATAATTATGCTTTTTTTTTTATTCAAAGTTTAGAACATTTCGTAAATCTGTGATTTATTTACTGTCGTATAAATATCTACCTTTTTTTTCTGTACTTACCCACCTACCGAAATTTCTTGCTTGTGAATTAATTATAACCTACCTACCTAATTTAAGATAGCGAATGATGAATGTTTTTATAAGTACCTACATTAAGTTAAAATTATTGTTATCACATAAGTGACACTTGTGTCTTTGATGATAATAAAAGTTCTTTAAACCTAAGTAGAAACTCAGTGATTACCATATTGTTGTACAAACAGTGGAAACAAAAAAACTGAATTTATTTCTTTCAGGTACTGCTATCCTCATGTATATGACTGAAGATAGCAGGTGCATATTTAAAAGTTTTAATTTTTTAAATAACGATTCAGCAATTGTTAATTATTATGCTTGATATCACTAAAGCTTTTGAAGTGTTGGTTATTTCACGCTTATTAACCAAAAATTATAGTCGCGTTATTAAAAAAATTATAAATTTAAAATATGCACCTGCTAACCTCAGTCCTTTAGTGACTGTACACAAGGACCTTACCTAGAAAAATATAAAAAACGGGGAATTAAAAAAAAAATTGGGAAGAATTCCCTAATTTACCCAGAGTTTGGAATAAAAGTCGAGGAACCTACCACTAGGTCAACATCGCTCACCTAAATGCTTATAGTGAATGTAAAACTACATTTCCAGACACGTCCAGTTTGTCCACTACCATTCACACGTCGAATTTGACGGGTCTTTTTACAAGCGTAGCTGAATAAAGCTTTTGTAAACCTTTTCAGGGTGCTTTTGTTTATTTCCCACTTCCATTCTTTGTGATGCTGATGACACTCAAACAGGTTTACGTGCTGACTCCGATAAAAACCGGAATTCCCATCTATATACAAAGTGAATTTTCTCAATGAGCCTTTATGGAAATGTTTTCTACAGTAAGAGAAAACAAAAAATACTGAAACGAGAGTTTCGTGGCTGATCTTAACAAAAATTAAAACTGGACTATCGATTTTCGAATAATTGCTTTTGATTTACGATATCTAATATATTTGTAATTAGTTCTTTTCCAACCAAAGGTTGCCTGGAAGAAATACAGATTGATGAGGCCACCCATTTATGCAGCTTCTTGGTATTACTTTTATTTGTGTAGGTATATATCGTGTTACAAAATTACCAAGTTCGATTCCTGGCTAGGGTAACGACCTCTTTGTATATTTCAGTGGTAACGCCTGTCGTAAAAATGTAACGATGCAGTTTTAATTTTCATTAAAAACGGGCACTCAACTCCTACGCGGACGGAGTCGCAGGAAAAATCTTTTAGTAAATAAAAACATCACGTATCTTCAAAATGGGTTTGTACACTAGCTAAGTTTATTTTTTAGTGTTAGGGTTAGGGTTGGTATAGTATTCGACCCACCATTTTGATTTTAAATTTGTAGTGAATTCGTAGCACGTAGCGTAGACCCCGGAAAGGGATGCGGAGCAAAAAATCACCAAGGTTTTGTATCTGAAACTCTTAGATACTATTTTGAGACAAGAGCATAAGGTTAGTCGGTAGTCGGTACTTAAATTAATCTTAAAAATCTTAATTATGTTATTATTTTGTTTTCTGCGGTTACTTCGATAAAGGTTGATTTTAAAAGAGATTAAATTATAGGAGCATAGAAACTTCTAATGTGCTCAACGATCATCATAAGTAGAAACAATTTACCACGATCAGCTCTAAAATAATACATTTTTAAATACTATTTTGAAACAAGAGCTAAGGAAGTACTTATTTTAAATGACTTTACTGAGAAAGTACTTAATCTTTTGTAATTTTATGGTTATAATGATCGATATTTGCTCATTTTGATATATTTAATATGATAGTCAAAATGCGAAAATAGCAGTATTTGTAAAAAATACCCAAATAGAAGAACCAAAGTCACCGACATAGCCCTCAGGATTAGTAAGCTGAAGTGGCAATGGGCAGGTCATATAGCTCGCAGAACTGACAACCGCTGGGGAGTAAAGGTTCTCGAGTGGCAGCCGCGATGCAACGCGAAACGGAGTGTTGGGAGACCAGCTGCCCGGTGGACCGACGACATTGTAGCGGTCGTGGGTAGTCGGTGGATGGAGGCGGCTCAGGACCGCTGTTTGTGGCGTCGTATGGGGGAGGCCTATGTCCAGCAGTGGACGTGCATGGGCTGACATGATGACCCAAATAGAAATCTAAATCGAACTAAAAACTTATTGGTCAGAACATTGTGTTCTATAATTGTGGGCGGGTTACAAACCACTATCTATACTCCTATTTTTCAGTATTTTTAACAAAATGAAGAAAAAAATAATTTGGCGTTCCGATAATTCGACATTCCGAATTATAAGTATTTGCGTACTTATTAAAATAATATTACAAGGACCATGTGTATAAAAAGATATGCTGTAATACCACTTTACTGTATTTTAGCAAATCAAATATCTGAATCTGAAAAACATGTTATTCGTTTAGAATCTTTTGTAAACAAATAAAGTGCAAATGTCGTCATCTCCATTGCTCTACACACTCCCCTTTGATACGACAATCACCTTGCAATTGACAACAGGGGTCATAGCCACTTATGACCGACATGTCCGCAATAAAGCACAAGGAAATCTTTAACCAATTTAAAACAGATGTTAGTTTTCGTTAGCAAAGCAGTCGTCGCGGTCAGTGGTCACTCCTTCAATTAACCGATTAAAATGGTGACAAACAACCAAAAGGCACGATAGCCTTGCTTTTGTCTTATAACAACCTGGAACACCATAACTACCTTATGTATCGGAGTGGCTACCGCTAAGTGAACCCCTCCGTTTCAAAAGAAAAAAAATCAGGCTTCGTAACACAGATATAGCCTGTGGACGGTGGATAAGAACAGCTAATTTTTACTGGACCAAGTGTTGCAAACGGACAAATAACGAATATTTGTTAATTAGTTGTCTTTAAAAGGTCTTTAAAGAATTCTTTAAGGTTTTATTTAAAGAACTATAATTAAGAAATCGCATCAGGGTTTCTTACGCAAAATACTTTTGCCTTGTGGGAAGCGACGATGAGATCGAGGATATAGGTAGTATGCTCGCATAGAAGGACTAAAACTGCATACAACATAATAAAACGGGATGAGTCGTTTGGCTTCATGACTTTGTTGGTGTTAGCACCGCTTAATTATCTGCTCCACTCGGGACATCGAGGGCTAAATACTACGGAAGCGAACAAAATTAAACCCCCCCTTAAATATCATAAATTTTTAACTTACATCAGAATGCTGCACGCAAACCGCACACAGCAGCACAGCACTGCACATCAACGTCACACATAGCGCCGACACAAAGAGCGCATGCTTCAACCGCACGCAGTACCGCCTGTAGAGGGCTTCTAATTCTAGTTCTGTACCTTCCTCTTCTGTGAACAAAAACAAGATTACTATTAAACTCTTTAAACTCACACGATTTGTATTTATACTTATTTATTTATTTATTACTAGCTGCGCCCCGCGGTTTCACCCGCGTAAGTCCCGATCCCGTGGGAATATCGGTTATTCGATTTTTTCTCACCTTTTAAACCTTCCCTAGACCTCCACGAATAATTCAAGACCAAGATAAGATAAATCCGTTCAGCCGTTCTCGAGTTTTAGCGAGACTAACGAACAGCAATTGATTTTTATATATATAGACTAGCTGCGCCCCGCGGTTTCACCCGCGTAAGTCCCGATCCCGTAGGAATTGATAGGGTTTTCCCGGAAATTATTCGATTTTTTTCTCGCCTTTTAAACCTTCCCTAGACCTCCACGAACATTTCAAGACCAAGATAAGATAAATCCGTTTAGCCGTTCTCGAGTTTTAGTGAGACTAACGAACAGCAATTCATTTTTATATATATAGATAGATTATTATTTTATTTATTTGTTACAATAGTCATGGTTGCGAGGAAACTGGAGCAGCGGTGAGCGTTGTCCTCTCATGCTGATAGTTGAGGGTAGTAACCGAGGGTAGGTCGAGTATGTGAAATACGCGATTAAGACCCGGGAAAATAATTAAGTGCTAAGATTACTATTAGATAAATTTTGATAACCGGTTACACATTTAACGCTTTTATTTAATTTTTTTATTTTTTTACATAATATTAGGTCAGCAATTGACCACTATCACACCTGCCTGATGGTAGGTGATGATGCGCCTAAGATGTAATATGTTTTCACTCGCGACTTGAAGACTACCAAATTGTACACATCAGGAAAGACAGACGAAGGCAACTCATTCCATTCCCTTGCGGTGAAAAAAAACTAGTCGACAATTTAAACACACCACTAAGATACCTTACTTCGTTACGGCTTATCGATGGTCCTAAGATCTTTTTCTTCCTGCTCTTAAATCGTAATTTATTTGGGTTCGGTGCAGTACAAGTTTATACATTCAAACTCCTGCAAAGTGATTCGTGATAATAAATTTTTACGACCAAACGCCTGCCTAACACCAACCCTCCTTGGGAATGGTGCAGATGGTTCACCCGCTATCGCGCGGGGGACCCAATAGGTTCGATAATCAGTACAAGGTCTACAATACAATTCTACTATTGCATCCAGGGAGTAAAGCAATGTCTTACTTAACTGGTGCTGGCATATTGAGTACTTCGAGCGTACTGAGGGACTCGAGATTTTGTGGATCAATCCTCCATTGTGGGCATTATGCCCGTGTGCTGAGAGTTTTCATACGAATTTCAATGTTCCTAGACAAAAACCTCGGGAGTTACATATAACATTATCTCCCTTGGGAGTTTCATACAACATTATTTCCCTTGGGATTCAATGACTTGCTTTATGAGATTAAGGTCTGTAATCCGAGATTCTATAGCTGCAGGTGTGAAAAAAGCCTTAGTTGCCTTCTACCCGTGAGTTTCCCATGAAAGTAGATGACTTAACCCAATTCTATGCTTTGGACTAAATAACTTATTGGGTGGTAACAAGCCGCGGCAGAAGCCTCCCACCAGGTGTGGGCCCAAAGATAATAAGAATTACTAGTAAAATCGATAAAGCCCCATTCATTAACAAATATCATAGTCTAAGATTCATTTAAGAACGATCTTCACCGAGTTGATTACTGGATGAAAAGCATTTTATTTCAAATTCAATAGGTCAATAAATATATTGTAAATAGGTTGCCTAAATAATTTGCAATGTAATTATTGACCAAAGTATTTAATTTCATATAAAATACTTTTCATCCATTCATCAGCTCGATGAACGTCGTTCTTAAAGGGATCTCGTACTATTACACGGTGTTTTTATTACTTGTATGATAACATTAACATTCAGTAATCGATAGATTGCTTATTTGGGTTATTTCCATAAGAATATTGATCTGGTGTGGTGTGGTTGTCCGGTTTGATTAGTGTGCTTGTACTATAAATCTGAAGTTTATTATGATTGGATATGATTAGAATAACCGTATACCGTATTATCTCTATTCGACGAGCTCTGTGACGTGCGTGAAATCCCGCCTGGGACGCAGCAGGTAGCGGTTTCAGCCTCAAACAAAAAAACTTGAGAGGTGTCAAGGGACACCCGGATGGAACGAAGTTTCTTTCGATTAATTAGTGAAGGAATTGTAATAAAATCAAAAAGTGTTGTTACAACTTTTGGTCTTAATTTTTTCCGTCTAGCCCCCTTCCGTACGCGCCATAAGGAACTTTGTTCCAAAAAATATACAGATTCTATACCTAGTCGTTACGCTACTAGTGTTAAGTCCAAAGGCAATGTTAAGTTTTACGCGATGTAGTCATATCGAGATTTAGTCTTATAGCGATCTAGTCGTTCCTACCTGCTATCTAATATATATGTAGTCACTACCTATACTTATATTATAAAGCTGAAGAGTTTGTTTGTTTGTTTGAACGCGCTAATCTCAGGAACTACTGGTTCGAATTGAATTTTTTTTTTGTGTTGGATAGTCCATTTATCGAGGAAGGCTATAGGCTACTTTTTATCCCGATATTCCCACGGGATCGGGAGTTATGCGGGTGAAACCGCGAAGCGCTGCTAGTGTAGTCATAAAGCTTCTAAGCCCTGTTTTTCTGGTCTGTATGTACTTGTGTAGGATCCTTTTCCTAAGTCACCTTGACTTTTTTTGAAATTGTATCGAGGTAGAGACCCTTCATCCTCTCTTTCTTTATTATAAAAAGATTTTTGATTTTATTTGGTTGTTACAAAATCAGCAGCACTTAGAGAATACTAATACAAAACATACTGCTAAAAACATATTTTCTATCTATTTTCATTAAAATACACATTTTACAGACAAAGAAATATAAAAAAAATACCTTAAATAATGAAATCTACCACCCCCTATATTTTTTATGTCAATATCTAAGAACGTATTCCCAATCTAACAATACCTTAATCTATACTTATATTATAAAGCTGAAGAGTTTGTTTGTTTGTTTGAACGCGCTAATCTCAGGAACTACTGGTTCGAATTGAAAAAATATTTTTGTGTTGGATAGTCCATTTATCGAGGAAGGCTATAGGCTACTTTTTATCCTGATATTCCCACGGGATCGGAAGTTACGCGGGTGAAACTGCGGAGCGCTGCTAGTTAAAAATATCCATCGAGTGGTTTAGATGAAAAATTCAAGAATATTACAAACAAACGTTCAAAGATAGACGCGTAAAACATAACCCTTTCCTTGCAGTCGGGTAAAAATAAGCACCCGGCGACATGACACTCTGTCAAAATAAAATCAAATCTGAAAAAGCTAGAGGAAAGCAGGTACGTAAATAACGTATAGAGTTAATAATAGTATGTATGATACAACTGTCAGTTAGCTGTCAAATGTTGTTAGCGATTGTACCCACTACAGAGTATGGCATACATACAGTGACAGTGACACTGTGTGACATCTACGTTGACTATCGTGATAGTATGGTGTTGAAAGTAGTGTTTAGTGTAGTAGTTTTTAGTGTTTTTAGTATTGTTTTCCCTGTTTTTACAAAATATTTAGTTTTAAATTAAAGTGGAAGGTGGCCGACTGATTATTTTCCGTTTTATCGATACCAAAAGTCGATTGTTGTCAGATTGTTGTACCTTAGTATATTCCCCACCCTTCACTACTGCTCTCAGCGGCAAAACGGCGCAAAATCAAATGGAAGAATCTTATTGAAAACTAGCTTTTGCCGGCGACTTCGTCCGCGTAAAAGTCGAAAATGGACCAAGGAATCACCTTTATCACCTCCTAAGGGGTAGAATTTCTGAAAATCCTTCCTAATCGGATGCCTACGTCATACAAAGAACACACCCTCCAAGTTTCAGGTCTCTACGATCAGCGGTTTAAGCTGTGCGTTGATCCGTCAGTCGTTCAGGACAAAGCATTTTATATGTATAGACAGAGCGCCCATCCAGCCATGCAGCGTAGGTCCCTACTCGTATTGTGATTAGTGGCGTCTCTTTGTTTGTTTATCATATAAAGTGATACATTTTTAACAATATATATACGCGACGAATTGATAACCTCCTCCTTTTGTTTGAAGTCGGTTAAAAACAAAATGTTACGGATTTAACGTCATTACTGTCTCCCATAACGGATGTAAGAAAAGATAATGTGTGTTGGATTAGCTACATCTGTCTGAATTGTGTCGTTTTGAAGTAAGATGAGACCTTTCACGAACTCCAGTTGCACGACCAAGGTTGTTTACTGATCTTTTTTACAAATTCAATTACTATTATTGAAGAAGGGAAAATCGAATAGCTGTATGCTAATAATTGAATCACTTGACATCTATTGACACCGATTCTGACATAGATCCGCCAAATCAATACAATTAGAATTACAATAGATTCAGATTTATTTCAGCTACAAAACATTCATGAAACTATATTAACCGACTTCAAAAATAAAGGAGGTTCTCAATTAGACTGTATGTTTTTTTAACTAAAATAATAAAGTTTATTTAGTTTTTTGTTAAAATATAAAGTTTCGAGAACTTTGCAGATACCATGGTCACAGGCAGACTGAGGTGTTATTAGTCTTACAAAATTATTTGAAACTACCAGCGGTACCCGCGTAGCTCCCGATCCCGTAGGAATATCCAAATAAAAATTTATGTTATTCTCAATGAATTAATGTATCCTAACACCTTTTATCAAAATCGGTCCAGTAGTTTCGAAACCTAATCGTTACAAACACATAAACAAACAAATCTATCTTCTTTAAAATATTAGTGTAGATGTTGTTAATAACGGCTAATTAAAATTAATAAAAACGACCGACGATGATTAATAACATTCCGGTTTGCCTGTTACCATGGGATCTTCAAAGTTCCCGAAACGTCAAAATAAGAAATAAAATAAACGCGATTAAATTCACAATCTCCTTCTAGGCGAGCCTGCTACATCCTCGACCTCATCGCCACTTAGACTAGGGGATCTAAAAACAGTTCTCGATCGAATGGCATGTAGGTGAAACATCATTTGAATGAATTAACTATAGGCAAAATAAACCAGTAATAAAATGTCATTAGGTGAAACGAAGCATCGGTGTGATATAATTTGTCATAATGAAGCTTAGTTCAATTTAGCATAAAGTGAGTCGTCATAGTTAAAATTTAACAAGTGGAAATGTGTTTCAATCTTGCGTAATGAACCTTTAGGTCACAATAAAGTCTAGTTCAAAATAAGCAAGTAACAAGTGGAAACGTGGTTCGGTTTGGCATAACGAACCCGATGAGATGCGGTCTAATGCAAGCCTATTTTGAGTAAAAACAAGGTCCACCCGTTCCTGAAAAAATCGGTGGTGACACATGGACGGACAGACGAACAAGAGATTGATCTTATAAGGGTTCCTTTTTTACCTTTTGAGAAACGGAACAGATCCCTAAAAAACTAACTTTTATTTTGAGTTCAAACATAGAGGTATCATAGGTCAAAGAGTTCAAATCGCGAAAACCTCAGAAAATACCACAAAACATTTTCACGAAAATTGCACAAACAATTTGTTCATCTCTAATGAAGATACCACTTACGCAGACATCTAATCAATCACGAAGCCATTAAGCACCTATTATCTCGCAAATGGTTTTTCCACCATTAATTTGATACGATGTGTGGATACGATTGAAACGCCACGGGCTTTCCGGAACGAACCGGAAAATAACGGAAACAATCGGCTACAACCCGTTTTATGTAGTTATTGGCGGAAAAATACATCGCAAATAGGATTGTTTGTTAGAAATGTTATTTTTACAGATCAAAAAACCTACAGGGTACTTCCGGTTGACCTAGAACTTGCGATTTAGCGAAAAGCAAGATGTTACGCACAGATATTTTGTCAATATTACGCCTGCAGTTTTGACCTAGTGATAAACCTTTATTTCATTCCTTTAAAACAGCTCCGATAAATGAAAAATTAACTGAAAATCAACTCAGATGGTACGGACACGTTATGCGGAGGAAGCATGACTATGTGTTCGCAGGGCACTGGAGTTACCCGAAATAAAACGAGGAAGGGGGTGAGTTACCCGAAATAAAACGAGGAAGGGGACAATCCAGGACAGAACGCAGAAAAATAATTAGGAGAGCTGACCCCACCTAAAGTGGGAAAATGGAAAGAGAAAGAAGAAGAACAGACCCGAATTTCATTCCAAAGGTCGTGGATTCGAATCCGGCTGGCCGACCTGGCCGTGCACCAATGGATTTTTCTTACGATAAATGTATGCGCGCTTAGCATTTCTCCTACAGTGAAGGAAAACATCGTCATAAAACCCGCGGCTTAGTTGGTCAAAGACATATTGATGAGTTCCTTCCTCTGGACACGATTAAGTAAGCTGAGAGTAAAGATGTTGAGCAAGCAGACTCCATAGGCACAAGAACGCTTTGAAGAGCATGGAATACAGTTACTGACGATGTATAAATCATATAGATTAGGTGTAAAGGCCAATATGATATGCCCATTGATATCCCCTAATACAAAGTGTTATGGCGGTCAGTGAGCCTTCTCGATTTTGGAAACTTACGAAATAAAGATAGAATCTTGCTCACGTGAAACATGTGATATACTTACATTTAACATACCTACTCGTATCTTTTGATGATGTAAAGAAACATCGAGACTAAAAGACAGGTTTTACAATGCATTCACAAAACCGGAAAAACTAGAACAGGTAACTAACCACAAATCCGCACATTTAAGATTTATATAATTAGGTAGAGAATAGAATTCGTCAAGTAAATCTTGCTATCTTGTTCAGTGAGAGAGGAGTAAAGATGACTTTTGTTTATTTTGCTCTATAGTGGGATTTTGATCTTTACATCTAATCTATAGATGACTTTTACTTTACCCTACTAGCAACTTTATTTCATGTTATTAAATGTGGTGGGGTTTCTCCGGATCGGACACTCTGTGTGAGTGTGGGAGGGCCGCCCAAACGATGGCGCCCTTGAGGGCTTGCTCTCTCTGCCCTGTAAGCTGCTCAGCAGATGACCTCAACAGGGCAACAGATAATGCGATTGCCGTGGCTAAGTTTTGGGCGGGAGTGCTTTGATCAAGATGCATTGGCCGCCGTTGACACGAAGAAGAAGAAGATTCAATGTGCTGTAATGCCATGGATTGCCCAGAACTTATACCACCCTCTTATTGTGACGAAACCTGCGGCTCAGTTGACTTCAGCATTGACAAGTTTTTTCCCCGAACACGATTGACTATGTTAAGTGGTACATCCTAAACATAAATGATCATAAAATATATTTTTGACCGGTAATCTGATTTTAATGTAGACTTGGTTTGAAGAAATCGAATTAGACTATAAACGATAGAAAAATATATATACACATAGTAAAGGAAGAGAAGATTGTCTAGTGGACTTAGAAAAAGCAGTCTATAATATGTCAGCCAAAGATGCTCCCTTTTACAAAGCTGTTACCTGCAATCATTTTAAACAACCAGGTGTCTTGTTCCCTTCTTTACAGAGTGCCACACTTTAAGATCTAAAGGTGCTAAAGTGTAGCACTCTGCTGCACTCTTTGTGAAATAATGCAACATGGACATTTTATTTGTAAAGATAGGGCAAACATTAGAATAGATTTTCTCAAACATTTTAGAACATTAGGCAGGTAAGAGTTAGATACCCAATCTAAGTCAAAAAATATATTAAATTCAGGCATTCCCGATGTCTATATAAAGTATGTATATTCGTTTGTGGCTTTTGTATCTGTGAATTATAATCTGTTTGTTCTTTCCATGTAATATTACAAACGCGATCCCTTCAAAGTAAGACGCTGTATGTACACAAACTCCATATAATAAAGAATTGGGAACATTCAAATGGGATGAATTGGGCAAAATATTATACTTAACACATTTTTGGGAACACTTTTTGAAATGAATTGAAATGAATTTTATGTACCTAAGTTGAATTGGGGCTAAATCATTCTGCATTTCAGATACCTATATCATACTTCGATTAGGTCTCGCATCCATAATTGTAATAGTTATAATTAATTAGTTATAAATATATATAAGTTATTCAATTAATTCTGATTGTGATTCTGATTGTTCAGATCGTACCTGATTGGCGTTAAAATACTACCCTAGATAGGGTAGTATTTTAGATTTGAGACATTTTGGGTTTTTATTTTTATTTTATGTCGTTCAAACTAAGTTGAAACTCGAACTAGTCTACCAAAGACAAAGATGTCTGCACTCCACACATGGCAAGCTGTCGTCGATAGCCCTAGGGTAACGCCAGCCAGGCAAAGCCAGGCACAGCTTACTTTACTCAAAGCAACTGAAAAGATCTGACAACTCTTTGAAATGCTTTAGTTTACTCTTGCTTGCATGTATTAATACAACTATAGAGTAACTGGCTGCACCCCGCGGTTTCACACGCGATAGTCCCTGTCCCGTGGAAATCTATATATATATAAAAGAAAGTCGTGTTAGTTACACCATTTATAACTCAAGAACGGCAGAACAGATTTGGGTGAAAATTGGTAGGGAGGTAGCTTAGAGCCAGGAGACGGACATAGGATACTTTTTATCCCAATATGCCCACGGGATCGGGACTTACGCGGGTGAAACCGCGGGGCGCAGCTAGTATCAGGATAAAAGTAGCGTAAATATTAATTCAGATTTCCAGCTATCTACATACCAAGTTTCAATGCAATCGGTCTACGATCGAAACATAACATTAAGTTTAAATTGACAATATTCTCAGTATTTTAGTTTAATAATAAAACCGAAATAAAACCTACGGACTCAATAAGCAATTTTCGTATCCAGGCAATGAATCGAGATTACCAAAACAAAAACCTAAACAAAGCGCGCAACGGACGCCTATTTGCAATATCCAACGAAAGAAAATAATAATTTTATCACCCATCAAATCTTCTCGTACAATGGAATATTGATAAAAATGCTAAAAAAGAATGATAGCAAACAAACAATCTTGTTTTGTAGACAATTGCCCGTTTTGTTTAATAGAATCATGATGATTGTAAACATTTTAACACAGGACATTTTATTTACGAAAATTGGTCCAACAAATTAAATAGACTTTGTAATAATTGGATTGTTTACGAGTTTTATATTGTTTTTTATTCTAGTGCCTAGTCAAAATTTAACGTATTTTTCTTGGTATCCTAAGTAACACTTGCCTACTTGAACACGAATACTTACGTTTTTTTTGGAACGATTAGTCCCACTAGTTCAGTTGTCCAGTTAGTGATAAATCTTACTATAGTTCAGTTAACTTATTTTATCGTTGAGATTTATTTTCTCAATAGTTCAGTTGTAAATTAGTTTCTACTATAGTTTATCAATAGTTATATTCAAACTGGAGGTTGTCCTTTGCTCCATTTTATAGTGCAGACAGGGATAATCGCCAGTTTGGTGTCTACATCATACATTGATATTAAACGATGCTATTGTAAAGAGCCTCTACGTGTTGGCTTCGGCTCCACGCACGCCTTGCAAAAGGCTTCATGAGTTTTGGCGGGAACGAGTTAACAACATGTCGTGCTGCAGTTTTATTTTCATGAAACTTAGATGTAACCCGAGTTGAATTGTATAATTCTGGTAGAATGTTATTCAATTTAGTTCTGTGAAAGTGCACAAGTGTAGTGAAAGTAAAAATCAGTGTCAAACATGCAGTTTTCTCGTTGCCTCCAAATCTCCTATTAAGGTTATGGTAAACTTGCCACCGCTTTACTATAACCCCTGACTTGACGGACTATGACGACTTTGACTGTATTGAAACACTTTAGGCCCGATTTATGAAAAATCGGGTCATAATTTGATGCAAAATATAACTTGACACTGGCTAAATGCACACGTGCGAAGCCATAATAAAAAGAAAAAAAAAAGGCTTCATAGGTCCGTGATATGGGACACATAACAGGCTAGTTGTAAATTAAGCTACTTTTATATCTGGTGTCTACCCCATTAGTTCAGTTAAATGAAAGTAGAGTTTCGGTAATGCATCACCCGTTTGAAAGTTGCTAAACCCTTGACTTATGAATTGAATCACTACGAAGTTGAAACCACTTCGACCGAAACATCTGAGAGCATTAAAACTGTGATTAAAATACGTCAACAGGCTTTCGCTTTTAATGGGAAAAGCGATTAAAACTAACTAAACTGTGATTTTGTTCGTTAAAAGTTAAGGAACTAGGGGCAACAGCAGTTAATAAACGTATTTACAAATTGCGACCAGTTGTATTGTTTAAATATACCTACTGTTTGTATCATAAAATGAAATAAAATCTAACTCATCAGTAAACTGAAACTACAAGAGCTACAAGTCTGAAACTTCCGATGGGGGTTAAGAATAAGAATAATATATTGAATAAATTTTTTTACAAAATATTAACCGTTTTGGTTCAAACTCAATAAACAAATAAAAACCCAAGGTCAATCAAAAACCTCTAACTCCAAGAAACAGCAGATTTTCGAGTGGGTAAATAAAATCTTAAACAATTGGAAAAAATGTTTGGATTTTTGAAAGTCGTAGAGCAAAAATAAATAAGAAATAAATGTTTTATTTCATAGAAAAAGACACTACGGGCTATTGCAGTAATGAGCTAAAAAATAATAAAATTAAAACAAGTTTTAAAACATAATTTAAAAAATCGTTCGCCTTGATGTCCAAAACAAACCCCAAACAGCCGTTAAAATACGTAGTATTTACTCCAGATAGCATATGTCCCACGCCTTCTAATCGTGAATATGTCAATCTTTAATCCCAATTATTACTAAGTATTTTGTCCATAAAACAATTTATCACTGAAAAAATATCTAATCTAAGTATATCTGAGGTAATAAATAGTGAATGTCTATAAATTAGTCAAAGAGCGCGAGCGGTTTCTACAAACATAATAAAACATTTTAGGGTGGGATGGTCATTAACTTGTAAGTAATTAGTTTTTCAAGACAAACTACATAATATTATGTAAGTATATAGAGGTGTGAAGATTTCGTTTCATTAACGTTATGTCAGAATAGGTAGTGGTACTTGGAAGAAATAATAAAAATATGTATCTTGGAAAAAGGAAATAAATTCATAGTTTTTAAAAGTCTATCTGTCTATCTGGTTTTCTTTCTTATTTTTCTTATTTCTACTTGTGGGTTCTTATTTCTACTAGTGGGCTGGTTTTCTGCAACTAAACCTCTTTAGTTGCGTCCTTTTTGCATGGAAAATGTAAGCTTTTTCATACATTTTGCAACTGAACGTAATTTTATGAAATTTTTTGAAAGACTTTTGAGGTCACCAGGACATAGGAGAGTCTAATTTCTAATAGTTTTTCAGCCTATATGCACGCTCTGCATAAGAGGCTGTCCGTTATACCTAAGCTTTGGCCTATATGGATGGAAGCAGTTAGACCCAGGAAAGCTTGCGATCCATCGCTATGGAAGTTTTTGGGGAGCCTATGTCAGCTGTAAACGTCCTGTGGCTTACATGAAACTTGTACTAACTTAACATTTTGTGTTTTTTTAACATTAATAAGAAGGAAACTGTGGAAGTAACAATGGAACTCAAAAGCTTAATTGCGAATTCTGGGCCTTTTAATTGAGGAATTTAATTGCAATCGTTCTCAGCACTTTACGTGACTTACTTTAAAAGCATTTTAGCAAAAAATAGATAGGTATAGGATAAAGTAATGAAATAAACTTATTTAAAATAAAAAGTTGTTAATGGCGATTTATCTCAGATTCCGGGTAATTTCTAATTTTTTAAACGGAAGAAATCGGTAAATGCTTTCGACAAATTATTAAACACAAAAGTTTCTATTAATTATATTTTTTTGGCAATCTACCAAACTGTAACTTTACAAAAAATGCCTGAGGACAGGATTAGGTTATTTAAATTAAATATGATTGGTGACAAATCCATTTGTAACATGATATTGACATTTTGATTAGATTTTCGTCTCCATTTCCATTCATGTTTTGATCTACTCATACGTGATATTTTCATTAGGGTTACGGAAGTGAACGGAAAAAACGGTAAGATAAACAGAATCATGGAACCCCTTATCATTGATATAATAATGTCAAATATTGACTAAAGTAAAGTTTTACCACCTTTTTCAACATTGAATTAGCCGAAAATATGTTAAATCACTTTCGCACTTTGACAAATTACAAGTTATGCTAAGGTGACAAAACACAGTTTGACCAGAAAGTTGGATCAGCAGGAAGGTACGATTTTAACTAACGAAAGCTTATTCAATCTACACATATAAAATGCTTTGTCCTGAATGACTGACTGATTGACGGATCAACGGAGAGCCTAAACCGCTGATCGTAGAGACCTGAAACTTGGATGGTGTGTTCTTTGTGTAACGTAGGCATCCGATAAGAAAGGATTTTCCGAAATTCTATCTTTAAGGGGGTAAAAAGGGGGACAAACTTTGTATGGGACAACTTGATACCTTGGTCCAATCTACTAATCTTACGCAGACGAAGTCGCTGGCAAGAGCTAGTGTATAATAATAAGGGTGACTGACTCTTCTTCAATTTTAGTTTTGTTTACTTAAAAATACCGGAAAAACAATTCTAATTATTATAATAGCTTGAACGAAAACACAGGCATTTCCAGATAAATAATTTCCACATTTTAATAAACAATTTAAAAAATACTAAGCCTGTTAGAGAAGTCATTTGGGCCTATTTTTGCGAGTTAATTTCTGTTTTTAGGTCAACTTATCCGTTATGCAAAAGTTATGAAGTGTAATGAATGTCTTTTACTTTATTGTCCGAATTAATATCTTATAAACCAAATTAAACAAAAGTTAGTTGCTAAAAGTATATTTTTTCCTTAAATTAAATAAGTATTAGAATTTAAGAAAAATCATGTCTGCCTTTATTTCTAACCTCTTATTTTACAGACAAAATTTCAGTCAAAATCAAAACAAATAATTTTAATAAATAATGCGATTGATTGCTTTTTTTGTGAGAACGTCCACTAAGTGTACCTAACCGAACTACTAAAAACTAACTACTGGATCGATTTTGATTAAACTTAGTACATAAGCGAATAGATGATTTTTATTCCGATATACTCCAGGCACACTCCAGGATCGGGACTAACACGAATGAACCACGAGGACCGGGGTGTTTCTAGTAACTAGTAAACAATAAAATCACCCACGATGACATACCTAGAGTTAGGTGCCTAATCGTATCTATCTACTACGATCTTAATGTACACCCTAAGAGGACATGAGGTTCAAAATATAGCTATTGTTCTACAAACTCGGCTGTAATTAGTTCATAGCTTCATTTAATTCAAGTCACGTCCGTCTATAGACACCTACCACTTGAGATTAGAGTTTATACTATAATATTTCCGCGTTCAACAACTTGCGATCCGAAGAAAACAGAATAGAATAGAAAATTCAGGTTTTCTTCTCTGGCGTTTCTCACTTATTTTTTTTACATTGGTAGGTCAGCGTTTGACTACTATCACATCTGCCTGATGGTAGGTGATGATGTGGTCTAAGATGTAGTACTCTTCTTGGTAAATAGCGCATTCTCGTCCTAACAACTTTATAAGCCTTTTTTATCCCTTCAGAGGTAGAGTTTACAAAAATCATTTTTTAGTGCTCGCCTACTTCCTCCTAAACTCATATAAAAAGTTTCTTACTCGTAGTTCTTATAGTTTCAGAAATTTCGTAATTAATATTTGTCTCTTTTATATACCTATTCGGTAACATATGTTTTGTCACATTTTTGCTTCTACGTTAGAATATTTATTCCATAGTCTAAGGCAATTACAGATGTTCGATTGACAAAAAACATCAAAGGCGTATTCAAAGTTTTATTTAGGTTAGGTACAACATGTAAAGTTAGTTTATGTTAATAATTATTTAATACGAATTTAACTGAAGTATTTCAGTAGATTTAGTAACTTTTATTCATCGCACCTACTAATCTTTTTTTTAAACTAGGTGACAATAAAAATATTAAAAACTAAAAATGTCATTTTATTTCCTCTACGTAACGCCAGCGAATCTGATGTTAGTCCAAAGTAAACTCTATTTTAAGGGTGTTAAGGGATATGAATGGAACGCTACTTGTTGATCAATTGGTCCATTGCCAAAGTCGCGTCAAGGCCAATGACCGGTGGTCTTTAACAGTTGAAATTTTAATGTAGTCACCTTGAAGTCATCGGGACTCCAGAAGGCCCAGAAGCTGGTATTTGATAAGGTGTTGATAACGAAAGCGAAACTGTTGATTTTCATGTAAACAGTGACGTCATATGTTTTTCTCGATGTGGCAAGAGCTATCGCGAAACTGACTCAAATCAGGAAATCGAAACATTAATTAATTTTCACCAAATTCATATTCTTGGATAAAAGTAACTTATTATTAGTACCTATTATATACCATTCATGTCCTTTCTAATAACAAACATCACTAGGTTCTGTATGACCATTTTATAAAATCTACCGCGTAATATGACTTCCGTCAATTTTTAATCAAGCAAATATTAATGGAAAACGCACAAAATAAATAAATAATATATAAATAATAATATGTTTGTCGATAGTTTTTGACATTTTTTCAGTAATTTAACAAATAAACATGAAAACATTTTACCGTGTATACGTTAAGTGGGTTTACAGAATTACCGAATTGATCAAAACTAATGAAACATTTTCTGACTTTAAGAGGACAGGGTACCGGGCGCTCTCTCCATACAAACGTAGTCGACTGTTTTCTCCCTGGATAAAGACACTAAAGCAAATATTTTTGTTGCATAACACTTATAGCTCCCATGACCATGCTTCTATGTTTTGTTTTTTTTTAATCTTAATTTCTATGATAATTAGAAAATCTAAAAAACCAAAACATAGGGGCATAGACATGACAGTTATATTTTATAGCACAAAAATATTTTTGCTAGTGTCCAGGGAGGAAACAGTCGACTACGTTTGTATGGAGAGAGCGCCGGTACCGTAATTTCCTTTTAGTTTGACTTATATTTAAACCACCATTTAGCATGCTTGTATGACTCAAAAACCTTTAATTCAGCTTTAAATCAAATAGAAAATTATCGCAAGTCATTCGCTTTATTTATGAAACAAGCGTGTTCATTGATTAACTTAAACATAGGTTAGATATAGATACAGTCGATCAATCTATCTCAGGAGTAAATTGTTTACAGCATTCGAAGCGTTCGTTTATAAATAGTAAAATATCCGATTTTGAGCATCCCGTACATTCTCTAATCCTAAGAATTGTTGTTGAAAATATTGAAAAGGAACATGTAACTTTTAATACCTTTTTTAATGTGTAATATTTTGGTAATTAATATAAATACCGCGTGCACGATACAAAAAACAAATAGCATACTTTTCTCCTCTTTTAATACTTATTAACATTTAATAATTTTGTGTCATTCATAAACTAGGATTTTTTTTTCTATACTTTTTAAAATCACTGTGAGTAGTTATAAAATTGAAGTTTACCGTTTTTTGAAATAATAAAACAAACATAGAACACTAATTATCAAGTGATATAGTTCATTTCTTTTCTATAAAACTTTATTGATGTCGATCACTTGGATCGACATCAATAAACGTTTTATTACAATTTATGGGAAGAAAACAGGTATGCCGAACGGAACGGACAAAAATTCCAATTTTTTTTTCAAATATTTTATTGCAAGTCGATCACTTGGATCGACATCAATAAACGTTTTATTACAATTTATGGGAAGAAAACAGGTATGCCGAACGGAACGGACGAAAATTCCAATTTTTTTTTCAAATATTTTATTGCAAGTTGTTATTTGCTAGGAAAAATGAAAAAAACATCCCGGATTTTTCAGTTCTCTTGAAAAGGTCTCACCAAATACGGACTTCCGGTCTTAGCTATAAATTACGATTGTTAATAGATGCGAAAAATATAGAAAAATAACTTAATCACGTTAAATTAATATTATCTTAACGTATTTAATTTCTTTGGTAAATTCGTTGAAAATATATTAGCTAAATAAATAGAATAAAAATGATCCAAGCAACATTTTCAGATTTTTAGAGATAACAAGCAAAACGTGTTTTCATGTATATGTCTATCTAGTACATATTATTTAAATAAAATATCAATGTATATTTAATGATAAGAATTGACCTAACTTAATACCTACTATCTTAAATTAAAACAGATTATGTAATAATAACAAAATCATATATATTTATCAATCGATCACTTTTTTCCGAGAAACGAACAAAAAATATATTTAATACAATTTATAAATGGTTGTGTGTTATAAAATATAAATTTCAAAGCTGGTAGGTACCTATCAAGTTATCAGATAAATAATTTTGAAAAATCTAAACCTAGCTTTATTACATACGTTTTGATTTTAGATTCATAATATTTGGCGGCCTTCCTAAAGTATCGTTTTAGTACATGGGTAAAGAAGGAAGTTTTAGTGGTTTTAGTACTAAATAACAATAAACGAAATTGATTATTTTTGTACCAAATTAAAATATACAGTGAAGTGCTCCAAGTAGGTACGAAAGAAAGACGTTTAATCAGATTACTTTAACGCTTATTTATTATATGAAACGTGTATTTATTTTTTGATATAAATTTGGATTACAACCTAAGAAAGAAAAGAAAGAAGTAAAGAGTGATTTATTTCCCTTTCTTCGAGAATGCTTCCTATAACTTATATTTTTATTAAAACATTTTAAATTTAAATAACTGTAAAACTTTTGTATTCTACTTTTACAGTTTTAAAACAATACAATCAGATTTCCTATGACCGAAGTAGAGTCGAAAAACAAAACAATTATTAAAATTCCAAAACTACTAAGCGAAAGCGTGACATTGTAACATTAAAAACATACCCTCTATATTTTCTTCGTCTGTTTCGACCATTTTAAACAACTTATTTACTTTAAAAAGTATTCATAATTAAGATTAATCACTTTAAAACACTATTATTCACCAACAAACTACAGATTTCGCTTTGAAACTGATATTTCAAAGTAACAAGATAGTTTTCACGCGATGTTATTTTAAGTAACGAGAAGCGACACGACCACTCCCTGTGGAACCTACGCGAATACTGAATGGAAACCTCGGAAAACTGAAAGGAGTCAAGGATTATTTTCAGGAAATAAAGTTGAAACCCTCATATGAAGGTAAAGCTTTTTGAATCTACTTATAATATTGGAATACAGTAACTGTACCCCCAGAGATTTTCCTAAAACTATTTCTTATGCAATTAATAAATACATATTGCAGGACATTCCACACATCGCCATCTAGCCCCAAGCTAAGTAACTAGACTTATGTTTAGGGTGCTAGACAACGGATATACTACATATATACTTTTCTTTTGTAAATATATACTTATAATACATAGAAACAACCAGACCACAAACAAATATCTAAGCATAAATACTTCTCTGATGTGGGAATCGAACCCGCGATCCAGTGTTTGGCAGTCCGGTATGGTGACCATTGTGCCAACTAGGTCGTCATTACCACGAAATTGTGAGATTCAATCAAAATCTAAGAACTGACAATTATCGACCGTACTTAACTTATGTTGGAATATATAATTATGTTATTAATAACTAAATTAATAAAGAAAGGGGTTGGAGTTGCTTGAATATTCTAGGGTTCCGTTTAACTTTTTTTTAAGCATGGTATTTTATCGTCAAAGAAAAGTTATTAATGATCGTATGCTTTCTATTAAATTAGGGGTAGTTAAGGGAGTTGTATTTACAAATTATAGACATCAGTAGATATTAAATAGAGTGAAGTTATTTTTGTGTTTTTTTTTTATATAGGGTTTTGCGTGCAAAGGGTAAAAACAGGGCCCTATTACTAAGACTTCACTGTCCGTATGTCTATCTGTCTGTCACCAGATTGTATCTCATGAATCGTGATATCAAGACAGTTGAAATTTTCACAAATATGTTTAATTTGTTGTTTTACCCAAAATATGTTTGATTTATGTGAACTCCACATGGTACGTAATACTTTGTGCGCGAGGCCGATTCGCACTTGGCCGGTTTTTATTTTTTATAGATTTGCTAATCGTGGATAGCTTATCAGTGACATTTTATTTTAAGTAACTTTGACACCCGCTCCGTCTCGTTTCTGGCGCAGAGGTTAACCATCGCCATTCAGCGTGGCAATGCTTCTAGCATTATGGGACACTTTGCGCCGGGAACGATAAGGGGTGGGTTATTTGACTAACTGGTGACTTAATTTATTTGTATTAATCATGTTAAATATATGCATTTTTCATTCAGATCATATTAGAATAAAATTTTCTTTGATCGTGAATCTTTTATAGGTGGTCATGTCTTTGATAACGAAAAACAAGTTTTTGCTATCTATTACACATCGAATGATAACGAAATCAATGGTTGATAAGATTTCTTTTTTCCGGTTTAGGTTTACATTTAACTTACTTTCAGTGTAGAATATACCTAATATAATACCTACCTAGTACTGTCAGTTGATGCATAGCATGTAAGTTATCTCTCTTTTATTTATTAAATCAATTAATTGTTTTTTTTTGCGCCCCGCGGTTTCACCCGCGTAGGTCCCAATCTCGTGGGAATATCAAAATAAAAAGTAGCCTAAGCTTTCTTTGATAAATGGACAAAAATATTTATTCAATTCGAACCAGTAGTTCCTGAGATTAGCGCGTTCAAACAAACAAACTCTTCAGCCTTATAATATTAGTATAGACTAGCAGCGCTTCGCGGTTTTACCCGCTTAAGTCCCAATCCCGTGAGAATATCAAAATAAAAAGTTGCCTAAAGCTTTCTTTGATAAATGGACTATCCAACACAAAAATATTTTTTCAATTCGAACCAGCAGTTCCTGAGATGAGCGCGTTCAAACAAACAAACAAAATCTTTAGCTTTATACTATTAGTATAGAATTAATCAACGCACATCTGTGCGTCAGTCAGTCAGTTATAGTCTGAACATTTTATTTATATTGGCTTGAACTAAGCATTGATAGCGAAAGCTCATAAATGGTGTGTAGAATTAATTATATATATCGTATTCTGAATAGTTCACTGTCTGCTTTCCGAATAAATAAAAATAAATAAATAAATAAATATATCATTCAGTCAGTCCGTTATAATCAGGACTTTCAATGATTAACCTACCTATTATTTTCACTGAGCCTATTCTTTTCATTTTCACTATTGGATAGCTCTGTTTTTGGGAAGGTCGTCTATTATTTGGCCCGAGTTCTCTTGAACAGAGTTTATGATGGTAATTGAGCTTAATTGAGTGAACCACCTATAAAGTAATTTGGAACTAGTTTAGAAAAAAAAGGTTATCTAGACTAGATTATCAAAAATAATCTTCAGTCGCTTCTCTGGCCGCTCGTCGCTTAGGTGTATACGCTTTTTGGTTATTGTTGAATGTTATTCCCAATTTTATCAAAGGGTCTGAACAAACACGAGAAAACTTCGGAGTGTTTTAAATACTAAAGTAAAAATGATTAGTTTGTTTATGAAACTCTTTGTGATTCTCCTATACTGGTACTTGTTGATAATTACGGTTGAATATTTACACAAATGTTACAAGTTACATTTGTTACTTTTATTTTTGGCTTGCTCATCTAATTTAAGCGAGGAATAATGTTTATTTATAAGCTTCATATTAGAATTATGCTCTAGGCTTGAGTATTTAGAATAAAATAAATACTTTTCAAAATCACTGCAGATTTGCACCTTTTGGTTTTGTGCAGATCGCTTTTTGTTGAGACGTCATTCGACTTTACTTCGGAATACATACATAAATACATCTAATAAGGTACACATAAGTGATTAAACATAGAATACTATCGCGGGCATTTGCCCGCGACTTCGTCCGCGTAAAAGTCGAAAATGGACCAAGGAGTCACGTTGTCCCATACAAACTTTGCCGCCCTATTTCACCCCCTTAGGAATAAAATTTCGGAAAATCCTTTCTTATCGGATGCCTACGTCACACATAGAACACACCCTCCAAGTTTCAGCAGTTTAGGCTGTGCGTTGATCCGTCAGTCAGTCAGTCATTCAGGACAAAGCATTTTATATATTTAGAAGATTAGCATGTTCGTGCATGGAGGGTGTAGTCTCAGTAATATGCTGTCAACTGTGTGACCATCACACCGCTACTGATTTTCAGCCTGCCCCTCATAAGAGCTCTACATAGCGTGTATCCGGCATAAACTCAGTATTTACTCGGTGATGCTAAGGAATAGCTAGATTTAGGGATTTCTACCAGAGTGTGTGTTACTTGAAGCTTATTAACACATAGAGGATCTGTCTTTACTAGAAGGTACAACGTATTTACATGACTGTTTATCTGAACAATCTCTTTTGTTTAAAAAAACACATCTCTCGAAAGTCCCTAATATCCAGCCAATCTATTTTTTTTATTGAAAGTGGAACCATGACCAATCAATAAATTAACTGAAAGAAAACTAAAGTGGTCCAGGCAAGTAATGAGAAGACCAGAGGAGCATGTTGTAAAAGCAGAGTTAAACTTATCAGAAAATAAGAGAGGCAGAGGGCGTCCTTCTTCGACATGGTGGACCAGTAAGGAGCAAATATTCGACCCGACAACCCTTGACAGAAATCAGAAAGCTGTAGATATCTTAAGCAAGCGAAATTCAAGCGAATACTATCCCCACCATCATAACTGAACGAATAACCGTGAGATAAGGAGAGCCGAAAAAGTGAAACCATGAGCCCCAAAACTAGTGTTGGATAAAATTGACGAAACCATCTATCTATATTTTCCAGTAGGTATTTATCTTGATTCAGACATTTCAACACGCTGTAAAATAGTGTCACATTTTTCTGATTTAGAAATACTTACCTACATGTCTTAGGAATTTGTTGACGCTAAATGTTATTATCAATCTGATCTCATTTAATAACTGGAAGATAATACGTGTAAATATAAGTTTAAAACGTCGGAGGTAAGTATTATAAATCCGTTCAAGGCGAAAGGATTTTAACCGAAATGTTATTCGAAACTTGTCACATGCATCTTTACAGTTTATTATTATTACACTATCGTTCCACGGTTTGACTCGTATAATTTCAGTGGAAATCTATAGATATAAAATTTAAAGTCCTAGCTGACTGAAATATCAAAGCACAGCTCAAGCTAATGGAAGGATCGGGCTATTTGGCATACAGATAACTATTAAAACGTAGGCTTGATGCCTACGTTTTAATTATAAAATATAATAATAAAAAACATTTTGGAAAATTATTTGTCTACGAGGACGAAGTCACTGGTAAAAGTAATTATAGGTATAAAATTAGCATTTTGTTTTAACCAAGTGCTACGAATTTCGCACGAATTAAAAATATCCTATATTTAGCTATAAACAGTATTTTATTATATCATAAGGGGTTAAAATAATATTTTTACGGCGAGAGCGCTATTGAAAATCCCGAGCACATGTCACTGTTTTAGTGTGAATCTATACCTCCAGGCACTAAAGCGAGCGCCTTGAATAGCATGAATTAAAGATGCTGGCACCGTATAAATTATCCTACTAATATTATAAATGTGAAAGTTTGTGTGTGTGTGTGTCCGTGTGTGTGTGTATGTTTGTAACTCCTTCACGCTAAAACTACTAAACTGATTGCAATGAAATTCGGTATGTAGATAGCTTGAAGCCTGGATTAACATATAGGCTACTTTTTATCCCGATATTCCCACGGGATCGGGACTTCCGCGGGTGAAACCGCGGGGCACAGCTAGTCTAAGATAAATACCAATATTATTATTTTAAGTACCTCTAGTACTTATTACAAAGAAAAATAATTAAAAGAAGTTTGAAAATAAGATTTTAATATTTTGAAACCAGGAAAATTTTGGCAGACTAATCTTAATCCCGATATTCCCACAGGATCGAAACTTACACGGTGTTGAAGCCACGGAGTGCGTCTAATGAGTAACAAACTTCACATTCACACACACATTCGCATTTAATATAGTACTAGAATGTTGTGAATTTGCAATGAATTTGTGACAAACATTAATTCTATAAACTATCTTGGCACTACTGAAAGTGTGGGCAGTGTTTTGATCGTTTTTCTTTGCTATTTTTCTTTATAGGTACACTAGTTTTTGCCCGCGACTTCGTCTACGTAGAAGTCGAAAATGTTTCTAATAGTATTGGAACAGGGAATCACATTGTCTCATACTAACTTTGCCCCCCTTTTTCACCCCTTAGGGATAGAATTTCGAAAAACCATTCCTTATCGGATGCCTATATCATACAAAGAACACACGCTCCAAGTTTCAGGTCTCTACGATATGCCATTTTGGCAGTGCGTTGATCCGTCAGTCAGTCAGTCATTCAGGACAAAGCATTTTATATGTATAGACTAGCTACCCGACTCGGCTTCGCACAGGTAGCAAACAAATATTATCGACGACAAAAAAAAATTGTGAAATCGTAAAACCTATATGGTAAGTTTCGTCCAGATTTATTGTAAAATATGACCCGTAGAGCAGTGTCCAATGAAGGACATTACTAACTGAGGAAAATAACTTTTGCCATACTTGAAGAAAAGACGCTTCTCTCGCTCGGTCAATACTGTTTTTAAATGTGCAATTTTAGTCCTTTTGTGTACAAAAATAACTTCAATGTACGTAACCTAACGTAACAATTTTGCTATAGCCTTGTTATAATGACAATAACAGATATCAATGTCAAGTTGATAGCGACACAATACATATTGTGTCCATTTCCACTACTTTTGTTGATTGCTGAACCGATAGAATTGTCATCTAAGTCATTCAAACCGATGCGGTGTGACCAATTGTCAGACAAATAGAAAGAAAGAAAGAAATTAGCGCTTACAGTCTAGTCCAGAGTCCCTAGTCTAGAGGCGGACTATGAGCATGAAATATTTCTCGGTGGGAGTCTGTTGAGTGAGAGTAGAGAATCCATACAAACGTAGTCGACTGTTACTTCGGGTTAAGATGCCACGATTATTCCTAATTTCTCCTTTTCGGGGAAAAGCATGCTCACTAAGAAATACTTAGAAAATGCAACTTTTAACCCCCTTATACTTACCCAAAATTTAATAATTATAAGTTTGGGGTAAGTAAAATCTCACTCTCCTTAATTAATTTGAGGGAAATTTGGTCAACCCTGTAAAATACCATTAAACCCAATAAGGTTGCCAAAAGAAATGCAAACGTTAGTGTCGTCTACAACTAGTGCAAAAGGAACTATGATTTTTTAATCATTAGGGACTATATTAGCATTTCAAAATTGTATGTAACAATCAATATGAAAATGTTAATTTGTAAAAACAAGTAAAACCAAGACTGCAGTCTTGTCTATTTGATTAATGGATCATTATGCTAGAGACAACGCATTAGCTTCTGTTTTGACCACGTCCAATGATATCTATTTCACAAGTTCTCCGTTCCCAACCTTGTCCCATGATTCAACTCAATGTCAATTTGGGGTTTGGAGGAAGCATTAAATCGTGCGCGGTTCATGATTTGCAGCGGCATTAAAAAATATTTCATAAACATCGGTTTAAGACTTTATAACTGGAACGAGTAGGTAAATATGATGTTTTGGAACGTCGAATGACTAAAATTAAATGTAAGAAACTTTGCATGGTTAAATTTATCCCAAACTAACATACCTACATGGTTTCACCTGCGTGAAAAGACACCTTGTTCTTCTATAAACTATGGACTAACGCTCTACAAACATCTTAATCGGTGGAGCTGTGTTACTTTTGTATACACCGCTAGCAGCGCTCCGCTTTTCACCCGCGTAACTCCCTATCCCGTGGGTATATCGGGATAAAAACTAGCCTATGTTATTCTCAATGAATCATTTTATCTCCATACCAAGTTTCATCAAAATCGGTCAAGTAGTTTCGGAGCCTAATCGTTACAAACATTAAAAAAATCTTTCCTCTTTATAATAAGTGTAGTTGGTTGGGATTTCATGGGTGCGTATTTTTTCCATTCCAAAAGTGTTAATCTAATTATCACGACTCCAATGGCTCAAACAGTATATTTACTTGCCTATTCCGAACATTAATTTTAAAATGAATAAGTGCACAAACAAACCACCTGTTTCCTATAAATCTACTAGAATTATGATCCCTATTAATCAAACACTTCGGAGCTCAGTAATTAGCAAATGCGGGATATTGAATATGGGATGGATGGATGCTCATAATTAAGTAATGGATTAGAAACAAAATAATAAATAATAATAAAACCAAAATGTAATTTATAACCTCAACTAAAATAAAGCGATTCGCAGCGCTGAAACTTTCCCGAATGTTCGAACCCCATTATTATTTGTTACGGTATAAATAAAGTTATTCTAGATTCAAGAACACCCGTTCAGTTAATAATAATCTACCCATTTGACCACTAATATCTCCCTTGACGGTCTCTAAGTGATGTTGTTATCCCGTAGCTCGCTTGCCGTCGTCGACACTCTTGGGACATTTTTCGCATGTAAATGTTCGGAACCAAAATATCCCTACATGGTACTTGTACATTTGATTATTTTTAAATGCGTAAGTCAGCAATAGGTAAGTTGGTGTCTAGCCGCGGTGCAAAACTTTGGAGATGTATTTTGCCTTGGAAATCTTTTCATACATTGATAAAGTTTATTATTTTCGCTTCGGCCGTCTATAGAACCGAAGTTTCGGAACTGGTTCCGTACGAGGCTTTTAATGTATTACCCGCTAAGCAACGGAGGACGGTGTATGCATTTAGGGTGAGAGGGTGTTTGTTATACATTTAAATGTTTCCATTTTCTCCAAAACGGCTGAACCGATTTAGTTACGGTTTTCTGTAATATGTTTTTAAACTATTTTTTTTTACCTTTTTTATTTATTGTTTCATTGTACTTTATTCCAATTTAAACTAAACTGTATTTCTTTTCACTGGTCCCTGTCTACTGTCAACTTAGTCCAGTCCTTACGATGAGAATTCAAGTGGTCCCACCATCTCTCGTGATTGTGCGTCGCGTAAGCTTCGTACTTACTAAAAATCAGCACTGGGGCTTCTTGCTCTATCATCGCGCTGAGGACGAACCTTTTTTCTGGGCGTTGTACTACTTTATCTTTGTCTCTTTTTGGTTTATATGATTACGTCTTGTATGTGTATCTATGTAGGTACAGTCCTGAAAATAAAATTTTCCTTCTTTCTTCCTTTTTTTTCTTACTTTTTTTTTATCTTGCCTCTGTGTGTCGCCTGCTGTTCGGGACTCAATCGTGTTACTATGTGGCTATATAAAATGTTCTTTCTTCCTTTCTTTCTTTATTGGCCTCGGTGTATCACCTGCTCTTCGAGACCGGCAGTCGTGTTAATCTGTACATATTGTAAAACCATATTTCCCTTCACGCTCTCACATATAAAGCTTATAGATAACGATCAAACTCAATCTGTACAGCAATTTTGTCTCGACAATCACCGCAATAATTGACGGTTGTTGCATCGTTTGCTCCCCTTACCAATATTACTCGAACAATCTGTATGACATTGATACGCGATGTCATGTGACAGTTCTACTTACTAGATAAGCAGATAATGTGCAATGTCATTGGGCCATGGTTTTATAGGATACTAGCTGCGCCCCGCGGTTTCACCTGCGTAATCATTTTCTGCGCAACTTCCTTAATATTTTCTTTCATAAAAACCTTCTCTGGACAATATCAAAGACAACAAAAAAAGAATTGGCCAAATTGGTCCAGGCGTTGTTGAGTTATGCGCTTACCAACACATTTTGCGATTCATTTTTATATTATAGATCTGCAAATAGCTAATTTAAAAGCCAAAGGGCATTTCGATCAGCAGAGATTGAAAAGATGACTGATGCAATTTATGTTTGCTAAATTAGTTTAGTTTAGTTTTACGGTGCTTTTTCCGCCCTTAGCCTCATCATTCAGGCCATTGTGCGTAAAAAAATAAAAAGTTTTAGAAATAGTTTTGCTGATTTATCAAATGACTAGCTGCGCCCCGTGGATTCACCCGCGTAAGTCCCGATCCCGTGGGAATATCGGGATAAAAAGTAGCCTATGTGTTAATCTAGGTCTCCATCTATCTAGATACCGAGTTTCATTGCAATCGGTCCAGTGGTTTTAGCGTGAAGGAGTAACAAACACACACACCGCACATTAGTAGGATTGGTTACAAACATTAAATTAAATATAAACGTAATCTATATTTTATAGGCACATAAAGGTATTTTGGAAATATATTCTTTTCTTTGTCATCGAACCACGCATGAACGGCTGGACCGATTTCGCTAACTCTTTTTTTGTTGAGTTTGTTAGTGTCAGAAGGTTCTTAAGAAAAAGAAATCGAACGAGGGTAAAACCGCGGAACGCAGCTAGTAAAATGAATATAAATAGGGGTTTACAAAGTCTAAGGAAGTTACTTTGAGCTCAAAACGGTAGTGTATTAAATTATTGACGTTATCCGATCTTAACTATCTTAAATTGATGTTTAATTATACCTACTTGTTGCACATTAATTGCTATGTAGATAGGTTTTTTTTTCTTTGTAATGGCTTGTTGAGATCACAGTTCTGTCAAAGTCACGTATAGTGGAGTCATAACAAGCTGAATACTGCTAATATAATGTTAACAGTAGGTACTAAGTAAGTAGACTTACCTAATTATGTCTATGATACTTTGGTTAATTGAAGTCTTTAAGGTTTAGATTAATGAGATCGAAGGAGCGAACAGAATCCCTTAATGCACAATATCCCTAATCCCTTCTGACATATCCCAATACTTGGAGTTTTTTTTTTCTAATTATCGCTACCGGTGGATTATAAGGAACGCTTTGCTCCATGACTGGTAGGGATCCTACCAGTGGAAATATATCAGTAGAGATATATGGAATAGGGAAACAGAATTTCAAACCATAATTATGTATTTTTTATTTATCCCATAATAAATTACCATATTATTATAGGATTAGGTATGTTTATTTATTTATATTATAAGGTTTGTTTATTTATTTAGGTATGTTCATCCAAAGGTTGCCTGGAAGAGATCGCTTTTAGGGATAAGGCCGCCCATTGTGCCATATTGTTACGTTTAATTTTGTTTTTGTAACAGGAGTTTATGTTAAAATTAAGGTTTAATGTGGTACAATAAAGAGTTTATGTATCTATCTATCTATTTAGTATAATAATCTGCTTGAGTAAATTCACAACCTACCTTACAAGCTAAATCAGTTCTTTTGCATCCAAAGTTTGCCTGGCGTTTGCGAATTGTGCGTAGTTGGTATTTGCCACAAAACCCCGAGTTGGTGTTTTGCGTATATGGTGTTATGCGTCTAAAGGGAAGAAATCGGTTTGGTTTTGTTTGTGCAACCTATACCTTTTTTCTAACTATAACTTTACCTATCTATATTTTCGTCAGTCATCGAGTTCTTTTTTTATGCAAAAAGTTTTACATACATTTGACCTCTTCTCTCCTGGTGGTGGCGTGATGATGTGGTCGAGGAAGCAACATGCTCGCCTATAAGCTACCTAGTCACTCTTAAAGACTCCAAGGTTGTAGTTTTGGAATTAAATTGACGACCCAGTAGGCACAATGGCCACTATGCCGGGCTGCGAAACACAGGGTTGCGGGTTCGATTCTCGCCTCAGACTTTTATGCATACATATTTGTCTGTGGTCTGGTTGTTTCTATGTATTATAAGTATATAAATACAAAAGAAAAGTATATAAGTAGTATATCCGTAACATAAGTCTACTTACTTAGCTTGGGGCTAATTGGCTAATTGTAGAATGTCTTGCCATATTTATTTATTTAAATTCCATAAAAATTCAATTATATTAAGTTTTTCAAGTACACAATAATGTTCATAAGCAAAAGGTTCTTCACATTGTTAACACAACACATCGCACTTATGCCCTTTACCTTCATTAATTCCAAAGCGACCCCTGGAACCAAGGTACTGTTACTCCCTGGTACCCAAATAAAACTGAGCGAAGTGAGAAGCAAACTTCCAACCCAAAGGTTCACTTAAAATAACCATTAAAGTTTAACAGCTGATACATCACCGATCCCTGACTTATATTATGCAAAGTACACTAGAAACTTTATAATTAACTATGTTACTCTGAACTATCACATAAAACGGTCAAGTTTCAGATCTGGATAAGATGTTAGGATTTTGTACACTGCTTGATGCGCTGTAGATTTATTTTTAGGGATCCGTACCCAAAGGGTAAAAACGGGATTATTTTACTAAGACTCCGCTGTCCGTCTTTCTGTCACCAGGCTGTATCTCATGCACCGTGATAGCTAGACAGTTGATTTTTTTTAACAGATGGTGTATTTCTGTTGCCGCTTTAGCAACAAATATAATTTTCTTCTATTTGCGAAAAGTTAAAAAACGAGCCGGTGATGACTTGGGAGTCTGATCATCTATCATTATTCTGACAATTTCTAAAACTTAAAGATGCCTTATGTGCATGTAGTAAACATTTTCAAATTTTGAAATTTTTGAACCAATTAAAGATTTGAAAATGCACTATTAAAACTTCTGAGTCCGTGATGACTTCAAAATCGTAGTATATGCCATTATTCCGACCTTTTCTGTCCGTATTATTCCGACCTTTTCTGTCCGTCTGTAATTCCGACAGTGACCTTTAAACTGAACCTTTCAAACACTAAAATTAAATTTTGTATTTTTTGATCCACCACCTGGTTCGTGGTGGATCAAAAAAAAGCAAAAAAATTGTTTGAAAAAAAAACGCTTCATCAAGATTCTGTCCAACTAGTTGATCGGTTTAGAATTATCAAACAAAGCCGTTGGTTCAAGCAAAACATCCTTTCATGAATTACATTAGGCACATTCTAGCACAACTAGTTGTTCAAAGTGGAAGGACAGAATAGCAGGGCAGAAATGGGTTTTCAATATTTTTCAGATCACTAAACCCTGACTAGGGTGTGATATTGTGTGAAACGTAGCATTACAAAAGATGTGAGTGCCGAGTTTTATTTCGTCCTGAGGCCAGCAACCGTCCGGGGTCAATTGCTCCCACTTATTGAACGGTCCCAGTCGTCTGGATTATTGTCCAATGAATACTCTATTGTGCAAACAATGTTGTTTGAATATTATCCATATTGGTAGATAAGATTATGTCGCCTGGAAGAAATCGCTTTAAGTGATAAAGTCGCCTAGTTGTATTTTTTTTTATAAGCTTTTCGTTATTTTTTCTTTTCATGTTTTTGTGTGTTGTATAAATAAAGTTTTTCTATATAAATAGATAGATAGATTATTTATTGTAAACATTTTAAATTACATTAAAATATAAAAACAAGTGTTACTAAGGGCGGCCTTATCGCTTAAAGCCATCTCTTCCAGGCAACCTTTATTTATCTATCTAGGTATTTAAAAATAATCTACTCCATATTGGTATTTGAAAATGGATTTTTAAAATGTAAATCTAGGTAAGTAGTACCGATTAAAAAATATTGTTTTATTACTTGTTGCAAGAATTTTGTGCCGTACAATTTTCACTAAACCATCAAATGCGTTAGGCACGATGTTACCTATATAAAGTTAAGTGGCCGGATACCGCAGAATGTTTTGGAAAATTATGGTAAAGCTTCCAGGATGCGGTCGCAGTTGCCTAAACTCATTAACTAAGCAAATTAGTCAGACATTATAAACAAACATAGATGTACCTATATTTTCTATACCTAAACATACAAGAAAGTCTCGGAAACTTACTAAACCTGACAGACATACGGACAGCTAGACAGACATACTTGACGTTCCCGTTTTTCCCTTTTGTACATCAAAAGGAAAAAACGGGAACAGAGCTCTTTATCAGTGATGTCTATTTAGCACTTTTCATACTGGTAGGACTTTATTTCTCGCCTAGCACCTAGAACCTTTTTTGCACTTTTGAAGTATCGGTCATCTAGAAAAAATATTTACCTAAACATAAAACGAACAGCTAGGTATTTCCCCTAAAATGTTCGTTAGATCCTTTCTTTTGAGATGAATAAACTCAATAAACATACCATATGTAAGCAACGCTGCTTTACCTACTCACTTTAATTTCTGTAGGAAAAAAAATAAAAAGTAAATACATTTTTATAATAAAAAAAAAATCTCATTTGTTTTTAATTAACATTGTATTAATAACATTAAGGATGGTTGGTTTAGTATTAAAATAATACTTAGATGAAAAATAAACCGGTGAATTCGCGTAGAATTTTGGACTTGTCGCACTTTTTTAAATTTTTAACATTTTTTTTTGCAGAAGTACCTAATCACCTTTTACGTTAACTTGTTACATAGGTCCCGTTTTTATTTATTTACAACAACAATAAGATTAAATATATTCACATTAAACTACCACGCAAATTACAAGGATAGTCAAGGGTTGTTGCCTTCAGTGAAATCAATATTTCATTTTGTTTTGTTTACCAGCGTAATTTAAAATTGTGTTTTAGACGTTTCAAACGAAGTAATTTATTTGTTTTTCTGTTTATTCAACTGGATCATTGATTTTTTAATAAAATCGTTCCAGTGAATTGTAAAAGTAAATTAAATCATTCAGAAGGCTTATGGCGACATATCTAAATTATTATAGTGAAAGTGTACCGAAGAGAATAGGGGCTTCCTATTATTTCTTGTGCCTTCTTCTCATTGGTGGACGCGTTCCGAAGGCACACATCTTAACTTAGTTTTTCGTCGACGTCGACGACGTCGCCAAGTGATCTTGTACCTAGGTATTTAGTATCCAAAGGAAATAATGAATTTTTACTTTGACTTTAAACCAAAATCGTACTGGTATTTTTTACCTGGGCCTTAATTCCGTAACTCCACACGACTACATGTGACACGGTAAATATTTTCCTAAATATTTCGTAAATTACTAAAAAAAATCGCACAAACTATTGATAAAAAAGGCCGTAAGTGGCTTTTGTATCTTTATGTAGTTGTCTATCTGGTTCGGTTTTCATTCATAATAAGGTTCCGTACCTAAAAAGGTAAAAAAGCACCCTTATAAAAACACTCTCTTGTCCGTCTGTCTGTTCGTGGTTCACCACAGATTATCTCAGGAATGGGTGGACCTAGCAATTTGAAATTTATACCAAATACTGTCTAATAAAAAAAAGTTCTATAGTCCCTTTTAGTTTTCTTCAATAAACGCTATTTCCGAAGTTGTATTTTCATGTAGCCCTGAAGTTTTTGTAGTAACAAAAAAGTGTCATGAAAAAGTTGTAACATGATTCAACTAATAATCAAATCGTGACATGAAGATAGAAAAACCCAAAGGGAACCCAAACACGCCCGTGTCACCCACGTGTCACCATTACCACCACCACAATCTGGCTCGCAGCCAACCGCCTCTCACATTGATCTTGAAAGTTTATTCTCGACATTACACATCCATACGCCTGGGTACAGTGTATTCGTGATTTCGAAAGAAAAAGTAGGGGAATAGAGCTAGTTTTGGTACGTTCCTGCTGATCAAAATTTCTGGTCAAAATCGTTTTTCCAAAAGGAATACATTTCCTCGTAGTCAAACTACTTAACTCTTGATCTGAGTACTTAACTAAGTTGTTAACAAAAGGCGATCGAAACGGAAAAAAGACGATGAAAATGGAAACAATAGCCGATCAAAACGGAAACAAAAGACGATCGAAAAAAAACAAAAGGCGATCGAAAAAAAACAAAAGACGATTAAAATGGAAATAAAAGACGATCGAAAATATACAAAAGACGATTGAAAATTGACATCTGTCAAATGTCACTCTTGATTTTGGAGTGGGTTATCGTGTAATTGGTTTTCGGGGGTGCTGCTTCCGAATTCGGGATCCGTTTTGTTTTCGTTCTAATTCGAAGACGATTTCTACAGCGTCAACAAAAATCCCTATTATATCAATGTATTGTAAAGGGTATTTAGTTCGATGGAATAGATTTGCCCAGCACACCGCAATTCAATAGGCTGCCGCTGTATCTAGAGCAAAGAACTGCACATAATATATCTGTAGCCAACTAAGTTGTCAGTTGTATTTTCACCGTAATAGCATCTTGTAGTTCAAGCACTAGTTTATAATCATTCGAAAATTCAATTCCAGGGTCAAACAACCATTTATGTTCTACTATTGCCTTTTCAGAGAAAGCAAAGGATGATTACCCCATAAAGCCTCTAGTCAATCAAGTCAAATAAATCGTGCAACATTTTAGACAGCATCATAACCTTCATTCAGTGGTAGACGACGGTCGTCACCAACTATAGTGGCCAAACGCTGACCTATATTTTTTTTAAAGAGTAGTTTAGTTAGTTAGTTTTTAGTGTTTACACAGTTCGTCGATTTTTGCTGGTCAGACATTTTATTAGTACTCTTTTTAGTACTCCTGTAGCAAGGTGGTGCTGATATCTATCAATGCATAACAAATCTACTTAATATTTTAGTATTTTGAGTAAGCCTTAATGGGCTAAAATTCTTCCACGATTAAGAACTTAGTGAGTAATTCTCCTGTGAAATTTATAAAACACTAATGAGCAATATATCGTAGACTGTACCAATGATACTATGTTGTTTTAAATACGTAAAAATGTCACGAATCGACTGGATTCTGCTCGTTCTTTTAATATAGTCGTGAACTTTGGTGATTTACAGGTGTTTTTTTTAACCTGAGGGTCGTTTTCCAGTTACTAAACTAGGAAGGTATATATGTATCTTATCTACCATTGCTTCTGGGTTATTTAGTTCATATTCTGTAGTTTTTGCGAAATAAGCCAATAAGGGGATGAATATTATATGTACCTGTATATATTTATTTATACTACTATTTATTATATGTTTAGATTAAAAAGCTGAAAAGTTTGTTTGTTTCTTTAAACGCGCTCATCTCAGGAACTATGGTTCCAATTGAAAAAGTAATTTTGTGTTAGATAGAAGAAGGCTATAGGCTATTTCTTATTTTGATATTCTCACGGGATCGGGACTTACGCGGGTGAAACCGCGGGTGTAACTAGTTTAATATATTTATTTAAAAGGTAGATACGTTTCAATTTTATTTACCTACTTAAATCTTGTGTAGAGAATTCGATTAAGACAAAATGATGTCAAGTTTAACTCAAGCAAGGATTCAAATTAGATTTTACAAGACGTTTGTTGGCTTATCCGTATTTTCACGTGCTAAATATTGGCCTTTACATCTTATCTACATATAGATGATTGTAATAAATGGAGTAGGTTGGCCTCGATTCTATACCACCCTCATAAAATAATGTAATTTTTTTCACATAATTAAAATAACGTCATAATAGCGGTGGTTAGGTACCTTCTTTACAGGCAACGAGAAAAGTCCAAGTTCGACACGGATTTTTACTTTCAGTACACTTGTGTACTTTCACGGAATCTTAATCGTATAAGTAACTAGCTTTTGCCCGCGACTTCGTCCGCGTAGAAGTCCAAGTAATCATGTCGTCCCATACAAACTTTGCCCCCCTTATTCACCCCCTAAGGGGTAGAATTTTGGAAAATCTTATCGGATGTCTACGTTATTCAAAGAACACACCCTCCAAGTTTCAAGTCTCTACGATCAGCGGTTTAGGCTGAGCGTTGATCCGTCAAGCAGTCAGTAGTTCAGGACAAAGCATTTTATATGTATAGAATAAGTATTTCACCAGAATTTATACAACTCGGTTTTCAACTGAGTTTGATGTAAACTGCAGCACAAGTTGTTGTTGGTTAATTCTAGCCGAAACCCCAATTTATCTGTCTTTAAAATCAGCCCAATGAAAATAGGCTGATCAAGAAGATTATTTAGGTACCAAAAAAATTTCAATTCGTATTTCTAGTTTTTAGCGAATAAGTAACTCCCGTTGTATTGACGTCATAATAGAGGTATTATGTAGATATCTATTTTCCCACCAAAACAACCATCAATCAATTCATCCTTAATTAATCTAAAGATGAACATACCAATCAATAAAATGCGTTTCAAACGGAAAGCCATAATTTTCAACAAAATAGAGTGTCCATTAGGAAATGAAATAGTAAATTACAATGATTCATTCAATGGAAACCGAAATAGATGTCCTTTAGTTGGTACCATACGGTTATTTTCTCGTGGTGTGAGGCGGAAGCCGGAATATTAAATCAGGGGCCTAATTCTGCTAACACAATAATTGTGTTTCAATAGTGTTGACAGAGTAAAGAGCACAGATATTCGGTCAAGAACAAAGCTTACAGACATTCTCTATCGAATAGACATGCAAAAATGGAGATGGACTGGACACATTATACGTGACCCAAGCAATATGGAGTAAGTAATAATGGAGTAAGCAAGTCACCCTCTGGTACCCAAGAGATGGGAAGAGAAGTAGGGGTCGTCAAATTAAGAGATGGGAGGATGACCTAAGACAGACCGTCGGCCCTTTCTGGTCCAGAGTGGCTGGAGATTGGACGCATTGGAAGGAGTTGGAGGAGGCCTATGCCAAAAGGCACACCGAACTAAGAGATTTTATATAGCTAGTTAAGACATCAATAATTGTACATCCTAAGTTCGGAATAAATGGATTATATTATTATGTCCTATATCACGGGACTATGGAGTCCCGGACCTTTAGAAGGCATGCGTGGGGCCGAAGCCAACACGTAGAGGCCCTTTACAACAACAAGTTGAATGGCAAAGTATGATGTGGACATCATATTAATATTATTATTAGTGTTGATGGAATCGTTATAGACATTTAATGTCAAAATATGACAATACATGTCAAATTGGTATTCTTCTGATGTTAACTATTATATCGAAACACCACTGATGCACCACTGACTCACTTTGGTATTCTGCTCTAGAATCGTGCCTCAATGGAAGCTCGATAGTTGTCAAAACGGTATATCGCTTAGCAACATGTTGCTAGGCAACACCAGCGACTTATCTATTACCATTTCATTGAGACTCCATAGCGATTATATTGCGATGTTATTAAAAACTTTAGCAGAATACCAAATAAAGTAACAATGTCGATATAATATCAACAGTCTCGATATAATGACAATGGTAAATCCTTTGACGCAAAATAGCAGAATAAGGCCCCAGGTACCATGTATTACGTCATAATTAATAGTTATGTAGAACGAACTTTATAGAAGCTTGGTATAGGTGTTATAGGTATTGCTGTTGCTTAGGAGAAAGGACTTACTGCCGGAATCAATAACGAACAATCAAGCAATAGAAGGGAAAACTTACTGTAGAGTACTTTTTTAACCGACTTCAAAAAAAGAGGAGGTTCTCAATTCGTCGCGTAATTTTTTAATGTACTTTGTAATTTTTTTTATAAAATATTATTACAAAGGCCGCGAAACCGTCAATTGCAGATCGAGTATGAGTTTGAAGGTCGAGCCGTAGGCGAGAACTTTACTAATACGAGACTATTATAGTGCTTTTCTCAAAAGAATGCAGGGAAATAAACAAGTCTTTTTCTCGTTTTTCCAACTCATAATTTTTATATAGGTAGGTACATACCTTCATGTATTTTTCTTTTGACTTCGCTGGAAGCAGGTTTTCCATAGCCAATTTGGTTTCTGATCTTATCTGGTTAATCTCCATTTCGCTCTCCGTTGGAACTCATTTTAATTATTAAATTTATATTAATTGTAAAATAAGATAACAAATCAACACGATTTTTTTGCTTTACCGCTAATTTTTTATTTATCATCTGTACCGAAAGGCATAGGCATTTATAGCTATAAAGCCAAGATACAGCCACGTGAACGCATATTTAAAGACGCATCTGTCGTGAACCATTCGTTAACGCATTTTGAATACTTTGCTAAAAGTGATCCAATCAAAGAGTATTTAAAAACCCCAGCGTGCCCCAGCACCCCGTTTCATACAACACTGCTGGAATATGGTCGAAGCTGCTGTTCCAAATTCAAAAAACGCTCCTGCAATCAGTGAGATGTGTTGACTTACACTGCCTGCAATGGATTTTTTTTTTTTTAATAGTAATTTTTTTGCTCTTTAAAATCAGCCTAAGTGAGATAAACTTTGGAACGTACCTTCGTCAACTCTAATGTCCAATTTATTTTCAACGTCACCCATAACTAAACAAATTCACTGGCACACTTCACTCATGACTCACATACAAACGGAAAGTTTTACTGCAACTTTTGTCAAAGACTGCGGAAATAAAAATGCAAACCGCGGGAAAACTCGCAAGTTGCGAAAATAGTGTGATCGCCGCTCACGTCTCTCTGCCATCAGCAGCCGTCACAAACTGTTCTATTTATGTAATTTTACAGAGATCAAGTGCAATTTGATAGAAGTCATTGTCAATGACCGTTATTGTGATCTATTGCACGTTTTTTATGGAATTTTTCATCCAAATATAAACTAGAAAGTTTTTACTATCTACCATCGTTGTTTATCTATATGTACCTAGTTACATCTAAACCAATCGGAGGCCTGTGGTCTGTTTTGCCTTGGTCCTATATTACCATCAGTCTCGTCTGTGCAAGGAACTAGTGTAGGTATATAAATAGGTAAGTATAACTTCTTGCGAAACTACCGTAAAAACTTGAAGTTAGTTTTTTGGTTAATTTCCGGTAAAAAAAATTGTTCTGCTATTTCTTTGGTTTTTTTTCGAATTTTCCAGACAGATTACAATCTTCCTGTTTCGCTAAAGCTACTAGGTATCTAATGTTGAACATACGGCTAGACCGCCACCACGCCGCGCCCGCCCTATCCCGTCCGCCCGTGTGCCATCGTCACTTCGGCATCACTAAACCGTCCTCATCATCTTCGTCACCGCTTCTGTAAAGGGTTTCTAGATCTTTGGAACTTTTTTCTAGGTCCATGAATCACCTCATCTTGTCGCGCCAGGATTTATATAAGCGCAGCGCAGGTCACACTGGGAGCACCGGGAATAGCCTGCACTACTCAAGTATCAAGGCAACTACAAATAGAGTAACAAAGGAGTTCAAATTAACAGTACCTATTACAACTGGCACCAGCAATAGACGAATACTCATAAAAATCCCAAGTGGTTGGAAATGGGTTGAAGGCTTGTTGAAGGTTGAAGGTACCATTTCTCTGCGAATACTAGAATACTGGCTATATGCACAAGTCGTACCGAGCCAAAAATTAACTTTCAATGTGTCATTTTTTGCCAATGTCATGTCTTGCAACTGTCAAAAGTGTCACGCACATGTGATTGTCATTAACTTTTTATTTGTATTGTTTGTGCTGAACTTGTTTGTCTTGTATTTTAAGTCTTATTTTAATTTTAATAATAATGTTTTTGATAACCTTAAGTTAAAATAAGTTCTGTTCTATACCTCTGCAATTTTTAAAGTGGATAACGATGTCGGACGATGAAGAAAACTTGCATCGATTGGAGGGAACCTCAAATGACGCTCCAGGGGGACTTATCCTCAAAAAGAAGGAGAACCCTGGCGAATTTCAGTTCGCAAAGCCTTCTCTACTTGGTTTAGATAAGCTTGCCGCCGCCAAGCGTAGGCAGAATCGGCTTATGTCCTTCCAAGAGGATGAAATGGACGACGGCGAATCGAGTGCTCAAACTGAGAGTTCTGGTATAAAAGAACGTAAATATAGAAAGCACAATGAAGAAACACCGACCTATACTGGTGGAATATCGGAACAGGCAAGGGAAAGAATGCTGGAGCGTTTGCAAAAGTAAGATAACCTTTAAAAATTACCTAATAGTTTCCAATAAGTTTCTTCAAACTAGTAAACAATTTATAAGGCTCAGAATTTAGGTACCTAATTCGAGTTATTTGTAAAATAAATTAAATAATTTTATTCTATTTTTAAAATAACTTTTAGTTAATAGTCTTTGTAGTATATTTGTAATGAAGCAATCTTGCACAATGCACATAACATTACCAAAACTAGTTATTTTAATCATAATAATTAGTTACATAATCTACTCGTGACTACGATAGTAGAGAGATCTTGTTTGAGTTACAGTCAATCTAAACATTTTGTCGAAAATAATTTTCGACAATGAATTTGTAACCCCCTACATCTATAAAGAGGAAAGTTAACTGTTATTTTACACACCAGGGACAATAAACCAAATTAAAACACTTTCAGAAAAGAGAAAGAGGCAAGAGAAAAAGGTGTACACTATTCAACACAAGAAGAAAAAGCATCTTGTTCGAGTGAAGACGATGATTATTACAAACGACGCTACGATAGACGTGATTATGACAGAAATCGAAGACATGACTCTAGGAAAGATCGAGGTGACTCTAGGAGAGATAGAGATGACTCTAGAAGAGATAGAGATGACTCTAGAAGAGATAGAGATGATAGAAGGGAAAGAGAAGAGAGTGCCAGAAGCAGAGATAGTTCAAGGCGAAGCTATTATGAGCCAAGGTTTAAAGATGAACCTAGAACTCCAAGGTAATTATAAAATTTGGGGTCACGCCGAATAGGCAGACTGACTGCATACATGCAGGAAATTGTAGCCCTCAAAATATACTTGGGTTCTTAATATTTAACTTTGTGTGTGCTTTAAGGGCTTATGGTAATTTTGAACTTTCATGAACTACAAAATTCTTAATTAATTTTCATAATACATGTTATAAAAATAAAAGTCTGAATTGAATTGACATATTTAATCTTTCGACATCAATTACTAAATCAAAACATAAAGTAAATTGACAGGAGTAATAGTCCAAAGGTTTTTAATTTATTTACACACTCAAAACATCCTTTAACTTTGTCCAATTAGTGATTTTAGTTTTCTTTCTGTTTTCCAGTATGAAAGTCCTAAAACCTACAGACAAGACAGCCTGGGATGATGACGATGATGACACCAAATCCACAGTTCGGAAGTCAAGTTGGGACTTTCCTACGCCTTTACCTAGAGATGCACGTGACAGGCGCCCCTTGAAGGACCACAAAGGACGCCCGTATGACCTCACACCAAGAGCTACACCTCATAAGTAAGTTTATAGCAGATTTTATTTGTTTTGAAACACCGTACATTCTAAGACCACTTGATTGTCCATCTATCTAAAAACTACGGTATATTAAGGTCTCTATTAGTTTTAACTAACTAAGTATATCTAAGTCCATAAAACTATATCTAAGTCTACGCAATCAAAACATATGGCCTAATTTTAGACAAAAACTTCCAGGATTATAACTCTCCTTAATATCTAACTGTTTCCATCTTTCGGAATAATTAATTTGTGTGTGATTTAAGTCTTTTTAATAAATTGCATGGTTTTAGATCATCGAGAAATTGGTGAAGACTAATTTTTCTGTTGTTGTATAATATCAAAACCATTTCGAAACCAAACCATTTTGGAAGACATGACATTCTATTGGAATAGATTGCTTGATAGCAGTCTGATAGCAATAGAAATCAACCTAACGACTTTTCATTGAATTTAGAGGTCTTAGGTTCCAAGTTAAACACCAGAGTGTAATTAATTTTACAAAATTTCTAAAACCAGTTGATTTAATGTACGCAGATTTGCAAGTTCGAGACGTGGCGTCGATATAGATGATCCAGATTGGCACGAGGCTGAGAAAAAGCTGGACAGGGAATGGTACAACATGGGTGAAGGTAAGTGGTATACCATTGCGGAGCTCGATGTGTTCACTAGTATCGAATGATTCGTAATTCGTAAATGTTTTTAAGCCGGGATCCCTCAGTGCGGGTTGTGGGACTGTCAATGGGGTAACTACAGACGCTGTGACGCCTGTTGAGGCCTATCAGGACCCGAGCCGAGCATTATCTCGGCTTTTGCCGGCCAGCTGCGGCCTGATCAAATCAATTATGCGATTAGGCCTTAAATTATACGGAGAACGTGGCTACATTGGCAACTCAGCGTACTGAGAACCAATGCGGTTGAATCTGTATACCCCGACAGACAACTTCACACTGTCTAAAGTTTTGAAGTTACCAAAACAGGCCTCATCAAATGTTACCTTGCCTTTGACTTGTTGCGCGCCCTATCCTGTTCAAGAGCAACCCTTAGTATCCCTGTTTCCTGAAAATCGCTTCAATCATTCAAACATTTGATCCTGACCATTATGAATCGATTTTTTTATTCAAAGTTCACTAAAACTCTATAATTTCTAAACTTTAGGTGAGGCAGATGAATCAGACCCGTTCGCAGGCACGAGCGCGGAATACGTCGCCCGCAAAGAGGAACAGATAGTGAAGCGACAGAACAGGAAGGTGTCAGCACAAAGACAACAGATCGATAAGGACAACGACCTATGGGAGCGGAACAGGTAATATACGTAACTTAATAACCTATCATCTTTTAAAAAAAATGCCCTACATTATTCCGGATCTTATTGTAATTTTCAAAGAACCTTTTTCAGTGCTCACTTACTTTCCAGGATTCTAAACTTAGCGATTTAGACTGCATTGTCAGTGAGTAGTCACTCACTGAAAGTTGCGTTTTATTAACCTCATAATAATTAAGACGGACTATGCTCCGCGGTTTTGTAAGTCCTGGTGAGAATATCCAACGGTTTCTGTTCATCGCATCACTCACAATGTTGTGATGATGTTCTTAATCTCATCCGTTCATGGTTTGAGGTTGACCTCGTGAGCATCTCTGTACCCCAACCATGACGAGTTTCTCCATGCTCTCCTTTGTTGAACAATAAACAATTGTGATTCTATTATATAACCGGAATCTAGGCTATACGCTGAGAGTGCATATGGTGGAGTCGCATCGAAACGTCAATTTCAAGGCGTTTGTGGTGCGAGTCCCGAACTGCTATCTGCCTCGCGTTATGGATGAAAGCTTCTGGCCGAAGGACGTGGTGTTCCGTCGCTTCCGCGGACAAATTCCACAAGAACATAATCTAAAGTGTTGTGTAATGGAAGTGCTACTAACATAGTTCTAAACTATCTATTAACACCATTATGTCTGTGTTAATCCAGGTCTCCAGCTATCTACATACCAAGTTTCATCTAAATCGTCCAGTAATTTAAGAGCCTATTCGTTACAAAGGAACAAAATGTCTTTCCTCTTTATAATATTAGTGTAGATATGTTAGTCTATCTATAAGGTATGTATTTATGGGTCTTTGTAGCGTGAAATAAATGGTTTATTATTATTATTCTATATTTCAGGATGCTAACCTCGGGGGTTGTTCACGCTATCAATGTTAACAACGACTTGGATGAGGTGAGATTTATTTTACTTACGTTTTAGGGTTCCGTACCACTAGCGGTAAAAAAGGAATCCTTATAAGATCACTCTCTTATCCGTCTGTTTTTAAACTTATTGATCTTTATTCTATTAGGTGTTATAACAGATGGCGTTATTTTAAAATGTCGCACAATATTTATATTTCGTTTCTTCTCTTCGGTATTTAAGTATTTTTTATTTTGTTTTTTCAGGAAAGTGTAGATCGTGTCCATTTGTTAGTACACAACATTGTGCCGCCGTTTTTGGACGGAAGGATTGTGTTTACTAAACAACCTGAACCTGTCATTCCTGTAAGTTTAACATCACTACATAGTATATAAACAAAGTCGCTTCCCGCTGTCTGCTGTCGCTATTTATGCTTAGATCTTTAAAACAACGCAACGGGTTTTTGAATAAATAGAGTGATTCAAAAGGAAGGTTTTGGTACATTAAATAAAACTTCCACGTCTACCAAGTCGCGGGCAACAGCTAGTACATTTATAAAACAGAAATATTTTAAGGTTTCGAAAATAAGAAGTTAATCTATACTTATATTATAAAGCTGAAGAGTTTGTTTGTTTGAACGCGCTAATCTCAGGAACTACTGGTTCGAATTGAAAAAATCTTTTTGTGTTGGATAGTCCATTTATCGAGGAAGGCTATAGGCTACTTTTTATCCTGATATTCCCACGGGATCGGGGGTTACGCGGGTGAAACTGCGGAGCGCTGCTAGTAAAGAATAATTGGAAAACTTCAAACAAAAATTACATGTTTGCAAGGAGGGTAGGTTCTTAAAGTTCATAGTACCTTCATGACCGAGCTTTGCTCGGTATTTTTGATTTTTTTTTACTTAGTCTAACCTCAAAGCAAACACTCATTGACTTCGTGTTACTTAACAACGCCATCTGCTGGAATAACTTTATTGCTCACAAAAAATAGTATTAGTAGTTCGCCAATAGATGTCAGGAAGAGTCATATTTTTCAGATAAAAAAAGTAAGTTTCGATAAAACACGAATAAAATGAAATTTTCTAAAAATGATTCCTAGCTAGATCGATTTATCGCCCCCGAAACCCCCTATATACCAAATTTCATGAAAATCGTTGGAGCCGATTCCGAGATTCCAATTATATATTTATATTTAAACAAGAATTGCTCAATTAAAAATATAAGATATGTGCCATGGTATCAGATGCTGATGAAGAAAATGAAAAACACGTGACTTTAAATGCTTATATATTTTGTCCTTTTGTCTCGAAAAACTATCAATTTCAATTTCGTAGAATTTTATCATATTTTTTCTATTTGTGTAAGTATATGTATTGCCATCTTTTTTACATCTAAACTTATGACCACCAATAGTTGGCTTCTGAATCATAAAGTTTCATTTAATTACCTACTAGATAAATACTTTAGCTTAGTTTCTTAAGTGCGGAGATAGTATGTCTGTCTGCCTGTCTGTCTAACTAGTCGGACCACGGGACTCGGTAAGGCCGTGGCCAACCTGAAAAAAAAAATAGTGGGACCAATAAAGGCCCGTTAGTCTAATTTATAAATAAATAAAAAATTAGGGTATTTATGCCCAACTGCGCGACGCAATAGGGTAATGTGTTAAGCCTACTGCATAATAATCATGTTTTTTTACCGTAATTTTAGGTAAAAGATCCCACTTCTGATATGGCGATAAATGCGCGAAAAGGCTCCGCTCTCGTCAAGGCTTTCAGAGAACAAAAGGAAAGGAGGAAAGCGCAGAAGAAACATTGGAAACTAGAAGGCACTAAGATTGGTAAGTTTATTTAAAACCAGGAAGAAAAAAACGGAAAAGAATTTTCTATCCCACTATATCTTTACTAATATTATAAGGAGGAAACATGTGATTGTTTGTTTGAATTGACTATGCTCCGAAACTACTGGAGCTATTTCGATGAAACTAGCTATGAGTATACATTGATTCATTAGGAGTATCATAGGCTACTTTTTGGGATGGGGAATTAGGCGAGTAAAACCGTGGAGCGATGTTAGTAAAAAATATAAATGTTTGTGAAAATAAATGGGTAGTTTAAAGTGTTGAAAAATACATAGGCTAAACCGCAGGGCTCAGCAAGTTGTTTTCATATGCTTCAATTTAAGTTGTAGATTATCGACTCTAAATATCTAGTATTTTTTTTCAGTTGCCACTTTAACAATTTTCTGCTAAATTTCAGGTAACATAATGGGAATACAAAAGAAAGAGGAAGATATAGAAGACGGACCAACTAAAGAGGCGTATAAATATGCTGAACATTTGGATAAAGGTCAGTTAAATCCGGATTGTAATCCCCTTCTTTAATTATTGTCCATCCAAAGGTTGCCTGGAAGAGATCGCTTTTAGCGATAAGGCCGCCCATTGTGCCATATTGTTAGGTTTTTTTGCTATTAATTTTGGCTTCGCACGGCTTGTGCATTTAGCCAGTATCAAGTTATATTTTGCATCAAATTATGACCCGATTTTTCATAAATCGGGCCTAAAGTGTTTCAAACATTCAAAGTCGTCATAGTCCGTCAAGTCAGGGGCTATAGTAAAGCGGTGGCAAGTTTACCATAACCTTAATAGGAGATTTGGAGGTAACGAGAAAACTTAATGTTTGACACTGATTTTTACTTTCACTACACTTGTGCACTTTCACAGAACTAAATTGAATAACATTCCACCAGAATTATACAATTCAACTCGGGTTACAACTAAGTTTCATGAAAATAAAACTACAGCACGACATGTCGTGAACTCGTTCCCGCCAAAACTCAATATTGTTAGGTTTAATATTCTTTTTGTAACAGGATTTTATGTTAAAATTAAGGTTTAATGTGGTACAATAAAGAGTTTATCTATCTATTGTCAGGCAACCATACGATTTTGGGTTCCCTTAGGGAGCATGACAAAGCTCACACTGTTTTTTTTTTTAATATTTCCAGAACAAGAAATAGAATCAAAATCGGATTTCGTTAAAAAGATGACGATATCGGAACAGAGAAGATTTCTTCCAGTTTTCGCTGTTAGAGAAGAACTGTTACAAGTAATAAGAGAAAACAGCGTAGTTATTATAGTTGGTAAGTGTATTTAAACAGGACTGTCAAGAATGTTTTATTTACGACTAATAGCGGTTTCACCCGCGTAAATCCCATGGAATCAATGTATTTTCATACCAAGCTTCATGAAAGTCTGTCCAGCCCCCTTAGACAAGATTGCTTTCTATTAGCTATATCGCCGATCGACAGACTTTTTTTTATATTATTTGTATTTAATTGACACAAACCAATGAAAAGATACGTAGTTTTGCATTAGAGAAAACAAAATGGTGGATAAGTTCCATCTTATGCTAATTTTATACAATGTTTTATATCAATTTCATACAATAAAATCTATCGATTGGCGACATCGCTAATAGAAAGCAATCTTGTCTAAGGGGGCTGTAGTTTCGGGAGCTTATTCGTTACAAAAAACTACTAGCTTTTTCCGCTTACGAGCGACTTGGCGGCTCCCGGTGAGGTAAGGCCCTAAAGGTCTTACATGTCGATAACTAAATTCCAATCTCGTTTCCAGGTGAGACCGGCAGCGGTAAAACGACCCAACTAACACAATACCTACACGAGGAGGGCTTCAGTAAGCTGGGCATGATTGGATGTACGCAGCCGAGACGTGTCGCCGCCATGTCGGTCGCTAAACGTGTCGCAGATGAGATGGGAGGACGACTGGGTTAGTACTGAGATCTCCTAGGAATTCCTGGATATAATATATATTATTTTACTGTCCAGCATGGTGGATATAGTCGGTCTAAACCAGAAATGCTACAAATATTTGGTAACTATTCGCTATTCGGCTACTTTTTTTTACTGTACTAAATACCAAATCATAAAAAAAACTTTAGAGGTGTCAAGGGACACCCGGATGGAACGAAGTTTCTTTCGATTAATTAGTGAAGGTACAATTCCTTCAAAAAATCTATAAGTGTCGTTACGACTTTTGGTCTTAATTTTTCCCGTTTCGCAACGCGCCATAAGGAACTTCGTTCCAATAAAATCGCATAATATTCAAAAAATATATTTTAATGTATCCGGTGGCGAGTTAAGATAAATGAAGACAAGTTTTTCAGAATTTGTTGATAGCAAACGATTGCGCTTTTTCTTATAAATTATTAGATTCAAAAATCTAGGCTAACAGTTTTCATTTAAAATTCTTATGCACCGTCTCCCCGTGGAGATGACGAAGATGTATTACGTGGCCCACTAAGTCTAAGACTTCAGAGTGTTAAACATCGTCGCAAGGTGGAAACCTAGTCGGTCTTTTAAGGAATACATTTTGGGGAGTGTGCAACAGAATTACACGATCTAATTTTGCTATCTCCATTCTTTCGTCATACAACCAGGCACTGATTCGTGGTGGAAATACGAAACGTCCGCAAGCGTTAGCGTAACCATTTTGCTTCGTTCCTAATAGATAGATAGATAAATTCTTTATTGTAAACACCAATTTCAAACAACATTAATAATAAAAAAAACATGGCTTAAGTCTAAGTGTTACAAAGGGCGGCCTTATCGCTCAAAGCGATCTCTTCCAAGCAACCTTTGGATGGACAAGAAGTTGAGGTAGGTAGGGGGTCCTTATTCGTACAGCAAGGGAATGAAATCAGTTGCGTGAGTCTGTATTTTCTGACGTGTACAATTTAGGGATCTTCAAATCGCGAGTGAAAAGGTATCTTCTAGGAAAGTGTGCTACATCTTAGACTGCATTGCCTACCTACGCTGACCTATCATATATAAAGTCTAGCTTAACATACTCGTTTTCCACCTAGGTGAGGAAGTAGGCTACGCGATCCGTTTCGAAGACTGCACCTCACCCAACACAGTGATCAAGTACATGACGGACGGCATCCTGCTGCGGGAAGGTCTCCGGGAGCCGGACCTCGACCACTACTCCGCTGTCATCATGGACGAGGCTCATGAGAGGTCGCTCTCTACTGACATGCTCTTCGGATTGCTTAGAGAGGTAAGTCTAGATTTTAAGACCAATGACGATGGATACAAGAGACTGCCTTTCATGGACAAACATGCGTTTACAAATATATAATAGTTACTAGGAACTACAAACCCCTCTTTTACCCCTTTAGAGGTCGAATGCGTCTACACAGAATAGATAATAGTTACTACTAACTTCAAATTTTATTTACTACTTTAGATGTTGACTAGATTATAAACTTTAGGGATAATGCTACGCCGAATTCCCACTATCCTGATTTGGGGGTTAGAGGGAATATCCCTGTTTTTACTACCCAAAACGATAGATACAAGAGAATGCTAATCTATATATATAAAAATGAATTGCTGTTCGTTAGTCTCACTAAAACTCGAGAACGGCTGAACGGATTTATCTTATCTTAGTCTTGAAATGTTCGTGGAGGTCTAGGGAAGGTTTAAAAGGCGAGAAAAAAATCGAATAATTTCCGGGAAAACCCTAAAAACAGCCCTTTTCTATTTCCCATACAAACGTTTTCTAGAGTCAATTCCTACGGGATCGGGACTTATGCGGGTGAAACCGCGGGGCGCAGCTAGTCTATATATATAAAAATGAATTGCTGTTCGTTAGTCTCACTAAAACTCGAGAACGGCTGAACGGATTTATCTTATCTTAGTCTTGAAATGTTCGTGGAGGTCTAGGGAAGGTTTAAAAGGCGAGAAAAAATCGAATAATTTGCGGGAAAACCCTAAAAACAGCCCTTTTCTATTTCCCATACAAACGTTTTCTAGAGTCAATTCCTACGGGATCGGGACTTACGCGGGTGAAACCGCGGGGCGCAGCTAGTCATAAATAATAATGAGTCTATACATAATAGTTACTAGGAACTGCAAACTTTATCAACTATTTTACACCTTTAGAGGTCGAATGCGTCTACAAACACAGAATACCATAATAATTACTATGAACAACAAACTTTACCACCTCATTTTACCTCTTTAGAGGTCGAATGCGTCTACAAACACAGAATACATAATAGTTACCACGAACTACAAAAACTTTATCACTTCTTTTTACCCCTTTAGAGGTCGAATGCGTCTACAAACACAGAATACATAATAGTTACCACGAACTACAAACTTTATCACTTCTTTTTACCCCTTTAGAGGTCGAATGCGTCTACAAACACAGAATACATAATAGTTACCACGAACTACAAACTTTATCACTTCTTTTTACCCCTTTAGAGGTCGAATGCGTCTACAAACACAGAATACACAATAGTTACCACGAACTACAAACTTTATCACTTCTTTTTACCCCTTTAAAGGTCGAATGCGTCTACAAACACAGAATACATAATAGTTACCACGAACTACAAACTTTATCACTTCTTTTTACCCCTTTAGAGGTCGAATGCGTCTACAAACACAGAATACATAATAGTTACCACGAACTACAAACTTTATCACTTCTTTTTACCCCTTTAGAGGTCGAATGCGTCTACAAACACAGAATACCATAATAATTACTATGAACAACAAACTTTACCACCTCATTTTACCTCTTTAGAGGTCGAATGCGTCTACAAACACAGAATACATAATAGTTACCACGAACTACAAAAACTTTATCACTTCTTTTTACCCCTTTAGAGGTCGAATGCGTCTACAAACACAGAATACATAATAGTTACCACGAACTACAAACTTTATCACTTCTTTTTACCCCTTTAGAGGTCGAATGCGTCTACAAACACAGAATACATAATAGTTACCACGAACTACAAACTTTATCACTTCTTTTTACCCCTTTAGAGGTCGAATGCGTCTACAAACACAGAATACATAATAGTTACCACGAACTACAAACTTAATCACTTCTTTTTACCCCTTTAGAGGTCGAATGCGTCTACAAACACAGAATACATAATAGTTACCACGAACTACAAACTTTATCACTTCTTTTTACCCCTTTAGAGGTCGAATGCGTCTACAAACACAGAATACATAATAGTTACCACGAACTACAAACTTTATCACTTCTTTTTACCCCTTTAGAGGTCGAATGCGTCTACAAACACAGAATACATAATAGTTACCACGAACTACAAAAACTTTATCACTTCTTTTTACCCCTTTAGAGGTCGAATGCGTCTACAAACACAGAATACATAATAGTTACCACGAACTACAAACTTTATCACTGCGTCTACAAACACAGAATACATAATAGTTACCACGAACTACAAACTTTATCACTTCTTTTTACCCCTTTAGAGGTCGAATGCGTCTACAAACACAGAATACATAATAGTTACCACGAACTACAAAAACTTTATCACTTCTTTTTACCCCTTTAGAGGTCGAATGCGTCTACAAACACAGAATACATAATAGTTACCACGAACTACAAACTTTATCACTGCGTCTACAAACACAGAATACATAATAGTTACCACGAACTACAAACTTTATCACTTCTTTTTACCTCTTTAGAGGTCGAATGCGTCTACAAACACAGAATACATAATAGTTACCACGAACTACAAACTTTATCACTTCTTTTTACCTCTTTAGAGGTCGAATGCGTTTACAAACACAGAATACATAATAGTTACCACGAACTACAAACTTTACCACCTCATTTTACCTCTTTAGAGGTCGAATGCGTCTACAAACACAGAATACATAATAGTTACCACGAACTACAAACTTTACCACCTCATTTTACCCCTTTAGAGGTCGAATGCGTCTACAAACACAGAATACATAATAGTTACCACGAACTACAAACTTTACCACCTCATTTTACCTCTTTAGAGGTCGAATGCGTCTACAAACACAGAATACATAATAGTTACCACGAACTACAAACTTTACCACCTCATTTTACCTCTTTAGAGGTCGAATGCGTCTACAAACACAGAATACATAATAGTTACCACGAACTACAAACTTTATCACTTCTTTTTACCCCTTTAGAGGTCGAATGCGTCTACAAACACAGAATACACAATAGTTACCACGAACTACAAACTTTATCACTTCTTTTTACCCCTTTAGAGGTCGAATGCGTCTACAAACACAGAATACATAATAGTTACCACGAACTACAAACTTTATCACTTCTTTTTACCCCTTTAGAGGTCGAATGCGTCTACAAACACAGAATACATAATAGTTACCACGAACTACAAACTTTATCACCTCTTTTTACTAATTTAGAGGTTGAATTTCCTAAAAATCCTTTTTTAGTTCTCGTTAAAGTTCTAAAAGGAACTCTACCGCGAAGTTTCAGACAGTAGCTTTTATAGTTTTAGAGATTTCATGATGTGTATTTTTCTCAAAAAATTCCCATGTTTACCATTTGATTAATATTTTATGAGTTATATAACTCTGACCCTGTGATACCCGATTACTCTTTACCCTCAGTTCATGGTAACCATATCAATGTTTCTATAAACTATGTTATCAAAATATAAAAATATAAACAAATACAATTTATCTAGTAAACTAGCTGCGTCCCGCAGTTCTACCTACGTTAGTGTCCTATAAAAGTTATATTAATTTTCTACAGACACAGAATGTATAATACTATTCACTACAAATTTTAACAAACCTTTTTAACGCTTTAGAGGTTGAATATCCAAAATCCCTTAGTGCTCGCCTACGGTTTATGAGGAACATGCTATGTTTCCGACTCTTAGCTCTTGTTGTTTTAGAGATTCCTTGATAAGTACATTTTCTTTTATATACAGGGTTATTGGTAATTATACTAGCAAGCCGTTAAGGGCTACTTCTGTGCACCTTAACAAACAACTTTTATTCTACGACTTTTGGAAATTCGACAAGAAATATGAAATTTTTTAGGTTATGTAAATTCGAGAAACAGCTGATTTTTTAAAACAAAGGTCATTCAGACTAAGAACAGTAGATAAAACTTTAAAAAATAAGTAACATTTTAAGGTGAATGACCTATCCGTGTATAGAACAGCTGATTTATCTACAGGTAAACCTAACCTCAAAAATTTCAAAAACATCGAATTTCCAAAAGTCGTAGAACAAAAGTTGTTTGTTTAGGTGCACAGAAGTAGCCTTGCTAGTATAGTTACCAATAACCCTGTATATAGACAAGCTTTAGCCCGCGACTTCGTCCGCGTAAAAATAGAAAATGCAACCGTTTAGGCTGTGCGTTGATCCGTCAGTTCAGGACAAAGCATTTTATATGTTTAGATATAAATAAATAGATAATAGAAGTTAAACATTAAATGAATCTGGCCTAAGTTCATCGATATTACATAAGTGTTGTTTATACATAGTTAATTTTTATTAATTTGTAAATAATAAGTTCGTTTAGGTCGTTCAATAGAGATATTGCAGGACGTTCCACACATCTAATCTAGCCCCAAGTTAAGTAACTACACTTGTGTTATGGGTGCTAGACAACGGATATACTACTTTATATACTTTTCTTTTTGTAAATATATACTTACAATACATAGGAACAACCAGACCACAGACAAATATCTAAGCATAAGTACTTCCCTGAGACGGGAATCGAACCCGCAACCCTGTATTTGGCAGTCCGGCATGGTGACCATTGTGCCAACTGGGTCTTGGATGGGATGGTCAGATATCATTTTTTCGTAAATTGATAAAAAAAAGTTACATCGAAAAATATAATTTTTTTTCTCGAATTTCTGAACATTTTCGCTTCTAACTTTTTTATTTATAGTTCTACGACAAAAAGTTACTGAACCAAAGTTGTAGAGAATTTAATTTGCAACAAAAAATGTTAACAAATTTTTTTGATCAAATAAATAGTTTAAGAGATACATCGTAAAAACCATTTCACACCCTATTTTCAAGATGGCGGCCGTGGGCCAAGAGTGGCGACCCCACAAACTTGGTTTTAGCTTTTCACTGACCCCCCCTACACATCAAATAAATAAAATTGCGTCCTCTGAAAAACGCAACCCCAAATGTAACTTTTCAATGGACTATTTACAAAAACATAGTTTGTATAAAAAACTTAAGTACCTAATTAATTAGTATTATTAATTACTTTATTCTTGTTAATAGTTCTATTGTTCATTTTTAGAGTTTCGTTCCCAAAAAATAAAAACGGGATCCTTTTACTAAGACTGGTCTGTCTGTCTGTCACCAGGCTGTATCTCATATACTTGATAGCTAAACAGATAATGTAATTCTGGCGCTATAACAACAAATACTAAAAACAGAATATAATGGTACGGAACCCTTCGAGCGCGAGTCCGAATCGGACTTGGCCGGTTTTTATTATTTTTCATTGATTCTAGAATCTTTTGCCTATAAAATGCATTATAATGTATGCAAAAAAAATCAGTATTGTAGGTAATTATTCCCAGCTTTATTGTGAGAAAAACTATCCTGAATAGTGTTATTAATTAATATTTTAGGGTTCCATAGTCTCAAAAGATAAAACTAATTTTAAAAAAGTAACTCGTGGCGCTTTTTCTTGTGATCATTTTTACAAATTTAAATAGTGAGTATAGTTGACTGAGGAGCTTCGACTTTCTTCATTAATTTGAATTTTGGCACGAATTAGTCAATCACATCTCTAGCTCATCTTTGAAGGTTCACTCTATGAAAGTTTTTTTATTTTTTTCCATAAAATGTTCTGCTGTAAGCCTGTCATGTCACAATCGTGGTCGTTTCGTGTCTTATTAATCATAAAAGTTTCATAGTTTTTGTTTAACTATTAGCTATTTCTAACATCTTTAAATCGTTACCACTGGCAACCCAGGATACAAAAAAACAGGATATTTTATCATCATTTATTTAAAAAAAAATGCTTCAATATAAATTAAACATTAATTAGAATTACACATACATGTACGATATTTCACAACAGACAGTCAACATATCATTCATTGTTAACAGTTCATTTAAAATACGAATACTTCAACATAATGACCAGAGACCGATCAAAAATATCCAATACTTTTTTAGATTCCGAATTTTCGTAAATATACGGAACCCTTAATATTCTAATAGGCTATTTTCATCAAGACAATTTTCATAGAAAATCATACAGTCTTTTAATATCAGAAACGAAATCGAAATACTTGTAGACTAGTTTATCACTCTCAGAACATCAATACAAGATTTCATATTATCTTAAAGTTATACAATAATAATAGTAATATCTTAAATAGAGAAGTTAAGTAATAATGAGCGTTGGCGCGTCTTTTGTATCTAAAGGAATGTTCTGTTAAATTTTTATCAATAGGAAATTCTAATTTTTGAAGTAAAAAAGTCTGATCAAAGAATACATTGCAAATTTAAAACGAAAACGAATGAAGTAATAATATTTGAAATTCAAATTTCGAAGCTTTCAAAGCTCTAAATTTGACTTTGACAAATTAATCAAAACAATGGTAACGAAAACATTAACAAAATGTTAAAGAAATAATTGAATGAAAATAGAGAACGAACGAAGAACGATTATTGAAATACAAATCTCGAAGCTAGATTCATTTTTTAAACTTGATCGATACATTTAACTTGTGTCTAAAAATCTAATACTTTAAAGAAACGATTCAAAAGAAAATATAAGTGTAATTGAACTGAACGAATGAAGAACGATGAATGATATTCAAATTTCGAAGCTTCCAAAGCTCTTAGATTCGTTTTTTAAACATGATCATGCTATCTAAAAATCCAAAAGTTTGTATTACTTTGAGAATGAAAAATTATAAGCATAATTGAACTGAACTGAACGAATGAAAATCGATTAATGAAATTCAAATTTCGAAGCTTCCAAAGCTCTTAGATTCGTTTTTTAAACATGATCGATACGTTTATTCTGTATCCAGAAGCAAGGTATACAAGATCCAGCGGTGGGCCCGCTGGATGGCGCTGATCAAACGGAACGCGCTTTCTCTCTCACTTGGTTTTGGTTGACGAGCATCACGCCCATGCTCATCCCGATGTTACCCCATTTTAAAGACTCGCTTATCTGTAACAAAAGATTTACCACGTTTGTATAAAGTTAGAACATTAAAATAAACGAACAATCGCTTTGGCAAAATCAACACTATTTCTTTTTTGTGTTTTTTTTCTTCTTGCAATGCTATTTTTGTCAAATTTCAGGTGGCATACCGGTTTTAATACCTAAAAAAAATGTAACAATGCTATATTATTGACGTCAATCTCTTCTATTCCTAAGCTTACGTGTTTATTATTGCAAAAAAATCACAATTTATAACCTTTCAAGTAATTTAAAAAAAAATAAGAATAAATACTTTAATTAATTACATACAAACCCCTAAATCTGGAAATATTTTAAGGGTGAGAAAAGAGCACGTGTAAAAACCTCTAAAAACGGCTCGGCTGATTCTGATAAAGAGGTATTCTATACTATTGTAATATTAGGTATATAATTAATTATCTTTGTAGATAATGCAAGAATGCAGTTTTACCTAGATTTACGTAGTAATATATGTTATCTATCAGTCGTGACCACAGAATGTAGACGTGACGATCACATTAACAATATCTTACCTTGACTGTTTAACAAGAATTTTAACTTACTTTGTAGTAAGGTTAATATGTTTACAATTAAGTTTTGTAAGCTTTAAAAATCAAGTTATGTTAACCAGTTTGGAACCATTTGTTCAAAACATTTGTAACCACTTCCGTGTTTTAAAAGGTCCACGTGTAGTTAAAAATAGTTTTTTAAGACTATAAATAGTATAGGTGACTTCATCTATAAATATAGAATTCAAATTCCTGACTGATATATGCCCGCACAGCCCGAACAAATGAACGGATCATGCTATTTGGAATACAGATAGTTGATATTACTTAGGCATCCGCTAAGAAAGGATTTTGGAAAAACCGACCGGATCTGCACGGACGAAATCGTCGGCAAAGCTGGTAACATTTTAAGTGTTTTTATCAATGCTAGGACGCTGTAAAGATGTAGTTTATTACTTGAACGATAAAATTCTCTACCATATTGGGTACAAAGACTATTGACTGATAAAACCTGATACGGATTAACAAGTTATTGGTAACATATAACTAAATACAGATAAATGTTATTTAATATTGTATATCTGAGCAATCGGATTAAGAGTATTAGCTTAATCAACCTTTTAAGATAAAAGTATATTCTTGCTAACCATGCAGTTAACATATATTTTATTTAACTGTAAAATTGCAAAAACTCAAAATAACTTAGTTAAATATAAAGTTATTAGCTATTGTTTTGATACCAGCAAACACTCTGACTACTCAAAGAGATAAAAACATAATAATCAATTATAGTAATAATTATTTTTTATGTTATTTTTCATATAAACGTAATTATTTCCACTGCATATATACTTATTATTAGGTAGATCAACATTTGGTAACGATAAGTATAAATACTTTTTTTTATTGTATTACTAAGTATATTTATTTTTACTTGGTTTTGGAATAACTTTAGGTTTCCTCGTTTGGTGTTATTTGATGGTTTCCTGTAGTATTAGATAGCTAATATTAGACGCTAAGGTTTATTTACCTTAGCGTCATTTCATTTGTTAAATTAGGAACTTTCAGGAAAATTAGATAATTATTTTATCAGTTTTGTTACCTCGTTTGATGCTATTTAATTTAAAACATGAGGTTTTCCTGTAAGATTATGACAATAAACTTTAGTAAAATTTAATTTAGGAAAACAAAGTAATATTTGACCTTCAATCGAAGAAGAAAATAATCAAAAACCGATGTTTTTTACAATTTCTCATATTTTATTATTAATTGCAAAAATTGATTGTATTTTAGTGCTCTAGAACACGCACGTACCATCTTTTGAACGGTTTAAAGAATGCAATCAATAAAAGTTTCAACAGCTGTGGCATGTGAATTCTTGGTGCTGAGTTATTTTTATATTTAAACCAATATGGCCCTCCTTTTGTTAAGTTTTAAAGACAGACGTTATCATTAAATACTCTATTATTATGTACTATTTAAAACTTCTAAAAGTTAGTTATTTCTAACACTCGGTTATCTATTTGATCGACTTAATTATAGGTATTATGTATGTACATATTTTCTTATCGTTGAAATAATTACGCGCAATTACAAAATGTTTAGCAACAAGTCACGGTCAATTAGGCAAGTTGAATGTACTGTGTAGGTAAGTACTTGAAATGTTTTAGCTTGAATATCGCGTCTTCATTCGATACGTTTACGATGTAGTAAATCGATTGTTTTCGCTTGAATATTATCGAATCACGTTTTCATTACTGCTCCAAGTTAGCTGGACACAACACACACAGCAGTGTTAGTGGTATGTTAGATAAAACACGTAAAGAGCACATTGAATTCCGGTACATCATTTAAAACTTTAAATCCTCACCGGTATTAAAGTGGTCAGCTGTAAGTGTCCAAACCGCCTCAACGATTACCATCAAAAGATGATAATCATAGGTGTTTTCGACGTCGTTAAGCTGATCTGTAACAAAATTCGGTCGTTTTGCGATCTTTATATTTACTGTACCCATTGTGATGCCCCATGCATGTACCACGATGGATGATCGCCGATCCTCGTATGCCCTCGTTTCAATGTCTCCGTACTCCACACTTTAATGCGCCGGACAACACATAAAGCGGTGTGAAACAATCTTTTATTGCAATATTGTTTCTTGTATGCAAACGGTATGACGTAAAACTGTCTTTACAATGCGTTCGCTATAAAAGTACAGGTAGCTACGTATGGTACGTGTTTATAGTGACAAAAGTACGCTCTGTTTGTAAGGACAGCTTTGCCGTTTCCCGTACGTTGACACTCATCATGCAATCAAATAAGAATATAAAAGCTAAAAAGTAAATGAAAAGTAAAAAACAATTCTAGAACCGAAAATACATACAGAAGAAAATAATCAAAACAAGTAAAGCGGATCGTTTCGAAACAGTCTTGTAGTTACCGGAGCAGTAATGTAATTCGCGCGTAAATTTAACCGTTATTGTAGGTTCTAGAATTTTCTATAATAACAGTTTTTTGTATCGGTGTTTTTATTTACCTGTCGCATGCGAGCTTCCTGTGGGGTCTCTCCGTATCGGCACCAGTGGACGAAGTGCAGAGTATTGTGCCAGTTTCTCTCGAACCTTGACTTAGTTGCCATATCCAGCTGCAATCAGTAGAAGCTCCTTAGTAGCCGTTCCACTGTACCGTGCCCACTATATCCAATAAACGAAAGCCACATGAGGCTTTCGCTATCTGAAATGAGAGGTTTCCAATTCTGACGCAAACCTACGGCTTTTGAAGAAAGAACATACAAGTTCGATTGGAAATTTATGCCATACAAGGCTGGAATCATGCAGTAAATGTGAAGAGAGTATTAGGATCTAGCGTTCGAGTATTTGAGTGTGAAAAGTTTGAATGTCTTCAATTGAATAGGTAATTGTCGCACATCTGTTGCTTGCAATAAGAACGGGACTCATTTACATTCTAATCGAGGTCGTTTACATTTTAATGAATTGAATTGTTAAGATAGTTGTTCTATCAAGTCTTCCAATATGTCTGCAATGTTGAGACTAAATTAATTTATTGAGGCAGCATCTCTCGACAAAGTTATGGGAGATTACGTCACGATACGAGTCAACGCATAACATGTTTCGAAAGTCACATTAAGCTTTGGGAAATATTGTTATGTTTTGGCTTGTCATAACAGAGAAAATGGGAGAGGGAATTGGAAACTTTTTCTTCCCAGATTTGAGTTGTACTTTTATTTACCTTGGCCCTTATGTCTTTTTCGATGTTCGGCGTTTCTTGCTTGTCGTCGACGTTGTTGATGCGGATCACGGAATCCTTCTTCCAGAAGGCATTCATGGTGGTTTTAACCACTCGTTTTCTAACTCCTTTCTGTTGGACTGTGTAGATATCTATCTGTTCCGGGTTCTTTGTTTTTTCTGTCGACAACGAATACCGTACATGAGTAAAGAGCGTAAAAAATTTGGAATGTGAATCACAGAGAACTCGTTTTGTGACCCTTGTGTAAGCCTACATAAAACTCAAGGCGTTTGCCCTTTCGAATCGACATTGTCGTCAGTTCGTTAATTTGTTATTCGTCTGACGTACCTATTAAACCGGCTGCACATGGGCGTTTTACATAAATTATTTACAAATGTTATCGTGGATCGTAGTCGACTGCGGCCGTGCCAGCGAACGTCGCGTCGTATCGTCGTCCCTCGGTCGGCGCGCCAACTTTATTTAGTCTCGCATTGAGGCTCGTGCTGCGCGCACGTTATCTTACTGCCCTACTTTCTTGCCAACAACGATGTTTTTTAGCATAATTGATAATATTCTTACCTTTACCCTTCTTCCACATGGCGACTGCATACATGTGGTAGTCTGGAGAGAGATTGGAGTCTGGCGGCAGAGGGTCCTCCGCTCGCACCTCGAGGATGAATCCCGACTCGAGGACGGCGCACAGTATGTTCTGTTCATCGTGCTTGAACCACTTGCTCTCGCGTAACTTGTGAATAGCAACCGATGAGCCGAATCGCGGTTTCTTTGGTGCGAACAGGGCCTGCGCCTGACTCCCGAACCGAGACAGGAGCCCCTTGACCGTCGGCGGCGGCGCGAGGCTCTTCTCAGGCGGCTTGATCTGCTGGACACTCCGGCAGGTCACGAACCTCGCTTCCATTGAACCCCCACTCCTATGGAATATGACCAAAACAATCTTCTCGCCGACACTTGGTTCGAGTTGCGGTTTATATCGGCGTTGATGCGGCAGACTACTCTCACTTAAATCACGTTCGAACACTTTCACAATATTATCGCGTGCGTTTACGTTTGTGACAGCACTCGACTATACGGTGGCGCGGTAACGTTAGACGCGGCGCGCGCGTGGGGGCTTGGTTATATACCGGCGGGGCGGAGGCTCGGGGCGGGAGAGGAGCGCCCGCCCCGCCCCGCGCCGGTTACGTCTGACCTCACTAGGGCTGTGCACCGAGCACTACCTACACTACACATAGCCACAGAGTACAATACTACCTGAGTACACCACGTTATACGCTACTTCATGAAGGACGTTTATGAATCATGTTATTCAAGTTTTTGTGATCTTTAAGGTACAAATATTTATCGTTTCTTAAACTTGACCTCGATATTTGTACATGGATATTAATTATGAATCTAATACTCTATTAGTCTACTGCTAAGTATATATTTTTCTATAATTATTGAACGATTAAAATGTGACTTTTCTTAATAATAACAATGCGGATATTTAAATGTAAATTGATAACAAAATAGATAAATCTATTCTAATCTGTAGGTATCTGATGATAATACAATTAATTTATTTAAATGCGCCATCAATCTACTGTTCCGCATGTTTGGATGGCCTGAAAAACTATATCATTACAAAAATCATCATTTTTTTATATATTAATGTAATAATATTGATTTTTACATCTAATATATGATTTATACAGTGAGAGCAACTTTTAACCCATACTATGGCCCATAGCTTGGAACATATATCAGATAGAGTAAACTTTAATATATTATTTTATATTGTGATAAAATCTGAATTGAAAAAACACAATTAAATATGAGAAAAAAAATCAGTACAAAATTCAACGCAAAACATTCTAAAATTATCAAATCTGGTCTCTGATAAATAAAAAAAAATTCCATTCTCATTTGATTACTAGGTTATTATTTTTTATAGTAATTTATTTTAAAGCATAACCCAACACGACTCTGTAGCACGGTAGACGAACGCTTTCCTGCGAAATAGAAGGTTATGGGTTCGATTCCAGCCGTAAACAAGTATTTATGTAGAAATATTTTTTCTGGCTTGTGAATTTCTGTATGTGTACTTATTTGTTATCTGGTCACATGAATACAAGCCTAGTTGCTTAGCTTAGAGCTAGATGGTGCTGTGTAAAAATATCCTGCAATATTTATTACTGTCAGTGAATCAATGTATCCTCATACCAAGATTCATCAAAATCGGTCCAATAGTTTCGAAGCCTATTCGTTACAAACAAATTTTTTTTCCTCTTTTTAACATTAGTAATAGATTAAGATTGTGAAACAGAGAAAAGCAATATTTGGACAAGCACACGACACAAGACAATCCGAAAAATAGTAACATATATAAAAGCACAAAAGTATTAATTAAAAAAACGGAACTGTGCTGCGTGCGTGTGCGCTGTGCTTGTGCTGGGTAGTGTATTGGGTAGTAATCACACTACCTAGCGGTTCCCATCCCTACAGTTCCGATGCACCGAGCTGACCTTACTCCCTACTTCCCCCCTACCCTTCCCCTCGCACAATGGCGCCAAAGCAGGTAGCTTATTCCGTTATTAAAACAACATTCAAACTAGTACTAATTAGTGATAATAGTAGTATTTAGTTTGACAGTTAAAAGGTTAACCTTTAGTTTGGCCAACCAGACTACCGGGTCAAAATAGTCTCAACTAAACCGCTGAGACTATTTTGTCCCAGTAGTTCGGTTGGGGGGGACAACCGAACTGTTAAGATTAATTTGACAGTTAAAAGGTTAACCTTTAGTTTGGCCAACCAGACTACCGGGTCAAAATAGTCTCAACTAAACCGCTGAGACTATTTTGTCCCAGTAGTTCGGTTGGGGGGGACAACCGAACTGTTAAGATTAATTTGACAGTTAAAAGGTTAACCTTTAGTTTAGCCAACCAGACTACCGAGTCAAAATAGTCTCAACTAAACCGCTGAGACTATTTTGTCCCAGTAGTTCGGTTGGGGGGGACAACCGAACTGTTAAGATTAATTTGACAGTTAAAAGGTTAACCTTTAGTTTGGCCAACCAGACTACCGGGTCAAAATAGTCTCAACTAAACCGCTGAGACTATTTTGTCCCAGTAGTTCGGTTGGGGGGGACAACCGAACTGTTAAGATTAATTTGACAGTTAAAAGGTTAACCTTTAGTTTAGCCAACCAGACTACCGAGTCAAAATAGTCTCAACTAAACCGCTGAGACTATTAAGATTAATTTTATCCCTGTTATTCGATTGGCCAAACTTATTAAACTTTTCAGTGTTAATAGGCCGGTTGGAACAATAAAAACAAAAGACTATCAAAAATACAAATAATGTTTTTTAATCACAAAACTTTCCTTCAATAAGTAAATACAAACATGCAGACAAATAACTTCTATTATTGTTTATCATGTATTTAATCACATTACATATTTTTAATTTGTTATAGTTAACGATAAGATTTTATTTACCAGAGTTAAGGGGATTGTCCCTTATTATTATCTTATCAGTTAAAATATCACAGTATTTATCAAAAATATTATATATTATTTGCAGAAACGTTCAATTTTTTTTCCTGAAATAGATACACGTGAAAATGGATCGACTTCAAAGTAAATTCAATTATTTTTGAACACGTTTTTATTTTTACTTTTTGAAGTCTGTCTATAATTAGTATTTTATGAAAAATTACACACACACCAATAGCGATTAATGAAAAATATCATTGTAGATTTTCGACGATCTAGTTGGCACAATGGTCACCGTGCCGGACTGCCAAGGGCGGGAATCGAACTCGCAACCCTGCACACAGGTTTGCGAGTTCGATTCCCGCCTCAGGCAAGTATTTATGCTTAGGTATTTGTCTGTGGTCTGGTTGTTTCTATGTATTATAAGTAATTGGAAGTTACATAGGCTAGTTTCTGTCCCAATATTCCCAAGGGATCGGGACTTACTTGGAAGATACCGCGGAGCGCTGTTACTATCAGCCCTAGTAATTCAAGATGGTTGTGAGAAATTCGAGTACGTCTCGATCGATATTCTACCGAGGTATTTCTTGGAGAAATACCAACTTCATTAGTGATTTATAGGCTATATACGTCTGAAGGGTTAACGTATACAATGGCTGAGATTGAATGCCAGAGGTTGACAGAGTGTGGGACTGAGAATTCGCTATTGAGACTGTACAAGCCATATTTAAAAACATGACCTTTTGTACTAGTGTTCATTAGGCTATCACATCTATCTACATTAATTTCTATAATATAAAAATTAATCGCTGAAGTGTTCCTAAGCGTAAATCTCGAGAACTGCTGTACTGATTTCGCTAACTCTTTTTTTAGAATAAACCATAAGGTACGAGGATGGTTGTTACGGAGAGAAAAAATTCTAAAAACAACACTTTTCCACACTCCCAGTTCCCATACAAACGATTCGTATTAATACTTAAAAGTCAATTTGAACTTTAATTCCATAGCATAAAGTTCAAGTTTTAATGGAGAGGTTCTGGGAAGGCAAAACAATTGAGTGGCGTTAGATGTATCGTATAAATATTGATGTCAATCGTGTCGCGATGTTAGTTGCCACACTCCACCTAAACGGCTGAACCGATTTGAGTGAAATTTTAATATTTATTTTATACTAGCTGCGCCCCGCGGTTTCACCTGCGTAATCATTTTCTGCGCATCTTTCTTAATATTTTCTTTCATAAAAACCTTCTCCGGACAATAACAAACACAACAAAAAAAGAATTGGCCAAATTGGTCAAGGCTTTGTTGAGTTATGCGCTTACCAACACATTTTGCGATTCATTTTTATATTATAGATTATGGCAAAAGAACGTTTGCCGGGACAGCTAGTATTATATATTTTTTTGTCTGTAATTAGGTTCCAAAACTATTGGACTGATTCTGATGAAATATACAACCTGAAACCTGTTAGCTTATCTTAATGGATTTAGGCATAGGTAATAGGTACTCGTATCTTCCTGTAGGTGTATCTATATACTTATATATCTATACTTATATTATAAAGCTGAAGAGTTTATTTGTTTGTTTAAACGCGCCAATCTCAGGAACTACTGGTTCGAATTGAAAAAAATGTTTGTGTTGAATAGTCTATGTATCGAGGAAGGCTATAGGCTACTTTTATATTCCCACGGAATCAGGACTTACGTGGGTGAAACCGCGGGACGCAGCTTTTAGCATAATAAAGGTGGATTCTTTACAATCACTAAAATATTTTTTGTTTTTATTGTTCTATCGGCTTTATCCGAAATACCATAAGCATTTCAATATGGACATTCTAACAAGCAATAGAGAATAACTAATGGGTTCTCATAAAATAAACAATAGCAATATCCTGCGGAGAGGCAAAGGGGACGCGGACGTGATTCGCAACACGTTCGCCGTTCAGTTCTGAGAAGGACGGTGGGAGGCGGATGGTCCCCTTCCCCTTAAACCGGCCCAGTTTTACCTGCGTACGTAAAAATCCCGTGAGAATATCGGGATGAAATGTAGCCTGTTAGGTTATCTAGATCTCCAACTATCTTTATATCGAATTTCATCGTAATTGGCCTAATAGTTTTTGCGTGAAGAGGTAACAAACATACGCATAAAGTTTCACATTTAGGACATGGGTCCTTGGATATTAATTAACCTACAGAACAAAACATTGCTTAATTAGTCATAAAATTAAAATAATAATCCAATTATAAACATTGATTAGTTTTTCTTTCGTTTTTGACGTAACGTCTAGTAAATTGATGGAATACCTGCATTCACATAAAAGTGTCACGGTAATATTGTGTGACGTCATGCCACGTCATGCGTCATGGTAACTTAGGAAACAGAGTATTTAATAATATAATTTCGCTCATCTAGGCTTGTGTTATGGTGTGACGAATGACGAATAGAAGACTTTTAAAGGTTTAAAGGATACAAAAATTAATGAAATAAAAAAAATGAAAAAATACACTATTTTTTTTTATTTTTTCTGTTTTTTATGATGTTATCACGTAAAATTATCGTCCATTTTTTTATCATCTTTTTCATTTCGATCGTCATTTGTTTGTTTGGACGTTAACAATTGGTAGTAAAAACTGTCACTACTGGACCGGTCGGTAGTGACACGGGAAGGTCTTTCTACCACTGGCCCTACTGGTAGAACAGCAGGGTAGTACAAAAAACATCGGTGCCTTATGACGTTATCACGTAAAATTATTGTCCATTTTTTTATCATCTTTTTCATTTCGATCGTCATTTGTTTGTTTGGACGTTAACAATTGGTAGTAAAAACTGTCGCTACTGGACCGGTCGGTAGTGACACGGGAAGGTCTTTCTACCACTGGCCCTACTGGTAGAACAGCAGGGTAGTACAAAAACATCGGTGCCTTATGACGTTATCACGTAAAATTATCGTCCATTTTTTTATCATCTTTTTCATTTCGATCGTCATTTTTTTTTCATGTTAACAATTGGTAGTAAAAACTGTCACTACTGGATCGGTCGGTAGTGACACGGGAAGGTCTTTCTACGACTGGTCCTACTAGTAGAACAACAGAGCAGTACAACGGGAAATAAAAGTTAACAACCACCATTTGTCAATGCAAAGATAAAAACTAAAAAAAAATTATTAAATTAAATTATCTAATATTATTATTTTTATTTTTTTTTCATTTGTGAAATTCAATTTTTGTGTTCGTTTAATTTAATTTAATTTTAAAGTGTGATTTTATAAATTTGTGTTTTCTTTAAATAAATTACGTAGAATAAAAAAAAAAGATAAAAACAATATTTAAACTTAAAGTAAGTGAATAAAACTTAAAGATAAAAAACGTATACCTTCCGGGCGCAGACAACGGGAAGTGTTCTGACCTCGGTTACACCGTATAGCGTTTGTTTACAATAAATGTTTGTCGTTCATCTTAATTACTTGCGCTATTTATAGATGGGTTAACGTTTATCTTAGCTTTAAGATAGATAAAAACATCTTGGAAATAGTTTTACTTAGTTAAATTAATTAAATCTCAGGAACTACTGGTTCGAATTGAAAAATTCGTGAAAATTTTTGTGTTGGATAGGCCATTTATCGAGGAAGGCTATAGGCTACTTTTTATCCCGATATTCCCACGGGATCGGGAGTTACGCGGGTAAAACCGCGGAGCGCTGCTAGTAAATAAATATAGGTAAATATTACAGGACATTCCACACATCGCCATCTAGTCCCAAGCTAAGTAACTAGACTTGTGTTATGGGTGCAAGACAACGAATATACTATACATATACTTTTGTAAATATATACATATAATACATAGAATCAATCAGACCACAGGCAAATATCAAAGCATAAATACTTGTCTGAGGCGGGAATCGAACCCGCAACCCTATGTTTGGCAGCCAGGCATGGTGACCATTGTGCCAACTGGATCTAATTATTACACTAGCTGCGCCCACGGTTTCACCCACGATCCCACGGGAATTTTGACATCAAATATCCTATGTCCTTCCCCTAAACTACCACTAGGTTGATTTTCATCCAAATCGATCCAGTCGTTTGACCGTGAAGAGGGAACAAACTTTCGAATTTAAAATATTAGTCAGGAAGTATTTCCGTAAATAACTTTTTATCACAGTTACTCATAAAGTGGATCTTATTAAACCGCTTTTAAGCTCATTATTCCAACGTATTATGAATGCGTGCGTTTTACATTACCATGATACACTAGTGCTGTAATAAGTTATCCTGATAAGTTAAATTCGTATCTTACTGCTAATTACATGTTATGTCGATGAAACATTTCTAATTTAACTAAGTTATACTGGTTTGATGTATAAAAAAAGGATAATAAAAAATTTTAAACCAGCAAAAATCGTCTTAGAAAACGATTAAAAATTGAGTTTTTTTTGTTTTTTCTTAAATTAAATTATTTTTTTTCCGTATCATTATCTGTTTTTAACCTCTGACGCAAAAAACAAATGGAAAAAAACCCTAAAAAATAATGTATGTCAGACGAGGCTGTATAGGTTAAAAGTCTTTCGCGTGCTGTTTCGGGAGTATAATTAACAAAGAAATATTGACTAAAAAATGCTCGAAAAATATTTACTTACTTTATTCACAAAAATTTTTGTTAACTTTTTATTTTTTTTAATAAATCTTTTCTTTTATTCGCAACTGTGATAAAAAAAACGTCGCACGATACGCGTGTAGATATTGAACATTGCATTTCGGCATTTTGAATACTCTCGCGTTCCGCTCGCGCGTCATTAACTGCCTCTATGCAAAGGTCAATTTACCACACTTATATCGTAATGTACTATTTAGTACTCACTTATGGGGTTATAGGTAACTTACACCATAGGTAAGTAAGTATAACACTTATTTTTATTTTGCAAAAATATATTAAAAACAGAAATCATTTATTTGGACAAGCAGACGACACAAGACAATTAGAAAAGTAGTAACATAAAACAAAAGTAAACGAAAAAATAAATAATAATAAGAGAATACAAAATAAATAAAAAAATAAGATCTAAGGAGCCGTTTATTGCAACTTTCAAACACCTGTGATTTTTTAATGCTGAAGCAAACACAAAAAAGTGCAGTGTTTGCGACGCGATTATGACTCAGTGTTTAATTCTCACTGAATCAGCGTCAATTAAAAATAGATTTCTGACTTATTAGTTTTCGAGACCTACTTACCTGCATACCAAGTTATGTAATAAATAAGTACTTACTCACTATTTAAATTGTGTTTTACATTTTTTCTTATTATATAGTGGTTTGGTTCATCATTTTATTTTATGTTTCTTTGGAAAAATTATGTGTTGTTTTGTATATACTTTTTGTTGTTATAGTGACAGCAGAAACACCAGTGAAAATTTCAACTGTCTATAACTATCACGGTTCATGAGACAGAGACGGATGGACAGTAGAGTCTTAGTAATAGGGTTTTTAAGGGCTTTTGGCTACGGAACCCCAAAAAGGAAAATCCCAAACTAAATTTCATGAACATCGTTGGAGACGTTCCCGAGATCCTGATTACACATAATATATATGTTATGGACCACGTGATTAATTGGTCATTATACATATTTCCCAGACACTATACATAATGCCTGTCACCTATTGAGCAGAGTAATAAAAATACATATTTTATTATGTTTTATTTCTATTTAAGACATTAAATCAAAATTTGAAACACAAATGTAATGTTCTTCCTTCTATGATAATTAAAACAACAGTGTAGAAGCACTTGTGTAATATTTATTATTCTCAATTTAGCAAAAACAATCCTTCCTTCAGACTCGTACAAAAATGAATGCGCTGTCAAAACTAACTAAATATGTTACATAATCCCTTTTTCTAAGCGTCTGTAGTCGACCACACGCAACTGACGTTTTTCTATACATTTAGAGGTTATCTTAATACTAATGAGTCATTTTATATCGTCTGTACAACTTGCGTTTTGTTTATATTAAACAATTGCGTTTGGTTCACTATTACATCATACCCCTTTCCGTTAAAAAAAACAAACAAAAAAAAAAAAAAATATCCTACTCATACAATGTACTTGTATGTATCTACATACAAGTAACTAACAACTTACATAATAGTTAACTTATTCAATAAACTAAGTTTAAAATCTAAGCAAATATGTAATATTTTCAAAGTAACACCTTTTATTATTATCACTTACTCGTCTACTCAAACTCTGAGATCAAGCTTTTATTTAACTTTATAATCTAATTAATTTTATTTTAACTTAAGCTTACATGTTTAAGTACTAATAAGATAACTGAATACTTTGAACCACACATCCAATACCGACTCTACCTGTTTCATATTTTTATATGTTATATCAGATTATTGAGAACGAATATGGTATGAAGTTCTTGTATAAGTAATACCGTTCGAGTCCTTCACATCATATGATCTAAATTCTTGGTTTTTATTGCTAACAATAGTGCCCTGGATCCATTTTTTCTTTAATGGCTCTTTTTTAAACCAGACTTTTTGATTTATTTGAAATTTTTCTTTTTCCTTAACATGAATATTATAATTGTTGATGTTCCTTCTAACATTTTTATTCATTTCTATGTCTACATCATGATTAATCTTTGGTTTTAAATATTCAAAACTTGATGGCAATTTTGTTCTTAAGTTTCTACACATCATTAATTGTGCTGGTGAGAAATATGTGCCAGCAACTGGAGATGACCTATATTGCAGTAAAGCAGTTCTGTAATCTGTCTTATCTTCACTACATTTGCTTAGTATTTTTTTAGCAATTTGTACTCCGCGTTCTGCCATACCATTTGATTGTGGATATCTCGGACTTGAATATGTGAAGTTGAAGTCCCATTCCCTTGCAAACTGCCTACATTGAGCAGAGTCAAAGGGAACATGATCTGCTACTATTTCAAGTGGTATGCCAAAACTGATAAAAACATCTATTAATACATTTATTATACTTTGTGCTGACTTACTTGATATTAATTTTAATTCTAGCCATTTTGTGGTGTAATCGTAGATAACAAGATAGCTTTTTCTTTTAAAATCCAATATATCTGCTCCAAGTTTAGAAAATGGTAATTGTGGTACATCATGCGTCATCAATGGTTCTTTAATATTATTATTTTGATAAGTTTGACAAACAAAGCATTTCTTAACTACTGACTCAATGTGTGAATCAATTTGAGGCCAATAATATAAAGCTCGAGCCCTTTGTTTCATTTTTGTAATTCCTAAATGACCTTCATGTAATTTATTTAATATTGTTATTCTTAATGATCTTGGTACAATTAACCTTTCATTCATAAACAAGAGTTCTTGGTCTATTGAAATATTTTCCCTGAATTTATAGTAATGCTTAATATTATCTGGGACTATTTTTAAATTTGGCCATCCATGTTGCGTGTAGTTACATAATACTGTTAATTCAACATCTTTTCTTGTTTCTACAATTAATTCTTGTTTTTGTTCTTTGGTACATTGCAAATAATTGGAAATACCGATGCAGTGTATTACTTCATACAAATATGTCTGATCCTCATCAAATTCCTCTAAATATGAACGTGAGAGCAAGTCTGCAATATGCATTAAACGTCCCTTTTGATATTTAAATTCTATGTCATATTTCAGTAATTTCAATTTTAATCTTTGTAACCTTGTTGACGGAATTGCATGAATGCCCTTTTTTAGTAAGTTTTCTAATGGCTTATGATCATTAACTATAGTGCACTTCTTTCCATAAATAAAATAGTGAAATTTTTTAGTTGCCCAGACCACACTCAGTAATTCTTTTTCTATTTGTGAGAAATTTCTTTCTGCATTTGTTAGACTTCGCGATGCATAAGATACTGGTTTTCCCATCTGCATCAAACAACAACCCAGACCGTCTTTACTTGCATCACATTGAATTGTTACCGGTAGAGAAGTGTCAAAATTTTGCAGTACTGGTGCAGTACTTATGCATTTTTTTAATATTATTACAAGCTTTTTCGTGCAATTCTGTCCACAACCAAGTAACATCTTTTTTTAATAAACTATTTAATGGTGCTGTTAGATCAGCCAATTTTGGGATGAAGTTTCTTAAGTAATTAATCATTCCTAAAAATATCTGTAATTCTTTTTTATTAGTTGGACTTTTCATATTTACTATAGCTTTTACTCTACCAGGATCAGTTTTCATACCTTCCTTTGAAAAAATGTGTCCAAAATACTTTACCTCTGTTTTTTTAAATTGAAATTTTTTCTTATTAAATTTTACATTAATTTTTTTCGCTCTTTCAAGTACACATTTTAAAATCTTGTCATGTTCGTCTTCTGTTTCAGCACAAATCAACAGATCATCACAGTAAATTACTACACCTGGTATGTCCCCAAAAGCATTTTCACTGTATTTTTGAAAAATTTCCGGAGCAACTGATAATCCAAATGGTAATCTTAAAAATTTATAACAGCCAAAGGGTGTACTAAATGTGCAAAGATCTGTTGATTCATCTGACAATTTTATATTATAAAATCCATCTGACAAATCTAAGACGGAGAACACAGACTTATTTTTTAATTTTGCTACTATTTCTTCTAATGTAGGTATTAAGTGATATTCTCTTAATAATACCTTATTTAATTCCTGAGGATCAAGACAAATTCTTAAACTGCCATCACTTTTTTCAATTAGAACCATATTACTTACAAAAGACCTCGGATGTTCTACCTTCTCAATAATCTGATGTTCAACTAGACTTTTTAGTTTGTCTGCTAGTCGTTCCGACAGTGCCTGAGGAACACGTCGTGGTGGTTTCACTACAATTTGTGCATCTGGCTGGATGTGCAGCTCAAGTGTTTTCTGGAATTGGCCGATTCCCTGAAACTGTTCAGAATAATTATTAATTATTTGTTCTTTGCTTAGTAAGTTAATATTTCTATTATTTTCTTCTCTTGTCTTAATGTTTAAATTATTAGTACTTAGTAGTTTCAATTCAATTAATGAACTTAGACCCAATATTGGTCGGACATATTCTTTTATAATAATAAACTCTGTGTCAACTGTTTCCGTTTCACTTAAATATATTTTTAATATTATTTTTCCTATTGGCTTTATTTTATTACCCCCAAATGCTTCTAAAACTATGTTTGTCTCAGACCACTTAGAATTTTCATCATCGACAATTTTTATAAGATCTTTTTCAGAAATCACATTCACCTGTGCCCCCGTGTCACATTTATACGTTACTTTTTTATTTTCAGTTCTTAATATTGTTAACCACTCCTCCTGACAGCTATTTTTTTTACCGTGTATTGAATGACATACTTTTACTAGTCACAAATCATGTACTGAATTTTCTACTTCTGAGTTTTGTTCATCCTTAAGGGAATCTACTTTTTTATTCTTACAACCTTGAGCAAAATGATTCATTTTATGACATTTAGAACAAGTTTTCCCATAAGCAGGGCACTGCCTTGGCCCATGCTCTTTGTTACATTTCTTACATTGATAGAACTGACTACTGTAAACATTACTGTAAACATTTTGCCTTTGTGGCCTACCTTCTTTATTAAAGTTATTATTGTAATACTTAGCTTCTAATTGTTTGCTTCGTACAAAGTCAATCTTCAGTAATTCTTCATTCTTCTGAATCAAGCTGGTATGTTCCTCAGATAGTTCTGCTGCTCGGCACCGGTCGACCGCTAGTTGAAGTGTTAATCCGCTGGTTTCTAGAAGTTTCCGCTGCAGTTTCTTATCTCGAACCCCCATGACAATTCTGTCTCTTAGCATTCTTTCTTCCATTTCATTGTAGTTACAGCTCTGTACTAGTTTTCTTATTTCTGAATAGAAAGTATCAAAAGTCTCTCCATCAGCTTGGTTTCTAGTGTGGAAACTGTATGTATTGATAACCTCATTTTGCTTAGGCTCGAAATACTCATCAAACATCGCCAACAACTCTTCATATTTAGGTGATTCTTCCGTTTTCTTTTTTATGATATTATAGTAAATATTTTGTCCTTCTGGTCCAATGGTATTTAGTAAAATGGCGGACTTCCTTTTTTCGGAAACTTTCTCCAAACCTGCTGCTAAGATGAAAATTTCTAGTTGTTGTTTAAAATTCCTCCATTTCATCAGCATGTTTCCCACCGTGTCAAATTCTAGGGGTGCAGGCATCTTATATTCAATCGGCGTGCCCATTTCTTCGAGGTTACTTGGTTCACAATTATTTTCACTATTCATAAAGGCTTTTTCTTGGTTCTTGATTCGGCTGCGCCATGTAATGTTCTTCCTTCTATGATAATTAAAACAACAGTGTAGAAGCACTTGTGTAATATTTATTATTCTCAATTTAGCAAAAACAATCCTTCCTTCAGACTCGTACAAAAATGAATGCGCTGTCAAAACTAACTAAATATGTTACATAATCCCTTTTTCTAAGCGTCTGTAGTCGACCACACGCAACTGACGTTTTTCTATACATTTAGAGGTTATCTTAATACTAATGAGTCATTTTATATCGTCTGTACAACTTGCGTTTTGTTTATATTAAACAATTGCGTTTGGTTCACTATTACAACAAATAACACAAAATTTTTCATTTTATAGATGCTCTGACCTCCGTGACCGTCTGTATTCGTTTTAAATGCAAAACTAAACTAAAAAAATATGAGCGCTGTGTAGTGAACTGGAAGGTACACTATGTTTAACCCCCGACGCAAAAACGATGGGGTGTTATAAGTTTGACTTGTCTGTGTGTGTGCGTGTGTGTCTGTCTGTGGCATCGTAGCTCTTGAACGGATGAACGGATTTCAATTTCAATTTTTTTTTGCTTGTTCCCTATTATCTATTATCTCTATTATCACGTTGCTCTACGATCAAGTAGCAATATTCATAATGCCCAGACAGCGTGATGAATATTAAAGTTTAGATGATAATTAATCACTTTACTCAAAGTAGCTTGTCATTACGCATAATGCCCCAATTAATCACTTTGTCCATAACATATATACAAGAATTGCTCGTTTAAATAAATTAGATTTTGTACCTTTGTTCTGACTATTTGTTACTTTCAAAAACAAGATAAAGTGTTATGCAAAAGATAAACTTGATATGCGGATTACAGTTTTCTGATATACAGAATATCCAACTCAGCATGATTTTTAAAAATAATAGGTTTTTATCCGCCTTAGATACAGGCTAAAGAATGTTTCAAGAAGTCTGAAAAACCAATATCAAATTTAATATTTTATCAAGATTCAGTTAAATGAAGCTATATTGAATACTTTTTAGGGTTCCGTACCCAAAGGGTAAAAACGGGACCCTATTACTAAGACTTCACTTTTCCGTTCGTGTCTGTCCGTATGTCCCTCTCTGTCACAAAGATAGATAAATAGATAAACACAAAATTTATTCTAACAAAGTTCTTACATAGGCACTGAAAATTTCGGGAATCAAGGAAGTGACACAACATTACTATTTAAAAATGTATTTATTGCTTTTCGAAGTATTCTCCGCGAAATTTGACACATTTTTCCATACGATGGAACCAATCATTAAAGCAACCATTCCATTCGGAAGTTGGGGTCTCCAAAATGGCCGTTTTGTAGGCGTCCACAGCTTCTTCAGGTGATGTAAATCTCTGACCACGCAATTAATTCTTTATTTTAGGGAAAGTATAGAAATCATTAGGGCTTAGGTCGGGGCTGTACGGCGGATGGTCTAATAATTCTATGTTTTCTTGCTCTAAAAACTCTTTTGTTCTGTTCGCGGTGTGAGAACTCGCATTGTCGTGATGGAGGATGATGCGGCGGCTGCAGTTCTCTTTACCGAGTTCAGAAACGACCTGTGGCAAACAAATGCTAGCATACCATTCTGCATTAACCGTTCTTTGTCCCTCAAGAGGAATAGTCACAACATGGCCGGTTTTGGAGACAAACGTGGCCACCATTTTTTTTGCAACACTCCGTGAACGAACAATTTTTGTTGGCTTTAACTCATTTTCGAACACCCAAACTCGTGACTGGTTTTTTGTTTCGGGTTCGTACGCGTATATCCAGGATTCGTCACCTGATACGATGTTGTATACAGCATTTGAGGATCCTGCGTGGAATATTTCGAGAGTTCTGACGCACCAAGTAACGCGAGCCACTTTTTGCTCTTCACAGAGCGAATGCGGTATCCATCGGGAAAACAACTTTTTTACACCTAATTGTTCATGCAAGATTATTTGTATTTGACTCATGCCAATGTCTAAAGTTGCCTGAATTTCGCGGTATGTTACATGTCGATCTTCCTCAATCAGCTTACGCACAGCATCAACGTTTTCTTGGGTGAGTGCAGTTTTTGGACGACCTTGACGGGGATCATCACTGAGCTTGACACGTCCACGTTGAAATTCAGCAAACCAGCGATAAATTGTGGTTTTGGATGGGACCAAATGCAGAAATCATCCGGTCAACACACTGTTTTTGTGATAAACCACTTCGAAAGTCATAATAAATCATCGCTCTTGAATTTTCTCGAGTCAATTCCATTTTCTCAACAACTAAACAAGTTTGACAAAACCTTGTGACAAGACCGAGATTCTTTTTTTAAATAAATAAATGGTATTCGATTTTTTAAAACCAAGGAGTTTTCAATTAAAAAGATTTAAATATGACAGGAACAGTGGAAATATTCCATCCCCGATACTTTTAGTGCAGCCTATGTATTTAGTATTAAAAAAATATGTAAAAGAAAATTTAGAAAATTATAAAAAACTAAAAATGATAAATTTGCCGCCCATTGTGCTGTATTTCATGAACCGTTATAGCTACCCAGTTGAAAATTTTACAGATTACGTATTTCAGTTGCCGCTATAACAACAAATACTAAAACAGAAAAAACAAGTAAAGGGAAAGTTCCGAAATATAAATAAAGTTGAATTTTGGTACTTACAAGTTTTCACAAAAATGTTAACTTTTTATCGTGTTGACTCAGGACCTTGATTTTTATACACCTAATAGAGACTATATGCCTCAGTATCTGATATGAACTTCAACTCGCTAGGTCCACCCGTTCCTGAGAAAATCGGTGGTGACAGATATACAGACGGACAAGATAGTGATCTTATGAGGGTTTATTTTTTTTGCCTTTTAAGGCACGAAACCCTAAAAATATTAGGGCTCCCATACAACTTGAAACGGAACACTTCGCGCGCGCGTCCGCTTGCACTTGGCCGGTTATATTGAATTACTTTTTGGCTTTTCCCGCGACTTCGTCCGCGTAAAAGTCGAAAATGGGCCAAGGAATCGCGTTGTCCCATACAAGCTTTGCTCCCCTTTTTCACCCCCTAAGGGGTAGAATATCGAAATCTTATCGGATGCCTACGTCATACAAAGAACACACCTTCCAAGTTTCAGGTCTCTACGATCAGCGGTTTAGGCTGTGCGTTGATCCGTCTATCAGCCATTCAGGTCAAAGAATTTTATATGTATAAAAGATGTGACCTAGACTTGCCTACCAACTACCTACGTCACTGATTTTCTATTTGCATACATAAAATCATCATTCGATACAAAACCATATTTAATGAGCAACCAATACAATACAATTTGCGTCATCATATAACCATTAACCCTGTTGTTAAGAGCTATTACACAGATGATTCATTGCCAAACTTAATTATTACATTTTTGGGGGTAGAGGTATAAGGTTTAGTACTCTTCCAGAACTTCTAGCTGTACCCACATCAAAGATATACGAGTACTTAGGCAAAATTCGAACTTTTGTCGATTTTTTTAAGTATTGTTTATTTATAAATCAGCTGTTTCTTGGAGTTAGAGCGTTATATAACCTTATCTTAGAAAAATAACTATTTGCTCCACACCCAATAAAAATCTCTAAATCAAAAACCTTATAAGACACGAAAGGAGAAGATTTAAGTAATGAGTTTGAACCACTATTTCAACTGCAATGGTCTCTATTCAAAAAAACTCAGTTGGACTTGCTATAAAAGTTTAAAATTAACAAAAATCTGAATTTCTTCAAGTTTTTCGTCTAAATGTCCGAAACAGAGGAGAGCTTGACAATTTTGTTTTCTACATTAACTCTACCTAACATAGTAGAATCAATACAGCTTATTAGATCATCTATAAACTAATATTATAAAAAAAATACATTGATTCATTGTAAATGTTATAGGCTTCTTTTCATTCTGATATTTTCACGGGATCGGTAGTTATGCGGGAGCGCTGCTAGTTAGGTATATGTTGCGTCTAGTCTAGACATTCACATATGTACATAGTTCTTAATGTGATTGTAAATATTACTTCAGTCATTAGCTATGACCTTTGTTGTTTGCAGATAGCATTTTAGCTTGTATCCATATATGTATTTCTTTTGAAATTCTTATTTTTGTTCTTCTAGTGTTAGAGGTTCATCTGATTACATTATGTCTGACCATTAGCTTACAACAACGATGGCAGCATCAACAGCTCGTAAAGGTCGTCCAAAGGTCGTCTAACATAACCTAACAATTGCACATTGAAAAAGGTGCTTCTTATACAAAAAATGTTTTTTTCTCATTAACCTACATAAGGTCATCCAATGTCGTCTAAAAGGCGTCTAAGCTAACCTAACTGCACATTGGAAAAGGTCCTAATAAAAAAAAATTAGTTTTCTGAAACACCTTGAATTACCAGCATTTAATTAAATTTACGACAATTTTTTTTGGTTGAACGATCTCTAGGCCAAATTGGCTGACGATTTTTTTAAATAGTTGTTACTTCGTGTACATTCCTTTGGGTCAAGGTTGTATCATGCTTAGTACATAAGTACCTAACTTTAATGTATTTAAGTCACGTAATTCTGTATAGGTACCAATCTACCTATGGTTTCTTATGAACACGTAGGTATTCGTAGCTATACTTAATATTTTAGTGGCGAAAAATCAATAGACTGTAAGTAGGTTGGTACATAGCTAATGTCAGTCCTCGCTTTGCACTTAAACTTTCGGGACATGGCGCATCTAATTTCATGCCCTACCACTTGCACAAGAAGAGACCTAATGAAGGCCACAGACTTCGTCGTCATGAACGTGGCTTGTTCCTGGTCCACAAAAATTTAACTGGTTGCTCCACACTCAGTAATCCCAGCCCACTATCTCTAACCAAAAACTCAACATAAGCTATTGACGAAAAAGAAGACGAAGAATAAAATTTTATTTATATTTTCAAAAAATATTATGTCCGAGTAGGTGATCGTTTTGCACGCGAGATGTTTGCACAAATTGTCCACGCCCAAGCATATTAACAACCTAAATACACCGGTACTGGGTAGTTTCAACTCGATTAAACTGAATAAAACCGGATAACTGTGCCTGAGAATCGATTAATTTCGACAATCGAATTCTTAAACTTGCCCGTGCTGCTTTTGTCAGACAGTTGAAAATATATTTCTTACATTCTAAAAAAAATATTTTTAATTAAGTAAAACCATTCTGGCTTTAACTCCGATACAGGAATAAAATAAATCTTATTCCACCCTATAGATACAAAATTTTCATTCAAGAACTTATAACTTTTTAGTTAAAAGAATTTTGAATTCATCAAAACGTTAATTCTTAAATTTTCATCGATAAAACGAAACAATTATCTATTGGTGGACTTTGACAAATACACACTTTAAATACCTAAATCTCAAACCAGATATTATTATGACAATAAACTATCGTAAACAATACCAGCAGGTATATTAACAATATATTGGTAGTATGATTATTATTCAATTTCCTTGACAAATCGTGCCATTGAACCTCGAACAACGGAAATAACATTAAGATGATTCATTGCAGTATTATATCGTAAATATTTAATGAAAAATGTATGGAGATTTTTTTTATCGAAGTTAAAATCGCTAGTTAAGAAATATTTTGAGGGAACATGCAACTTTCACCTTTCATTATCCCCAAATTTGACTTGATTATTAATTTGGGGAAAGATGCCTCGAAGATTTCCATTTTAGCCTATTTTGATCTTCATTTTGAATAGTGGTGTGGCGAGAGTAAAGCCGAAAACTAAGCTATGCTGAATCCAAGCTAAGATTGTTTGCAACTAGCTATATAGAGTTTGCAGAACATACCAAATCCAACGACTAGTATCCAAAAATAGCAAACAGCTAACATACCATTTACTTATCCATACAAAAAAATATATAAGTAGCTCTTTTCTCCATTTCATATTTACCTGTTTCGGTATTTCTGATTTTTTTGTGTAACTAGCAAACCCGGCGAACTCCGTTTCGCCACCAGATTTTCCTGAATTTTCTTTGCTATAAACCTCACGGAGCCCGAGACCTTTCCAACGAATGCAAAACCGTGGAAATCGGTTCGTGCGTTCTGGAGTTATAGCGTCAGGAAGGAAAACCCGACTTATTTTTATATATTAGATTAATTCATTATAAACTAGACTTGTATTTACTTTTTTTTTAATCTCATTTAAGTTCTTAATCTCGTGTAAATTTTTGTAATGGTAAAATATGTAAGCCTAGAATACAAACTATTCAAGCAATTGACATCAATAACATAAAATTTTATTACAATTTAAGGAATGCAAAACAGGTTTGCCCCGGACCGAAAAATCCATCAAAAATGTCATTGGTGTGTGATACTCTTAACCCTTCTACCAAAGCACACAGGAGCTTCGAAGTATTAACCGCAGCAAACATTGCTTAACCCCACGACCGTAATCGGCGAACGCCCGCCAGGCCTCGATAAACAGCAGATTTATTGAACTTACAAGATTGAGTTTATACATGTTTTATGCACCAACTTGGGACCTGTTTGCTTGCGGTTATGCATATTGATTGAGCCTCCATTTTCCTTAATGTCTGTCTGGCTTATTTTGACGTCACGAGAGAAGATGTGACGTAAATGGATAATCTTTGAACAGATTCTGTCGCTGATATAGGTACTTATCCTAAATTAGCTTTCACCAGCGCCTTTGGCCGCGTAGGAGTATTTTTTGGCTTTTATCGTGGGCTTTGAGCGCGGTGACCGAATCAAGAAATTCCATAACGAAAATAAAACCTAACACCCCCCACTCCGCCTACCATGTAGCTCGGCCGAACGTTCGCTTAACGTGTATGTATATGGTACGACTGTACGAAGCTCGTATGATTTAAAAAATATGTTGTATATACAGCTTTTTTAAATCATTTCTTAGCGGATGCCTACGCCATAATCTGTATAGCGCAGCTAATATTTATTCTGATATAAAGAGAATATAACCAGAAGTTTGCCTTTCTACCTACCAGTCTCTTATTTTTATGATCTTAACAGTAAGTATATTGAATTTTGATTTGAGGAATCATTACTTCCTACTTAGTTACGAGTCAGTCACTTAATTTAGCGAAAGTGACTAACTGAAGAGAAAGATCAGTCATCTATTCTCGTACGTGACTGTGTTAGATCTCAGTCGGAGTATATCATTGTTTAAAATGAGATATGTGTAATGAAAGCGATAATGACCAGTCATTACTTCCATCATCAGAGCGGTGTTGGCTTAGTGGTAGATACCCCGACTGTCATTCTGAAGGTCGTGGGTTCGAATCCTAACCCGCCGTGCACCAATGTATTTTTCTTAAGAAAAATTTATGTGCGCTAATTAACATTGATCTTACGGTGAAGGAAAACATCGTGATGATACCCGCAGTTTAGTTGACTTTAGAAGTATTGACAAGTTCTCTCCTCTGGACATGGTCGACTAAGCTGAGAGGGTAGTAGGTGCTGGGCAAGCCTACTCCATCCTCACGCAAAAAGGACCCAATTAAAAAGAGTCTAGTTGCGGAAAAAATCCTGTATGCATACATACAATACATACATACTTCCATCATCAATTTATTTCTTTTTTTCTATTATTACTGTTATAAGTTAGGTTATATTTTCTTCTTTAGCCATGTACGGACTTATGAAAACTTGTACCAAATTGTCTTGAGGTGGTGTGACCAGGTGTTCTGTATTATATTTACATATTTATAGGTTTAATGCATATTCCAGACATCTGCCACTTTCATCATTTTTGTTCTTTGTAAATGTATGTGGGAAGAAATATACGATTATTTATTTTATTTATTATCAAATATTGACGTCACCAGATGTAAGTCTTACACATTAACACAATCTATATACTTATATGTCTATACTCTATCTATATAGACTTTAATAATTTAACATTTGCTCACGTTCGTCGAACCTTGCAAGTTTTAAGCACGTTTCTACGTTGAATTTAAAGTTATTTGACTTGAACGAGAGTCAAGACGATAATTGAATGAAGTTGCTAACGGAAGCTTATTCTGTGCGAGATATAGTTTTTAAAGAATATCTATGGGATTTTTAATGTTTTCTGTTTCCGATGTTAAGGGAAATCGAAAATCTCAGACTGCTAAAATATCACTCTTTTTACGAACACAAAAAAATTAAAAAACGTGACTTTTTTGAGACTTTGACAATTGACATCTCTTGACCGCAGTGTATAGACAATTCGCTTCGGCCATCTATTTCTCATTTAGAACAAACAATAGCGCATTTTGACAGTTTGAGATTTCAAGGGAAATTCAAAATCTCAGACTGCCAAAATCTCACTCATTTTTACGAACCCAAAAATAGTAACCCAATTTGTAAAAGTGTAAGTTGTTTTTTTTTATACTTTGACAATCAACATCTCTTGGTAGCCGGGTTCTTTGGCCGACCCTTGCCTTAAGACAAATCTTCAATTAGAAATAAAAACTAACGCGTGATTCAGAGAAAATAAAACAGATACCTACTCATCAAAATAGACCGATAACATCAACCTAGAACATACTATTGAATAAATTATAGATAGAGGTACCCATATTTGTCATCCATCTATTTATGGTTATAAAAGACGCAATAGTTAATGCTCAACATCTAGTAAATGTGACGTAATCGGTGTCTGGTGCCTTCAGCCTTCTCAAGATTCTTCTGATTCTGATTCAAGGTCGTTGGGATGAGTGCAGACGAATGTACGACGCAATGAAGCTTGAAGGGATCTATTATTTTATCTTAGTCCTTAGTTATTTTAAAATTAATAATACTACTGTTAAATGGGTACATGCCTGAATTAAATATATTCTATTATTTTTTATTATTTTTTATTATAAGTAACATTATCTTGATATTACTGAAAATATACGAAATATTATATCAAATATACTTAATAGAAAGTAAAAATAAAATTATTTGAACAACCCTTATCTATTTTTCCGCAAACGATCCAAGATTGCTGCTTTTAACATTTTATCCCAAAAATAAACCTGCGTCCTTCATATTAAATCAACAATCCAATCGAAACAAGTCCTCCTTTTTGGAGCGAAGTTCCTTATCGCGGGTTGGCGAGCGGACCTAGTAGAGAAAAAAATGTAAAGTTATGAAAACGCGTCACCAAAAACCGTAAGAAAAAGAAGAATGAAGGAGACCGATAACTAATCTCTCATATTATAGACAGAAAAATAATGAAAAAAAAAGGTCAAGGGACTTCGTTCCAAACACGTGTCTCGCGACGTATATTTTAAGATCGGGCCTTACGCGAGTGAATTCGCAGGGCGCAGCTAGTCGGTTATAAATTAATCTTTTTTTATAAAATACCACATTTTCTTCTGTTAATGCGTAAATATTTATGATCTGGTTTTAAGTTACCTTCGTCTTGGAAATACCGTGAGCTGTTAGAAGTTTGGAAAACCCTGTTTAGATACCTGTAAACTTGTCAGGAATTTTGCTCAAAGATATAAAATATCTATAATAAACTATAGATATCTGATCTTCATCTTGAGGTTTTTCCAGAAGAAAACTTGATTTCTGATTCGTTCTGAAATCACACAATATGACTTCCATACACGTGTCAATGTGATTATAAAGTGTTGGAATCTTGAATCAGATTCGAATCTCTCAATTACGTCAGTTATGGTCGGATTTAATGTATTTCAAAGTGAAGTTGTTTGATGAAACTGTTTGAAAAGATTCTGATGTACTTGATTCTTTTGTGATTTAATTATCAATCTTGTTTGGAAATTTAATCTATACCGATTTTAAGTATCGAAAAGATATACGCTTTTAACGATAATATTTATTAGCATGTGCTAGACACACGTGCTAAAACGGTACCAAGGTAATTTCTTTCACCTTCATTGTGTTTGTTCTTTCTTATTCTAGCTACCTAATGTATGTATTTTCTTCTTATCTTATCAATAGCTGTTGATAAAACCAAATTTTTTCCAGACCAGGACCTAGCCTCACTTAAGGCTGCGTCTCTGGGTTTTATTAGGTCCTCTCTTGTGCAAGTGGTAGGGCACGATAAGCATGAAAGCAGATGCTTGTTGTGCTTATCATGTTTTGGAGCACCGAAGTTGCTTTCGAATTGTGACGAGTATCCCCACCTACCCGTGTTCGATCCACCCCGAAATTTTTATTTCTTTCTTTTACACATCAAAGGATTTTCTTAGTAAAACTTAGAATCTGAATTCAGGTGTCAGTTACTCGAATAACGTTACATTTTCCGTAATTACAAGGCACGAAACTTTTAATTGATCTCTAAACAATAATCAAAGTAATTGTATTCGGCCTTTGAACCACAATTTGAACTACTAGCAGCACAGATTCGCTCGCATAAGTCGCGATCCCATGGCAATATTTTATTAAAAAATAGCTTATTACTCCAAAGACATAATAAATTTCATCAAAATCGATCCCATACGTTTCAGAACCAGAAAAGAAACAAAAAATCTTTCCTCTTTATAATGTTAGCGAAAATAGATAATGCTATAGGTGTGCAATAAATTAGTTCCTTTTATAAGGTTGCGTACTTACCTCAAGAAACAAACTTGACCCTTACAGGTCGTCCGTTCATCTGTCTGTTTTTATTTCTACATCCTTCCTTATCAAGCATGCTTGCCTAGAACGAAGCTCTGTTATTTACCTATTCTATTTCTAGTAGCCAAGGTAAAAATATTGGAATTTTTCTTATCGCAGGTACACACTTACACCTACGTAAGTATTTTAATGTACACAAATCATAGTTTTAAATGTTTACACTACTTATTATCTTGTCTATGACGTTACAAAACGTGTCTTTATTTTCATAGTAGACTTAATTGCTTACCTGTGGATAATGAAAAATAGCAATACAATTTAAATAAAGAAATCTGTAATCTAGTTTGTAATACATGAAAGAGATATACTTACTCATACCACCCTTAATTAATAGACTATTACATACCCACCTAATAGTTGATTGAATAAAAACCCAAGCAAAAATCTTAACAATGATTATTTTTAATTTCTTAAACGAGGAAGACTAAAAGAATATAAAGAAATTTGTTCTTGACAGGCACAAAAAAATTTAAATATCAACAAGTAGGTATGATAAATTTAAAATTTAAGAAACCCCTTGTTTGTATTCAGTGCAAATGTTGCAGATATTCTCAAGCGCAGTTTTAAGTACATTAATGAAAAAAATATAATTTTTTCTAACTAAGCATAGAATTTCATATAATATGCAGAGCACCGGTTAAAGGAAAGTTCCTACACTCATACTAAAGCTCAGTAATCGATCAAATAAGATAAATATGTCACTTACAACCGATAAGATCTCGTATTGAACAAATCATTGTTATTTCCAATCTTTTCGATGATCATACTAGAAGTTTCGTCAGTTTTATTAGAAACGTTAAGGAAAATAACTGCATTGACGTCGGAGCAACTGGCGTCAGTGTTATCTCATGAGATGATGATAAAATCAACGATATATAGTTCAATGGACGTCATAGTAATAGTAAGATAGTTTAAATGTACCTAACTTACCTAACGTACTTAAATCTGCACTTTATCTGAAAAAATATGTATATAGTCCTCCTCATCGATTTCGATGACGGCGATCTAACTATTCATTTTATAAGTTTGGATTTTTATTATGAGCTCTAATATGGCTCGCATGACCGAACTTGCTTTTGAATACCCTATCACAAATGACACAATAGGTTTGGCCCCGGGAGTTGAAGGTAAAATTATAGGAGGGCGTAGGTCGCTCTTTACGTACTTGACGTTTCACATCAAGCGTTTCGAGCCGGCTATCCTCAAAGTTCTTATTATGTTTGTGGATGATAGAGCGCCAAGAGGACCTTTCCGAGGCAAGCCGCTCCCAAAAAGCAGGGATGGTGCTCATATAAAGCAGGCATCTTAAAATACTGCGTAGAGATCATGAGCATGACTTTGATTGAATTTGCTTATTTCTTAATGGTTAATAACCGATGGTGTGGCTTGACCAACGCCTTTGACCGGGGCTGTCCGTTCTTTAATTGTTATTTCGTTCACTTAGTTCGCTGTAAAAGTATCATTATGACTGTAATACATACAATAATCTTGATGAATAATCGTTGTTAATTTTCATTGTTGCATTTATACACCGTCAAGGTGTATAAATGCAACAATGAAAAAAAGCTTTTTTCATCATTATCAGCTACATGACGTACACTGCTGAAGATAGGTCTCCCAAAAACATTTTCTGCGTGATCATTCATATGCCCTCTCCGTCCGATATTTTTTATTAAAAGAAAGTAACTATTTTTTTATTTTTTTTTTTGTTAAACATTTACAATATTTAAAAATTATAAGCTAACCAAAAATCACAAAGATTTGTCCGGTTTGCCATACTAGATTAAGTTCGTTACTTAAATAAATTTAAATTAGGTACCTATATTGAGTTTTTTTTCTTTTTAATTAAAAATCGCAAAACTCCGTTGACTCTAAAGAACCCAATTGACATAAATTAAAAAAAAATCATTAAAAAATTTAGTCAGATCCATATGATATATTTGATCTAGTATATTATTCCAGTAAATTTACGTAAGTATCAGTTTTAAAAAAGACTTAACTAATTTACGAAATTACAATAATTAGCATTTTAAACTTCATGTTTTGTTTTGTAAAATAGGTCAATCAGTAATAATGATCAGTTTAAGTAGGTACCTACATCGATCATTATTGATTGTCATGATTTTAAAAATCGGTATTATTCAATTTTGATTTTGACAGTATATGAGGACGGGTAGTGAAATTCTTGTGTTCACCAATAATTTTGATACCTATTCTTCCAGATTAAGATCGTGATTTTGCTCTCAGATCAAGGTTGTCCGAAATGACGTCTTTTCTTTTAAATAAAATATGTTGATCACCTTTTTATTGCTCAATATTTACCTGTTTCTTTTTAAGATCATTCCAATAACTGATTGCATTTAACTTTATCTCTTTATCATTGATATTCTGGTTTTTGTTGTGATATGATTAGATATCGAAACATTCATGCATCGTTTTATGAGTGGAAGTGAATCATTAATTCAATTTTCTAGTAGTTTTGTTATTTCACCATCTATATGAACAATCATTGTTATTATCTATATTTCTAGTCAAAGGCTATATATAAATGTTTATCAAATATATTACCAATAGGTTATGTGTTTGAGTATTTTGTATGTTTATCTGTTCTCGCCGTATCGATAGAAGTAACTTGATCGTTCGCTGGTTATTTCTTGCCTATAATTAAGAATAGTTACACGTGTATCTACGGAATATTTTCTTGTGCGATTTTTCCATAGTCGGATTTTAATTTTTAGTTTTTGCCAAAATGTTTATCGCTCTGTCATTATAACAATATTCATTATCATTGTCTTGCATAACAAAATATTAGTAAACTTTTTCAAGGCCATTTAGATTATCAACGTCTATGAATTTGCAACCTATTACAACAGGAATTTTATCGAAATATACTATTTGATATCAAATTCAGGCTATTATCCTGATTAGAATGTAATATATCATCGATAGCAAATCCCATGTCACTTATTCCGATAACAAAATGGGGTTTTCTAAATAGTTTGTAGATAACACATAAAACATTCAATTTACTATATACCTTCAATTAACATTGAATTTAGTTTCTAGAAATATTAACGAACTGTATTAGAAAATGTACGAATGTTTTAAGCCATCAGATTCTTGATTATTTCAACTGCATCTACAAGTTAATGAAATAGGACGCTGTAGTAAAATTAAAAAATAAATTATCTCTTTAGATTGGAAAACCTGTATTATATCAAAAGTATTTTTTTATTCGGTTGGAGTCATGTGCATGACATCACATTGATTCGTCTTAAAAACTAAGTTAGAAAGCGTGTTTCGAAACGAGCCCTCCAATGAGAAGAAGACACGAATAACTAATGATATTGATTTTTTTCTGTGATCGTTTTGAAGGTTTTATTGGACATGTCACATACATCTTTCGGTAATTTATTATAATAGAGCACACCATGTCCAAAAGACTTGCTTATATTCCGGAGACTTCTACCGGGTACGGTCAGATAATCTTCATTTCTTAAGTTAAAATTGTGAATATCGCATTCTTTGTAAGAATTTCAAGATTTTTATGAACGTAACAGTTTTCATACATATTATTGTGAATATACCTACTATTTCTACTATAGAATGTCTAAATTAATTTAAATATCTAACCACCTATACTTTTGTTTAATTATACCTATAAATTTTTGTTATTGTGAGTATTTGTGGTTGGTTTTTATACAATAAATACGTATGTATTATCTTACCTATTACGGCACAATCGACTTTGTTTTTCCATATTGTTATTAGATTGAGTCATTGGAATTTGTGGTTATTCATTAATGATGATAACAAAAATATACTTGTTTAACGGCCTGGCTCCCACGAGTGAGCATACTAACATTAATAATAATAACATATCTTATTAACTATAAAAATACTTACGCCGGCTAAGCGATCCGAAGTGGAACACCAAGAGACGCCATTGCACCCTATCCTGTGCCACTTGCTGGCATTCAGCTGCTGAAGGGCTTGCAGATATTTTTAGACTAAGCCAATCAATATCTAGGTATTCTAACAGGCCGTCTCCCGAACTTAATTACTTTTTCATATTTTCAATATTTTTAAGGGTTACGGGTTACCTAATAGGGATTACTGGAGTTCCTTTACACACTGTATAACACTTAATCTAAAGCAACGACATTTCATTAATCAAAATCTATTCACAAATTGGGCATAGCCTTACTAAGGTCACGACGAACCTAATCTAATCAAATAACTGGCCTAAAATACTTCCTGATTGTCGCAAATTCGTATCTCGTTATATGTTCGCTCAGAAGCCTTTTCTCTCCGATAAAATGGTCATATAAATTGCACACTATGGTCGTATATTGGTAAACAGCCGTTAATTATTGTTCACAATTCTATTCTTTAACATTTAAAGTAAGCGTTTCACCACTATCCTATCTGATGGTAAGTGACGATGCGATCCAAGATGTAGCAAGCGACATCTTGGGTGCTACATCTTAGACCTTAGTAGGTACCTTCGTTTGGGAATTTAACACAATAGATTTTATCAAAGTAAGAACTAAATATTACATTATTAAATTGCGTATTTTTTCGTTTGAACGAAAGAACTGCGAGAACCGTGCGGGTGGTCACGTAAGCTGAATCCATAATCCCTTTGATCTATCTCATTGTAATACTTACTCTGATCTAAACAACTAAGGTTCTATTTTCAATGGCTTCTTCGAAAACCTATCTAAGCCCTTTAACAATAAAACAATAATGGAGTTTTAGCTTTTATACTATGGTAAATAAGGATGAATTTTGTTTGAACATTGATTTGTAATGGATCACCGATGAAATGACATCAGTTTAACTGTTTATGAAGAAAGAAAGTTTGTGAATTAGTCATGTGTTTTGATTAACAAGAATAACTATAACCACACCATTACTTTGTAATTTTATATTATACGGTATATGTATTTAGGGTGACAGGGTGTTTGTTTGTTTGTTTATTTTTACTCGGTGTTGATCATAACCTTGATCTTAAAACAGCTGTTATTTTAGCTATATAAAGCGAAAAAAACTCAAATCCATTTTTGGAGTAGATACCTATAGACTTGTGGCACCCACATATTAGGCCTTTTAACGTTTGACAGCCGCACTGTTAATAAAACTCTTAATGTTTGAATCACGAAGAATATGTCTACAAAAAGAATATAATACTAAATAATATAGATGGTTGGGGTAGATGTCTTTGTTTCAAAGAGGCAATGTTCGGAACTACGCCTACGGGACCAATTGTGACAATTCTTTTGCAGATTTTTTAGCCTATTTATCCTGACTTTTGTAGATAAAAAGGCGCGGCGCTTATAATTACTTCATATGTTTTAGGGTTAACCGTAACCAAACGATAAAAACGAGACTCTATTACTAAGACTCCTCTGTCTGTCAATCACCAGGCTGTATCTTATGAACCGTGATAGCTAGGCAATTGAAGTTTTCAGAGATGATGTACAGAACCCTTCGTGCGCGAGGCCGACTCGCACTTGGCCGGCTTTTTAAAACTACAAACTTTCATACAACAAGCTGTACAAATGACATTATAAACAGTAATATTCTTCACTTAGGTTGAGTTGAGCAAACAGAGAATTGATCGTCAGTCTGCCTACGTAAGGTTCATTGACTTAACAAAGTTACAACGTAAGTAAATACGTAATGCATAACTCGTAAACAGTTCTCTACTCTGGACATAGTAGACTAAGCTGAGAGGGTAGTAGGTGCTGGGCAAGCCTACTCCATCCTCACGCAAAAAGGACCCAATTAAAAATTGTCCAATGGCGGAAAACAGCCTGTATACAAGTACAAGTACAACTCGTAAACAGATTAAATAAGTAACAAATATGATAATTAAAGTAATTATCAAACCATCAATCACAAACTGTACACAATTTGATACGATGTTAAAAACAATAGGAAATTCACAGCGATGGAACTTTTTTGATAAAAACAAGAACTCATAAATTGAGGCATCCCATTAAAATGTACCAGCAACATTTTCACGATTTCTCGTAAAGAAGGCATTCAAATTGTAAATACGGTTTATAAATATTTCTTCGTAAATCAAAAGGGAAAACCATAGAGTTCCATCAACAGTGTAGCGGTCAAACATAATAAGGCCTCATATACAGTGTTAAGTGTATGAATAAAACCTTAATATTGATGTCTTTACAATCGAGTCTGAAGAGTAGGGCGGGTCACTCGCAAAAACCAATTAATTAATGTAACGTCAAAATGCATGTCACATGACGTATTGTCATTTTTTTGTAACGGATGATGCTAATCCAACCTTTTTGATTTATAAAATGAAAAACGACTATGAAACAGCCTACTCGATATAAAATTTTTAGAGTTTCGCTTATCCTATACTTCACTTAAAATCCAGAAGCCCAGTAATCCGCATTCAATTTTTTCATCATAAACATCCTTAAGAAAAAGTAACAGTACCTATTTAAAATCATATAAATCTTCCTATCCATAATCGGAACATAATATTTGCGATGATGATTGATCAATAGGGCTACGCCAAAGTAAATGATAATACCATACAATGTATTCCAAAGGAGAATCTATTTATTTTGATTTATAACACACTCGAAATATCTATCAGATATAGGTATAAACTATGAACTCAGAACATGATGAATGTTATGAATGTAAACTTCATCGAAATATTATTACGTTAGGTCGTGAATATAGTCGCTATTCTTAGATATATCTAAGCATTTCTATATTGATCGCGCTTAAAGTTCAACCAGGCTATAAATATGCCATATCACAGGGCTATGGAGCCCTGGACGACGACGTCCGATGCGACAATCGTGATGGAAAAGTGATGGGAACATATTTAGCAATACGCAAAGATGAAGCATCCGTGATCACATGTGGTTCCGATTCTAAGGGCGACTTGCTTAACATTGTCCTTAAATAAATTTAGCTAAATTCTAGCTAATGCATTTATCAGGTAATCTAAAATTAAATTCCATCTCAATAACCACAAGGTTGATTTATTTAATCAGTTTGACACTTTGATAGTTGGCAAGTTTATGCCAACTATCAAAGTGGTCTTTGTGCTAGTCATCCCAGATATTGCTTGTCAACGCTGGATTGACCAAGACTTGCAAGCTCTTCAGGCAGCTGACTGGCAGCAACTGGCACAGAATAGGGTGGAATGGCGTCTCTTAGTGTCGGAAGCCAAGATCCGCTTCGTGTCGCTGAGCCGCAGAGCAAGTAAATCAACCTTAGTTAGTCATCCCCTAAGCCGGTACACGAGGGAGGTAGCACCACAAAAGCCACGTGTCCACCGTCCCCCTTAGACCAGAGGGGACGATGAGCGTGAAAAAGTTCTCTATAGAGGATTCGTTGGGAGTAGAGGACACGTCGGGTGTCAACCGTCACATGTGGTGTTTTGCTTTTCCACTCCATTTCTATGGTAAACTTACATTTAAGGAGGTGGTGTTTTGCGTTTCCACTCCACTTCAGTGGTAAAAAATTACAAGGTGGCGTTTTGCGTTGGTGAAATTGTGCGTAGTTGGTATTTTACGTAATTCTACTAATCTGCAAAATACCACATAACCTCGAGTTGGTGTTTAGCGTATGTGGTGTAATGCGTCGAAAGGAGTGTATATAACAGCAGTTTAGTGTGGATGTAGTTTCATCTGTCTTTTACTAAAACCAGTTGATCAAGCTTTCGGCCTTGGAATGCGATTCCTATGCAAATGTTGTCCACTGATCCGTGTGACACATAACGCGGTGGGTGTGCGAAATTTAAGAATGTTTACTTTTCGGTTTTGGCAACACGAAAAAAAAACTAGTTCAGCGGGTACAGTCACTGACAAATTCGTCAAAATGAAAAACTTTGGTCGGATATAAGTAGATTACATAATAATATCACACATCAATTTATACGCAATTTTAAACTTAATACTTACCTAATTATTACAAAACTAGAAACAGAAGATATCCTCAAATGCATCTCTAAGAGGCATCGCAACTTCCCCCTCTGGATGGCTTAACTGACTCTCTGAAGGAAAAAGCTACCAGATCACAAGAAGCTTCGTTGAGACGCATTTTGAAATCCAAGAGATATTTTTCATTGGATCAGTAACAATTACTTTTGTCTATGATTATACCTACATGAGAATTAAAATGATAAATCAGTTCAATATTGACTTTTTTTACACAAAATGACCAAGAATTTGACCACTATCTCACCTTAATGTTAAGTGACGGAGAGTCTAAGATTTAGCACGTACTTGTTTGACTTGTCTGGATTTATATCTAGGTATGTGTTTATGCTAGACTATTCTACAGATTTTTTTTATTACTACTTTTACTTTGTAAGTTTATTATCCAGACCAGAAACAAATATCTGTGTAATAAATTATTGTTTGAGGCGGAATTGAACCCGCAACTTTCTGCATCGCCCGCTATGCCACGGAAGTATTCGAATGGATACTTAATAGATGCTCCATCTCTCTAAATCTGACCTACATTTATTCAATCCACGCTACATAAGTATCAACCTATAATAATATCGCTATTGTTCTAACTAGTTATTTTCATTAGACGTTTGAGTAATAAAACTTTATTACCGTGGCTAAAGTGATCATAAACTGTGACCTATAATATATTTAGTAATAGTTGACCGAGCGACCGAAGCGTCTCTGCTCTGCCCCCTGATTCACGAACCGTCGGAAGGCAACTGAAACAAAAAAAAAACAATTTTGCTGCTCTTTCACTCCCGCGACTTTTGACGTGTTGCCATCTTTGTCTTTTCAGTTCAATTTAATTCAATTCTTGATTAATGGCGATTCTGCCCACGTTGCGTTGCAATTCCGCCAATGTCCAGTGATTAAAGAAATTAACGAAGCAGATTGGCCGGTAACAAGAAGATTGATCGGCGATTTATGCAGCTGGATCATCTAAAACAAACAGACACAACACAGTACGTTCACAAAATATATAAACAAAATATGAATATAACCAAAAATCCAGATAACATCCACAATACTTAAATTTATTTAAAATATATATTTAAAGGGAAATATAATACATATAATGAATATAATAAATTATAGTTTTATATTATTTAATCAGCCTGCTGGTCTCTGCTTCAAGTCTGACATTTACCAGTACGTTTTTGTGCATGTTGGTATTCCTCTAGTCGTATTTTACAATCGCTCTGAAGGGTTGTTTTCGTAAATTACATTTCAATATCATTCCGATTGCAAAAAATACCCTGTTAGCAGCTCAAAATAACCTCCAACTCCGCTTTTTGAAAAAAAAACTGACTTTATGGGGGTATTTTTTGTATTCGAAATCGATAGATCGATCGTAATTTAAACAATGTTATATACGATAATTTTGGTCTTCTGGTCGAAACTTGGTACACAGGCACAGGTTTGATTTTATAGATTTTTTTCCCGTCGCGTCGGTTTTTTGTTTGGAGGGGTACTTAAAAGGTGAAGATCTGATGAGGATCTTCGAAATGAGGAGCGGAATAAAATCTTGCGTCCGTCGTACACCGATAGAGCACCTTCTCTACTGTGCCCCAACACCTACACGTTGGACGACCAATGATGCTGCCGTAGCTTTAGCACTTTTGAAGGCTGAACTTATCTTAGGTACGGTCGGCAGCATAATTCAGACCTACCGTAGAGTTCTAATATTACTACTATATTGGAATGTTTTCATTCTAAAAAAAATAGTTTGATAAATTCACGAGATAAAAGACTTTAAACTTCAACTAAAGCATTTGCCTAGAATCTTGCTTGTGTTGAAAACATTCATATAACAGCCGTTTCGGAGCTCTACGGTGGGTCTGTAATTATGCAGCCGACTGTACTTGGAAGCTCTACTATCTATTGTTTATGCCCGCGACTTCGTACACGTGGTAGCTTCTTTTATATACTAAAACCTTCCTATTGAATCCCTCTATCTATTACAAACCGCATACAAAATCCCTTGCGTAGTTTTAAAGATCTAAGCATACATAGGGACAGACAAATAGTGGGAAGTGACTTTGTTTTATACTATGTAGTGATTAGCCCGCTTTATCCTAGTGCAGGGCGAAGGCCTCCCGTATTTCTTTCCAGGCCAGTCATTCGTTGACCTGGGACTCGGTCAGCTTCGAAGATGTTTTTTACTGGGCTGCTATTTTGTAGTGACTCTAACCCATAACTCTTAGTTCATTCGGCAGACATAGCCCTCCCATTCCCTCTTTAGGTTACGGTTTTATTTACTACCAAAAATAGAAATATATACTGACTGTTGAATTTACCACACCTAAATTATTCGACACCACTTTGTCCTGCCCTGACAAACAAGCGTTAGACTGTCCTAATGGTACAATTTTCGGACAATAAACTGCGTTTATCTAACTAGGTCACCCTTAGCTTACACCCCTACTATCTGTAAGTCTGTTTGTACTCTCTTCACGGTTAATACGACTCTATCGAATAGGACATTGGGCAAAATTGTTTAAAAAAAAAAGTTTTACCACCATGTGTTACATAAAAACATCAGAGAGATGTCAATTACCAGAAAATTTGCTGAAATATTAAGAAAATTTCGAGGAAATCTGATCTACGACAACCAAAGACTAAATAAAGTGTTAAAAACAACCTCATTTAAATAACGTCGTCTATTAAGCGATTCTTTACTAATTAAAAAACAAACTACATAAGGTGAAAGGGTACCGGCGCTCTCTCCATACAAACGTAGTCGACTGTTTCCTCCCAGGATAATGACACTAGCACAAATATTTTTGTGCCATAAAACCTATAACTGCCATAACTATGCCCCTATGTTTTGGTTGTTTTCATTTTCTAATTATAATAGAAATTAGGATTTAAAAAACAAAAAAAATCATAGGTAGTGCATGGTCATGGCAGTTATAAGTTTTATGCAACAGAAATATTTGCTCTAGTGTCATTATCCAGGGAGAAAACAGTCGACTACGTTTGTATGGAGAGAGCCCCCGGTACCCTTTCCTCTTAATTTAGAAAAGGATAGGTAAACTTATAGGATACATTCCATACCGTCATCGAGTTAGTGATACCTACGCGGGAAAAGCCACAGGAAATTCTAGCGTACCTACCTACTATAGCATAAAATATCCCTCAGAAAGCAACTGTTGGCTTAACAAGCAAATAAAAATATGTACGGTCGGCTGCATAATTGCAGACCCACCGTAGAGCTCCAAAACAGCTGTTATAAGAATGTTTTCAACACAAGATTCTACGCACCTGCTTTAGTTAAAGTTTAAAGTCTTCTAACTCATTAATTTATCAAACAAAAAAACTTGAGAGGTGTCAAGGGACATCCTGATGGAACGAAGTTTCTTTCGATTAATTAGTGAAGGAATTGTAATAAAATCAAAAAGTGTCGTTACAATTGGTCTTAATTTTTTTCGTCTAGTCCCCTTTCGCAACGCGCCATAAGTAACTTCGTTCCAATATTAGAATGCAAACTTGCCATTAATAGTAATTTTTGAACTCTACCGGTAGCTGCAATTATGCAGCCCCCGATAGAGTTCGCACTATGCGATACGGTCTGATTTCCTTTGGGGTTTGGGGGAAAGTTGTGATGCTCATGCACAGGGGTAAGTAGATTAATAGATCATTGTTATATTTATGCAAAATATAAATAGGTAAGTAGGCACTGATAGAGAAAACAATTGGTTGAGCCATCTTGGATTAATCGGTAATGAACATAAATACTTTTTTTTTTAATTATTAACAAATATAATGTAATATAAACTTAATCAGTAGGCTCAATTTTAGTAAACTGGCTTGCTTTCTATGAGAGAGAGAGAGAGACAGAGAAACACGCGCACGCCAAGGCTTACAACTAGGTATAGCAAAAAGTGTCGTTACAACTTTTGGTCTTAATTTTTTTCCGTCCAGCCGCCTTTCGTGTCGCAGCTACATTTTGTACTACACTTCCAAGCAACGCCATCTATTGACACATTTTATGAAATATGTACCGAGCAATTGAGAACCTCCTCCGTTTTTAAGTCGGTTAAAAAGTGAAATACTTCTTTTTTTCACATAGTAGATTTATGGTAGAACTTTGTTGCTCCTAGGATTTTCCGCCTATGGCGGAGAAACCGCGAGCAGCAGTTTTAATTTGTCATAAATTGTAAGATTTGTGCTAACAAAAAACTCGATCTTCCCAATCTGACATTATCTTGAAAAAAATATTATAACTTCATGACATCGCAATCTAAGAGGAATAAAAATCGGACATCTCAGGGCTTAGGGGGGTATAATCTTTAGATTATAGAGATAAATGGCTTATTCTGTCTTTCATTGATCATTCTTTGTGAATATTTCCTATCCTCACCAGTTTAAGATGCTTACAATGAGGTTAAAGGTTATTAAACTGAGATTAAACCTTCTTGCTTTTATGTCGATTCTTCTCCTTTTATTCTTTTCTATTGCCTATCTCTCACTAAACGACGACCCAGTTGCCACAATTGTCACCATGCCGGACTGCCAAACACAGAAAAGTATTTATGCTTAGATATTTGTCTGGGGTCTGGTTGTCTAGCACTCATAACACAAGTATAGTTGGGCTTGGGGCTAGATGGCGAGGTGTTGAATGTCCTGTAATATTTATTATTATTACTTTCTGCGAACTGCAGACTTTACCTGAGCTTTAAGGCCAGGTGCTAATAAAGGTACCAAAATCGACCTTTGTTTTAAGCAACTCTAAGTAATCAAATACTCTTTTTTTGTTATTTGGATATAAATGGATATTGTAGATTAATAACCATATTTTTGTTTATTGTGGTTGAAACCATGATATGAACAACTTCGTTCGATAAAAAAAATGTTAGAAAACAGAGAATTATTAGATCGTTTATCGGGTTTTATTCAAAAATAGTTAACGTTTGTTTCTAAAAATGAATCAAATGATAGGTTTTGACCTCTAAGAACTATATTTGTGGATAATAATGCTAAAATGTTTTGCATATCGATCAAATATAACAGTTAGCACGCAGCACGCTACGTTTTTGAGAGCGCGTGCTAAGGTAATGTGAATACCTACACACGGTACTGGAAGAGCGCCTTAACAGCGCTTTTTATACCTTAAGAGGTCGAAATTCTAAAAATATTTTCTTAACCTATGTCCTAAAAACTACCCCTATGCTAAGTTTCGGACTCGTATAGCTCTTGTAGTTTCAGAGATTTCGTGATGAGTCTATACTCTTTATAATATACTATAGCAGCGCTCCGCGTACCTCCCAATCCCGTGGGATATCGTGATAAAAGTACCTATGTTACTCCTCAATTAATCAATGTATCCTCATACCAGGTTTCATCAAAATAGTTTCAGTAGTTTCGGAGCCTATTCAATGCAAACAAACAAATAATCAAATTTTTCCTCTTTATAATATGGTGTATTCCCGTTGCCCCCATTGACTCTGTCCACATTATGGGGTCAACGGAACGTCATAAAAAATCCTGCCCGTTGTACCCATTGAGGTTTGGGGATTATGGGGACAACATAAAGGATACTTAATGACGTTGCGTTGTCTCCATAATGGGGACAGAGTCATTGGGGAATATTATATTAAGAGTAGATAAGCATAAGTAGTAGGTATAAGTATAGAAAAGATAAAAATTAATATAATCGTGTAAGTTTTGGGAGGGTCTTTGCTGCATTAGTTTGACAACAGTAACACTTATAACCTAAATAACACGTATTTCTACATATCCTTTCATTAAACATAACAAATAACACCTATCATAAAACATGCGCAAGTTAATCCCACACTATCTATCACTCAACCCATAAATAGTCCAGTCGGCAACTGCACAAATCTATACTAATATTATAAAGCTAAAGAGTTTGATTGTTTGTTTGTTTGAACGCGCTAATCTCAGGAACTACTGGTTCGAATTGAAAAAATATTTTTGTGTTGGATACTCCATTTATCGAGAAAGGAAGGCTAGTTTTATCCCGTTATTCCCACGGGATCGGGAGTTATGCGGGTGAAACCGCAGAGGCTGCTAGTGTTTAAACATAAACCTGTAACATTCCATTGGAATCGATCCGTATAGGATCAGTGATGTCAATTTATCACTTTTGGTGCTAATAATATAAACTAATATTTAGAATGTAAGAAAATGTATTTTTCTTTGTATAGTTTCATGGTGAAGATTGCCTGAAAAATTGCAATAAACGAACAGCCCTTTACACTAAATATATATTTGCAAAACTTTGAATTCCTATCATATCGATAGCATTTTTTTTGGATTTTTACACAATCGTAAATGTACATAGCCATCTTTACTTTCTATAGGAAGGAATGAGAAAGAAAATGACGAAGGTTTAACTTGACATTTTTTCTTTAATTATTCTATCAATAACAATAGAGGATAACTGGCTACAAAATCAAAAACGGCATAGAATCTTGTACTTTTGCGACTTTTTAACTATAAGTTTAGCATTTTTTTTGTATCTTTTTCGATAGTGTTTTAGCACCTTATATGTAAACCCAGTTGGCAACACTTGGATAACAAAAACCTAGTTGAGAATCCGTGCCAATATAGCGTAATGTGCATTTAAACCTAATAGCGTATGAAATAGCAAATAGCTTTTATTTATAGAATTTGAAAGCTACTACCTACATTTCTCTATGGGATACAGTGTGATTGGCGATATGTCAACAAGTTTACTATGCTTGGCTTTAGTGTGGCAATTTCATACTTACCTTAATTATCAATCGTAAATAATACTGGTACATTAATTTTCATTCATTATTGACTGTTTGAGTTAGGGTTGCCAACCGTACTATAAATTATAGTATTATACTATACTAGCTGCGGTTTCACCCGCGTAAATCCCGATCCCGTGGGAATATCGAAAAAAATATCCTATGTCCGTCTTATGATTGTAAGCTACCTCCCCACCAATTTTCAGCCAAATCGGCTTAGCCGTTCCCGAGTTATAAATGGTGTAACTAACACGACTTTCTTTTGTATATATAGATTTCGAGTGTACGTGCTGTTGAAAAAACATATACATAGTACGCAAAAATACTATATTCCAGATAGCTTTAAATCTAAAAAATCACTGTTATTTGTTTTGTATCCTGAAAAAATATTTGTACTGTATATTGATTTTGCAGAACGAATGAAGCAATAATGTTAATTAAAAACATAACCTTACCCAACTACAGAGTTTGGTAAAAAACGAGATTGAACAACATTACAAGACACGTGATTTTTTATTTTATTTTAATGCGCGCGATACATTATGGCTTAAATTTTGTTTTGTTCAATCCCATTTAAATTGTTCAAAGTAGGCATTTAGGTAAGCAGGTAAGTACTATATTATTTTGACGTTTACTATATTTAAAAACAAAGCGATTAAGCTTTAGCAACCCTTCTAGGTATGAGTCACGAAGGCGCACGTTTTAGGTACTGAAGATTCCTGAAATAAAATGCACGCCGAATGTGATTTCTTTTCACGCTTTCATCCGCGTGACTGTGGTAAACTACCGGTTTTAATTCGGTCATACTTTAAGCCCCAATAAATTAATCAGTTGACTCAATTACTAAGAATGCATAGAGCTTATTCTAACGTCGAAGGGGACTGATTCTTTAGATTTTAATAAAATTGATTTACTAGTTTCGGTTTACAGATAAAACACCTTTACCTCTTCTGTTGTTAAATTTTAACCTTTGCGTTATCTTTCGATTGTTAGAACTTCTGGCTATAAAGCAGCAGCATCTTTAAAGTCATGTGGAGTGCCGTTTTAAATGAGTTTTAAGACATGCTTTAGTTTGTGTTTAGATGAGCGGCGTCACTGCCAAACAGATCAATACTAGGCCATGATTCTGTAAACCCACTTTTGTCATGTAAACGGTAAAATATTTACATGTACATTTCTTAAATTACTATATAATGACACAAACTATCGACAAACATAGTCCGTTAGTGGCTTTTGTATCTTTATATATCTAATTTTGCGTGGATTCCAATCATATACTACAGACTTAATCTTGACGTCTCCATCCTTTCGTCATACAACCCGGCAAACTGATATGCGACACCGATTCATAGTGGAGATCCTACATACTCGCAATAAGCGACTTGCTTCGTTCTTCCCCATTCGTACAGCAAAGGAATGTAATCAATTGCCTGTGTATGATTAGGGGGTCTTCAAGCCGCGAGTGAACATATATATTCTATGAAAGCGTGCTACATCTTAGGTCACATCGTCACCTACAATCTGGCGTGTGATAGTGGTCAAACGCTTAGTAAAAAGAAAACTGAAATATACGCTATTTCTGAAATCGTATGCATACAGCATGTAAGCCCTGTAAGCTTACAGACGCACCGCGCGTAACATGAGTTGCAATATCAGTACAAAACTGACAGTACCCCCCCGGCCTAAATACCCCTTGATAATGAGAACGGGCAAAATCCCAAAACAAACGGACGTCATTTTTCATTTCTACAACACACGTGATTCCGTACGTGGACAGTGAATGTAAACAATTTGCTTACGCGCATACTTCCTACGTGTTTTATTGTGGTTCATGGATAGGTAACTATCATATATGGAGTATCATTCAGAACTTAATAAAAGAGACTTACTTATTGTACATACTTTTTAAGTTACTGGCGCTTTATAAATCATTTAGATTAGAAATAAAGGCCAAATGCTTGAAAATAAGTCCGCTTTACCTACCGAATGTCAAAAAGAGGCGTTTTAAAAAGTTTCCAAAGCAAAGAAACAGATTTAAATACGTTTTTCAGCAATTAACAGACATGTAAATCTATTCAACCGATAAGTACCTAACTATGATCCTTATTCGTGGCAATAATACCTATATGTTAAAATCTACATGTTCTATTCATGGCTAGGTCGTATTTTTTGAAATTGCAATGACTCAGCTCACTATTGGGTTTTGTCGAAAATCGATTTCGTGACTCCTTTGTTTTTTTCTTGGTATCTGTTATAAAGTTTACGCCACGAAAGCCCATTTCAAATTCAGCGTAAAATAAGCAACGTAAAAGCTGTTTACGAAACATCTGTTACATCTTCTATTCCACTGTTTACTGTAGCAAATCTCACCTTGACTCGACATGACACATTACACCTAATTCAAACAAGATATACACATAGTACGTTTCTTGAGACGCTGCGAATTCTTCCATATTGCACAACTGACGCCCACAAAATCAATACTTCGACTATACAAAGTTTTAAACAGTTCGGAAAGAGTAAATAAAGCTATAAATTAATTTTGCCCGCGACTTCGTCCGCGTAGAAGTCGATAATAGTTCTAATATACTTAATAATATTTCTTTGTATTTTAAAATTACCAAAATTGGTTAGTTTAAATATTTTTTTATTTCACAAGTTTTCATAAATACTTACCTATCTATAATAAAGGTAGAAAGGACAAAAAGTCTGTGCTTGGAAGCAAATATAAAAATGGGTCTCTGGGACTTAGAAAAAGTAGTAGATTACAATATGTAGTTTTAAATTTCAAGTCTACTTATCGGTCTGTTTGTTTGTTACATAGAAAAAAAACGCCTAAACGAAATAAAATCTGGTTTTCATTATTAGATCTGCCGAATCACTATTAGAATCACGTTATCCCATACAAACTTTGCCCTCCTTTTTCAATCCCTTAGGGGTAGAATTTCAGAAATTCCTTTCTTATTCGATGCCTACGTCACACAAAGAATACACCCTCCAAGTTTCAGGTCTCTACGATCAGCGGTTTAGGCTGTGCGTTGATCCGTCAGTCATTCAGGACAAAGAACTTTATATTTTATAATATTACTAGCTTTTGCCCGCGACTTCGTCCGCGTAAAAGTACCAAATGGACCAAGGAATCACGTTGTCCCATACAAACTTTGCCCCCCCCCCTTCACCCCTTTAGGGGTAGAATTTCGGAAAATTCTTATCCGATGCCTACGTGACGCAAAGAACACACCCTCCAAGTTTCAGGTCTCTACGATCAGCGGTTTAGGCTGTGCGTTGATCCGTCAGTCAGTCAGTCATTCAGGACAAAGAATTTTATATGTATAGATACATAATAGCCAGCTGCCTTGTCACGATAGTTGGCGATTCTCACTTGTCTATCAATCAACGAACAATATTCGCGATGTTCACATCACAAAATTGGCGGTTGAAAATTAATAATAAGACAATGAAAATGAAGCAAGCGCCTATATTAACTCCGCCATTTTCTATTGAATTTTTAACCCCCCACGCAAAAACGACGAGGTGTTATAAGTTTCACATGTCTCTGCGTGTGTGTGTGTCTGTCTGTGGCATCGTAGCTCCCGAACGGATGAACCGATTTTGATTAAGTTTTTTTTTGTTTGAAAGGTGAATTAGTCGGGAGTGTTCTTAGCTATGTTTGATCAAAATCGGTTTAGCCGTCTGAAAGTTACGAGAAATAAAAGTCAGGATTAAAAACCGAATGTTAGTAGAAATTCTCGAGTGGGGTATCAAATGAAAGGGCATGATTGGTACATTACAAATATGTTAGAAATCGGTTTAGCCGTCTGAAAGTTATGGGGGATAAAAGTTAGGATTAATACTTGTGACATTTAATGTAGTATGAACATCACCGCGTATCGACTTGTAAGCGAGTTCTTGATTTTTAGATCTAAGAAGCAAAGATATTCGTAACAAAGAAATAATTATAGAAATTTAGAAGATAGTAAATAAATTTTATGACGACCTAGTTGGCAAAATAGCCGTGCCAGACTGCCAAACCTAGGGTTGCGGGTTCGATTCCCACCTCATTCAAGTATTTATGCTTAGATATTTGTCTGTGGTCTGGTTGTTTCTATGTATTATAAGTATATATTTACAAAAAAAAAGTATATAAGTAGTACTTATATCCGTTGTCTAGCACCCATAACACAAGTGTAGTTACTTGGGGCTAGATGGCGATGTGTGGAATGTCCTGCAATATTTATTTATTATCAAACATTAAGGTAAGGTAGGACCTGAAAACCCCTATCTCATTCCCACGATTCCGTACTCTAACTCACTCTACCCAACAAACACCCACATGACATTTCTGGCACAAATCTCGTTATCTAACTACCAAGCAAAATTCTATCTTATTTGACTCCACTTTAAGCATATTTTCCTTTGTATATCAGTTATCTAATATCAAAACAGTGACGTATGGATTCTATTATATTATGCAATTATTATTAGATTCTTCTTGTTTACACACCCCCGAGGAAAGACGTGGTTTGTTATCATTTTGATATTTATTGAATGTCGTAGTAAAACATTTATTTTAAGTATTGTTTTAACAGATATATTGATAAACACGTTATTGTACCATTAACATACAAAAAAACTGGCCAAGTGCGAGTTAGACTCGCGCATTAAAAGTTCTTTAGTATGGGAAACCCATTTCTTTTTTTGTTTATTTTAGTATTTGTTATAGCGGCAACAGACATACATAATCTGTGAAAATTTCAACTCTCTAGCTATCACGGTTCATGAGATACAGCCTGGTGACAGACAGACGCACAGACAGACAGCGGAGTCTTAGTAATAAGGACCCGTTTTTGCCCTTTGGGTACGGAATCTTAGAAAATGATTACATATAAGTACCTAAAATACTAAAAAACAAAAAAAATATATAGAAAAATATAGAGTGCCTTAGTGCGATCTCTTCCAAGCAACTTGTTTATCGAGGCAGCTCGAATAGAAATGGCAGCTTTGGAGTTCACTTATTATCCGACTTCGGCGAAGCCAAAAGGGAGGGTTATGTTTTTTTAGAACTAAAATCACTTGTAGGCTACCCATTTCGCCAGGTCGTTGAACGTGTGTGTCTAGATGCGCTAATGAAGAGGTAGCAAACACATAATTCGTATCGAATTTCTAGCTATTATAGTAATTTTCCAATACAATAACCCAATTAGAAGAACAAACAGAGATTTATTGGTCCGTTAATATTTATTGATGCGTAATTCGTGTACAAATAATTAATGTGTTAACTTATCATTTATGTCGTTGTTTGTCTCCTTATTTGATCAGTTACAAAGTATTTCCTTAGGTTTGTTGGCCAAGTTTAAAAATTGATAAGGACAGAAATAGGTATCTCGTTTAATTTCGACTAATTCTTGGGCAGCATTTTATACCTAGTATTTACAGGAAGATTTTTTTACAATTGCCTTCAGTGAAATATCTTAAACCATACAGGTAGCGAATTATAAGCGAAAATTTGTAAAACGAGTTGCGTGCCTTGTAAAATTTACCCCATATATACTAGCTTTTGGCCGCGACTTCGTCCGTGTAAAAGTCAAAAATGGACCAAGGAATCACGTTGTCCCATACAAACTTTGCCCCCCTTTTCACCCCCTTAGGAGTAAAATTTTGAAAAATCCTTTCTTATCGGATGCCTGCGTCACACAAAGAACACACCTTCGAAGTTTCAGTTATCTACGATCAGCGGTTTAGGCTGTGCGTTGATCCGTCAGTCAGTCAGTCATTCAGGACAAAGAATTTTATATGTGTAGATCACTATTTATCCCAATGGTATATGAAATTTCTGAAAGGAGTTGCATGCCATGTAAACTTCACCCTGTAGGTATATACTTAGGTCAGAGTTTGACCACTATCTCACCCAATGGTAAATGATTCTAGCAGTACGTTTATCTAGAAGATACATTCGTGACTTAAAGATCCCCAAATAAGCAAGGGCCTTCGAGAAACGCGAGTAAAAGCAGGAAGATGAATCGATAACATTTCCGACTCATCTTGCTCTTGTGGCAGCACCTGCCTTAGTATAAACAGCTTTTACAAAAGAATATTAAAATTATCACTAACATTCGATCCCACTTACAATCAGTACGACAAACTATATGACCAAACCACTAGGATATGACCAATCTCTTAAGTTAGTGACTGCGCAGCAGGGCTTATGTGAAAATCAATCCACTCACACCGCTCATCAAGCTTGTAGGTGTTCACCATTGCAATTGGCATCCACTTTCATTTTCCTGACATGACGTCTAAGCGTCTTGAACTTTCTTTTCTCGGTTAATGATAATATCGGAACAGATGTAACAAAATGCTTACAGCATGAACTGTAACATGACTATATTGTACGCAGAAACTCTGACAATCTCAAACACTTGATGGTAAAGGAAAGGTTGTAAAGGGTCACAACGGTGAAGCCCCATACGATGAACTGACCTTAGTATCCGCACAACTAAATATTTTACACGGCTTTCCTGACAACCAATAGAGACCATTATAGTAAAAAGGTTCATCCAGAAAAGTCCTGATCCTCGGCATTAAAGAAACCAGGAGAAGCTCTTAAAATCAATTTGAGTAAAAATATTTTCTAGAACTGCTTTTAAACCCCATTGAACCATAAACACCAATGGAGGAAGACAGTAGACAATAGACTACACCGGAACCGCTTTTCAACCAAAAAAGAACTGGCGCTTTCCTCACAAAATTAGCGCGTAATTGCAAACTATCTACTGCCAATACAATAAGGAATCCGACACGGAAATCTATCTAAAATGTAGTAAATAGGAACAAACTTGGCATTAAGAGGAGGTAGTAATCAACGTCTTATAATTGTTTGACTCTTACTTCCGTGAAGTTTCAAAATCATTGTTCTGAATTTCGTGAGTCATTTTGTTTTTTTTGGTGAACTCCAGAGTTGTAGGAACATGGAATCTTACAAGTATCTTCTACAGTTCCTTATTACAGTGTGGTATATGTATGTGTTTGGTACTCCTTCACGCAAAAACTACTGAACCGATTGCAATGAAACCCGGGATTTAGATAGCTGGAGCCTTTTATCCCGATATTCCTACAGGATCGGGACAAACGCGGGTGAAATTGCGGCTACTTGTGTTACATAAAGATTTTCACAGTATGAATACTTACGTAACATGGAACGATACAAGTAAATCTCTCGGAATAACAATTTTGTTCTGTAAAACACATAATTTTAAAATGTATTGTTTTATTCATACATAGCAATGACATGTAGAAAGCTTTTCTTGGCAGTGGAATACCTAATGGTACAAACATTGTCGACACTGTCGTGACTCAATATTATTGTGATAAACATTATTTTACTAGCTATACACTTTATAACAAACAGGTAGGATTAGCAACATCCTCTTTCCTAACATTCGTTACACGTTATGTCGCATTTGAGACGTTACATACGTTATTGGCAAGTGACTCCCTACTCTTCTGACCAATTACTTGCAGAGAAAATTATATCTAGCCAAATGGATTTTCGTCTCTATTAGATAACAATGTATATTGCACGTTTTTACGTTTAACAATTCCTGTGATAAACAGACAAAATATTGACTGTTGTTTTTCATCTAAAACATTTAATTCCGTTAATAAAAATGTTTGGCGTCTCTTCAAAAGCTTGTTTTTCACTATTTACGACTCTTTTAGTAGTTCTTTTTGACGCTCATTTGCTGAAAATGCAGTAATTCAATACTCTGGCTCACTTTTATGACATTTAAAGCTCAAATACACTAGGGTATAAACAGAGCAACATGTTACCAAACATGTTGCTCGACAACTGCGTGAATGTCCCGAGAGACAATGACGTGGAACATTTTGTAACAAATGGTATAGATATGTGATGAGGAGAGTGACGGGTATAAACGTAGAGGAATCGAAGAGGACGAACTAAGAAAAGACGGATGGACTGCGTGGGACAACACACGAGAGAGATAGATGTGAACGGTGAGATGACGATTAATACAAGTGAATGGAAGAAGACATAATGCGGCGACACCAAATTGAGATAAGGGCAGGCAGAAGAAGACTTGGTAACAAATGACGCGGCACTGATGTCGGACACGTGCGAGCTTGAAAAACTTGTTGCAGCAACACGTAGATTAAGTGTTGCGCGTCATGTTGCCGGACAAAATGTTCCCTAATGTAACCGGGGCTTTAACGTTAAACAATAACTAAATTTTCACTTAGTAGCATTTCTGAGCGCAGCGTAACGGGTAGTAAAATTTGAGTATTTACGATGGATGCACTTCGTACCTAATCATACCTACTTTTATATAAATAGTACCTAGCGTATTTGGCATTGTTATTCATGAAGCTATTTCTATTAGTTTTAAGTCCGACTGCACTCTAGGACATAATTTTCCAACTATCTTAATAGACTTTAAAACTATCCCAAAAAACAGTGTAATATTGGAGGTTAATTAAAATGACTCCTTCATTTAAAGGGATAATTTTAAAGCCCAATAAAAATAGTAAGTAGCTGGTCTTCTTCTTCGTATCGATAGCACAAATTAAAGGGGAATCGATTAAGTAGGGTCAGATCGGCCCACTCCAGTATGCTGCCAGGTCTTTAGCGTTGTTATCAGCCAATGTACAGATATTAGGGCTGGAGACAGGTCAAGAGGTAGCTGGTTACAGATGTGCAAATGTAAAATCAAGTAGCATATAACTTCGCAAAATATCTTTAAAAGGAATTCCGAACATTCACAATATAAGGGAGTATTTTATACGAACGCAAAAAAATTGGCATGAACGACAGACAATTAACATCTTTTGGCTGCAATAAATTTTGGCTGCCCCTTGGGTAGAAACAAAGATAATTAGCGCCATCTAGTGAGTGATTTGTAGTTTAGAAAACAAAAATATTTACTTTATTTGTTTTTAGTATTTGTTGTTATAGCGGCAACAGAAATACATCATCTCTGAAAATTTCAACTGTCTAACTTTCACGGTTCATGAGATACAGCCTAGTGACAAACAGACGGATGGACAGACAGACTGTGGAGTCTTAGTAATAGGGTATTATATTTGTTAATAATAAAAATAATATAATTTAAGAAAAATAAATGAATAAAAATAATACTATTATAACATAAAAAAAAAATACAATACCTTCACTAATTAATCGAAAGGAACTTCGTTACATCTAGGTGTCCCTTGACACCTCTTAAGTTTTTTTTCTGTTTTTAGTATTTTTTACCCTTTGGGTACAGAACCCTAATAAGGGATTTCCACGAAGACTTATATTGCTGGATTAGTAAGGACACGATGTTTTCCCTTCCCTCACCGTAAGAGCAATGCCAATTTTATTAGCGCACATTTAAGAGGAGAGGGTACCGGGCGCTCTCTCCATACAAACATAGTCGACTGTTTCCTCCCTGGATAATGACACTATCACAAATATTTTTGTTGCATAAAACTTACGTCATGGCAGTTATAGCTTTGGCGAGACCGGTACCCTTTCACCTTAATTTTTTTTTGCTAGGCGGGCTAACATCGATTAATTATAAAAATCAAAAATGCTAAATCAACTGAAATTTAAAAAAAAAAACAATGTTCGAATGATTTATAAACGTTGAATGAACGAGTTAATGAATGATTATGACTGACTATATGTTATGTACGCTGTTGTATATATATTGTTAATACATAGCTACGCGATAGGTACTTACCGTGTCCGTAACATGACATCGATTGACTTAAGTGCATTGCATCATCCTCGATTAAATGATTAAACCAATACTAACTAACATTACCTACTAGCAACTGCGGTTTTACCCGCGTAAGTCCCGATCCCGTGGGGATATCGGGGTAAAAAGAGCCTATATTACTCCTAATTAATCAATGTATCTTTGTACCAAGTTTCATTGAAATCGGTCCAGTAGTTTCAGAGTATATTCGTTACAAACAAAAAACCTTTTCTATATAACCAGCTGTGCCTATAGATTTTACCCACGTTACTGTATCTATAAAATTGATATGAATTTCCTAAAAACAGAATACATAATCAGTATTTTAACCCCTATTATATAGAGGTTGAATTTTCGAAAATTCTTTCTTAGGGTGAAAGGGTACCGGCGCTCTCTCCATACAAACGTAGTCCATACAACGTAGTACTGTTTCCTCCCTAGATAATGACACTAGCACAAATATTTTTGTGCCATAAAACCTATATCTGCCATGACTATGCCCCTATGTTTTGGTTTTTTTCATTTTCTAATTATAATGGAAATTAAGATTTAAAAAACAAAAAAAATGTAGGGGCATGGTCATGGCAATAATAAGTTTTATGCAATAAAAATATTTGCTCTATAATAAATCTTAATTTCTATGATAATTAGAAAATGAAAAAAATGAACAAAACATAGGCAACAAAAATATTTGTGCCAGTGTCATTATCCAGGGAGAAAACAGTCGCCTACGTTTGTATGGAGAGAGCCCCTGGTACCCTTTCCTCTTAATACCCTCGTAAGTTCTAAAAGCAACCCCCATGCGAAGTTTCAGACTCGTACCTCTTGTAGTTTCAGACATTTCTTATTGAGTATTTTTACCCGACTGCAAGGAAAGGGTTTACTATTATTGTACCTACCATTAAAGCTGAATCAGTTCTTTTCCATCCAAAGGTTGCCAGGAAGAAATCGCTTTCAGCGATAAGGCCATCCATTTGTGCAATTTATACTTTCTAGCTATTACTTGACTTGTGTATATAGTGTTCTGTTTCTTCCTGTGTTGTACGAATAAAGTTATCTATCTATCTACCTAATTCTTACCTAACCTTACAATAAATTGTAAATTATTTGATTAAATTTATAAATTATTTGATTTGACTTATTATCTATATATTATAATCTACTTTATAATCAAAGTTGACATCTACAGACAAAGATTTTTTTTTAATGTACCTACCTATGAGATTTTTTTATATTTTTTTGACCATTTGTAATTCACACTCTATTAATATAAGAAAATGTTTGTGTGCTTATTAAGGCGAGGTCTAGTGGACTATCAACATCTTTAAGAACTTTGTTATTTAATTATCCTAGACTTATAAACAATAAATGATTTGATTTGATTTGAATAATTGTTTTTGAACTAATTTATCACCAAAATCGGTTCAGTAGTTTATGACCTAAGAAGGCCGTAAGTAAGTTAACAATAAGTAAGTAAGGAACATACCTTCCCCTCATACAATTTAAAAGTTGCACTATTATCTATTACTAGCTGTCTAGTCCCGATCCCGTGGGAATATCAAAATGAAAAGTAACCTCCTTATGCCTTCCTCGATAAATGGACTACTCAACATAAAAATATTTTTTTAATACGAACCAGTAGTTCTTGAGATTAGCAAACAAATAGCAAACAAACAAACTCTTCAGCTTTACAATATTAGTATAGATTAAAACGAGAAGAAAAAATTGCACTCAAGGGTTATTGAATAGATCTCGCGGTGTGGGGCGAGCGGGGAAAGAGGGGTAGCGTAAGGTGACATTACAACAGCAATGTCGCGCCCCACACGTGATGAATAGGCTGAAGATATATCTTACGATATCTACACGTTTCTGCCAAACACCTAAGATACTCCTTAGGGAAAGGATCGGTTATATTATGTTTTATCTACAGAAACATGGCGGCTTTTGATAGTCTATCCTATTTTTTTTAACGTTTGACTGCCATTGACAGCATAAAAACTTAGGTCAAAATTTCACCTCCTTTTTTTTAGGGTTCCGTAACCAAATGGTGAAATCGGGACCCTAATACTAAGACTTCGCTGTCCGTCCGTCTGTATGTCTGTTTCTCCTTAATTTCTGCCAACATTCAACACATATCTTACGATATCTACAAACTGTTTTTAATCTAGCCGCTCCTCGTTTCACCATGTAAGTATTTGTACCTAAAAGGTTACTATTATCCTCATACCAAGTTTCATCAAAATCGGTCCAGTACTTTAGAGAGATACTGACAAAAATAAATAAATGTTTTATCTTTATAACAATAAGATGGGGTATGACAATAATAAACGAAATTCCTTACAAACTCTGTTTAATGGTACCTAAAATAATTACATATTTTAGTGGAATATAAATTATGAGTAATAACTCATAGATGCTATTAAATTATTCTGTATCCATATCACTATCATCATCTGTATGATTTGGACAGGTTTCATCGTCCTCATCTCGTAAGTTTATTTGGAATTCGTTCATTGTCCCTTCGCTAAGGTGATCATTTGCTAAGTACTCTTCCTCAACTGTCTGTACATGGTTATCGCATTTTTGCCATTTCTCCGGCGGGTAACTAAAAAATAGCTCTTCGAGTGCTCGTTCTTTCTCCTCCATATTAGATTTAGCGTGTTTTTCTACCAGCACGCTCTTAATATCTCCCCATACTAACTGTATGGGATTTAATTCAGGATGATGTGGAGGTAAATAGACGACAGTTCGGCCTTGCTCCTTCAATATCGCGTCCATATTAAAGTCTTGCTTTGGTTTATTCTTTTTAATTAGTTCGAGCAAATCCTTTCTGTTCATTGATTCAGTGTATCCAATGTAGTTTCGGGCTAACCAATCTTGCATTTCGTCTTTAGACGAACATTTTGTCGGCGGTTTGTTTTCCTCCTTGTATGTCTTCCTCGGGTGATCCATAACTATTACTGAGTTAGGCGGTAGGGAAGGCAAAAGCTTTTCGCAAACCCATACAAAGTCGCTGAAATCTGGCTTTTCCTTATTTTCTTCACCCTTTACATTTGGTTTGAAAATGTTTATAGCGCCGTCGACAAATCCTGAATTTCCACCAGCATGTACGATGAGTAACCTGTTCCCTTTCTTAGCATCTCCATTATCATATTTTGAACCCGATCTCGAAGCTACAAAAGTTTTTTTCTCTGTGTCACTGACGAAAATTTCTTCTTTGAAAAATATAGGTCTGCCTTCTGTTCTATATTTCTTTATCTCTTTGATATATTTGATTCTTCGCTGAACAACTGTTTGATTTTCTACCATTAACTTCTTTTTATTCTCACAATCTTTGTATTGGAAACCTAAGTCTTTGAGCAACAGTCTCATGTATGTGTATCCACATTTAAGAATACCTTCATCCGCCAAAACTTTTCTAACTTTATTAATCGACGGTACTTCCTTTCTTAATCTGTAGAATTCTGTAACCTTTCTTCTTACAGCTCCTTTAGTAATTTCGTCAATTTCTATCCTCTTTTTCCTCACCTGTTTCCGCCTCGGAGGTGTTGTGAAATTCACGTTATCGCCCATAGCTTTACCCTCATTAACGATGCGTCGGACGCTTTGCTCTGACAATCCGGTAATCTTAGCAACTGTTTTATTTACGTTGATATCATCTCGATATTCAGCTGTAGTTGGATCTGCTTTTCTCGCTTTATAATATTGGACAGTTTTATATACTACGCTTTTAGTTTGGGGTGCAATCGGAGGACCCATCTTCGGTTGTGAATGTCGTGTGCGTTTGACTGGAAAAAAGCGGCCGGGTCGTGTGAACAGTATGACAGCGAGCGGCCAACTGAGGCCCCGCATCGATCGGCTCGCGTGACGTCACCGCTCCCCTCCCGCGTCTCTCACCCTCCCCTTCACCATCGCAGCTGCCAGTCAGGGACCTACTCAGTTATGCGCGGCGCAAGTCATAAAATAGTTTCGATTTGACTCAAATATTTTAGAGGTCCTGTAAAATACTATTTAACTTTGTATCTGTCATGCAACTATTATATTACTTAATTCAACTGAGTACACTACAGATTCCCTAAATGTCAGTGATAAAAAACAAAACAAAAACGAATTTAATCCGATAAAAACTTTGTAACTTGTATTATATTGTTTATTTTTTATTTCAATTTTATGTCATAACAACTTTTTTCAAGAGGCTATTACATAGTACAATGAAGCAATTAATACTTTGCAAATACCTACCTACACACAACAGTATAAAGCTGCACCCCGTAAATTCGCCCGCGTAATATATTTCTGTCCAATTTTCTAAATTTTTAAAAACCTATTAGATAACTTTAAAAAAATTGAAATCGGTATAGTTAAATTATGGCGTGAGCAAGGGAAATAGAGATTTATTTTTAGAATGCCGTACCCAAAGGGTAAAAATGGGACCCTATATTAAAATAACTCTGAAGAATCCGCGTAAATATTTTAAATAATAAAAATAAGAAAGTAAATACACCTCGCATAACTGAGTAGGTGCCTGCGCTCGAGACGTGGGGAGAACGGAAGGCGAACGGCTAGGGGAGGGGAGGGTGACGAAGCGAACCCATTATTATAATACTAGCTGCGCCACGCTGTGTTACCCTTGTAAAACTGAGCACACTGAGGCGTACCGGTTGAATTTTTGTAATGTTTGAGATTCTATGCGCCTTGCCACATAGACTCCGACCGGTTTTTACGAGGGTAACACAGCGTGGCGCAGCTAGTATTCCCGCCCCCGGATCGCTTCCGGTGCCGCCTCAAAATAAAAATAAAACATTTTAATAATATGTTATTCCAGAACTCAATCAATGACTTTAATTAGACAAGGACATACTATTATAAAAGAAGAACCAGCTATCTTCATGTTTTCATTGCAATCGGTGTAGTAGTTAGGAGTAACAAACATACAAACACCCAATTTTTCACATTAATTGGGTTTGGAATGTAGCTGTGTAAGTACCCTTTAGCTCAGGTAGTCAAGTCAGTTTGGTACTTAGTAGGATGGCAGTGTTGGCTTAGTGGTAGATACCTTGACTTTCATTCTGAAGGTCGTGGGTCCGAAAACCGGCCGGCCGTGCACCAATGTATTTTTTTAAGAAAAAATTATATGCGCGTTACGGTGAAGGAAAACATAGTGATGAAACCCGCAGCTTAGTTGGCTCCAGAAATATTGACTAGTAGGATGGCAGTTATGACCAGAGTTCAAATTAGTAATGTTAACCATTTTGACCTGTAATAAAAGAACTAACTATCTTCATGCCAAATTTCATCGCTATTGGTCCAGTAGTTTTTGCTTCAAAGAGTAACTAACATACTAACTTTCACATTAATTTTCTATAGTGGTTTATAGGATGTACCTGTAATATGTAGCCTTTAGCTCAGGTAGGCAGGCCAGTTTTGTACCACTTTGGTACTCGGTGGGTTGGTAGTTTTAACCAACTTCGAAAACTGAGGTTAACTATTTCGACCTGTAATTTAAATAGTTAATGCTATATAACTTTATTTCAACACTATATTGAGAACTTAGTTTACTATACTTAGTTTCGAACTTAGTTTAGTGTAATTCACCTATTTTAATAATATAAAAATAATATAAGAAGTTAGACACCCGTTATTTGGTCACAACAACACAAGGCTAGTTACTTAACTTGGAGCTTGATGGCGCTATGTACAATGTCCTGCAATATTTATTTATTTATTACTAGCTTTTATCCATTCATAGCGGATGGCTTACATCATAACAGTTATATGTTGACCATTTAAGCCCCGACCGTTCATTGGTCCAGCTGTGCAATGTGCATTGATATGAGTCAGTCAGTCAGGACTTTGAATTTTATATCTATAGATATAAAATTCATACCTTATTTAATAGTACAATCTAGAATAAACCCCTCAAGGTGAGTTGGATAAACAAACCTATTAATAGAAAAAAAAGTTTCTATAATATAGAAGTCTGTTAGATAAGTACCTAGTAGAACTTGTAGGTATAATTTTACTAAGCAAATATTATGACTGTCATTCTTGTGTTGTTTTGGAGCTCACCTTCTAACAAAGATATTATAGTTGCTTTATCTATCAGAATTGTATCATTTAATGAGACTTTTCAAGAACTTACAGCGGCTCGGTCCGTGATAATGCCTATATGGACTGTCAATTTTCATCAATAAAATACTACAAATAAAAATTGTTTATTGTGCCTAATGGTATATAAGTAAGTACCCCGGTGTTGGCTTAGTGGTAGATACCTCGACTTTCATTCTGAAGGTCGTGGGTTCGAATCCCGGCCGGCGCGCACCAATGTATTTTTCTTAAGACAAAATGTGCGCTAATTGACATTGCTCTTACGGTGAAGGAAAACAACGTGATGAAACCCGCGGCTTAGTTGGCTCCAGAAATATTGACAAGTTCTCTCCTCTGGACATGGTCGACTAAGCTGAGAAGGTAGTAGGTGCTGGGCAAGCCTACTCCATCCTCACGCAAAAAGGACCCAATTAAAAAGGGTCCAATGGCGGAAAACAGCCTGTATACAAGTACAAGTACCTCGACTTTTATTTCGAATGTTGTGGGTTGGAATCTCGGCCGACCATGCACAATTTTCTTATGAAAAATTGATGTATGCTAATTGACATTACTGTTACAGTGAAGGTTACATCACAATGAAAACATTGAAACTCGTGGCTTAGTTGGCTTCAGAAGAATTGCCAAGTTCTTTCACACACACACAGTTGACTTAGCGTAGATGGTAGTGCTGGGCAAGCCTACTCCATCCTCACGCAAAAAGGACCCAACTAAACAAGTCTATTTGTGGTACAAACAGCCCGTATACAAGTACAAGTTGGCCAGTCTTCGTTGAAGGCATAAGTTGTTATGTTTATTTCTATTTAAAGATGCAAGTAGATACTTTGTGCATCAAGAATGCAACCGGACAAGGTGTAGACTCTGTATTCAGTGAGTGAACAGTGAATTCACACTTCCATAAATGGATAAGTATCTTTAGTTAGGTTACTTGTCTTTAACTTAATCTGGTGGATTTCGTGTTTTTTGCGATTCTTTAATTTGAGAAGGTCAGGTGATTTATTGTGCAGATACCATCCTTCTTCCTATCATCGTCTTCCTTGTCTAACATGCACACGATGCAATCGGCTATCTTCGTTCCTACATCGGCGTTGAACGATGCCCACCACCATTTTTTATTGTACTACGAATTAATGTCTAAGCTAAGACGCACGCGCCGTTCTGGTGACAAATTGATTTAAGTGTTACGTGATTTTTCATAAACTTCAGCAAATAACTGTTCCGCTACTTGTGATTACCGGCAAATTTCCCGCATCGCATTTCCACGCCATGTAGGCATAGAACCCGATTCTAATGTATCTTTAATTGGTTTCTCTGATGCGAGTGAATCAGCATACGGTTGTGCCATATATTTGCATGTCGTAAACGGCAACCAACTTCCTATTGTTTCGCTTCTATGCTCAAAATCTCGGGTAGCTTCCGCTAAACCTAAAATTACTCTCGCTCGATTGGAACTGAACGGGATTTTATTGCTGTCAAGGCTTATGAAAGAAGTTCATAATACTATATCAACTAGACACAAAATTGGTAATATTTTCGCTTTCTCTGACTCAGAGGTCGCCCTATGTTGGTCGATTGCATCGCCACATAGATTCGACACTTATGTTGCCAACCGCATTTCTCAAATTCAGGCCAATTTATCACCTGAATATTTGTATCATGTACCCGGTGTACAGAACCCCGCGGACTGTGTGTCCCGCGGACTTACACCTTCGCAACTCATTCAATATGAATTATGGTTGAAAGGACCGTCTTGGCTTTCGTTGCCCATAGACGATTGGCCTATTAAACAATTTGTACCGAATAAGGCATCGCTACCTGAAGAAAAAACTGTTTCTCATGTCTCCAAAAATCCCGCTAATATTGATAATCCGCTATTGAATCTCGCTTCTCGCTGTTCCACATGGAACAAACTTATTCGCACGACTGTTTATGTACTCAGATTTATGAAAAAACTACCGCGAAACAATATTATTACCGCTGACGACTTAAACACGGCCGAGTTGGAAATAATACGAGCTGTGCAGTCTGTGAATTTTTCTGATGATATTAAAATCATTTGTAATGGACAATCTTGTTCCTCTAAATTGCTAAAATTTTATCCGTTTTTGTTCTGGTGACAAATTGATTTAAGTGTTACGTGATTTTTCATAAACTTCAGCAAATAACTGTTCCGCTACTTGTGATTACCGGCAAAGGACTTTAAAGGCGACCCGAAGAAGTACCAACTGGTAAGTGTGCATGTTCCCTACCTTCTCCCGTCGAGAAACAGCCATTTTCATCGTCCATTTTTTTACTGGTATTTTGCAAGTAGATTTACTTCCGTATGTCTCGTTGAAGAATCGCAGAAAATACAGTCCACTTAATAATCTAGCCTAAAGATTTCAAATCTACCTAAAACCAGCACTTTAAAATAATTTCCCGCACCCAAAAAGTGTGGAGTTTATTAGGCGCCTCCATCTTTTTTTTGGTCACTTCGAACCGAACTTTAAACTTTGATAATTATCCGCGCAATCAATAAGCCATTCTGGCCCAAAACTTCATATTTTAATTGTTAAATCACGTATATACGCACTTTCTTTAGTATTTTTCTCGTAACCGCAAGATCAGGCATATAACTATACGGGCGATGTGTTACGTAGATTAAATAGTTTGTCGGTTTGTTTTATATTTAACCGCATCGGCAGCTATTTTCTTTATTTTTCTGTTTATCTCCGCATCGCATCTACGTAGTACAACATATCGTGGTTATTCCTAATTATTGTGTCGTGTCATTGGATTCTGTACCTATTGAATACGTATTCACATTCCATAACTTGTTCGTTGTTCATTTAACCCGCTAGCTCGATCACAGACGCTGCGTCTTAGCATTTTATTAACGCACCGCTAATTTTACTTTGTTAACCGCTAATTTTTACTTCGCAACCCGCAAACTTACCTTAATCGTTTCATAACGCTTTAATTTCCCGCTGAATAATATTTACAATGGGTAAATCTAAGGGAGCGAGAAAAGATAGTGAGCCGTTTGTAGAAGGAACTTATGATGTTCATAAAAATCAACTCACTTTATACATTGTCAAACGCGATGTTATTTTTAAACGCTTGGAAACTATTTTCCACATTGCACAAAACACTGAACAAAACCCGCAAAACTATAAGGTATTTTGTGCAAATGCTTCCAATATCGATAAATTACGTAATGATTATCAGGATGTTTTGGATTCTTACAATATGTTAAATTTACAATTACACCCGAACTCAGATGTCGATTACGATTCATGGGCTTCATTTGAAGAAATGTACTGCTATATAAAACAAGTTTTACTCGATATTGAGAAAGTTAATGATCATAAATGTAACTTTCAATCGCAAACTTCTACTTATTCTAAACCTCGTCTTCCACCCATTGATTTGATGTCATTCAATGGAGACATCAAGAACTGGCCCTTGTTTTACCAACAATTTAAAAGTATGATTCACGATAACGCATCGCTTACTGATAGCGAAAGGGTATTCTACTTGGTAGGTAAATTGAGCGGCCAAGCGTCATGCGTGTGCGCAGGGCTGGCTCCCACCGCTGAAAATTATAATATCATTTGGGACTCACTCGTGCGGAAGTATGACGATCCTCGCTCACTCGCATGCGCTTATCTTAATCAGTTGTTACATTTTAAACCGCTAACAATCACTAGTTCAACCGGTCTAGATTCATTTATTAATAATTTTGATTCTTCTGTCGAAGCGCTAAAGCAATTAAAACTTACCGATTTAACTGATTTCATTTTTGTGCATTTGGCACTCCAAAAGTTAGATGCAGAGTCAATTAAATTATTCGAAATAACATATCGCAAAGAGAAAATACCTACATATCATAATTTAATTGAATTCATTAAAGAACAAAACAAAGTTTTATCTCGCTCTGTGACTAACAATAAAGTTGTTAATAATGTTCCGCAATTGCAAAATAAACACAGCCCTAAAGTTAAACCTTTTACGAAGTCTTTTGTTAATATGGACTTGGGGTCTGGTCCAAGTAATATAAGCGCTAGCGATAAATGTTCTTTGTGTAATAACAAACAACACGAACATTTATATTCGTGTCCTGCCTTTATGAAGTTAACCCCGCATGACCGATATACGTTTATTAAAAATAATAACTTTTGTAACAACTGTTTAAGTATCAGACATAAAACTTTTTCTTGTACCTCAAAACATAATTGTTCTCATTGTTCTATGCGACATCACTCATTATTGCATTTCAATGTTAAATCTAACAACTGTAATATTGGTGCAGTGATGTCCGGCCCCGCTACTATTTCACCCGCTATTATTTCACCCGCTATTGTTTCACCCGCTACCGCTCATGACACCGGCCGCAGTGCGCCGAGCAGTCATACTGCCGAGTGTTATACTCGTAATATTATTACCCGCCCCGCTACCGCTAATAGTTTACCGCATTCGTTTGAAAATAATGCATCGGTGTGTACAGTTTCTTACGATCGTGTTTATCGTTCTTCTCAAACAACTACTTTATTAGGAACCGCTAAAATTAAAGTTATTGATTGTTATAATCAGACTCACTACTTGAGATGCCTAGTGGATCCAGGCTCTCAGAGTGATTATATTTCTATTGAATGTTGTAAGCGATTATCGCTTTCCATTCGTAAACAAACCCGCTATACGGAGGTTCAAGGTATAGGAGGAGCTTCGCAAAAAATTATAGGTATTACCGCGCTCAAATTCTCGTCTCGCTTTGATAACAAGTGCGAATATTCTATAACGCCCATGATAGTGGACCGGATTACGTCACAGCTGCCCGACTCGCGCGTCGATGCGTCGGCTATACATTTTACAAATAACATTCCGCTCGCTGATGACGACTTTTCGAATCCTGGACCTATAGACATGCTTTTGGGTGTTAAACTGTATTGTGAAATTTTATTATCTGACAAAATTAAAAGCTCAGTTGATCATATGCCCTCCGCCTTTGAAACGACCTTAGGTTACCTACTTATGGGTGATGCTCCTATTGTTTCCCCGCAAACCGCTACTCGCACGTTGTGTGCTGTTACTTCTGACCCGCTACACCAGATTGTCGAGAAATTTTGGGAGGTTGAGGAATTGCCCTCGCGTAAGTTTTTAAGTCCAGACGATCAATTATGTGAAAACATTTATACTTCTACGACTGTTCGTAACGATGACGGTAGCTATTCCGTCGACCTACCATTTAAAGATGACCCCCAAAGGTTAGGCAATTCTTATTCAACCGCTAAAAAACGCTTTATACTTCTTGAAAAGAAGTTCGCTAAGGATCCAAATCTAAAATTAAAATATGATGAAATTTTTCGTGAATACTTAAATAAAGGTATTCTCTCACGCACCGCGCCTGAGGCTTGTGAGTCTCCAGGTTTTTATCTACCCCACCACCCTGTAGTGCGCGACGATAAATCGACTACTAAAGTTCGTCCCGTTCTAGATGGCAGCGCCAAGACTGACACAGGCCTGTCACTAAACGACATTTTGCACACTGGTTGCAATCTACAGGCTGATATTTTTCATATCCTTTTAAATGTCCGCATCTTTCGCATCGCCTTTTTTGCCGATGTGAAACATATGTATTTGTGTATTTACACTAAATCTCCGCACCGCCAATATCAACGTATTTTATACCGCTTTTGTAATACTGACCCGATCGAAGTTTTTGAGTTCACTCGCGTCACGTTTGGACTCAGATCTTCTCCTTTTTTGGCGCTCCGCACTTTACGTCAACTCGCTAGTGACGAACGGCACAATTGGCCGAACGCGGCTGCAGTTCTAGAAAGAGACATCTATATGGATGACCTGGCTTCTTCTGCTTCTTCTCTGAATGAATCAGTCAAGATAGCTCATGAGTTAATCCAACTTTTCAAATCTGGTGGGTTTGATTTGGTCAAATGGACCTCTAATTCACTCGAACTTCTCGAGCAAATACCTGAGTCACACCGGCAGTCTGAATTTATTTCCTTTGATGACGGAAGTACATTTAAGATTCTAGGTTTGCGCTGGTTACCTGCACAAGACACCTTTGTTTTTGAGATTTCGAGTCCGCCACTAATTTGTACTAAACGCGCTATTTTATCCGCTACCGCACGTCTGTACGATGTTTTAGGACTCGTCGGACCGATTATTCTTTACGCTAAATTAATTATAAAAGAACTTTGGCTTCTCAATCTTGATTGGGACGATGTGCCCCCCTCTCGCATTATTAAATTATGGCAACAATATTTATTTGAATTACCGCAAATTTCCCGCATCGCATTTCCACGCCATGTAGGCATAGAACCCGATTCTAATGTATCTTTAATTGGTTTCTCTGATGCGAGTGAATCAGCATACGGTTGTGCCATATATTTGCATGTCGTAAACGGCAACCAACTTCCTATTGTTTCGCTTCTATGCTCAAAATCTCGGGTAGCTTCCGCTAAACCTAAAATTACTCTCGCTCGATTGGAACTGAACGGGATTTTATTGCTGTCAAGGCTTATGAAAGAAGTTCATAATACTATATCAACTAGACACAAAATTGGTAATATTTTCGCTTTCTCTGACTCAGAGGTCGCCCTATGTTGGTCGATTGCATCGCCACATAGATTCGACACTTATGTTGCCAACCGCATTTCTCAAATTCAGGCCAATTTATCACCTGAATATTTGTATCATGTACCCGGTGTACAGAACCCCGCGGACTGTGTGTCCCGCGGACTTACACCTTCGCAACTCATTCAATATGAATTATGGTTGAAAGGACCGTCTTGGCTTTCGTTGCCCATAGACGATTGGCCTATTAAACAATTTGTACCGAATAAGGCATCGCTACCTGAAGAAAAAACTGTTTCTCATGTCTCCAAAAATCCCGCTAATATTGATAATCCGCTATTGAATCTCGCTTCTCGCTGTTCCACATGGAACAAACTTATTCGCACGACTGTTTATGTACTCAGATTTATGAAAAAACTACCGCGAAACAATATTATTACCGCTGACGACTTAAACACGGCCGAGTTGGAAATAATACGAGCTGTGCAGTCTGTGAATTTTTCTGATGATATTAAAATCATTTGTAATGGACAATCTTGTTCCTCTAAATTGCTAAAATTATATCCGTTTTTACATAATGGAATTCTACGCGTCGGAGGTCGCTTATCGAATTCGACACTAGATTACTCATCTAAACACCCGATTTTACTGCCCAAACACGGACGTATTGTTGAACTTTTAATTGATTCTTACCACCGCGATAATTGTCATGCTGGACCGCAACTTTTAATCGCTATTTTAAGGTCTAAATTTTGGATTATCTCCGCTAGGCGCATAGTTAGACAGCGCATACATAAATGTAATACTTGTTTTCGATTAAATCCAAAATCTAACTTCCCGCCAATGGCCGATTTGCCAAAGTGTAGGTTAGAACAATGCAAAGCGTTCTTACACACTGGCGTAGATTACGCAGGCCCGCTGTACATTACTCCTTATCGTAAACGCGGCGTTCGTAGTGTGAAGGCCTATCTATGCCTATTTATCTGTCTTGTGACGAAATCAGTTCATCTTGAACTTGTTTCTAGTTTAACTTCAGCTTCTTTTATAGATGCATTTAAACGTTTTATATCACGGCGAGGCCCATGTACTTTTTTATATAGTGATAATGGCACTAATTTTGTCGCATCTAAAGCTTATTTCAACGAACTTCATGAGTTCTTGCGATCTCACGATTATTATCAAACATTTAGTAATGAACTCGCGAAAAATCGCATTATTTGGCGAATGAATGTTCCTACGGGTAGCCATTTTGGAGGCATCTGGGAGGCGAATATAAAAAGCACTAAATCGCTATTATTTCGCATAATTGGAAAACAAATTCTTACCTTTGAGGAGATGTCGACCGTTCTTACTCAGATCGAAGCAGTATTGAACAGCCGACCTCTTTACCTATTAAGCTCAGACCCGTCGGAGCCGCTCGCGCTTACACCTTCGCATTTTTTGTCTACCACTCCGCTTGAGTATCTCCCTGCGGCTGACTTGACTGAAGAACGAACTAGTTTGTTAACACGCTTCTCTTTGATGGATTCGCTTGTTCAATCATATTGGAAACGTTTCAAATCGGAGTATTTACATAATTTGCAAATGCGTGAAAAATGGAATACACCGACGAATCCAATCAAAGTTGGCACCGTAGTTTTGCTAAATATTGATAACGCTCCACCCTTACAGTGGCCTTTAGGAATAATTACGAATGTTTATCCTGGTAAGGATGGAGTAACGCGTGTTGCGGAGGTAAAAACGAAAACTGGCGTGTATAAACGCCCAGTGGTGCGGCTTTGCCCGCTTCCGACTCAATAGTCATTTTTAGTTACTAACTTTTTTAGGTTTAGTTTCTTTTATTTTATTTTAGAATTTAATTCATATTTACTCGCACGATTTAAGTGCTACGCTCTGTAGTCCTATACTTATGGAGCGATTTCTTTCTCTACTTTGGTTTGAAGGGTTTCTTCAAGGCCGGGGGGATGGTGGATTTCGTGTTTTTTGCGATTCTTTAATTTGAGAAGGTCAGGTGATTTATTGTGCAGATACCATCCTTCTTCCTATCATCGTCTTCCTTGTCTAACATGCACACGATGCAATCGGCTATCTTCGTTCCTACATCGGCGTTGAACGATGCCCACCACCATTTTTTATTGTACTACGAATTAATGTCTAAGCTAAGACGCACGCGCCGTTCTGGTGACAAATTGATTTAAGTGTTACGTGATTTTTCATAAACTTCAGCAAATAACTGTTCCGCTACTTGTGATTACCGGCAAAGGACTTTAAAGGCGACCCGAAGAAGTACCAACTGGTAAGTGTGCATGTTCCCTACCTTCTCCCGTCGAGAAACAGCCATTTTCATCGTCCATTTTTTTACTGGTATTTTGCAAGTAGATTTACTTCCGTATGTCTCGTTGAAGAATCGCAGAAAATACAGTCCACTTAATAATCTAGCCTAAAGATTTCAAATCTACCTAAAACCAGCACTTTAAAATAATTTCCCGCACCCAAAAAGTGTGGAGTTTATTAGGCGCCTCCATAATCTATACATATAAAATGCTTTGTCCTGAATTACTGACTGACTGACGTATCAACACACAGCCTAAACCGCTTATCTTATAGACTTGAAACTTGGAAAATGTATTCTTTGTATGACAGACATCCGATAAAACTATTTTGTAAAATCAACTCCTACGCATACAAAGCCACGGGTAAAAGCTAGTCTTGATTATAATGACTTACTAAAGTTACATAAAACGGGATGTTTAGGTACTGTTTAAATAACTCTGTGACTTTAGAAATGAAAATAACCTTGTCAGTTAAAATTTTAAACAATATTTAGAGGAACATACATTGAAATACCTACTAAACACAATTCGTACCTTCGTACCTGCCGTTAATGTTTCTTTATTTATTTTAACTACAATCTCTGAAAACACCAAAAAAACTATTTCTAATCTACAAAAGTAAAAACAAACAAACAGAAAAACTCATGTGAATTGTAACGCGTCAAAATCGTGACATTGACGTTTTTGTGATATGACAAAATTAGAACTAAATTGAGTCGTATGATAATCCGGGTAAACGCATCAAAAGAATTTCCCACAGTGAATCGAAGAAGGAACCGTCCGCCAAATAATTTTATTTTTCTTGTTAATTTTACAACTAGGTACTTACTACAACTTTCATAAAGGATATAAAGCTGTCTATTATATTTATGTGGTTATTTAAGTTAACCATAAAGTAAGTAATTGTTATTTACACTGTTATCTGTTATGATAGTTTTAAAGCCATAAATAGATTTCAGTAATTTAGAATTAAATAATGTTATAAAGGTGAAATTTACAAAATATTTCAACGTCTGTATTTTTACAAAAACATTTATTTATAATTTTACCGGTAAGTAGGTCAAAATACTCTACTTTAACAATTTTATCCACATTCCCTAGTATCTTTAAATACAAATAAAACGAAACCCAGCCATTTAGTTTCGGGTCTTTGACCGTCCTTCAATATGAACCGTTCAATTGCACTACGTATAAATTCTCTGCAAACTATAAATACTTTAGAAAGTACGAGTAACTTGCAATGCATGCCTGTAGACAAGTAATGCGAGTGTCTAGATCTCCGCTGAGAATATAAATGCGATAGACGGTCTATTTGTGTCTATGTTTACAGCTCGACCGATACTGTTGAATTTGTATCAAGGAGATTTAAGCCATTTTTGACCTTAAGAGGAAAGGGTACTCCATACAAACGTAGTCGACTGTTTTCTCCCTGGATATTGCTACTAGAGCAAATATTTTTGTTGCATAAAACTTATAACTGCCGTGACCATGCTGCCCCTATGTTTCAATTTATTTTATTATTTTGTTTTTTAAATTTTAATTTCTGTGATAATTAGAAAATGAAAAAAACCAAAACATAGGGGCATAGTCATGACAGTTATTGGTTGTATGTCACAAAAATATTTGTGCTAGTGTCATTATCCAGGGAGGAAACAGTCGACTACGTTTGTATGGATAGAGCGCCAGTACCCTTTCACCTTAATCTCGTAAGAAAAGGCCAACTATGGCCAAAATGGTTAAAAGGTTATTTAAGCCCATGCTTTTTGTTCATTTTTTGCACTTTTAAGAAGAAAATAAATTAGAAAAAAGTAAGTTAGGATAAAAAAAACGAAATAATTAATTTCTCGTCTTTACATAGAGTATACCTTGGACTCGTCCTACATCCCTAAGGCCCACGTGGGACGAGTTTACCGTTACGGAGTAAGTTATTTTAAAATCTGGGGTGCAAAAAATGCTACTAATAAACCATAGCTCACAATTATGACAGTAAAATTAAACATAAGTAATTATAGTTGACACACGAGACTACAAGGTAGGTAGCCTGCCTCACGCACCTACTTGTCTCGCCAAGCCGCGGGGCGGGGCGCAGGATAGTATATTATAAAGAATATTATTAATATGCATCGTATTTCTACTACATTTGGCAGATGTAACAAAAACACCAATTTTAATGTGTTTAAGGTGATGTCGAACATAAGACTCGACAAATTCATTTCTTTTTGTTTTTCGTAAAGCACTTAGATAAACAAAAAAATAATGGATATTATGTATCCGCAGATTACAAAATAATGTTGCATTCGATTTCCTACTTCCAATAAACATAACCTGATTTTTTAAAGTTCGAATTTTCAAAACTCGTAGAACATAAGGCCCTATGTCCCAATTCCCCTAGACGTCTAGTCCCTTCGTTGGAATACATTACATAGTTATAATCCTTTCTCTAAGCATTCACCTTAATATTAATATTGCTGCCAGCGGACGGCTGCAACCGGGACTTGTGCCAACTTAATACATACGATCATTTCAAATCGTTCCCGAGCTTATGTCCTTCTAATATGACACTGCAGAAAGGTTTCGGACTCGATTCCTGTCGGCCCATTGCTTGGCTATTTCATCCTCGCAGGGGTGGAATTTCAAAAAAACCTTTCTTCGTGTATACCTCCTACACTTTACAAAGAACTCCCCCTCCAAATCTGTCTTATTCTACCAAAATCTTTGTTAACTTTTACGGCAAGCGTTACTATTTTCTAAATGATGAGCCACAATTTTAATTTATAGCCTCCAAATTGTTATCAATATGTCAACAGTACAGTAGTCAATATTGACCACTTGAGTTTGATTCGGTTTATCAGTTTGTAAAGCTGCTGTAGGTATTTGGGATTACGCCAAATAATCGGCGTACGCACTTTCTCACACGTACGCACAATACATCCCATGACCCTTCCTGAAATTCGTTTTGACGTGTAGATGTAGGTAGACGTCTTTAAAATCGTAAGGGTTCACTTCCAAAACACCAAATGTAACGTCATAGTTTGTAACGGATACTAGGAAAGAGGATGTAGCGAATCTAATCTCTCAAGGATTGGATTAGCTACATAAGTCAGAATATACTGCGATTGACTCCCTGATATGGTCTTCCAAATTTTTTATTTCTTTTCATTATTTATACTTTAAAAACAATGACATTTGGTGATAAAAAAATAACATTGAAAAAACAACCGAACAACTTATAAAAATTCAACATTCTAGGGTTCAACGTTATTGAAATCCAACATTTTTGGATTAAACATTTTGATGAATCATAAGAATTCAAATTTCTGGACCCTACAGCGATAAACTCCTTCAGGACCACTATGTTGAATTTGCAAACTCTTTGTATATCTTGATAATAAAGCACTATTGTCCCATTTGGGCCGTAATACTAAGTATGGGCCGAGTCCAAGGGTCACTTATTAAGTACCATATTTGTCTAAAATTCTAAGGTTTTTATTGTACATTATTGCTCGTGATGTTAACCAGTTATAAAATACTTGATGACTGGTTTTAATACGTTAGCCATGATAATAACAATAACAGTCTCGTGTTAAGTGTATGTTATTTATGACCATTAATGCGCTATTATAATATTTATCTATCATTGCGTTATTTCGATGTTATCATTAATTTCCTCTCATATAAATAGAACGCGCACATTACGCTGCGCTTCTAAGGTTATTATGTACCTACTCAGACGCGGTGTTAGCATAGCATAGTAGAGTTTTTGAAGTGAAAACTTCTTTAGCGGCGTTGAGCACTTTTTCTGTAATGGGTATAAAATCTTAAACTCGCGTCAGGACACGTGACCTGATCGAAAAAGCGTAAGACGGATGGAGAGTAGACAGCTATCCCCTCTCTACGGCGCGGCGAAAATGTATAATTATGGATGAAAGTTGATTTTTCGGAGAGATAAACTTTTTAATGTAAAATAATTGTAATAGTTTTAAAGTGTTAAATTTTTAATGTAATATAAATTGTCATGTTTGTGTACGATAGCGCAATAAATGAATATTGTATTCTACCACATAAATGATAGTACTTTTATACTGATAAAGCAATTGGTGCAAAATTATTCACTAACCATTTTTTTTACATTTTTAATGAAAACGGTTAAAGTTACAACCAAATTTTCAATGAGCAATATGATCTTCATCGAGGTAGATTAAGAGGTCTTCATGTACCTCGATGAAGACCTCTTCTTCTTCAAGTAGGTGCTTTGGCACGGGAAACGGTGGAACCAATCGCCATACGACTGGTTTCTACTTCTATATCTTATTATTTAAGTAAAAGCTGCATGCATGCCAAGTTTCATGCTTTCAGCCAGATGGGACCGTAAAAAGAGCTAAGGAAACCTCGATTAATGGATTTGGAGTAATGGATTTTCTCTTATTACTTTTTATTTTTGGTTTAGGTACGACTAAAAGTTACTTTACAAAAGTTGTAGATAATCTTTTAAGCAACAAAAAAATGTTAAGAGGAAAGGGTACCGGGGGCTCTCTCCATACAAACGTAGTCGACTGTTTTCTCCCTGGATAATGACACTAGAGCAAATATTTTTGCAGTATAAAACTTATAACTGCTATGACCATGCCCCTATGGTTTATGGCACAAAAATATTTGTGAAACAGTCGACTACGTTTGTATGGATAGAGCGCCGGTACCCTTTCACCTTAACTAATATTTTTAGTCAGACCTATAGTTTGTCAGGTAAACCATACTAAACAAGAATTGGGGCCCACCGTAGAGCTCTAAAATATATCGAAAGTGTTTATCTATACTTATATTATTATAAAGCTGAAGAGTTTGTTTGTTTGTTTGAACGCGCTAATCTCAGGAACTACTGGTTCGAATTGAAAAAATATTTTTGTGTTGGATAGTCCATTTATCGAGGAAGGCTATAGGCTACTTTTTATCCTGATATTCCCACGGGATCGGGAGTTACGCGGGTGAAACTGCGGAGCGCTGCTAGTGTGTTTGTATATCTCACACACTGCTACGTATGGACTATCGTCACGCCAACAATTAGGTTTACCCTCCACCTATAGAAGTATAACTTAAAAAATAAAATTGCGTCATCTGACAAATGCAACCCCAAATGTAACTTTTCAATGGACTAAAATCCTACTAATATTATAAATGTGAAAGTTTGTGTGTGTATGTTTGTTACTCCTTCACGCTAAAACTACTGAACCAATTGCAATTCGGTATGTAGATAGCTGTCTACATACCGAATTGCAATTAACATATAAGCTACTTTCTATCCCGATATTCCCATGGGATCGGGACTTACGCGGGTGAAACCGCGGGGCGCAGCTAGTAGTGATATAAAGCAAGCAATAAATTTGTCTATCTATTTGCCAATACAATTCTAAAATCACAATTACATCGTTCACAATGTCATTGACTTTCAATTATATTATTTGAGTAGGTACGTGCTACTCAATATTACCCATGTCAAAATAATTTAAATATGACGTAGAATTCAGTTCACCTACCATGAGTTTCAATATTATTCGATAAACATTAACGTTAAGGTGAAAGTGTACCGACGCTCTCTCCATACAAACGTAGTCGACTGTTTCCTCACTGGATAATGACACTAGCATAAATATTTTTGTGCCATAAAACCTATAACTATGCCCCTATGTTTTGATTTTTTCATTTTCTAATTATCATAGAAATTTAGATTAAAAAAAAAACAAAAAACTTAGGGGCATGATCATGGCAGTTATAAGTTTTATGCGACAAAAATATTTGTGCTCCCGTTCAACATGGAACGGACCCTGTGTGTAAAGAGACAAAGCTGTTTGTAGCCAATACGAAAAATTATTAAATACCTTTACACAGTCGATATTCGCATTAGCGGCCTATAGTTTGCTTCAGGGTCAAAATTAGTTAAAATAATTGATTTTTTATTATTTTAATCGATTTGATTTTTAAATTGTTAGCCATACCATCAGGCAGGTGTGATAGTGGTCAAACGCTGATCATTTGTAAAAAAATAAAACTTTAGAGGTGTCAAGGGACACTCGGATGGAAAGAAGTTCCTTTCGATAAATAATGAAGGAATTGTAATATATTTTTTTTTTAAGTTAAGTATAATATTTTTTTTTATTTTTTACAAATACAATGTAATATAAACTTAATCAGTAGGCTCAATTTTAGTAAACTGGCTTGTTTTCTATGAGGAGAGAGACAGAGAAGCACGCGCACGCCGCACGGCTTATAACTATAGGGAAAAGTGTCGTTACAACTTTTGGTCTTATTTTTTTCCGTCTAGCCCCCTTTCGCAACGCGCGATAAGGAACTTCGTTCCAAAAAAACAATGCCGCGCCGCAATACCCGTTGCTGACAGACGTCGAAGTTTGTCAAATACTTTCACATCTCGTGTTAAGGGTACAGACAGAAACGACTCACGCTTGATTGCACGTGCTCGTACACGTGTGCATGCTTTCTCGTTGAATAGCTATTTGTTCTCATTAAGGCGGTGAGTAGAATAAAAGAAAAGCTCTGGGACTTTAAGGGGAGAGAAATGAAAAAAGTTGCTATGACATTTCGGATCATTTGCGATATCCGCCTATTGATAGATTTTTTGTATAAAATTTCAAAAATCATTGTATGAAATTGGCAAGAGATGACACTTGCATACCATTTTTTTATTCTGTAACGCAAGACCACGTGACTTTTCGTTGGTTTAACTATGTCAATTTCATATAAAAAAATAGATTCCTTATATCGCTTATGGAAAGTAATCTTGTCCAAAAGGGACACGTCCTTATAGACATTTAAATCATAATTTCAGTTAAACTAAAGACCAAGGAGCAAATTGTCTGCAAAATGTCCTTAGAGCATTCCTTCAAGTAATTCCGGTGACGTAGCGCAGAGTAGCCAAAAAGCTATGTGATATCTTATAACACCGGCGAAGCGGCAAGGCGCCACCAGGCGGCTGTAGCGCCAGCCAGTACTTACCTACCTACGTCCACGCATAATGCCACGTGCTCTCTACGACCTTAAACTTAAGGTGCATATAGGAGCCAAACGCAAAATACCTGTCGCCGATAGCTAAAATCGTTAATTTTAAAGACAAAAATTTCGTTTCTAAGTGAAAGTATCTATACTAATATTATGAAGCTGAAGAGTTTGTTTGAACGCGTTAATCTCAGGAACTACTGGTTCTAATTGAAAAAACTATGTATGTGTTGGGTTGTCCATTTGTCGAGGAAGGCTATCTATGGCTAATTTGTTTTTCGAATTTCCACGCGATCGAGAGTAGGTACCTACGCGGCTGAAACCGCGGATCGCTACTTGTTTAAAATAAAGGTAAAAACGGGACTATATTACTAAGACTTCACTGTCCGTCCGTCTGTCAGTCTGTCTGTCTGTCACCATGCCGAGATAGGTTTAGAAATGACAAGGAAATTTCACCTTTAAATTAAATTAAAATCTAGGAAAGAGAAACATTTCCTACATTTTGTATACTTACTTAAAACAATTTTTCATACAATAAATCATCAAGTTTCATTATAGTCGCCAGGCATGTTGCGTTTGACCCCTGTATGCACCTTAATGGTTTTCAAGTTACTCAGCTAGTAGAAAATACACAGGCTAGATCCTTGAACACGTTAAGCGCTATGTGTATAGTTTATACTTTATTCACAAAGGTCTGAATTGTGAATAAGTCACTTGAGCTTAAAAATCACGATTTTTATTAAACCAATAAAAATTTCCATACATTTTCGACGGATTTATTTGGGATTTATTATAATTCTATTAATTTCTCTAGATATTCTATTCAAATACTATTCTCTAGATTCAAAAATATTTACAACACTGTGACTCCTCTGATGTGACTCCGTTAGGAACACTTTCCTACATTTTTAAAAGAAAGAGTTATGTTTGCAGGCATATCAATTGTATTTAATAAGCATTTTAGTGCGCTCACGATTTCGAACCGGGGAAAATTAGCGCTATAAGCGCTTTAGACGTAAAAATGACAGAAAAGCTATCCGCTACTGACTGGAGCAAAAAATGAACGTTATAGATGTCGACTGAAATTTTATTGAAAAGTTTTAGCATATGCCTATATGTAACCAGTATGTAACTATGCTACACCTATTGACCTGCCCCTCCAGCCCTAATAGCTATACGTAGGCTGACCTGATGTCAGCTAATAACAACACCAAAGACCTGACAGCACACTGGAGTGGGCGAATCTGACCGATTTCGTAGCGGGATGCCTACTATCGCACTGAGCCGAGTTTTTTTTAACTTTCATAGAATCTGTAGCACAAAGACAACATTATTAAAATATAGATAGATAGATAGGTAGATAAACACTTTATTTGTACAACACACAAAACATTGAAAATAACAAAAAGGATGAGAAAGCTTATTAACTACGAAATTGTACAAACATGCGACCTTATCGCTTAAAGCGATTTCTTCCAGGCAACCTTAGGATGGAGAAGGTCTGTTTAGCTTAACTGGTACGTCGATCATACTTTAAACTTATTTCCTTTTTTTTTATTTTACTTTAAATATCATATTTTAAATCGCACCATGCCTACTTTCGTCTAAAGACAACTAATGGTTACTTTAGAACATGAAGTCGCTGCATGCCAACTATTATCCCTCCCTAATCAATTCCCCAGAAGTGGGTCCCCTTAAAAGAATAATGTTAAAAATAAAATATTGTAAATTAATGTATTGGAAATAAAAGGCTATTTAATCAATTCCCCATTCATTTGTGCTATCGACAAAGAATATGTATTGGTTCTAATTTGAAAGTAGAACAAATAATAAAGTTGTTAATTTTATTACTACTCACAATTTCGTTAGAACAAAGATGATATCATCCAATGTGTCTGTATCGTGTTACAGCTATAAAATAATAACAAAGAATCGGGACACCACCTTGACACAGACAAATGATTAGACATAGATATGCACAGGGTGGTTTATTTGAGTAGGTCAGTAAAGACAGGCCCTAAGACCGTTCTCGTTGTAGCTACTAGGCAATGTTATTAGAAGAGCCTCCTTAATTTTAACTCTAACGCATGTTGGTATCTAAAAGTGCTTTGTTCCTTATTCGAAACCCCATATATTTACGTAATAAAAAATAATTCGAAAACATGCCACTGTTCTCAGTAAACTGTATTTAAAAAAGCAGATGTAAATTTTTGCTAATTTTTGAAAAATTTTAACGTAACCTTATTAAAAAATATATCCTTGCACTATAATATTTTTTATTGTTTCCATTTCGATAGTCTTTTTTTCTGTTTCGATCGTCTTTTGTTCATTTTTACGGTCGCCTTTTGTTTCCATTTCGACTCTTCCAAATCTAGTTCTATAAACCGAACGGATACGATAATTACTTGATCGGAACCCAGTTCAATACAAGGAAATTAAAATGCTCGATCGGAACCAGTAAATGAAAAGCCTCGTACTATAGACGGCCGAAGCGCTTTATTTGTACACCAGATGACTGGTAGAATGTAAGCACGCATACTAACCCTACTAACATCATACTTACATAAACTACATTTTCTTATATATAAAATTCTCATGTCACAATGTTCGTTCCCGTACTCCGAAACGGCTTGACCGATTCTCATGAAATTTTTTGAGCATATTGAGTAGGTCTGAGAATCGGCCAACATCTACTTTTTATTTTGTTTCCTTTAGTTTTTTTTTTATAAATGGCAAAACTACGTTTGCCGGGACAGCTAGTAATCAAATAAAATATTCTGATTCTAAAAAAAAGGTTGTCTTTAAAGTCGGTTTACGGACGATAATTTTACGTGATAACGTCATAAGAACTCTTTTGTAGTGTTGACATTATTGACTTCATTACGTTGCTATGGTAACGTGTCAATAACGTTTTTATGGTTACTTGTCAATAACGCATGACGTCACACTTTTTTGAGAGTTCAGGTCTTCGCCCATCTATAAGACGTTATCACGTCAAAAATAAGGGAAGCTTTCTTAAGAACGTACTCCCCATAGCTACAGCCGTTCTATACTGACCTACTTAAATTAACCACCCTGTATACATTATATAGTAGGTATCGATTCATATGACCTGGATAACCGAACTGCATTACGTATAATGAATATTGGTGCGATATCATGTTATTATCTTTTATCGTTAATGGAATGTTCCTAAATATTCGTTTGATAAGTTGATATTATTGCATTTTGTTAAGTGCATTTGGTATCTGCGCCCAGCAGGGCAAGCATGGGCCGAGGATAAAAAATATATCCACCCGTTATGTCCTCTGTCAAGGGAGAAAATTATTTTGTCCACCTGCCAAAGCACGGCAAAAGGGGAAAGCATAAGTATATCCCCACTAGAAGCGCTCCGCGGTTTTACCCGCGTAACTCCCGATCCCGTGGGAATATCGGGATAAAAAGTAGCCTATAACCTTCCTCGATAAATGGGCTATCCAACACAAAACGATTTTTTCAATTCGAACCAGTAGTTCCTAAAATTAGCGCGTTCAAACAAACAAACAAACTCTTCAGCTTTATAATATTAGTATAGATTTGACATAACACGTGGACATCTATTCCCCGCCTATAGCATGGGTACTTAGGGAAGACAATAGAGTAAAATTAAGTTAAACAAATGACATTGACAAGAATGACAAGCACAGATGTATAAAAAAACGAATTAATTAGGTTGATTTGCGACGACATTCTATGTACTCCGTGGTTTTCTTATAATAGCAATAATTACGGGGATAAGCTGGCTAAGCAGGTGGACAAAACTGACAGAGGGGAAGACTATTTTGTCCTTTCCCTGTGAATAGAATGTCTCCGGCCATGCTAGCCCTGTTGGGGTTTCACCCGTACTTTACCCCCGTATTCAACCCTATGAAACTGCATAGTGCGCATAGAGCCGCAAAAACCTATTCATGAACAACACTTGACAAGCGATCCTATGCGTGATAAAACGAATGCACAGCTAAGGTAGCAGGCGAGGTGTATTAGCCAACGCACAGTGTAAATGTTACATCAAAATGTTAAGTTATTAAAAGCTTTATGGTAAATAGGAGTTTGTTGGCCTACGGCTTGTAGGATGCTTTCAACATTTACACTGACATGAGGTGACGTAACGAGGGTTGCCCGTAGGACAAAGACTACGGCTTGTAGGATGCTTTCAACATTTACACTGACAGGAGGTGACGTAACGAGGGTCGCCCGTAGGACAAAGACCGGTTTGCTACAGCGTTTACAATCGTGGCACTCGGACAGACGGACAAGAAAGTGATTTTATAAGGGCTCCTTTATTTACCTTTTGTACGGAACCATAAAAAGGTATTATTATGTCTGTCTGTGATACTGTCTTATGTCCATAATAACAGAATAACTGGGAATCCCGGTCGGTATGGTTTCGGATCATGTGTGTGACATGGTCCATGAAACTCGTATATAACAACTACGGAACCCTAAAAACTACACTCCTGGTATCGCTTCAGTGTGCTCATAAGTCCCATGAATATTCGCTTCGTAATCCTATATTGCAGTGTGTCACCCTATTTCATTAATTTAAGCTTGTGGGGAAGCTTTTGTGAATGAATTAAAATTGCATTTCGACATATATGCGCTACCAGAATATAAAACCGGCCAAGTGCGAGTCAGATTGGCGCACAAAGGGTTCCGGACCATGTTGTATGGGATCCCTACTTAAATCTTTTTATTTTATTTAAGTAGGTATTTGTTGTTATAGCGGCAAAATAAATATATAATCTGTGAAAATTTCAACTGTCTAGCTATCACGGTTCATGAGATACAGCCTGGTGACAGACAGACGGACGGACAGACAGACAATGAAGTCTTAGTAATAGGGTCCCGTTTTTAACTTTAACCTTAAAAACCACCCTATCTTAAACAATGTAATAAAACAAAAGATTTGATTAGGCATTGATTTATTAACTCAAAATATAGTTATTGTTACATGCACTTATTCACCGGAATTTCCATCTTCTAATGTCTCCATCGCATCTTCACTAACTATTTCTTGTTTCACATTAAATGCTGGCAATACTGTTTTTAACCCTTCTTGCGTTCTACAGCCAAACATAGCTTCATAAGGACTACGATCGATGCCGCAGTGGTGAGCTCTATTCTTCTTAAACTGAATAAATTTTAACCCCTCCGACCATTTTGTAGTTTGATGCGTCTCCATCCACGTAAGAAGCATGTTTTCTATATTAGCTCTTTCTACTGGACCTTGTGATTGGCTATTAGAATCATATACAATTTTAAGTTCATTCCACATTTGGCTCATTGCGTTAATAACTTTATTAGCAAACTTTTCGCCATTATCACTATTTAAAAGGCATCGTGGTCCAAATATAGTGAAGATATCCAGCAAATGATACGCCACTTCTTCAACTTGCTCTGTTTTTAGTGGTCTGAGTATCACAAACTTTGTGAGGTGATCTTGATATATCATGATGAAGTTAAATTCACCGTCTGGTTTTGATTGCATGTCGACCAAATTAACTTGGCATCGTGAATTTAATTCACCAATTTGTATAGGTTTAATCTCTTTTTCTTTCTGCGAAACATTTTTATCAGTATTTATTTTTTCAGAGTGTACGTTTAATTTCTTTAGACATTGTTCACAGAGACTTAGATAAAGAACCACAAATTCTTTTGTAATATTTTTATACTTCTGTTTAAGCTCTTTCATCATTTTGTTTCTGCCTCCATGTCCGATAGAAACGTGTGTTAAATGAATAATATCGAAAGTTTCTTCCAAAAAACAGTAATATCTAATTGGTTCTGTTTCATTTTGCACTGGGACGATTAACCTTTGGACTGTTCCGATCGTTACAATGTCGTATCTGGACAACCGTTGATAATCTTCAGGTGTCTTGTGTGCTGTCTTCTCTTTAGCAACTTTAACTTTATACAAAAACGAATAGTACTCATCGAGGGTAAACAATTGCGTGTTTTTTCCTTTTGCTAATTTTATTCTATACATTTCTTCGTTAAAACGTGTTTTCATTGAAGATTCCTCCATATTGTGCGGAATTTGTAAACAAAGCAAACGCGTGTTGCCGCTCTTAAATATGAACGCGTACTAACCTTTCATGAGCCCCTCCCTCATGCCTCATCTCACCGCCGCCGCCGCCCCATTAATTAATCACGTCGCCCGCTAGCAGTAGATCATTATTCATAATGCCCCGGTCCAATCGATAAATTAAAACCATTTCCAAAGACATTCCACCATTAATAATACGAACCCGTTATCGTAATAAATCAAAATGCCAGACGTTCTTGGTCATTATTCTTAATGACCGGTCCGGTTAGTAACCCGTAGCAGATGTAACATAAAATTAAGTTTTTAACGTGAAACATCTTCAAAATCTGTTGGTAAAACCAAATGTAACGCATATCAACGTCATAACGTGTAACGGATGTAAAGGAAGAGGATGTGACTAACCTCTTTGTCTTTACTTTCTAACGGAAAGTTCGAATAAGCTACATCGGTGATTTTTGATGTGAGATGAGATGTTTCACCAACTCCACTGCGGCTGCGTCCCTGATTTTTAATGTATTGATTGTAAAGGATCTATACCATAACTTGAAGTAATTTAGAGGAACTGTGGCATGCCCTAATAGTGGATCCACACCACAGTAAGTCCATTTTTTTTGTATAAAAGTAGGACTATAGGTAAATATAACAAAAACGACTTTTAAGCGTGGTCCCACCGCTGTCATATTTGGAAAAGTATTTTGAAGTCATTCGTATTGATAACCTCCTCCTTTTAACAAATCAAATCCTTCAACCTTTCATTGTAATTTCTGCAATTAACTGTATAATGATAATTAATTGTTGATAAATATAAATAAATATTAACTTAACATGTCATTTAGCTGGTAGATGTGCTCTCCCAAGGTGACACTATCATTTATGTCCTTAATTTAAAACTTTACATTGAAACAAAAACTCAAGTGACCTCTTTCATAGTAGTATTGTACTTTTAAATGGATCTTTACAGTAGATTTGAGTGAATACAGAGTTCTAAAAAATCTACTTTGCGATTAAGGATTATAGGAGACATAAAAGTGCAAAAAAATTCATCGATGCATTTTTACAGTGGATTTCAATGAAAATTGCCAATAATATTTTGTAAGTACCTGTTGTTCCCATAACGAAATAACGTCAATGGGAACAATAGGGATACATTTTAATTAATGTTATTGAGTTCCACTGTCCCCATAACAGGTACTTACACCGTCAATGTGGACAACAGACATAAATTGTATTTATTTTTATTACACCAGCAGCCATACACCCTAATTCCGATATAATTCTTAAATTATCAGCGAAATCTGGGCTCCAAAAAATCAAATCTGATATAGCTTGACTTTTCTATCACAGATAAGGACTTTACTCAAGACGCCCCAATCTTCTCCAACATAAAATACAGGAATTTGAGCTCTATTCCTTCGCGGCTTGAACTGTCTCTTAAACACAACCCTCAGGCAGGGATCGTTAAACCTAACGTCTAGGAAACGATGTCAAGGTTATATGAAGGGTACGACGGTTGGGCATGTCCTTCAACGTCTGTGACCTTTGATTTTCATTGCGAGATAGAGAGAGATTGTAAAGGGTAAATGGAAATAGGGCATGATCATAACATTTAGCTTTAAATATATAAATAGCTGTTGCCCGCGACTTCGTACGCATGGTGGTGGTTTGTTTTATTTACTAATACTTTGCTCTTGAATCACTCTATCTACTAAAAAAAACCGCATCAAAATTCTTGCGTAGTTTTAAAGATCTAAGCATACATAGGGACAGACAGCGGGAAGCGACTTTGTTTAAACTATGTAGTGATGTTTTTGCGATTTTGTTCGGGGTTGCCCGATTTCGATTAATCACGCAAGTAACTAAAAACCAAAACAACTGATATTTTTTTTGGAATTTGCATCTTTTGACTTAAAATTCTGGGTTCAAATCCTGGCAGACCGTTTTTCCTTAGGGATATTTTATGTGGGCTAGTTAAAATTGCTTTTACGCTAAAGGAAAACGTGATATTACCCGTCGCTCCATACGTATTGACAAGTTCGTTCTTTCTAGACACGGTCGACTAAGCTGAGAGGGTGGTATAGGTGCTGGACAAGCTCCATACATGTCCCAGGCAATACAGCGCCCTAAAAAGATGTGAATTAAAATCTGCTGACGATGATAAATTATCTAAATTAGTTGTAAAGGCCAATATTATGCTCAAACTCTTTTTCCAATGTTCAAGTGGACTCAATACGTGTATTTCGTCCTTGACCACCACATTTTAAATCCCAGTAAACCTTGAACTAGTTCCATTCCTACCGGTGCACATGCAGTGTTCTCAAATCTGATGCGAGGTCATACTCGTATCTTGTCAATTTTATTGCAAACAAACTACTGATGGGTATTTTTGGACGGGCTCGGTTGAAGTAAATAACAAACTTCAAGGGAACAAACTGTTAAAACTTCCTTAATTTTATAAAGCAAAATACTTTGTCTTTCTTAACGGATACAATTTGAAGGTCTTTAAATCACGAGTGAACGAGGTATCTTCAAAGAAAGCGTGGTATATCTTAGACCGCATCGTCACCTATCATCAGGCAGGTGTGATAGTGGTCAAGAAAGCGATGGAAATGCTTTATTCGGCATTTAAAATGTTTGTATTTTTTAAGGTTTTCGCGACTTGAACTCTTATAATAATTATATTTGAACGGATATATTCGCGTTTTTTATTTTTGTTTTAAACCTGACCTGTTTCGAGAACTTTGCAGATCCCATGGTCACAGAAACAAAGAAAAGCGCGAATAGATCCGTTCAAAGATTATTATAATTATTTAAAATGTTTTTCGATGGTTCAGTCATAACACCTGGTAACCATAAAAAAGCTGAAACATTTAACACGTTCTCTTTCACACAGAAATTCACAAATTATAGCGCGTTATGGTTGGTATGCCAGTTTACTTCCGATGTTACAAGAATAAATAAAATACAAATAAATATTCCAGGACATTCCACACATCGCCACCTAGCCCCAAGCTAAGTAACTAGACTTGTGTTATGGGTGCTAGACAACGGATATACTACTTTTATAATTTTCTTTTGTAATTATATACTTATAATACATAGAAACAACCAGACCACAGGCAAATATCTAAGCTTAATTACTTGTCTGAGGCGGGAATCGAACACGCAACCCTTTTTGGCAGTCCGGCATGGTGACTATTGTGCCGACTGGGTCGTCAAAGAAGAAGCGCCATCTTATGTTTTGTATTCCTAACAAATTCATAATTTTCAAGTAATATTAAGACGTATATAATTTCATCATGAAAGTGACTTCCTTATTCGATATAACGTTATGTAAATTGATTATATTCAGGAAGCGATTGAGTCTTGTGTTGTGTCGTATAATCATCTATCATTACCTGGTTATTGTATACTTTACTAGCTGCGCCCAGCTGTTTTACCCGCTTAAAAGGGGGGAATCAGTTTCCATAGTTATGTCATAAGGGTGACAAGTCTGGAGAGGTTGGGAACCACTGTCATTAGCCGTAGATCCTAAATTTTATTAATACAAACACAGTTATTTTTCTGTACTAGAAATTTGGGTTCGAAAAAGGAAAAGTTATTCTCTAGTTTTGGGAGAGCCCGAAGGGTTTCTTTAGGGTTCATGTGTAAAGAGATAAACCCGCGCATCCTCTTAAGTTAAGATCACCAAAGGTACTTGTTAAGATTCAACAAGTATATATTTATGGTATTTGCGTCTTGTTAAAGAAATGTGTTCGTTTTTATTTAACTAGTGTAGGTATATATACTATTTCTAAAGTAATATTATAAAGCTGAAGAGTTTGTTTATTTATTTTAACGCGCTAATCTCAAAAACTACTGGTTCAAATTGAAAAAATATTTTGGTGTTGGATAGTCCATTTATTGAGGAAGGCTTTATAGGCTACTTTTTATTTTAATATTCCCAGGGGATCGGGAGTTACACGGGTGAAACCGCGGGGCGCAGCTAATATTGAATAAAAAACACATACTTAGGTTAAGTATATTTTAAAAAGAGGGAGGTTCTCAATTCGACGCGTTTTTTTTCCATTTAAAAACAAAAACTTCGCACCAACTTTTCGTTAAATATTGTCACTGCCTATAACAAGAGCATAAGTAGATCAAAACCACGATAGTAATTTCAAGCACATTTATTTCGAAATTGGTTTCTGATTTGTTCTACTTTTCTTTCATAATATCATCATATTGCTAGCTTTCATATGTGAAAATATTGTTCGAATTGGCTGCGCGGGAGCGTTATACCGGAACTAAATTGTAACTAATGGGGTATGGAGGTAAATACATTGAAGTTTATTGGAATGGTATAGATTCTATAATATATTATGCCAGCTGTGCCCCGCGGTTTCACCGGCGTAAGTTAATCCCGTGGAAATATCAAAATAAAAAGTAGCCTATAGCCTTCCTCGGAAAATGGACTATCCAACACAAAAATATTTTTTCAATTCGAACCGGTAGTTCCTGAGATTTTCGCGTTCAAACAAACAAACAAACACTTCAGCTTTATAATATTAATATAGACTAGCTGCGCTCTGCGGTTTCCCCCGCGTAAGTCCCGATTACGTGGGAATATCAAAATGAAAAGTAGCCTATAGCCTTCCTCGAATAATGGACTATCCAACACAAAAATAGTTTGAACCAGTAGTTCCTGAGATTAGCGCGTTTAAATAACTCTTCAGCTTTATAATATTATTATTATGGATGAAAGAGAAAAATACTCATCAGGAAATCTTTGAAACTACAAGAGGTAAGTACCTACGTGTCTGAAACTTCGCATTGGAAAAATTTTAAAACAGGCAGCTGTCTTTGGGAAGAATTTTTGGACATTTGCCGTCTAGAAAAAGGCAAAAAGAGCCGATAAAGTTTGTAGTTTAAAAAGGTTATATTTGGCCCCTGATGAAAAAGTTTGCCCAATTCAGTTCGAGGCTATCACAACTGGTAAGTGTTTCAACATTTCGAAAAAATGCATAGTTACGAAAAAATATTTAAGTTATTTACAAGGACTGTTTATACTAAAATACTTTTCTTTACCGTGCCAAAATAATTGTAGGCGTGTCGTGTGCATTGCTCGTCTAATTAATTACAATATTTATTAACTTGTTATTTATTTTATTTTAAGAACTATTGTATTTTTACTGCGCGCTTTCTCTATAAAATGGAACGTAGTTTTTTCTTATCGAATTAAGGAGATTACTTGAAGTAAGTAAATAAGAAAATAAAAATTGCATAACGGTGAATGCCTACGGAGCGCCATCTAGTCCAATTGTAAGCAACTAGGCTTGTGTTATGGTAGCCAGACAACGGATAAAATACTTATTTTTTGTGTTGGATAGTCCATTTATCGAGGAAGGCTATAGGCTACTTTTCATTTTGATATTTCCACGGAAGTGGGACTTACGTGGGTGAAACGACGGAGCGCAGCTAGTACATAATAGAAACATTCAAACCAGAACCAAAATCCTTTTTAAACAGTTGTAATAAAAAAAAATTATAAACAATTTTTGCTCACAGTTTATGCCATTATAATTTAATTATGTAGTACATAATATACCAGTCACAATAAATCATTATAATACGTATCAAAACACGTGAACATAGTGACACAAAGTCCCGCTCTATATTGCTAAAAATATCATCTTTGAACTGTTTTATCATTACCAATGTCAAGAACAGTAATTGTATTGAAGGTTGAATGGTATGGACGTGGTATCTGTTCCATTCTTTATTGAACAACGTCTTTATAGCTACACGATTAATATTACATAATTTGTATACCTACTTTAGAGTGTGCGCCAGTATGAATTTTCCATAGAAAATGTATTCACCTATTTATCCCTATATCCTACTAATATTATAAATGTGAAGTTTGTGTGCGTGTGTGTGTGTGTGTTTGTTACTCCTTCACGCTAACACTACTGGACCGATTGCGATGAAACTCGGTATCTAGATAGCTGGAGACCTAGATTAACACAAAGGCTACTTTTTATCCCGATATTCCCACGGGATCGAGATTTTCGCGGGTAAAACCGCGGGGCGCAGCTAGTCTTCTATACATATAAAATGCTTTGTCCTGATTAACTGACTGACTGACGGACGCACAGCCTAAACAGCTGATCGTAGAGACCAGAAACTTGGAGAATATGTTCTTTCCGAATAGTTCTAGTCCGAATAGGATTTTCCCCAATTCTACCCCTAAGGGGGTAAAAAGGGGGGCGGCAAAGTTTGTTTGGGACAACGTGACCATAGTCCCAAGTCACGGGCAAAAGCTAGTATTTATATAATTGTCTCGTGTCGCGGTGTTAGTTACTTATGTCCACCTAAAAGGCTGAACCGATTTGTATGAATTTTATTGTGTATATTCGTTAGGTCTGAGAATCTAACAACATCAGCTTTTTTTTAATGGCAAACAACGTTTGCTGAACAGCTTGTTAAATCTTCTATTATTTTCAGTAAATCGACTGAAAATCACGCTGCACGTTTTGTTGTGTAGCGGTTTTCGCTGAGTTGTACTTTTGCAACCACACAGAGTAATTTTCTTTGTTTTCTTATGTTAAAATAGTTTGATTCCCTTTAGTTACAAATAAACTAGTTTTCTTTCTTTAAATAAGAAATCAATTAATGTGTAGAGGTTTAATTATTAACGGAAGTTTTCCGAATTCATTTTTAAATGGGTCAGAGTTGTAATTAAAAATGATTGCTTTTTTATTTTTCGATTCTTAATCTAATTTGTTTAGTTACTTATGTGTCTAGAATGTTCCACATTAAATCAACAAGAGAAGTTTAATTCAATATAAGACTTCAACATTTCTTCACGACATTTTGTTAATCAATAAAAATAGTGTTGTGCTACGAAGTAAAACCGTTACGTTTTTAATTCGGCCAATGGCGTCACCCTATTTGATAATGGAACATTTTAAATTGGGGGCTCGGCTCCTGCGTTCTATATATAAATTTGACCGGTGAAAGCTAGCTGTTCTTACGTCGATAAAGCTGTGGGTAGCAAGTCACGCGGTATATCCCGTGGTGTAAAAAACACGTTTTTATTTCTTACTGTTATCGTAATGAAAGTATAAATAAGCTATGACAAAGAACTGTGCAATGCTGCCCAGTTTTACTAGATTAAGTCCCGATCCAATGTCAAGACGAATAGTATCTATTTATAGTGATATGGGACAAACTAAGAAGTTTTGGGATGTGGAACAAAACTTTAGGACAAACGAGGAATAAATCTCCCTGTGTTTAATTTAGTTTTCCTTTTGTTTCTACTTTGATCCTCTATTGGTTCCACTTTGATCGTCTTTTGTTTCCATTTCGATATACTTTTTGTTTCCACTTTGAGTTGGGAACACCATTTAGGGTTAAGTTACCTTCCGACGGTTTATCAATCAGAGGGCTGACCTGACAGGGCGACCAGAAAACTAACAATAGGTGAGCCTCAACAATCGCATTACTATTCGAGAATAGTTTTATAAATAGAACTTATATCAACAAATAAACAAACACTGCAAGTGTACAGGCCTCGACACAACAGCTCAATGCTGTCCTGTTCGTGCATAGGTATGCGCATGCGCATACATGTAGGATAACTATGGTATTGTATAACATTATATTACCGGCTTCAAAAAGGATGTTCTAAATTCGTTTTTTTATATGTTTGTGACCTCAGAACACCTCACAAAAAACTTATCAAACGATTTGGTTGATTTGAAAAACAAAATCACTGAAAATTCATTTTTTGCAATAAGCAAAACATGACTGAGCTCGTCATCCTATCGCTTATACTCGTAATTTGTTGTGTGCTGCTTGTGGAGCAACGAATTAATATATTTAGCAATAAATCTTATCAAAATCGGTTCAGCACTGCCAACGATATTCTAGCTAAAAGGTAATGACACTCTCTGTCAGTTCATCTTAAAATAATCGCAATTACATAACGATCAGGATTTTTTATGTAATCTGCACTTAATATTCTCAAATTATTACATACATAAATTATTAGCTGACTAAAAGGTACAATGAAGCCACTGCGACGGAGAGCACCTCGTTCCGACATTTTATTCTTTAAACAGACAGATCTACAGTTAATTTTATCAATGAAATGAATGAATACTAAGTCGATAAGGAGTAAACTAAATATTTTTTATATATTTTCACCATGTCCTAAGTTCTCCAAAGAAATGGTAACCCTATGTACTGACAGGCGCGGGCGCGGGCGTAACTACGATAATATTTTATAATGTCATTGACTGCAGTTTATCTCACTACACACATTATTTACTGTTTATTTTTAATTAATGTGATAATTAAAAAACAATTAAGTTCAAGATAAAACATATTTTTAGCGTCTGGGAAGTAGGAAATTTTTAAACCATTTAACACGATTAAAGAACCTATTCACTATAATTATGTAGTATATATATTTAATTTCTGAGTGGGGGTATTTTTTTTGGCGTCTTTTTAATTATTTTGTAATGATTATTATTTTAGTTTTTTTATTTTGTGTAATTTGATTTGATGTACTTATCTAATATTGAATTTGTGTGTTAATATTATGTAATTTTGTTAATTAATTGAATAAATTTCTATATATATATATATTTGTAATTTCAACACGAATTTCAAGACATGAATTCGAAATTAAATTAAATCAATCACTTTTAGACATTATTAATTACACGACTTATTATTATTATTAGACACGAATAATCTTAAAATTAACATTCAAAAAACACAAATAATAGAATTTCAAAGTTACAATCTGAAACCAATGAACCTTAATGTTAGTTATAGGAAGGTAATTTTATAAAACAAGTAGAATTTACTGAATTCTTAGGATTGATTATTGATCGAAATTGTAAATGGAAATTCGACATAGATTATATTTGCGATAAACTGGATAGATTTGCTTATGCAATTAAGAGATTTAGAGTAACTGTGTCAATGGTAGCAGCAATAACTGCATACCATGGATATGTGTCCTCTGTTCTGCTTTATGGGTTAATAATATGGGGTAATTCTGTTGACATTGAAAGGGCATTCCGTGTACAAAAAAAGTGTATCAGGGTAATTACTGGCGCTTGGTTTAGGGATAGTTGCATGCCTTTGTTTCAAAAACTTAATATATTGCCACTTCCCTGTATGTATATTAAGGAGTTGTGTCTGTTTGTTAGGGAACATTCACAGTACTTTCCACTGCACACAAAGACTGTGAAAAGGACTAGACGACCTAACAATCTGTACCCAACGGTCGCCTTCAAATTTATACAAAAAATGTACATATACAAGCGATCAAAGTGTACAATAAATTACTAGACACGATAAAGAGCCTTCCTTGCCTGCTTTTCAAAAAAAAGCTAACTAAATGGCTTTTGGACAAACGTTTTTACAGTGTGAATGAATTTTTAAATGAGAAATGAATTTAAAACTGACATTAACATTTTTCTTTTTTGACATTTATACTTAATATTGATTCCATTCTTTTTTTTTTTGACATTATATTTAATCGGACCTGGTGTAATGCTCAAATATTGTAAATCTCATTATAATTTATGATTAATGTACCTACCTATTGCTCAAGTCACTTTATATTATTTAAACATTGCATACCCAAATATTTGTACACCAGATGACTGGTAGAATGTAAGCACATACTAATCATACTAACATCATACTAACATCATACTTTTGTAAACTACATTCTAGACAAATAAAATATTCTGATTCTGATTCTGAACAAGTAAAAATTATTTATACAAAAAATTTAGTACTATTGGTTCCTGCAGCAGACCATAAATTGCAAGACCATAACTTACCTAACTAATCCGCGAAGAAAGTTTGTTCTATCGTTTGGAAAATGAAAGCTTATTTTCTGTGCCATTAAGTTTAATATCGAGTTGATATTTTGTGGAAAAGTGTGGGAGTTATGATAAAAGACGTGGTTTATAGTAAATATTAATGTTAACTTTCCTGAATTTATCATCGTTAGAGTTGTCTTGAGATATTTAATGATGACAACTTGAGAAGTGGAATAGCGATTATTTCATTTCATTAATGCAATGTTGTTTAAACACATACTTACCATTTGAGCTAAAACAAAAGTAAAAATAAGACTAATAAAACAAATTAAAAATTGAATCTTAATAATATCAATCAATTATGAATAAGTACGCTGTATGTAATCCTCTTAAGTAGTAAAAAAAATTAAATACGAAAATTGTTTTCAATTTAATTTTACATATCACTAAAAAAACAAGAATCAAGAAATCAAGACATTTATTGCGATCGAAATTCGAAATTCAATTGTCTATCTAAAACCAAAAATATCAATTTATGATAATTTCATTAATTTCGTTAGGATGATTTTTATCAAATAGGAAAATAAACTTAGCTGAATAAACCTTATTTTCAGATAACATATAAAAAATGTAAAATGTTTTCAGACAAATCCTATTGCTATTCTTAACATATTTTTTACGAATTCGTCCATTTTCCAATCACTGTTTTCTGAGTTGTGTTTTCTCTAGTTTTTGTTTAGATCTATAAGTAGATATCAATTGTTGCTTAACTTTAATACAAAGTCAGTAGACCGTGAAATTAAACAGCCAATAGTCTATTCTTATATAGGATTTTTTATAAATAAAACATTTTGTTATCGCAGTTTTTTCTGCTACTTGTTTTTTGCATATAAAGTAAAGTCGTAAATCAATGTATGACGCATGTTGATCATGTAAACATTTTTTAAACTGACCTTAAGAGGAAAGGGTACCGGCGCTCTCTCCATACAAACGTAGTCGACTGTTTCTTCCCTGGATAATGACACTAGCACAAATATTTTTGTTGCATAAAACTTATAACTGCCATGACCATGCCCCTATGTCTTATTTTTTAAATATATTTTGTTTTTACCTCTTACTTTCTATGATAATTCGAATTAAAAAAACCAAGACATAGGGGCATAGTAATAATAAGAGGTACAAAAATTCTGAAAGAAGACGCGTCCCTGTATTTGAAAAAAGTAAATTTGTATCATTTGATTTTTTGAAAAAGTCATTACCCTAACCAGGAATCGAACCTGTTAATTTTTCAAGATAGTTCAGCCGATTGAGATAAATCTTTTTGTGTTCAACGGGAGATGTCCATAAAAATTGTTGAGGATCTGATGAGAATCTTTGGAGTGATGAACAGAATTGCACCTCGAGCGTGCAGTAAATTGCTCAGTTTTCAAAATCTACCAGTAGAATCGACACCTTCTCATAACAAAAATCCCTAATTATTACGTGTTACAATTTGAAGAACTTAGTACCTTTTCCTGATATTGAGTGAAATTTTCATACACAGTCGTTTTGTAAAAACATTCTACACTAATATAATAAAGAATAAGATTTTTTATTTTGTTGTTTATAACGAATAGCCTCCGAATCTACTGAACCGATTTTGATGAAACTTGGTGTAAGGATACATTGATTCATTGGGAATAACATGGGCTTTTTTTTATCCTAATACTAGCTGCGCCCCGCGGTTTCACCCGCGTAAGTCCCGATCCCGTTGGAATTTCGAGATAAAAAGTAGCCTATGTGTTAATCCATGTCTCCAGTTATCTACATACCGAGTTTCATCGCAATCGGTCCAGTAGTTTTAGCGTGAAGGAGTAGGTAACACAGCAACCGACTTTTAACAAACTCATTTTTTACAAATCTTTCCCCTCCTTAAAATAGGACAATTGAAAATCCCTGAAACACGTCATCATTAATTTACTATAAGAAGATATAATTCTAATTTTCAAGTTTCTACCTTTAAAAAAAATCAAACCTTCATACAAACTTCCACCCCCCATTTGCCCCCCTTAGGGGTTGAATTTCGTAAAATCCCGTCTTATTGAGCACCTACGTCATAAAGGAACCCCCATGCAAAATTTGAGACTCCTACCACTTGTTGTTTCTGAGATTTCGTGATAAGTGAGTGAGTGATTTTCCCTTTTATATATATAGATTCCCACTGGATCGGAATGATTCTAATATATGTTTGGCCTAAAGACGTTTATATTTTGTACATTTATACCCTGATGCATTTTGTCATAATAATATGTATCTTTTCTACTTATTAAAAAACAAAATGTTCCTTTACAGGTGGTAGCCCGGCGATCAGACCTGAAACTAATCGTGACCTCAGCGACCATGGACAGCACCAAGTTCTCCACTTTCTTCGGCAACGTGCCCACATTCACCATCCCAGGACGTACCTTCCCTGTTGAGACCTTCTTCTCTAAGAACGTCTGTGAGGACTACGTCGATGGTGCTGTGAAACAGGTTTGTAAGATTGTATTAACTGCTAATTTTTTTTTGGTTTTTCGGCAACTAGATTACATATAAATTTGGAGTCTTTAAATATAGACTGAATGAGTAGGTTATAGGTATCTTATAAGCGAGCATGCTACTTCCTCGACCACATCGTCGCTTCCCATCAGGTGAGATGAGGTCAAATGCAAGCCTATTTTGTGTAAAAAGCTACACCTCTTTACTTGGTTCCTTTTTGCGTCAGGCTTGCCCAACACCTCTACTACCCTCTTAGCTTAGTCCACCGTATCCAGAGGAAAGAACCCGCCAATACTACTGGAGCCAATTAAACCGCGGGTTTTATCACGTTTTCTTTCACCGTAAGAGCAATGTTAACTAGCGCACATTTTTCGGTAAGAAAAATCCATTGGTGTACGACTACCTGAAATTTGAACCTATAACCATCGGAATGAAAGTCGAGGTAGCACCACTAGGCGAAAAACGCTTTACACTTAGACGTATTGAATTCGATTGTCCCAATTATTTCACCTTACAATAAACAATAGATCTAAACCTAGACTATCTATGGTTGAAGTCAACGAACCAGAGACCCCGACCGCGTTACTGCGGCGCCATTGATCTTACACCTACTAAACTTTGGATACGGTTCTTTTATTAACAAAATCTAGACCTAAAATCTATAATTTCAGTTTTATTTTATACTAATGATATGTCAGCGTTTAACCACTATCACACCAGGCTGATGGTAGGTACACTTTCCTAGAAGATTCCTATTCACTCGCGACTTGAAGATCTCCAAATAGGATACGTCAGGAAAGACATACGCAGGCAACTGATTCCATTCCCTTGCTCTATAATAGGAATAAGGAATGAGAAAGTAGAAAGCTTAATTAAATTAAATAAATAATACATGACATTGTTGACACCGCCAGCTAGCCCTTATAGAAGTTGCTAGGCTTTTTTTCTTATTTATACTTCTATGGTAATATTATAAAGAGAAAAACTTTTTTTGTTTGTAACGTATAGTCTCCAAAACTACTGGATTGATTTTAATGAAACTTGGTATGAGGATACATTGATTCATTGGGAATAACATAGGCTAGGATTTTTATCCCCACGCGATCGGGAGTTACGCAGTACACCTACAGAAACACTCAGACCAGAAACAACTATGTGTAGATAGATAGATAACTTTATTTGTACAATACCGAAAGAAACAAAACACGATAAACACAAAGTAAAGTAATAGCTAGAAATGTACGTAAAGTCGGCTGTATAATTGCAGCCCTCGGTAGAGTTTGAAAATTACTATTATTGGAATGTTTGCATTCTAATAATTTTTGTTTGATTAATTGATGAGTTAGAAAACTTTAAACTTCAACTAAAGCAAGTGTCTAGAATTTTGCTTGTGTTGAAAACATTCTTAACAGCCGTTTTGGAGCTCTACGGTGGGTCTGCAATTATGCTGCCGACCGTACATAAATACTTGTTTAAGACGGGAATCTAACCCACAACCTTCTATGTCACAGATAGGTGTTCGCCCATTGCGACTACCCCGCTGGGTATAGTCAGTCATATCCATTTAAATGTAATGCCTAAAGGCGTGTTTGTGTCTCACCCACCTATCGATTACATTCATAATTACTTCTACGGTTTGTATTACCGACTGTTGTTTATGAACAAGTGATATTACTATCAATAGTGGGTATTATATAGGTGAAAAACGTCTACAACTTTCAACTGTTCTAAATATGTTTTGTGCTTGCCCAATTAAATGTTTTTCTATTCTATTGTATTCATTGGTTTAATTCTGGTTGAATGGTGTATTCTAGTTTTGATGTACTTACTATTTTTAATCTTTTGACATATTGTATCCTTAAAAGCGCGGTAAAATTTATGCATAATCAAATTATACTTAGATCTGTTTATTTAAACTTTTGCTTTCAAATTTGAGGTTTCTTGTACGAGTATATTCAGCCCCAAGTATGGTGGGAGTTGGGAGTATGATTAAATAGTTCGAATTTCATCCGCTCCGTCAATTTGCCGAGTAAAATGTGTATAATTTCTTTGGTTATATTTTTTTTGTACCTTTTGTGTCCCACTGCTGGACAAAGGCCTCCCCTATTTCCCTCCATGTGTCCCGATGTCCAGCTAATTTTTATGACTACGGTTAAGCCAAAAGGGAGGGTTATGGCTACTCTGCATCGAATGCATTCAGATCGTCGCGCCATTGCTTTTTGGGTCTAGCCTGGAGACGCCTGCCGTCTTGAGGGACCCACTAGATGACTTTGTTTGTCCATCTATCTGCATGCATTTGGCACACGTGGCCAGCCTACTCCCACCTGTATTAGGTATGAAAATATTCAGATGTCGTGTTTGATCAAATGATTCTAACGAAAGCGTTGGATAAGGTAACACAAACATTTTAACATTAATACTCTTTATTATTTAATATACGTCCTTCCAAATTGTATATTAACCTTGTAATTGTTAAATTGCGTGTATCAAAAGTATATTTTTTTGTAATATAAGTACATAAGCCATGTTAATAGTGTTGTAAAGGTTATCGCAAGGACGCACTTTAGTGCCTGTGTTTTATTATAAGTTTGGTCGTAAGACACAGAAAAAAAGAGTTTTTTAAGCATGAAATAGTTCTCTTCCTATAGACCCGTGATAATAATTTCTTGATTTTAGTAAATGTTTTTGAAATACTAAGCATTATTTTATATTTAAAAGCAATATCTATAAATATAAAAATGAATCCCTATTCCCCTTTTCCTTTGTCACAGCATCACGCCAATGCGCTAATATGAAAGAAAAAATTAAGAGAGTTCTCCGCGGGTAAAGCGCAGCTATAGCTCTGAAATAAAGAATACTGCTTATTAAAAGTTCTGAAATTAAAAATACTGCTTATTATTTTCATGAACAATTACTAAAAACAATAAATTCCCTAGCGTCTATAGGAAAAGGATTATTACTTACTTCAAGAAAACCTATTTTTCTGTGTTGCGGGAAGACGGTTAAAGAAGAGTTGGAGGGATTGCATTGGGGAGGATATGGAAGAAAAGGGGTTTAACACGGAGTTGATGGGGAATAGAGTGGAGTGAAAAATAATGATGGATGAAGCCATGATGGGAAAACATAAGGAAGAATAAGTATTACATTAAATACCTCTATTTTTTCGTTGCAGGCTCTACAAATCCACCTTCAGCCCGATGAAGGAGATCTTTTAATATTTATGCCGGGTCAAGAAGATATTGAAGTCACATGTGAAGTAAGTCGAATGAGTCACTTGATAATAATCAAATATTGGCCTTATTTTTACATGTTTTTTAGTATCCAGTCCACTAGCAACCCATCACAATAGCCCATACGTAATATTGGACACATAATATTGGCCTTTACAACTAATCTAGATGATTTATACAGGCAGCGCCACCAACTTTAATTAATGCTATTCATGAGGACATGTATTATATGAAGTAGGCTTGTCTAGAACCTATACCATCCTCTCAGCATAGTCGACCATGTACGGAAAGAACTCGTCAATACGTCTGTAAGCTGGACGTCAACTAAGCCGCGGGTTTTTTCACGATGTTTTTTGACCATAACCTATAGCCCAAATAAAATCACTTTAAAATTATAAAAGCAGCGAATGGCATCTTTAGATATTTAACTAAAGTAAGAGAAAAGTTTCGATTTTAATAGATTTTAGGTTGTAATGAATTTGAGATTAATTGTTAAACTACTGACCCGATTTTATAGGACTTGGTATGATTATACATTAAAACGTGGAGATTAATATAGGCTATTTTTTATCCTGGTATTCCCACGGGATTGGGACCTTGTTAGCTGGACACGACCCAATCACGAAATCGTTAAACCACCTAATGATTTCATGATTCGGTTTTTCTTATTACTATTTATTTTCTGTTGTTCATTCCTCTTTTATAATTCCGTGTGCTTGTCTGATATCTTCTCCTTTATTTACTTTATTTCTTTATAGAATTGAAAAAATAATATTTTTAAAATCATTATTGTTTTTTATTTTTAGGTATTAACAGAAAGACTAGCGGACCTAGACAGCGCGCCCCCACTGACAGTGCTACCGATTTATTCACAACTACCCGCTGACTTGCAAGCTAAGATATTCCAGAGGGCGCCACCGGGGCAGAGGAAGTGTATCGTTGCTACTAATATTGCAGGTTCGTTGGAAGATGGCTAAATCCTAGAGTGCAGGGTGGTGATCCAACTTTTCTGTCCAACTATGTAGTTGGTCCATGGGATTGCGAGAAAGCACTTGGCCCAAATATAAAAAAAAATGGATTACGACCTGATTGTTGACGAACGGATTTTCCTCTACTGCCCGTGCGACACTGGGGCAAGTCACTAGTTTATTGAATTAAATAGTATATTATGCAACTAGTGAATAAAGGACGGATTTAAAGCGAGGGCCATATATGAATCACGAGTAAGCGAAGGATTCTAACAACTGAACCACGACCGTAGGGAGTGATTCATGATGTTTGAATCACGAGCGTAGCGAGTGATTCAAGTGTTAGAATCCTGAGCCACGCGAGTGATTCATGGCCCTCAATGTAAATCCGTACTTTATTTAAGAGTTGCATACTATACTTTATACCATGACTACGAGAAAAAGAAAACAAAACGTGTGGTGGGACCGACCGACAGACAGACTCAGACAGACAAACAGACAGACAAACAGACAGACTGACAGACTGACAGACTGTCTGTTGTATAACCATTGAGATGGAGGTCCAATATACAAACACCAAAACAATGATTAAAAGGCCTTTTTATTCACTGTTTTCAGTGAATAAAATAAGCTTTTTAGAGTGGGTATGGTATAAATTGTTTTTTTTATTTTTCAGACCTATTTTCATAGTACTCGTAACAATATAACTTAAGAACTAATATTAGTATTTAATCTACACTAATATTATAAAGAGAAAAAACCTTTTTTTGTTTTTTTTGTTTGTTTATAAACTACTTAACCGATTTTGATGAAACTTGGTATGAGGATACACTGATGTATTAGGTATATCATAGGGTACTTTTATCCAGACATTCCGGGAGTTACGCGGATGAAACCACGAAGCGCTGCTAGTTTATAGATCTAAGCATACATAGAGACAGACAGCGGGAAGTGACTTTGTTTTATACTATGTTATAATTATTCGTTGACTCTCTATCCATCTATCTCACAAATTGTATTTTCCTTATAGAAACGTCGTTGACCGTAGACGGTATAATGTACGTGATAGACAGCGGTTACTGCAAGCTGAAGGTGTACAACCCTCGTATCGGTATGGACGCGTTGCAAATCTACCCTGTTAGCCAGGCCAACGCGCGACAACGAGCTGGCCGAGCCGGCAGGACTGGACCAGGTATATTGATCACACTTTCACAACTTGGACTCTTCAAGTCTAGAGTGAATGCTACATCCTCGACATTTCCACGACCCAGTTGGCACAATGGTCACCATGCCGGACTGCCAAACACAGGGTTGCGGGTTCGATTCCCGCCTCAGACAAGTATTTATGCTCATATATTTGTCTGTTGTCTGGTTGTTTCTATGTATTATAAGTATATATTTACAAAAGAAAAGTATATAAGTAGTATATGAGTTGTCTAGCACCCATAACACAAGTCTAGTTACTTAGCTTGGGGCTAGATGGCGATGTTTGAAATGTCCTGCAATATTTATATTTATTTTCGCTTCCCATCAGATGAGATGAGGTCAATTGCAAGCCTAACTTATCTCCCTTGGGCTGCTTTGGGAACCAAGATTCACAAATAAATAGTAATTAACAATTTGCGAAAAAAACCATTCTATTCTTTATGCACAACCTTTGCAGATGGCAGCTGATTTACACAAACAGTTAAAATCGGCTTTTTTTTTTGTTCGGCAACCTTTATTTTACAAAATTTATTTCTAACATTGACTAGTCCATGGGAGCCAATCTTTATAGCTTAGAGGGCGTATTTGGCTTACTTGTGGCTTTTGTTCCACTCTAAAATAAAAGACGATCGAAACGTTAACGAAGGACAATCGAAACTGAAGCAAAAGATGATCAAACCAAGTTATGTAGTTCAAAATCTTCTCATGTTGCGACTAATTTTCCAAATATCTTTCGTTTTTAGGATTCCGTACCTCAAAAGGTAAAAAAAGGAACCCTTACCTATAATTTTACTTTCTTGTTGTTTAGGTAAAGCATTCTGCCTGTACACCCAGCGTCAATACTCCCACGAGCTGCTGTCTGCCACAGTGCCTGAGATCCAGCGGACGAACCTCGCCAACACTGTGCTACTACTCAAGTCTTTAGGCGTTGAGGATCTGCTGGCCTTCCACTTCATGGACCCACCACCTCAGGTATGTTGACTAGCTGTACTAGCTACAGTACTTGCATATGACTGTAAGAGTTATGAGTATAAGCGTTGAAGGATGGAGAGCCAGAGGACGACCTGGGAAAAAGTGGATGGATTGTGTGAGACAGGATATGAACGATGAGGCGACGGCTAAGAGAAGTAAAAATAGAATAGAATAGACATTTATTAGAAGAGCACACGGACAAGAAAAGAGTAAACAAATACAAAATAGGTACATAATTACAAAAACAAAGAATTAATAGGCACATGATAGAAATAAAAAATTGCGGGATGCCGTGTGCTAGCCTAAAAAGACCGACCTCAGCTGAGATAAATAAATGGAAGAAGATGACGTACTGCGCCGACCCCAAGAACAAGGGCAGGCAGAAGAAGAAGAAGAAAGTACTCGTAAACGCGTATCTCAATCCTGAGTGTATTTCTGGATCAGAACCAGGCTCTTCAGGATTTCGCGTTGTGGAGAAAAGTAGCAAAACACAAAAAGTTGATTTCACTCGGTATATTTCACGGAAAATTACAAGTGGAAAAATGACGTCTGTCTGGTAAAATTTAGCAACACTAACTCAGCTCAAAAATAAAAGTAGATCAATTTTATACTAATACATTTTGCTAGTGATGCGTTATTGGTCGGGGTCGATCGGGGTCATAACAGTTCGATATGACCAAATATCGCATAGATTTAGGTTTAAGGGCTCGGTACACCTGCTCCAATGTCTACTGTTACCGAATGGAGGCCAACGCTTTTGCAGTGGCCAACTATTGAGCATAAAATACTACTGGTCTGATGGAAGGTGACGGTGCAGTCTAAGATGTAGTACGCTTTCCTAGAAGATACTTGTTCATTCCCGATTTTTAAACCCCCAACATTTACACGTCAGGAAAGACAGACTCAGGCAACTGATACCATTCCCTTGCTGTACGAATAAGGAATAACGAATCAAATATCTTTGTGCGGGTGTCTGGAATTTCCACCATGAAAGGCCTTTTACATCTATTCTAAATTATTTATACGGCGTCAGCGAATTAAATCCATGCTATTCAGGGCGCTGTAGTGCCTGGAACATGTGTCAGATGGTGTAGGCTTGCCCAGCGCCTATACCACCCTCTCAGCTTAGTTGGCAATAAAAGAAAGATACCAATAATAAAACTGTTTATTTCTTTAGGACACGATCCTGAACTCAATGTACCAGCTATGGATCCTCGGAGCACTGGACGGTACTGGCGCACTGACCCCACTCGGCCGGCAGATGGCCGAGTTCCCCCTCGACCCGCCGCAGTGTCACATGCTCATCGTCTCCGCCGAGATGGGATGTAGCCAGGAAGTACTTATTATAGGTACGTGAATTTAGGACGCTGTAGTGCCTAGCTTAGTCGAAGGTGTCCAGAGGACCGAACTCGTCAATACGCGTGGAGCCAACTTAGCCGATGTTTTCCTTCAGACAGGAAAATCCATTGGTGCACGAATAGACCGGATTAGAACCTTTGACCTTTGAATTGATAGGCAAGGTACTAGACCAACACAACTCTTCTTCTTGTGAAACTAAATCAATGTTACAAGCGTAGTTGCTTAGTTTGAGACTAGATGGCGACCCAGTTGGCAAAATGGTCACTATGCCGGACTGCCAAACACAGGGTTGCGGGTTCGATTCCCGTCTCGGACAAGTATTTATGCTTAGATATTTGTCTGTAGTCTGGTTGTTTCTATGTATTATAAGTATATATTTACAAAAGAAAAGTATATAAGTAGTATATCCGTTGTCTAGCAAACATAACACAAGTGTAGTTACTTAGCTTGGGGCTAGATGGCGATATGTGGAATGTCCTGCAATATTTATATATTATTATTATAATACATAGGCTACTTTTATCCCAATTTTCCCCTTGGGATCGAGACTTACGCGGGTGAAACCGCGGGGCGCAGCTAGTAAGTATATATTTACAAAAGAAAAGTTATATAAGTAGTATATCTGTTGTCTAGCACTCTAATACAAGTCTAGTTACTTAGCTTGGGGCTAGGTGGCGATGCAATATTTATTTATTATTATTTGTGTGTAATATTTAATTATCCCCCTTTATTTTCCTCCATTCTCCAGTTTCAATGCTATCAGTACCATCGGTGTTCTACCGTCCTCAAGGTCGCGAAGAGGAGGCAGATTCTGTGAAGGAAAAGTTCCAAGTGCCTGAGTCTGATCATCTAACATTGCTACATCTCTTCAATCAGTGGAAGTCTAACAAGTAAGTCTTTCACATTAGAAATAAATGAAATCGTTCAAATTACATTGCAATATCATTGCTTTTCTATTACAAAAAACACTAAATGTCAGCTGGTATTTTCATAAACCAAAATGTCAACATGACGTCATGTTAATTTAATTGAAATGCAATCGTAACTTCGTTGACTCTTAAAATGTACCGTTTTGCGTACATTTTAAGAGTCAACGAAGCATTCTGTAAAGACAAATAATATCTCACGTTTCGCATTTTGGAACGTTCAACTCAACAAAAGCTATAGTCCAGCAGCCCGATATCGAGGTAATTGGATGATAAACTCGGAACAACAATTGTCCTACAAAATGGATGGTATGACTGGAGAGTCATACCATCCATTTTGTAGGACAATTGACTGGAGAGTCCTCCACTCCGAATGTGTCGAAATAACGAGGTCAATAAAATGATTAAATAACAAGGTGATTTTTTGTATGTAGGTTAGTAAATATTTGTACAATCAAATGGCCACATAGTCCTACAAATTTAGTGGTACGTTTTTCCAGTCCTACGCTTAGAAGAAGTGGTCCACTAGTTTCACATAATTATTCCACAGACAAAAAGCACCAGGCCTTAGATGTCGTATATAACTAATTATGTCTTTCATTATTTTCTGTGTAGCTACTCGAGCAACTGGTGCACGGAACACTTCGTGCACGCGAAGGCGATGCGGAAAGTGCGCGAAGTTCGACAACAGGTACGAATTATAACTAAATAAATATAATAATCCTATCAGCGCTTTCTTCACACAAATGTGTATTTGCCCCCCCCCCCCCCCCCCAATTTCTTTCTTGAGTAATGCCTATAGAGTAGCAGTTCCTATTATTTTTAACCTTGTCACCTCAATGACTAATTTCCCCCACCCTTTAAAGCCTTGCTTGAGTTAAAAACATTCTAATATTTAAATAATTCAATCACAGTACCTAGATAACTGTATGATTCTCTTTCTCATAATATCTGTATGATACCTTCATTTTCAATCAACTTATGTTATTTGACAATTGTACAGCAAACCTTTTTGCTAAAGTATGATGGTATGGATGAATGCATTTTTATGAAAAAAGCACTGTCAGGATACCCTTTTAAAGCTATATAAATAAATAATTTTAAAGCTACGTAAATAATAACGGTCAAAAAATCAGTCAAAAAAATAGGGGTAAGGTGACCATAATTCACAGAAGCTGAAACTTTGTACGAATGATCGGAACACCATTATAAATATCAGGCTCCCTTATATTTGTACAACAAATTATCTTGGATATCTGGTTCAAGGTCTTGTGAAAATCGGCGGTGTGCAGAACAACTTATGCCCCCGCGTCACAGTTCAGCTGCTTTTAGAGGCAGTTTTCGTTATGCTGCGACGAAATGTTGGAACAACATCCCACCACCCTTGAGAAACTTGCGTAGTTGTCATAGTTTTAGACAAGCTTTGAAAAAATATATTTTGTGTCATCAAAAGTCGCAAGAAATGCTAGTCCTTGAAACCAGTGTGCTTTAGCAATTTCTTTGTATATTTTTTTATGTTATTTATTTCACTTTGCTGTTTTTTTATTTATGTATTATTATTATTTTTGTTCATTTTTCTTGGAAATGTTCAAATGCTGTGTCGTATATCTAAGTAGAGTAAGTACCTATCTTATTTATATTTTTAATTTATATATGTACCTATCATAGTCTCATTTACTTTTTTTTCTATTATTTATGGCTTCGCACGGTTTGTGCACTTAGCCAGTGTCAAGTTATATTTTGCATCAAATTGTGACCTGATTCTTCATAAATCGGGCCTAAGTTTGACGTACGTGTACCGTCTATTACAGACGTCACCGGAACGGCCTCAACGGAAGACCAGCGCTAGTGGAATGACTAGCATTTCGCTGAGTTGGGGTCCGTTTTGCAACAATTATTAGTAAATAGTTTTTAAGACTTTGTGATTTCTTATTTTGTTGCAAATAAATAATATTCTATTCTATTCTAAATTAAATGTGAAAAGTCCCCATCAATCCGACATTTGCTAAAATAGGTTATTCAAGGTCAAAGGTAGTGAAACCTCATGTTTTTCCCCAGTGAATTATAGCCACCATGCATGTCTAACTTGACCGGGCTAAAATTATAATAATCGTCTCACTAATAATAAATACTTCTTTTGTGTTTTAATTGTTACATAGTTGCGCGACATAATGACACAGCAACGTTTGCCGCTCGTGTCGTGCGGCACAGACTGGGACACTATACGGAAATGTATTTGCTCAGGTATGTTATATCAAACTTTATATCGTGTTAGAATTCAGAACTTTAACTTTATTACATTACATTACTTACATTACTTACTCGACTTGCAATTCTAATAACGTGGCTTTGAATCCCGATGCTAACCTTGATGTTTTCTACATAAAATGCATCATCATCATCTTCCTGCCCCTATCCCAATATATTTGGGGTTGGCGCAGTATGTCTTCTTCTTCCATTCACTTCTATTAGTCGTCATCTCATCGTTCACATTCATCTCTCTCATGTATTGTCTCACGCAGTCCATCCATCTTTTCTTAGGTCGTCCTCTTCCTCTCCATTCCTCTACATTCATACTCATCACTCTTCTAGTTACATGCGTCTCTTCTCTTCTCATAACATGTCCATACCAACTCAAACATAATAATATGTAACAACTTTTTACACACATTTTCTTACGGCTGAAAATATCGTGAGGAAACCAACCACGGTTCGGGTCATTTACTATTCCAGAATAGGCACCTATCGCGTCTTACAGCTGACGACCCCCTGAGATGTTACATATTGTACAAATACACGGTGTAACAAGGGGGGTGGACCATCGGTTAATTTAACCAGCAATCGGCAGGAGCTATGACGCGACTTGATCAAGTTAGATTAGAAACTAAGACATCAGATTTTCTTAGCACCTGTTGTAGACGAGCTCAGGGTGAGGGTTCGGTGGTACGGTCATATAATCTAAAGTTAAGATAGCTACTTAGTTAATTAGGCCCAAAGCAAGCCTCGAGACTGCCCTCTTCTTAATGGACCAATGTCTGGTCCTGATCTCACCAAGGATAACCCTGGATCGAAAGACCTGGCGCAAGGGTCTTGTTTATATCTAATCGTATTCCTCAGCGTACTTCCAACAAGCGGCCAGACTGAAGGGTATAGGAGAGTACGTGAACTGTCGTACCGGGATGCCGTGCCATCTGCATCCAACGTCTGCACTATTTGGACTTGGATCTTCGCCAGGTAACATTGAATTTAAATCTAAAAGTTATTACAAGATTCAAAATGAAATGGTAGGTTTGACGACCCAGTTGGCACAATGGTCACCATTGCGGACTGCCAAACACAGAGTTGCAGGTTTTATTCCTGCCTCAGACAAGTATTTATGCTTAGATATTTGTCTGTGCTCTGGTTGTTTCTTTGTATTATAAGTATTATAAGAAAAGTTTATAAGTAGTATATCCGTTGTCTAGCACCTATAACACAAGTCTAGTTACTTAGCTAGGGGCTAGATGGCGATGTGTGGAATGTCAAAAAAAATCCTAATCCTGACTTACTAACTAATATTACAAATCCGAAAGTTTGTTCATTCATTTGTTTGTTTATTCGGTCAAACGACTCAACCGATTTGAATAAGGATAGGATATTTAATCCCAAAATTCCTGCGGGATCGGGACTTACGTTGGGCGCAGCTACGTAAGTATATATTTACAAAAAAAGTATATTCTATTATATCTGACCATCATAACTTAAGCCTAGTTTTTTAGCTTGGAACTAGATGTCGCTGTGTGAAATGTCGTACAATATATATTATGTATATATTTCAGACTACGTAGTATACCACGAGCTGATGATGACGACCAAGGAGTACATGCACTGCGTGACCGCAGTCGACGGACGTTGGCTCGCTGAACTCGGACCCATGTTCTTCTCGGTGAAGGAGACCGGCAAGTTAGTATCTAACCAACTAGTATATCTAGGTTTTTCACCAACACTAACATTATTATTTTTATGTCGTCATAAGGGCGGCAAATTATGACTCCACCCCGGGCGACTGTGACCCACGCTTGTACTTGTATACGGGCTGTTTAAGTAGATCCTTTTTAATTGTGTCTCTTTTCGTGAGGATGGAGTAGGCTTGCCCAGCACCTACTACCCTCTCAGCTTAGTCGACCATGTCCAGAGGAGAGAACTTATCAATATGTTTTCCTTCACAGTAAGACCGATGTCAATTAGAGCAAATAAATTTTACTTAAGAATAAATCATCGATGCCCGGCCGGGATTTGAACCAACGATCCACGCTACGCCACTGTATCTATGACTGTATATATTTGACTAGCAGCGCTCCGCAGTTTCACCCGCGTAACCTCCGATCCCGTGGGAATATCAGTATAAAAAGTAGCCTATAGCCTTCCTCGATAAATGATTTTTTCTATTCTGCTAAAATATTTTTTCTATTCGAACCAGTAGTTCCTGAGATTTGCGCGTTCAAACAAACAAACAAAAAAACTCTTCAGCTTTATAATATAAGTATAGATTATATCCAGTGTGTTACGTAACCTGACACATATCTTCACAACGTGACCAGCTATGAATCACGAGTCTCAAGTCAGCATAACCGGCTGAATACCACCAGCACCAGCGTGACCAGCCGAACTTCCCCGGTCACCTCACTTAATCGTGACCACAATAAAGTCCTAATGTGAAGAAGAGGCGTTTTGAGTGATCAGTGTCGTTCTAGCACCTTAGGATAGTTAATCTTATAATATACTTTGACTATAATTAATTACAGACGGTGATTGTGTAATTCATTGTAGTCAAAGTCGACTGTACTTGTACTTGTACTGGCTGTTTTCTGCCATTAGACCCTTTATAATTGGGTCCTTTTTGCGTGAGGATGGAGTAGGCTTGCCCTGCACCTACTACCTTCTCAGCTTAGTCGACCATGTCCAGAGGAGAGAACTTGAATACTTCTGGAGCCAACTAAGCTGCGGGTTTCATCACGATGTTTTCCTTCACCGTAAGAGCAATGTCAATTAGCGCACATAAATTTTTCTTAAGAAAAATCAATTAGTGCACGGCCGGCCGGGATTCGAAACCAGGACCTTCCGAATGAAAGTCGAGGTATCTACCACTAAGCGAACACCGCTCTGTCGACTGTAACTCCTGTCGTTAATTAAAGCAAAAATACTACTTCAGAAATAGCGTAGCGTGTTTATTTGGGCGGAATCTAGGGGCGCGTGCTAAATCTTAGACCACATCGTCGCTTACCATCGTGTCAGATAGTGGTCAAACGCTGAACTATACTAAGAATATTATAATCAATGCTTCTAGCATTATGGGAACCAATGCTTCTAGCATTATGGGAACCAATGCTTCTAGCATTATGGGATACTTTACGCCGGGTACGATAAGGGGCGGGTTATTTGACTAACTGGACACTTCATTTTTTGTATTTATAATGTTAAATATGTATGTCTTTTTATTTTATTCATATATTATTTAAGTATTTTTAATTTGATCTATTATCATCATAAAAAGGAAAGATTTGTTTGTTCTATTGTTTCTAACGAATAGGTTCCGGAACTACAAGACCGATTTTGATTAAACTCAGTATGAGGATACATTGATTCATTGGAAGTAACATAGGCTAATTTTTATCCCGATATTCCGACGGGATCGGGTGTGACACGGGTGAAACCCCAGAGCACTGCTAATTTATCAGTACCTGGATGACCGAGCTTTGCTCGGTATTTTTTTTTTACTTAGTGTAACCTCAAAGCAAACACTCATTGACTTCGTGTTACTTAACAACGCCATCTGCTGGAATAACTTTATCGCTCACAAAAAATAGTATTAGTAGTTCGCCAATAGATGTCAGGAAGAGTCGTATTTTTCAGATGAAAAAAAGTAAGTTTCGATAAAACACGAATAAAATGACATTTTCTATAAATTATTCCTAGCTAGATCGATTTATCGCCCCCGAAACCCCCTATATACCAAATTTCATGAAAATCGTTGGAGCCGATTCCGAGATTCCAATTATATGTAAACAAGAATTGCTCATTTAAAGATATAAGATAAAAAATACAACTGAAAAAGTCACTGATGGACTATGTTAATCGTTTTTCATGATCTCCATTTCAGATCAAACCGCGATAAACGTAAAGAAGCAGCCGTCCACCTTCAACGGATGGAGGAAGAAATGAAAGAAGCAGAACGGAAGATGGCGGAAGAAAGGAAGAAACGAGATGAAGATGTTCCGGTAAAGCAGGAAATAGCCACACCAGGGCTTAGCACACCGAGGAGAACTCCGCACAGGCTTGGATTGTAATACCTAATTAAATAAATAAAGAAATAATCACTGAGATTGATAAATAAATAATCACTCATCATTGGAGATGCAAATCTTGTATGTCACTTCATAGCTGTATTCATTCCGACCAGCACACTCCGTTTAGGTCGGGCAATGAATCATCGCCTGCAGCGGAAAGTGGAAGGGGTATGCGCAGAACTCAATTTTCAGGTAAGTTTGGCGGAGGGACAGGAGTGAAGGGAGGGTCAGTTGCTCACATAATCGCTCTCTGTTCCACACACACACGTCTCTAGCTCGCTCTGTCCCGCTCCCGCACGTCGTTAGTCGTCTAAGTACTGTCGCGCACATAAAACCCACACACACCTGACTTTGCCTAAGTGTAAATTAAAAAATTAGATAACCTAATGCATAATAATTCAATGTCTTTTTGGGTCCGGTGCAATATATTGCAATACATGCTAATTTTCTATTTGAAAGGAATGTTTTACGGGTTGGGCAAAATAAAAAAGGGTTAGTATCAGACGGTCTAAAACGCAAGTCGTCTCATGCGACTTGACTTGCCAACTTGTCTTAATATCATGTCGACTAATTTGCAACTAGTCTTTAATGTAAAGTCGTCTATGAAGCAACTCGTCATAATTGTTTTTTGTCAACTGCTCTGTTATCCATACAACATAAATGAAATTTGTCTAAAAAGATAGGTCGCCTATGAAGCAGCTCGTCTATGTTATAATTTGCCTACATATCAAACGGGGGTAAAATATGATACGAATTGGCTGTAGTAACTCTGTCCGTGATGGTAAATGCGCAAACCATCCCCACCAATTTCCGCTGGGGGTCATGATTCAATGCCCGACCTATAACTAACATTAAAAAGTACATAGTATTGTATACTCAAAGGGATAGCTTGTTCCCAGTCGTACCCACCTAGCAACGTACCCACTGGGAATGATTCCCAGTTGTCACCAGTAGGAACAAATGGCACTAAACATTTAGTCGCCTTTTCCCAATTGTATCTACTTAGCAACGATTCTAAAAGATTTATTTATATGATACTGATGTACGGTTAGTCAGAATTCCAGACCCACCGTAGAGCTCTAAAACTGCTATTATTAGAATGTTTTCAACTCAAGCAAGAGTTTAAGTTTAAAGTCAAAATCAAGTCATGAATTTATTCGATAAATATTATTCGAAGAAAATCATTCTAATAGTCATTTTAGATCTCTACGTGGGTGTAAAATTCTGATTCCGATCGTACCAGAAGTTACTTACTACTGACATTTTTTGCTTAAATTTATATTTTATAAATGTTTTCATCACTTAATTTGCGACAAAATGTGATTCTTATCAATAATAGGCTTACATGTTTTATTATTTCAATGACTTAACTATTAATTAGCCTAGTTTAAAATGAAGTAATTACATAACACCCCGTCGTTTTTGCGTGGGGGGTTAGCAAGAAAAGATTACGAAAGACAATATTTGTCTCGTTCATAACGTAGATTTAACTTTTCAAATTTCGAATCTAAACCGCGCTGTCATTCATTCTTCTATTAATTATGGCTTCGCACGGCTTGTGCATTTAGCCAGTGTCAAGTTATATTTTGCATCAAATGATGACCCGATTTTTCACAAATCGAGCCTAAAGTGTTTTAAAACAGTCAAAGTCGTCATAGTCCGTCAAGTCAGAGGCTATAGTAAAGCGGTGGCAAGTTTACCATAACCTTAATAGGAGATTTGGAGGCAACGAGAAAACTTCATGTATGACACTGATTTTTACTTTCATTACACTTGTGCTCTTTCACAGAACTAAATTGAATAACATTCCACCAGAATTATACAATTCAACTCGGGTTACAACTAAGTTTCATGAAAATAAAACTGCAGCACCACATGTTGTTAACTCGTTCCCGCCAAAACTCCTGTCATTCATTCGTTTTAATCTCAACCGTAAAACGTCCTACTATTGGTCCGTTCAAGTTAATGCATTGACAGCTAGACTCCACTAAGTTTCTGGTTGGCACGGGGTGTACAAACCTGTGATCGTGGATTCCTGTGGGAGATAACTCTGGGAATGGCGGAATTGCGCAATTTCTGGCGGAAAACCAAGAACCCTTCATTATTGTGTAATTATTGTGCCACCGCGTCCATCTCCAGCTGAATTATTGACTGTCGAGTACAATTGTCTAAGTGCAGTATCAACCCGCGTGCGGGGGGGGGAGCCAATTATGCACAACACCTATAAAACACAGCACTATAATGGTCGCCCCTGTAATGCACGACCTGATAATTGTAAGCACCGTGTCAATGACTACAGAACCGACATGGATAGGTTAGGTTAGGTTAGAACTGCGACCACAACGCCAGATCCGAACTCTACTCATTTTTGAACTGTTACGATCTTTAGAGCGGTTTAAAGAAAAATAAGAAAAAATATATCTTTAAAAAATTTAACATCAAAAATAAATACTGCTACTTGCTTACTAAACTGTCCTCAAACGAAGCATCAAATGCATAGACAAAGACCGTGGAGGATAGGACTGACCAATAAGAGCAGAGATATCGTTTAGCCACTAGAACGGTGATTAGAATTATCAGGTCGTACATTAGAGGGGTGTACAATATCGTAGCGAGCAATATTTACACGTTATGATAATGCACAGGATGATATTGTACGACACCCTATTGTACAACATGATAATTTCTAGCACGGTACGCCAATTATATGCTGTACAATAAGGTGTTGGTAGTTATTGGGTTGGACAATACAGTGTCGTACAATATAGTAACCCCGTGCGGGGTAGTTTGTGGACCACACCCTGAACAAGGAGGACGGACATCGGAGTAAAGGACAAAGCTTTGGTGAGTCCTCTCAGCTTGTTCTTGCTTCACAACTGAACCGACCAAAATATTTTTGACGTGACAACGTCTTATAATTCAGAGCCGGCTGCACGCACGAAAAAACATGACGTCATCATGCGGCGTTACCTCGCTCTGAGGCGTTCCATGTAAGGCTTGGATTTTAAATTTTAAATGTAAGATTTATAAACAATAATTTAATCATTGTTTATTCTTATAATGAATTATTTAAAATTATTACTTTTTTATAACAAATTACAATTAATTTAATTGTGATTTCCAATTACCTCCTTCTCTATATACATACAAATCTATTAAACAAATGAAATTAAAAATTTCTTTTGAAAAATGCTACCATTCCATCAGTATTTTCTTAAGACGTTGTCACGTTCAACTATCGTCAGTAAACCGACTTTACAGACAACCAATTTTTTTTTTTCTATATGTATTAGCAACTCGAAGCCACCTAGCCCAGATATGATACAATATTATGTGGATATAAAATATTTAAAAAAAGGTTTGGTACAAAAATAAATACCGTAAACAATACTACAATAATAATATATTAAAATCACATTAAAACAAAATACATAAACAGTGTGTAACAAAAAACACTCTAATTCTCTTAGTTACTTGTTGGTACCTACCCCCAAAATATTACTAATAAAAAATAAACAACTTGAGAGGTGTCAAGGGACACCCGGATGGAACGAAATTCCTTTCGATTAATTAGTGAAGGAATTGTAATTTTTTGTAGGTTATGTTATTATATTTTTTATTATTAACAATTATAATGTAATATAAACTTAATCAGTAGGCTCAATTTTAGTAAACTGGCTTGCTTTCTATGAGAGAGAGACAGAGAAACACGCGCACGCCGCACAGCTTACAAATATAGCAAAAAGTGCCGTTACAACTTTTGGTCTTATTTTTTTCCGTCAAGACCCCTTTCGCAACGCGCAATGAGGAAGTTCGTTCCAAAAATAAAATTTATGGAAATAAAAACAACAAGTGAACAATTGGTAAGAAATAGTTTAGGACAGGAAGCGATGGAAAACTCTCATTTCGGAGTAGAGGCCAACATCCACTTTGGGATAAATACCTTAATTTACTGAAAAAGGGAATTAGCTGGACGTGGCAACACCATTTTTGGCAGCAAGTACTTTTGTGATACATGCAGTTGTCACATTTTGATAATTCTCGGTACCTAAATCCGGGTAATTTCCCCAATCTTTTTTTTTGGTAAGCGTGCTACATCTTAGGCCGCATCGTCATCTACCATCAGGCACGTGTATTAGTGCTCTAACGCTGACGTATCATATGTAAAAAAGGCCCGAAGACGTGTAAAACCTTTTTGAACCAAACCTCATTTCCGGCTCTCAAATATTATCCCGCTATTTTTGTCTTCTATTAAATTAACAGACGTTAAAGCTCTGTAACATAGCGTACTATGCCGACTCGTCGTTAATTTATATATCGCATCTTTATTAGAATATATTATATTGTCGTGTTCATCGAAAGTGAGACCGAATGCTTGATCAATATCCGCAACTTTCTTCACTCTATTGTGTGGTCTTTCTTCAATATAAACGCCATCACTTGCCACGAAATACGCATCACCATATGAATCTTCAACTATTTGTCGTATTGATATATTATCTTCCAACATAACCACTCTGGGATAAGGTCTTTCGAATTTGTACAAAGCTGTTTTGTTAGAAAAATATATTATATTATATTTCGATATGAAAAAGTCGTCTATTTCAACATCTTCCGCTTCAGTTAATTTAACGAATTTACTGTCTCTGTAGACGTAAAGTCTTTGACTGGGATACTCTATGTAGTAGAAATATTTTTTGATAAATATACTCCAAATAGATTTACCACTTTCGGCGAAGAATTCAGCTGATTTCGTTAAGAAATTATATTTGTATATTCCGGTGTGACCGCCGAAGTATATATCGTCGTTTCCACTGTCGTAGGCTATAGCATACCCGCCTTGTATCCCGGGGATATTACGACATTTCTTGTCTTTTATAATACATGACATGATACCAAAATCGGCATGAGTATTATTCTGAATCGTGTAACTAAAGAATAGGGTCCCGGAAAACGAATGCATCATCAAATTATAGGGTCTTCCGAGGTTTTTAAACAACAATTCCTTGTCAAAGTAGACGTCGTGAAATACCAGTCCATCACAGATCAACCTCTCCATTTTTTTAGAATAAGTGTTCGCAATATGAATTAAAATAAGTAGGATTTTATAGTCCATGTTTCAACCTGGAAAAAATAAGATTTTATATCTATTGTACTTCTGACAGAATTTGGTGAAACACTACTTTCTGAACATATGGATAAATAATTCACCTTTCAAACAAAAAAAACTAAATCAAAATCAGTTCATCCGTTCGGGAGCTACGATGCCACAGATAGATACACACACACACAGAGAGAGAGACGTCAAACTTATAACACTCCGTCGTTGTTGCGTCGGGGGTTAAAAATAATGTTTAAAATGGATTAATCACCCATTTTTTATCAAAATCCGCCGAGCTATTTTCGTATTGATTTTTATAAGTAGGTATATTTAAAAATATAAAACTCAAAGTCCTGACTGACTGATAATTAAACGCTTTTAATTTTTGTTGTGCAATGTAAGTCAACTTAAATCTTAATAAAATCTCTAACCTTTTGTTTTTATTCCGATATCTTAATTTCTTTTACACTCCACAACTTTTTCCAAAAAATAACAAGTACTTTTGATAGGTAAATAAAAATAATTTGGAATTTTACTAACTAATAAATTTAAACTATTTACACTACAAATCACCTGAAGATTTTACTGTTATATGATTATAAACTCAAATATAGTAATCATACAAACATTTCGTCCATTGTGTTTTAAACAATGCTATATTTCCACAATAATTGAATTGTCAATAGATATATTTTAAAATAAACTTTAACTACTTATGAGTGCAACAATTTATTTAAGAGCAGTGATAGTGTAGTAAGAGATGCATCGACTTTCATTCAGAAGGTCGTAGAGTTCAAAGGTCTTTGGTTTAACCTGGTTTTTTTTCTTTAAACTTTTAGCTATCCCTGCACTTTTCGTCTAACGCTCGAAAACAATAACCTATTCATCAGCTACCATGGGTTAATATTTTTGATAGATTTGCAACATCAAAGATGTCAGGAAAAATTACATATAAACTTCCGGGTGCATCCGGTCTGTTCTTTCTTTACCTAACTAAAACCCCCTTATTCCAAAACGAGATTTAAGAATAGTCCGAGATTTGGATTTACACCTTAGATTTTGACAAAGATTTACTCGTGAACTATAGTCTAAACACTATCCCTATAGATTTTATGTGTGTGTCTGTGTCTAAATATAAGGTTTAAATCCACATCTCGAATTATCCTTAAACCTCGTTTTGGAAAAAGGGCGAGTATGTATAGGGTAACATTTACGCATCCACCTGTGCCAAATGTTGTTTGCCGTTGTTGCCGGCACGACTCTGTTGGTCCATCGGGGAATAATAAAACAAAAATTCAAAACAATATTTATTTATTTAATCCCATTTACAATAATAATTACAAACAAAAGACATGAAGCCATTTGGCAGTTAAATTAATACAAAACGAAGCTAATTATGAGGGTACGCTGGTATTGCTTCTTTCATAAAAATGTATGCTCCTATTTCCTAAATAATGCCTTCAGAGCAATCTTTTTTTCTTCATAAAACCTAGGTGTTATGTAAGCACAAGCCTGCCCCCTTAGACAAGATTGCTTTCTATTAGCGATGTCGCCAATCGATAGATTTAATTGTATGAAATTGACATAAACCATTGTATAAAATTTGCATAAGATGAAACTTATTAATCATTTTTTTTCTCTAACGCTAGACTATGTGACTTTTGGTTGGCTTATGTCGATTTTATACAAAAAAAAATCAACAAAAAAGTCTGTCGATTGGCGATATCGCTAATAGAAAGCAATATAGTCTAAGGGGGAAAGAAAATATGATCCAGTAAAAACCTAAAAAAAAAAAAGCTAAATCACGGAGGCATTTCATTGTGTGTAACTTATAGCAAACATTTTTATGCAAAAAGAATGATTGATTTAATTAGACCAGTTATTTATAAAGTAGTAATACGAGTATGTACAAAGACCCGTCTTAAAAGATCCATAGTGGCGGGACCTACCACTCCCAACTTTGTTTTAATATAAACCATGGCAACCATGGCTGAAAATCCCACTTTACAGGTATGAAGATGTAATGGAATTAACAGGACTTTCATGGCTTCGAAGTGTGGTTCGAGTAAATTTAAAAACAGCTAATGCTTGATGTGTTTCTAGTAATATTCACCTTAAGGTGAAAGGGTACCGGTGCTCTCTCCATACAAACGTAGTCGACTGTTTTCTTCCTGGATAATGACACTAGAGCAAATATTTTTGTTGTATAAAACCTATAACTGCTATGACTGCCATGACCATGCCCCAATGTTTTGGTTATTTCATTTTCTAATTATCATAGAAAAATTAAAAAAAAAAAAACAAATATAGGGGCATGGTCATGGCAGTTATAAATTTTATGCAACAAAAATATTTGCTCTAGTGTCATTATCCAGGGAGAAAACAGTCGACTACGTTTGTATGGAGGGAGCCCCCGGTACCCTTTCCTCTTAAAATTGTGTGCCATAGTTTGGGAAAGACTGCTCTAGAGGCATTATTTAAGTAAATATGGGTACTATGTCACATCAAAGTTTCGTTTAAAATCCGCTAGATGTCGCTCTTTGAATTATTCAAAAAAAAATCTCTTGAATATTTTTGTTAATAAATAATATGCTCCCAAAATTTACGCTTTTTTAATCTCACAAATTAGAAGCATTAAAGTAGGTTTGATTTAAGGACTGAGCGAAATAAAAAACGGAATTTAGAGCAGGTTCGAATCCTGCCGGCGCTTTTTTAATGGAGCACAGTTCTAAGAAAAAAAGACATTTTAATGAGATCTAAACTTTACGACGTTTAATTCTTTAAAACATAATCAACATATGCTATGAGATAGGTTTTGGCCGCAGTACATTGTAGAACACGGGTGGAAAAAGCCATTTCCTGTCTCACAGTATAGTTTAATCATCTTAAGTTTATTGCTAAAATATTGGCATTTATGTTAAATTCTATCGACTAAAATTAAAGTTAAAAAAACCAATGCGTTCATAGTCAATTATACAGAATTAAATAAAAGCTTTAAAAAAAAAGAAAAAATCCCCTCCCTACAGACACTAGTAAATTATTTCTTGTTTTAGTAAATGTTCTAGAAAATAATAAGCCATTTTTGAAGAATATTGCTTTTAACTACTGCTTCTTAATATTTTGTCCCCTATGTCTTGGTTTTTTTCATTTGCTAATTATCATAGAAATTAAGATTTAAAAAACAAAAAACATGAAGCATGGTCATGGCAGTTATAACAGTTTTATGCAACAAAAATATTTGCTCTAGTGAAATTATCCAGGGAGGAAACAGTCGACTATGTTTGTATGGAGAGAGCGCCGGTACACTTTTCACCTCAAGATTGATTATTAAACCAAGAAAATATTCTCTAACGTCTATTGAGGGGGGATTATTTCTTGCTTTAAGGGGCGTCCATACGCCAACGACCTTGCTACACAGCATACTAAATAGTTACTACTGGCTCCGGTCGCCTTCGTTGGTGAACATTGTCGATTGTTACGAATGTGTTTTGTTTTTCTCAAAAGTTCTGAGATGGAATTGTAGGTGAGATCTTTACCGATATTTTGATGTGACTTTGAGCCGAAAATTCCCTATAGTTGTAAAGCTATCCTGAAATTAAGAATGAAAACTAGTCTAGCTTTGAATAAACAAGGAATATTCGTCTCAAATTACCCCAAAATATCGGTAAAAATTTCATCTATAATTCCATCTTACCACTTTTGAGAAAAACAAAACACATACGTAACAATCAACAATGTTAGTTGTAAGCGACGGGTATTTCTGGCGCGTTGCGTTTGGCAGTATAAGCAGCCTTAAGGGGTCCATACGCCAACGACCTTGCTACACAGCCTACTAAATAGTTACCGGTCGCCTTCGTTGATTGTTACTAATGTGTTTTGTTTTTCTCAAAAGTGCTGCGATGGAATTGTAGGTGAGATTTTTACCGATATGGTGTGACTTTGAGCCAAAAATTCCCTATAGTTTTGAAGCCATCCTAAAATTAAGAATTAAACATAGTAGAACTTTGAAATGACAAGGAATTTTCGTCCCAAATTACCGCAAAATATCGCGTTTGGCAGCATAAATAGCCTTAAGAAACATTTTTTTTTGTGTACTGCAATAGAACGCGTTCAAATCAAAACAAACCCCTTTTAAAATTACTTGAACTGTAAACGCATTGATTTTAACAAAATAAAAATAAAATATTACACAAAAATATATTTAAAATAAAGGAATTGAATTTATCAATCAACAAATAAACAGCTAAGATATTAAACCTATTTATAGAGCGGGCATTATGACAACTATCATACACAACTTTGCTCTTGGTTAGTTTTTCTTCGTCATACTAGACTGAGCGATTTTGTACTAGCAAGTACGATTTTTTTGGGACAAAAGGGGTTGTAACATTTTGGCAAGCTTGTACAGTGTCAGATTTTCCTGCTAGGTGGCACGTCAAAAAAATCTTCTATAATATTTTTTTTATCACAGTTGCTCATAAAGTGGATCGTATTCAACGGCTTTTAGGCTCATAATCCAACATATTATGCACGCGTGCGTTTTACATTGCCAAGTTAGTGCTGTAAAGTTATGCCGATAGGTTAAATACGTATCTTACTGCTAATTACATACTGTTTTGATGTATAAAAAAGGTAGGTACCACAGAGTTTTTTAGCTAGCAAAAATGGTTGTCTCTAAAGTCGGTTTACGAACGAAAATTTTACGTGATAATGACTTAGAAAACGATTAAAAATTGAGTTGTTTATTTTTTGTTTTTCTTTACTTAAATATATTGTTTTTCCGTACCATTGTATTTTGTTCTTTACCCCCGACGCAAAAACAAATAGAAAAATCCCTAAAAAATATTGTATGTCAGACAAGGCTGTATAGGTTAAAAGTCTTTAGCCTGGCCTTTTCGGAGCATAATTAACAAAAAACATTGCCTTAAAAAAATGTAAACATAGACTTATCACAAATATTTTGTTAATTATTATTTTGTTTTCTTTTCAAGTCTTTTCTTTTATTCGCAACTGTGATAAAAAACGTCGTACGATATACGTGTGGAATTGATATTTGCATCTTGGCTTCTTTAACACGCTCGCTACCGCTCGCGCGTCATAAGCCGCCTCTATGCAAAGATCAATTTACCACACTTATATCGTAATGTACTATTAACATCAAATAAAAGGGAAACCTGACGCTTTACGATATTTGTGATTTGACATTTGTTGTTTATTAAAATGTCCTGTAAGTTTGAAAAGGTGGCCGCGCATAAAAAAAATATTACTACCCCTTTTGTTACTGGTGTCTATTTCTAGTAATATATTGTAATGTGTTCTGACAAGGGTATTCTAATACGAAAGTGGGTTGTTCTAGACATCAACGCAAACAACTTTTGTTCTACGATTTTAAAAAATTCTAACTCTTTTTCATAAATTTTGAGTTTATGTTTACTCGAAAATTAGCTGTTTTTCGAAGTAAGAGATTATTGACTTTAAGATTTAGTTGATTAATTAGTTACGATTACTATTTTAAAACACTTAAGGTCTTTATTACCAAAAATAACAGATTTACCTGTAAACATAAACATAGTAACATCAAATTTTTTAAGTTTAATTTTCTAAAAAATCGTAGATCAAAAGTTGTTCGCCTGGACGTCTAGTCTACAAAAACCCCTTTTCGTGTTACAATACTCTAGTCGAAACACATTTTATAATAAAAATATTTGAAGAAGTCATTCTAACTTAATAAAGTATGATCAATTAAAAATAGATTAATTATTTTGTTACAACGAATATACAAAACCACCAGGATTGACTCGGTTTTTAATAATAATTCACAAAATGATAAATATGATATCAGAAACAAGCCTCTTGTACCAAGACTAGACTTTTTTATAGGCTACTAGCTGCGCCCCACGGTTTCACCCAAGTAAATCCCGATCCCGCGGGAATTTCGGAATTTAAATGATCCTATATCCTTCCCCGAAACTACCATTATCATACAAATCGGTCCAGCCCCAGTCCTTTGGCCAGAAGGAACAACCAAACAAATAAACAAACTTTTTTCATCAATCGATTTATAATATCAGTTAGGATTAGGCTGTTTTGATGTAAGACGTCTTTATAACCGGTCAGAAGTGTAGATAAATTGTAAAAACTAAATGTAACAAATAAGTTTAACGTGTAACGGAAGAAGACATCGTCAGAATTACTGACATTTTCCGTACGGAAAGAGAACCAGAAATCGTATCCGAATCGTAATACAAATTGAATTTTACCTTTTTTATGTGTGATATTATATCTAAACAAAATTCTTAGGACATTACAAATGGCCGCCTCGTTGCTATCTTGAAAGAATCCACAATTTTTAAAGGGCCGGAGCCGGAGAAAAAAAGTTCGACCTGCCCTTGTCTCTGGTCATAAACAATCATTCACATAGATCTAGCGTCATCTATTGAAACAGGTTTTAGAAGAAAAAAACGAGATCAAAAATTGTATCCCGATTTTTAACATTTTTTCAAATTCCATCCACATAAAATGAATACGTTTTGTGTGTTTGAACATGCTAGTTTTATTTAATTTTTGTGTAAAAGAAGAACCAGTCTATTCGTATTTAAATCCTATTTTAAACCTATTCTAATTAAAATAATAATATACATAAAGTTTTGTAGGACAATACGTTTGATGGAGTTCGTAAACAACTCGTATTAAGGCCTCTGTTAATTAAATACACGAATAAGATTTAAGGTGAAAGGGTACCAGCGCTCTCTCCATACAAACGTAATCGACTGTTTCCTCCCTGGATAATGACACTAGCAAAAATATTTATACCCCTATGTCTTGCTTTTTTTTTCATTTTCTAATTATCATAGAAATTAAGATTTTAAAAACAAAACATAGGGTCATAGTCGTGGCAGTTATAAGTTTTATGCAACAAAAATATTTGCTCTATTGTCATTACCCAGGGAGGAAACAGTCGACTACGTTTGTATGGAGAGAGCGCCCGGTATTCTTTCCTCTTAAGGTGTTAACACACGTTCCTATTTGATCGGGACCGACGTCCAATGACGAACAAGTGCGAGTCGGCCTCCCGTACGGAGGGTTCCGCATCATGTTGTATTTAAGCCCTACTTAATTTCTTTTCCTGCTTTAAGTTGTTATAATTATAGCGACAATAGAAATACATAATCTGTGAAAATTTAAACTCTAGCTATCACGATTCATGAGATACGACCGGATGACAAACGGACAGACAGACAGACGGACGGATGGACGGACTGACAGTGAAGTCTTACTAATAGGGTCCCGTTTTTTCCCCCTGAGAAACGGTAACCTAAATCAGGCCGATCAAATCGGTACGTGTGTTAACACCTTAACAATATTCTATTACAAGAATTAGACTGAAACTAAATCGAGTAATTTAATCACTGAAATCTTTAACGTAGAAAAATATATATTTTTAATAATAAACACGACGATAAATGACGATGTAAAAATAAACTCTATCAGGTGACCGCTAGACGGCAGAGAATAAGTAAATCAACCAAGGTGACTTTGGTCATTTCGGCCGTGTAAGGTTGTTTTCTGATTTGACATTCGATGACCTTGGTCGGCCGACCAATATAAAGTTGACGAATAACGTAACGTACGATGCTCGAAGAACGTCGTCACTTTTGATTCCATTTTATTTTCTTACTTTCTTTTTTTCGTCTTTAACTCACAAAAGTACTAAATCTTGACTAAAGAGGGAAAAAATATGATAAAATTGTCCGTTTTTCTAGATAACAATGAAAATGTATTTCGAATATTAAATAGTATTTTGTAAACTAGGTGTGGGAAAAAAGATATAAGCACTTAAAGTCACGTTTTAAGTCACGCTGGAGTCGGGAGCTTCTTTCAGCTGTGTAGCCAACATAGAACCAAAACAACCGACGAAAGTCGCCTTGGCAAATTTACTTTTTCTCTACCATCTATCTGCCTTTACAATAAAATATATATTTTCACGAAGAAACTTTTTCGCTCTCTCTTTACTGATCAAAGCGAGACAGCAATATATCTATCAATAACTACGGTCTAACATAACCTATTCTTAATAAAAGTGTTATTTTCTCGCTTCATACTTGACCAAACTGTTACAAGCGCTTCGTTTGGGGCTAGATGGCGCTGTGTGAAATGTCTATATATTAATTATTATTTTAACTTTTTCACACAAAAACTACTGAACCGATTGTGATGAAACTTGATATATACAAGGGTTATTGGTTATTATACTAGCAAGCCGTTGAGGGCTACTTCTGTGCACACCGTAACAAACAAATTTTGTAAATTCGATTTTTTGAAAATTTTGAGGTTAGGTTTACCTGAAAATCAGCTGTTCCTTACACGGAGAGGTCATTAACCTTAAAATTTTGCTAAGTTTTGTTTTTAGTCTGAATGACCTTTGTTTAAAATAATCAGCTGATTCTCGAATTTACATAACCTCATTTTTTTTATTTTTTTTACGAATAGCCACAAATCGTAGAACAAAAGTTATTTTAAGTTTGTTTAGGTGCACAGAAGTAGCCCTCAACGGCTTGCTAGTATTATTACCAATAATCCTGTAGATGCGTGGAACCCTGAAATAATAGGGTACTTTTTTATTCCGACATTCGGAACTGTGCTGGCCTAGTGGTAGATACCTCGACTTTCATTCCGAAGGTCGTGGGTTCAAACCACGGCCGGCCGAGCAACAATGGAAAAAATTATGTGCGCTAATGAATATTGCTCTTACGGTGAAGGATAACATCGCGATTAAACCCGCAGCTTAGTTGTCTACGACGAGTCCTTTCCTCTGGACACGGTCGACTAAGCTGAGAACCCTCTCAGGGTGTTATAGGTGCTGATTCACTCAACACACGTTTATATGCAAGAATCGTATGAAATCGATTATTGAAAAAAAAATTGCGAACGTGAACAACACTAACAAGTGCAAAAATATCTTATTAAAAAATTTACTAAATCTGACAAAATATTTAAATTTTCATAAGAATTAGTTTTTTTTATAATTGATTTGACGTTAAAAATTTAGAAGCCTAACAAACTAATGAGTCTAGGAATAACCTAATGGGGAATTTTCTACATAAAAAACCACCGGAAAGATTTTTGATCAGTCTTATAGACTCTTTATTCAACAATTAAATTAACCATTAAAAATCCCATCTACAATCGAAGCGAAAAAATGACTTTTTGCTAGTATGAAAAATATTTAAAAGGCTTAGGAACAGCAATTACTCAGTTTACTCATTTTGATTAATGATTGTACTTTACTTATGCCATCACAGTCTGCCTGTGACCATGGAAACATTAAAGCTTCCGACAATTTTGGTTATTTACAAAAAAAAAAACGGGAATATTCTGGTATAAATAATTTTATTATGAGTGCAAAAAAACAATTACAAGTTTTTTTATTTAAAAAACAAATTTGGACATTTTTGCATAGCTAACATGGTTTTTATCACTCGTGAAATTATTAATAGGATTTCGTACCTCAATAGGTAAAAAAAGGAACCCTTATAAGATCACTTTCTTATCAGTCTGTTTTTTTTTTTATTAATTTGAATATACTTTTGAGAAAAATCCCCATTAGTACACCGTGATAGACAAGCTAGTTCGAGCAAGCTTTTTAACAAAATACGTTATTTTAATAATATCAAACATTTAGGGAATCTAGTAAATTGAAATGAAATCTAAAACAATCTTTGAGCACTACGGTGAAGCGGTAATCGTAAGTTCAAATCTCACCGAAGTCAAAAATTTTTGGAAATTATTTCAATTTACTAAGCTTTTAAGGTGATTGTTACCCGGAAGCCCGAGAAAATCAAACTTGTTTTTTCCAACTCCCAAAACCTTAATTAGACTTTGCAACTGTCCCGATGTAGAGGTAGTTTCTTAAATTAAGGCTTCAAACCTACTTCATCTAATATATGTCCCAGGCACTACAACGCCTTGAATAGCATTTAATAAAGTTGCTGACCCTGTATAATTAATCTAGATTAGCTTACTAGAAAAGGGACTAGTTCCAGATGCCTAGAAGATTTCCTGAAAAGGCAATATAAGATAAATGGAAGTTTGACCCTGGAATCTTAGCGTTGTCCATCGAACGATTCAGAAATATTTTGTTTAAAAAAGCTGATCTGAGTAAAGCCCATTTAAATTAGAATTTCAGATAGTTTTAAAGTATAATTTGGATTTAAGTAGTTGGAAAATTACGTTCAAGAATCACAAAAATTCTGCGCTATTTTTTACGAAAAACTATTTCGTTTTATTAAATTCGTCGAGCCGAATGTTCTACATCACCTTAAAATTACAAATCTCACACAATCTCGTTACAAAACTCATTACCTCTCTACGTTATCGAGTTGGTTAACTTAAAGCGACGTTAAGTCCATGCTTCTCGATGTACCGACGTCTCGCTTCAGCGATCATCTCACATTTCCTCTCTTGGAAGCTGAGTTGACGTTCTTTAGCGCTCTTAGGGAATACACCCGTCGGTGCTGGGGTTACATATCTATGGAAATATGAAAAATTATATTAAACCTAGCTTTTGCCTGCGACTTCGCCCGCGTTGAATTTGTAGATTTGAACCTAGGAATCACGTTGTCCTATACAAACTTTAATCAAGTTAGTTAGTTTGCGAATAAAGGTATACAATAGATGTCAAGTAATAATATATATAATATAATAATATATATAATATAAAAATATATATAATTTCGGAAAATATTATCTTATCGGAAGCCTACGTCGTACAAAGAACACACCCTCCAAGTTTCAGGTCTCTACAATCAGCGGTTTAAAATGTGCATTGATCCGTCAGTCAGTCATTCCGGACAAAGCATTTGATATGTATAGATGATTATTTATTACTAGCAGCGCTTCGCGGTTTCACCCGCGTAACTTCCGATCCCCTGGAAATATAGGGATAAAAAGTAACCTATAACACTCACAATGAATCAATGTAGTCTAGTACCAAGTTTCTTCAGTAGTTTCAGAGGTAGAAAGTAAATAAATTGTGTTAACATACTTGGGCGCTGGTCTGGCCTGTGAGGTGCTCGGTGCTGGATCGTCCATCGGGTGAGGGGAGGGTTGCTCGGGGAAGTATGGAGTCAACCCTTCAAGGAAGTTCGTTATTGTCACATCCACGCTGCGAGTGTTGGCTGGAACAAATCACAAGCTTATAGTAAGACTATCAGAGCCCTGCGGTTTTACCCGCGTAAATCCCGATCCTCGACCTTATCCATTGGTAGATAGATAAACACTTTATTGCACCAAAAAAAAACAAAACACAAAAAGAATTCTAACTAAGTGCTCACATAATATTTAAAAAAACTAAGTAAAATTAAAATTATAAAAAACTAAAAATGAAAAGATATTGCACAAAGGGCGGCCTCTTCCAGACAACCTTTGGTACAAAAATATAGGCGATTATTTTTGTGCAAAATTAACAGATTCGATTTTTGGGTTTGCTACCTGATAACTATCCAAGCCACTATGGTTTAAACTTCATAATGGCACATCGTTTACAACTGTGTGGGAGGTAAGCGTTAAGTAATTCTCAACTTTTATGAAATTACTAGCTTTTGCCCGCGACTTCGTCCGCGTAGAAGTCGAAATAATGTTTATGCAAAATTTGAAGTAGATTGAACCAAGGAATTACGCCCCAAACAAACTTCGCCCCCCTAAGAGATAGAATTTCGGAAAATCCTTCCTTATCGGATGTCTACGTCGTACAAAGAACACACATTCCAAGTTTCAGGTCTCTACGATCAGCTGTTTAGGCTGTGCGTTGATCCGTCAGTCAGTCAGGACAAAGCATTTTCTATAAATAAAAAATAAATACGAGTACGTATTGTAGGACATTCCACACATCGCCATCTAGCCCCAAGCTAAGTAACTACACTTGTGTTATGGTGACCAGATAACGGATACTACTTATATACTTTTCTTTTGTAAATATATACTTATAATACATAGAAACAACCAGACCACAGACAAATATCTAAGTATTAATACTTGCCTGAGGCGGAAATCGAACCCGCAATCCTGTGTTTGGCAGTCCGGCATGGTGACCATTGTGCCAACTGGGTCGTCAATATGTATTAATGAACGTTTGGCGGTAAGCGGGATCTTGGTCTACCACACGTGACCCATAACGGTGCTAAAAGAGCAATCTCCTGGTGGGAGGCTTCCGGCTTGTTACCACCCACCGGCCTAAGTCGTATCGCCAAGCGGACTTGTCCGATACGTAGACCACAAAGTTTTTGTTTCACTGCCGTCCCTACCTTCACTCGCGTCTCTCAACGGCCCCCGTTTATTTGGGGGTCTTTGAGTCACAAGCGTGCAGGTATCTTCTAGACACCGCGTGCTACATCTTAGACCACATCGTCACTTACCATCTTGTCATATAGTGGTTAAACGCTGACCTACTTATATTAAAAATCCCGATCCCGTGAGAATATCGGGATATAAATTAGCCTATGCCAATCCCAATTAATTAATGTATTTACATATAGGGTTTCATCAAAATTGGTCCAGTAGTCTATTCAATGCAAACAAACAATGAAATCTTTCCTGTTACATATTTTTAACTATACTAATATTATAAAGAGGAAATAATTTTTGTTTGTTTGTAACGAATAGGTTCGGAAACTACTGAGACCAATTTTGATGAATCTTGTATATTGTTATGTAATATAAAACAAAGTCTCTGTGGGCTTTCTGTCTGTCTACGCAATGGATTTTGATGCGGGTTTTTTTAATAGATAGAGTGATTCAAGAGGAAGGGTTCAATTAAATAAAACAAAAACTACAACGCGTACGAGGTCGCGGGCAACAACTTAATATTATAAAGAGAAAGATTTTTTAGTTTTTTTGTTTGTAATGAATAGGCTCCTAAGCTACTGGCCCGATTTTGATAAAACTTGGTATGAGGACACATTGATTCATTGGGAGTAACATAAGCTTCATTTTCCGATGAAGCTTATGTTAAGCTGAAACCGCAGAGTGCTGTTAGTTTATTATAATAAAAAGTATAAATTACCCAAGTCCCTCATGATATCACTGACGGGTACCCTCGGTAAAACCTCCTTGACCTGCACAGCCAGCCGCTGCAGCTCATACTCCGAGGTACGTAGGTAGGACGGAGGACCGCCGCGACGTATCGCCATAGGACATGATACCAGTTGCTCCCACCGGTAATTCGTCAACGGAATCTATAAATTGAAATCAGTTTTATTATACTAGCGAATATTTTACCAGTCGTACCTGAGATTAGCGCATTCAACCGAACAAACAAACTATACAGCTTTATAATCTATATCTATAAAAGAGAATCACTGACTCACTCACTCAATGATCACAAAAACTAAAAGTGCTAGGAGTCTCAAATTTTGCATAAGGGTTCCTTTTAGAACGTACGGGAGCATTAAGAAAGGATTCTATGAGTTTCTGTTGCCTTCTTTTCATTGGTGGACGCGTTCTGAAGGCACACAGGCTAACTTAGACTATTCAAAGTGATCTTATGCAAATTGTATGATTCCAAATGAATAAGGAACTTTAACTTTGGATTTTTGGAAATTCAAGTTTGTACTTTATAGTAACTATTGTGTATTCTGTGTCTATAGGAAATCAATATATTTTTAAAGAAACTTTAACGCGTGTAAAACCGTTTTGCAAAGCTAGTATTAATAAAGACTAAGTAGTACTCTATGCAGCAGTCTGAAAAGGCTGATAGCCTTCTAGAAGGACCTGGGATGGTTGGAGTGACAAGGATTTTCTCACATGCAAACTGAACTAAGTAGTATTCTAACCTTAAGAGCTTGAGCAATATTCTGTCTAATATTATCCCGGAAGACCTGATCGTCGTCATCATGCTTCTCGACTGTGGGTAGAGCTGTCAGCGTGATGACAGTGACGGGAGAGAGGATGAACCAGAGCGCGTCTTTCCAGGGGAAGCCGCGGTTGTAGTCCCGAGAGATACAGACGTTGCTCCACCACCGGCGTACATCTGGGGGGGTGAGGAAATGTGGTATAATCATAGACAAAACATCTATAACAAAAATGAACGAGTTAAGTATGAAATCCCTTTACCCTTTTATGTGTTTGACTGCAATGTATGTTTGTCTGTGCCCTCATAACGTCTAAACTTCATAATTCAACAAATGAGGTACCGTTACAAGCGTCATAATGGTCCGTTGGTTATTAATTTTTTTTTTTCATATAATGTTTGTGGTCATTTATAGTAAACAGGGTAATTATTTTTCAATCCAAAACCGTGCCGGTGGTAATTCTCCACATCAAAACGATTAACTTTTTTTATAATGTCTGGGCATTTTCTATGTCTATGCGGCAAAGTGAGCGCGGGCTTGTAGAATTACCCCTGAAGGTTTTGGATTGAAAACCAATAACCCTGTATATACAAAAAAAATCTTTCGATTTTTCTTCCCCATTTTCGTGACCCGTTTTATCGTCCTCTGGCTGATATGATGAAACTTACTGATAGCAACAGGCTGTACTCTGTTCCCCATCTGGAAAGGCCACTCTGTGAATTGTAGAAGGCCAGCACCATTCGTGGGACCTCCCTCCGGCTGCACCAATACTGGTTTGCTTGGACATTCTGCAAAATGTTGCCTGTAACATATGATATTATATAAATGTTATTGGGACTTTTATTAAGGAGAATGGCATTTTTTATGCAATCCAAGTATTAAATAATTAGTTGCAGACAAATGTTCTAAGCTCAGTTGGGCTGGAATTATATCGATTGCTACATAATGTATTTAGAAACTTATGAATTAGAGGTTTCAAAAAATAAGAGGGCCCAATAGATTTTGATTGATAAAACATTGGTAGACAAAGCCCCAGTGGACTGGGGCTTTGTCTACCAATGTTTTATCAATCAAAATCTATCGGTTTCGATTTCGGTTAATCGGTTTCGGTGCGTCAAGATTCTGGCTTAGCCTATTCAAGCTCTTGTTAAAATGTTCGCTTTGCTTCTAGCTACCTGGTTACATTAGCAACATCTCTTTCCTGACATCTGACGTTATGACCCGCATTTATGACGTTGCACTGTTGCATTGCTTTTTGCAAGTCTACATATTTACAAATTTTAAATTAAATAAAAGGAATAAGTTTAGTTTTATATTACTTACTTTCTAGCAAACTGAGCTGCGTTTCTTATACCCAACGCTGAAGCGAAAAACGGTGGAACTTTCCATTTTCTCAGCTGAAATATAAAAAAATATTATTAAAGTTTTTTATGACGGGATATTTACAGTATAAGATGTAGCACGCTTTCCTAGGAGATACCTGTCCACTCGCTTGAAGACACCCAAGTTATACACGTAAGAAAAGACAGATGCAGGCAACTGATTCCATTTCATTACAGACTTGGTTACTTTTTTAGAATTAGCTACATGACTATGATGACGATAAAATATGAAATATGGTAAAATGGAAGCTAATAGGTTGATAATCCCTCTACAATATTTATTTCGGTTTAAAATGTATTGAAAATAATTTATTTTCACAAAATAAGTTTGCAATAGTCTATTGACTAAAAGAAACGAAACGCGGACGTCCATGACTGACCTTCGTGTGACGTCAAGTTACATAATTTCCTAAAGAAAAACAAAAACGCGCTCAAGGAAAAGAACAGAGTCATGAGTCATGACGTCACAGATTAAAATGTATGGTGGCCGACTGTTTTCTGGAGACATTTTAAATTAATGCAAAAAAATGTATTCTTTTTTTACAATTATATAATAGTCCAGCAGCCCTCGAACGTTTTTTTAAGTGATTAATAACAGGCTGAATCTTCGTGAGCAGGTTCAGTTCGACGAGTCGCCCAACTTCTCCCTTTGACAATTCTTGATAGAGGTAGCTAATGTAGTGCGCAGGTATAAAACGTGTCGATTTGGTGGGTTGTCGAAATTGTCTAATAACAGTAAATTTCTTATTTGAATATCGAGGTAATTGGATGATAAACTCGGAACAACAATTGTCCTACAAAATGGATGGTATGACTCTCCAGTCCTCCGAATGTGGCGAAATAACGAGGTCAATAAAATGATTAAATAACAAGGTGATTTTTTGTATGCAGCTTAGTAAATATTTGTACAATCAAATGGCCACATAGTCCTACAAATTTAGTGGTACGTTTTTCCAGTCCTACGCTTAGAAGTTGTCCGATCCACGGTACACAACACTTAAAAAAACGTTCGAGGGCTGCCGTAAGGCTTTTTCGGAATAAAAAATTGTAAGGGGTTCATAATTATAATTATATTTCAACGGATATATTCGCGGTTTTTAATTTTTCTTTAAACCTGACGTTTCGGGAACTTTGCAGATACCATGGATAAATATAATTATAATTATGAGTTCAAGTCGCGAAAACCTTAGAAAATACTTTGTAAGGGGTTTTTAATAAACTTTTGAAATATGTACTTAGTAAAAATAAGTCAAGATCCCCATGATAAAGGTATACTAACGCTAATGGTGCCGAGCACATGCGCGGCCGCGAGCGAGTCCAGGCACGAGACGTAGTTGGCGACCAGGACGCTGCATCGTGCGTCTCTCTCGCCTTTCAGCTTTACGTAGACTCCTAGATGTGACAGACAACAACATAGTTTTTAGGTACAATTTAGTAGTTTGTTAGTTAAAAGTATTTATGAGTTTTTAGGTAGGTACAAATTAGTTGTCTTCTTTTTTTAGAGTCAGTGACGTTCGACCAGCCATTTTTTTCTTGCTTAAAGCTGGGAACATACTAACGGACGCGCCTTACGGACGCGTCCGACAGCCGCGACTTAAGGCATTTGTGTAATGTAAATGTATATAACTGTGCACACTATCGGACGTAAGTCGCGGACGCGACCTTGGGCCGCCCTTAAGCGTTCGGACTTCCGCAGACGTCCTAGAGCGGTCTGGGCCGCTGGATGCCAAACGACCGTGCACACTTATCGGTCGCGGCAGTTGGACGCGTTCGCGGATGCGTCCGAACAATGTGTCCCCAATTGGCCTCTATCAGGTCCTCCAATGTGCAGATATTATGGCACAGTCGACCAATGGGCAGTAATTCGTTGTTACAAAGTATTTACTTGGACAAGTACCTATATGATACTTAATTCCAGATATTAGACAAGTTAAGTACAGTCAGCAATAAAAGAGACCTACCGTAAAATTCTAAGATTGATATTATTAAAATGTTTTCAACTTTAACAGAGCTTTAAAGACTTGCTTAATTTGTAGGAAAGTAATGTCAAAACTCTATGGTTTGTTTCCTACTTTTGTTACCTGATTGAATTTTAATATTGAATATCGTTCAATACACGATGGGTGACCCGCTATAGACCCGCGAACTGTACAAACTGGTAAAAAATAAACCTTTGGATTCCAGGTAGTTTTACCTGGACCCAGTTTTGACGATAAAAGTGCTCTGTTTTGTGAGGTTCAAGTTTTCAAACAAAAAATATTCGAAAGTTGCACCATTTTACCTCTACGCAGAGTAAATAGTAAATAAACTGGCCGTTTAATAGCCATGTGCTATTAATGCTCTATGATAATAAATTACCTTAAAGACGTAATGACATGTCCAATAACAGGTTAAATTTTTTTATAAAGCATAAACAGTGCGCTAAGGCATATTATGATACTTCGTCGTACCTTAATGATAAGAACCCATGGATGTGACTTTATGCATTTGCTTCATTTGCTGCATTTTAAATTATAAGTTCAGTCGAGTTTCTTGTGCCTTCTTCTTATTGGGCACACATCCTAACTTAGTTTTGACGTGATAACGTTTTATAAATCGTTGAACACCAACAGCACTCAAAAAAAAGTGTCATCGCTCACGTTCTGATATTGACAAGGTCAACCATAGCAACGTCACTCACGTTCCAGGAACGTGAGTTATTGACAACGACAATACGTTGCTATGTTTACCATCAATGTTTCTATTCCTAACACGTTTTCACGTAAAATTATCGTCCGTAAACTGATTTATAGGCAACCATTTTTTTTAAGAAACTTGTATGATTCCAAATAATAAAGAATTTCGATTTTGATGCTACTTACCAAACGTCCAGCAAGCCAATGTAGTCAACAACTGCCTTACAGCCCATTTGTTAGGCAGCAGTATAGATGCAATCCATAGTATCACAGCCATGAATACTCTTACAAGCAACAGAATCAAACCAAACGGCAGATACACAAGGAACTGGAGAAATTCCTTGTCTGTGTTGAACCTAGAATTAGAAACCAAGATTAAGAGTAAATTGATTGACATAAGAAGAAGCCCCACAGAGGAACAAACATAAATATTTAGTAAGCTGATGGATTTATGTGCGCTAATTGACATTGCACTTACGGTAAAGGAAAACATCATGATGTAGCCCGCGCTTTGGTTGGTTCCAGACATATTGACAAGTTCTTTCCTTAGGACACGGTTGATTAAGTTGACAGCGTATTATAGCTGCTGCTGCTGCAAGGCATACTTCATCCTCACACAAAAAGGACCCAAAAAAAGAGGTCTAGTTGGAGTAACGGCTACTTTTTTACCAGTTTTCTCCGGAACGGGAGTTACGCGGCTGAAAGCGCGAGGCGCTACTAGTCGCACTAAATGTCAAAGTTTGTGTGTTAGTATGTGTGTATTTCTTAGTCCTTCACGCTAAATATACTAAACCGATTGTGATGAAACTCTGTATGATAGCTAGTGACTTCACATCATAAAAATACTCATAATAATTCTAATGAATGTCTATTCTATCCAATTTTAATAACATTATTCTAACCTATCGGATCGGGACTTATGCAGGAAAAACAATTACCTACTTACGGCTAAAAAAAACCCAACAAATTAATTTATTATTTGTCAAGGAAGTAGGAAGAAAAGAAAACCTTGGCATTATTTCAATATTAAACAATGTGCTATCAATCTATAAATAAAATTATGTTAGTTTTTAAATAGTAGAGTTTTTTATTATTAGAATATTTTTAACCCAAGCAAGATTCTAAGATTCTGCTTGAGTTCAAGTTTTAAACTTTGAACTCATAAGTATATTTTATTACACAGAGAGAGAGATACTATTTTAAGTTAAATCTATCCCGGCTCACATATTTGCGGTTTGTGGACATTTAAGCTGTATCTCTAAGTTTAATGGGAAATATATGTTAAGTTTTTTGGATTAAATGACTTGAGGTAAGGTCACGGTTCATGTTGTATATGACTGCAAAAAGATGATGATTATTAACTGACAAAACAATCATGATCTTTTTTTAGTCATATGAACTTAAGGCTCATGCCCGCCCCATTTTCCACCAGTAACTCACACACTACAAGTATTATTTGATGGATTACAGTGACTGGTTTTTAGAGATCAAGGCTATGTTCCATAGATTGAAATTACAATGAATAGAGATGAAATTAGGACATTTTTCATACAAAAACTTTGTCCTAGTCTTATTTTCTGCACTGTGAATGAAAGCTAAGTGAACACAGTTTTAAGATAAAAGAAAGCTTAGCAACAAACAACAATGTTTTCGAGGATAAAACCAGAAAACCACGAATTTCTTATCAATCTAAGGTCATGGCTGCAATTATAATACTAAATGCTAAAACTACCCTAGAGCATGCATAATGATACTACTATGTTGAAATTACTATCTCAATAGACGCGAGTAATCGGCTAAAAGCAGGTTCTCAACGAAAATTCAATGAGATACAATAAAATTGCGTATTATGCATAACTTTCCCTTTCCGAAACAGATGTGTGTGAAGCTACGATATATTTACCTGTCGGTGTTTAGCAGCTTGTCTGCAGTTAACGCCATAGTTTTTATGTTGAACACCAGTGCTCAAAACTTGAATATTTTAAAGAATAGCAAATAATTGCGATTTCAAAACCAAATTGTGATGTGTTCCTCTTTCCTTCGTTCGTACGCTTTAATATTTTTTTTTTTCATGATATTGCTTGCTTTTTTTTTCTATTAATTATGGCTTCGCACGGCTTGTGCATTTAGCCAGTATCAAGTTATATTTTGCATCAAATTATGACCCGATTTTTCATAAATCGGGCCTAAAGTGTTTCAAAACAGTCAAAGTCGTCATAGTTCGTCAAGTCAGGGGCTATAGTAAAGCGGTGGCAAGTTTACCATAACCTTAATAGGAGATTTGGAAGCAACGAGAAAACTTCATGTTTGACACTGATTTTTACTTTCACTACACTTGTGCACTTTTACAGAACTAAATTGAATAACATTCCACCAGAATTATACAATTCAACTCGGGTTACAACTAAGTTTCATGAAAATAAAACTGCAGCACGACATGTTGTTAACTCGTTCCCGCCAAAACTCCCTATTGCTTGCTTGGGCTTTGTACCACTTTTACATGCAGCCAGTGTCATGTAGAATAATAATGGTTTCGCGTGAAATCATTGAACTAAGTCGAGAAGTTTTGAAATATCAACATAAGAATCTCCTCAATCACTGTCATTGTCAGATAAGTAAAATGTCAATGTCAAAAAAATGTTTTGTGTGGTACTATCCCTCAAAACGACGACGGCATTATCCAATTTTCTTTGTTTTGCTCAGCTTTACTTAAAATCAAGCTATAGTCGCGTGACCTCGTTCATGTGGGTTGAATCCGTACTCTGCAGTGAAATAAAGAATTATATGTACCCGCATTTGAATGAAGACTGCAACGCCTACAGTAAATACTACACTTACGACTGACCCCTGACAAAATAACATTCGAAAACTTCCAAATGGAGAGTATAATATCGTCTCCAGAGGAAACGACTTGCTCGGAAGGTGAGGAGGAGCCGAAACCAGCCGGGAGCCGTCAACCGAACCACGACGACGTTCAAGGATTTTCCGCTCAGACGCCCAACCTACTCGGCCTTACCCAAATGGAAGCGAAAATACGACGCAAACTGCAGTTCTTTTTCATGAACCCGATCGAGAAATGGAGAGCAAAACGCCAATTTCCATTCAAATTCGTCGTCCAAGTGATCAAAATTGTATTAGTTACGTTCCAGCTTTGTTTATTTGCACACAATAGGTACAATCACGTGAACTATACGTGGGACAATCGGATAAGTTTCTCGCATCTGTTTCTACAAGGCTGGGACTCCACTCGCGAGATTAACGCATACCCTCCAGGGTCGGGACCACTTGCTGTATACAAAATGGACGAATTCTACAGTACTCTAGACTATGCAGTGGCCGGCTACACTAACCTATCTGATGCGATCGGACCCTACTCATATAATAACGAAGACAACAACAGAACCGACCCCATCTTCTGCCAATACAATTACAAACAAGGAATCATAAACGGATTTAATGAAAGTTACGAATTTAACTCTGAAATAATTGAAACCTGCATCAACTTCACTTTGAATGACCAAGATTTTACCTCTGAAACTTTTATAAAGGAAGCAGGTCTTAATATCACGTTTGCATCGCTAGTTCGAGCTAAATTGATGTTTTCTATAAAGACGATAAACTTCAGAGCAGCAGGACCGATCACTCCACCTGACTGCTACAGATTTGATGTTGAAGTTATATTTGACAATGAAGACCATGATGGCCAGATGTCTCTCACTCTAGAAGCTGAACCATATAAACTAGTATGCAAAGGGGACAAAAACTATGTCTCGGACAATAAAATTGATCAAATACTAAGAAGTATCCTAAACATTCTAGTTATTCTGATATGTGCAGCTTCTTTAAGCTTGTGCAGTCGAGCAGTATACAGGGCGCAGTTGTTAAAAGAACTTACTGTACATTTCTTTAGAAGAGCTTACAATAAAGAACTTAGTCTGGAAGGAAAGATGGAATTCTTGAATGTCTGGTACATTATGATTATTATAAACGATATGTTGATTATCATGGGATCCGCAATAAAGGAGCAAATTGAAAGAAACCAATTTGCAAATGATCAATGGAATGTTTGTTCACTGTTCTTAGGGACTGGGAACCTTCTAGTATGGTTTGGATTGCTCCGATATTTAGGTTTCTTTAAGACTTACAATGTTGTTATTCTAACATTAAAGAAAGCAGCACCAAAGATATTCAGATTCTCAGTCTGTGCTCTAATATTATATGCAGGTTTTATGTTCTGCGGCTGGTTAATCCTAGGCCCTTACCATATGAAGTTCCGATCCTTAGCTACGACGTCCGAATGTCTATTTTCATTAATTAACGGAGATGACATGTTTGCCACCTTCTTTATAATGTCCAAGAAGTCACCAATGCTATGGTGGTTTAGCAGGGTTTATCTGTATTCATTTATAAGTTTGTACATATATGTTGTACTAAGTTTATTTATATCTGTGATTATGGATGCTTATGATACTATAAAGCAATATTATAACGATGGGTTTCCGAAGAGTGATTTGCAACAGTTTATTGGGGAGATTGCTTTTGAAGAGGTGTCTTCCGGTCTTTACCGGACCCACAGCTCGACTTCTCTCAATGCAATGATGAATTCCTTATGCTGTTGCAACTTATACAGAAGCGCATATTCTAAAATCGGAGGTGGTTCTAACCTCAATCTGATATAGGCTCTCATAATATTTATCATAGTAAATATTCCATAGAGATGCCTTGTAAATATTTAATCATTATAAATGTATGTTATCTAAAGATTATGTTCTGATTGTACTTAGTAAATGGGCAGCTAAGTACTTGAATGAAATCGTAATCAAATATGTTTAAGAATTTAAGTAGGTACCTACCTACATTATTGTAATATTTTTTATCTGCATGTATATTTTGAATAAGTAAATTATGATAGTTTGTTGTCAGTTACCAGTTATAAGTAACCAAAGAAAAAGCATAATTAGGGGTAATCGAATCTACACTTTATGCATAAGCAATAAGTGCTAATTTTTCAATAATGTACCAAGGACTAGGTATGAGAGAATATTGTTTTGTTGATTGGTTAAATATATTTTCGTACTTATTTATGTTGTTTTGATCATATTTCACCACAATCAGGGCAGAACTTTGTTATTAGATACTCTCGATACAATTTATAAGGCATTAGAAGGTCAACACCTCATCAATATCTACTTCAAATAGCTACCTTATAGATGTGATTCATAGTCTACCCACATACATTAGACTCTGAGAACCACAGAGTATTTCATATAAATCATAGCACCTGTCTCAGATTTGTATTACAAACTTGTTTACCTATAATTAATAGGAAAAGTTCGAAGGTGTCATCAGCTCACGTCGCAATTTATCAATGTGAATAAAATTATTCATGATGCAAGCAAATATTGTTAGCTGTTTCTCTGGTAGATGGCGCTACGAGACTTAGTCGTAAATAAAACCAGGGCCAATTCGATACTAAAGTATTAAGTCTGGAGCCTCAACATAGATAACTACCTTATAATATAGAGCTCACTCTGAAACTAACTACCCTGAGACAATGTTTGTTTTTAATAACTGTAACGAAACAGAAGGTTCCGTTACAACTAATAAAATAATTTAGAAGGCTGTAACGAAACTAAGGGTTCTGTTACAAGTCGAAGAATTTAGAAGGTCAGTCAGACTTATCAGGTACAAGAACAAAATATAGCTGCTTCACAGTCCAGTGTTAGGTAACTCATAACAAGAACAAGTTTTTTTTAATTGCGTCCCTATGGAAGCTATTTTTAAAACGTATTCACGTCAAAAGTGTAATAATAAAAGAAACTACATACAACTGCAATTCATTATATATTTATTGTTAACAAATATATTAATATTTTAACAACATTACACATAGACAATTAAATTTATTTATGAATATTGTTTTATGTATACATATAAAACCGAATAATAATAATGTGCCACTCAATACATATGGGATGGGTAACATCAGACTTCAGAGGCCACATAAAAATAAACACAATTATTATTGAGTATAATTATTTAGAAAATGGCATAACACATACTTAGCAAAGCCTTAGGCCCCTCTGGCATATAATTTTAACTGCAAAATCAATATTTACAAATAGGTATTTCATAATATCCAATAATCCAATAGACAAATATATTACGATTACAAAATTGAGCAATAAATAAAAGTTTGCAATTTAATTTGTAAATAACTGATCATTTTTTCAAATTAGTCACAATTTTAAAATCAATATCCTAGAGAGAAATAAATAGTAAAAATAACTACGAAAACAAAAAATATAATGTCAGCATTATGGCAATAATTTATCTAAATAAAACTATCCAATGTTCATCAGTGGAAATCGATTTTATTTTTATAACAGATGGCACCACTGTGATTACTAATTATCAACCAAACAGTTATTTTTATTTTCTACTTATTTGCTCCTGTTTCTATAAAAATTTTACTTAAATATATAATTTAATGGCCTAAAATCTGGCCGGAACTGTATTGATAGTATTTTTTTTGGTCTTATTAATAACAATTACAAATAAATCTAAGTATTGTTATTGTTTCTAGGTATTAAAATCACTCTGTTTAATTATAAAGCATTAAATTAACTACATTCTACGAGCTAAAACTATTAACTATTATTATTAGCTGCCACTACAATCTCTTAATGTTTTAATTTTATAAATATCATTGTTTTATAAATGCTTACTCATCTTAGTACAATATACATAAATACCTAGAGGAAAATTATAGTCTTTGGTTTGTAACAATGAATATTGCTTTCCAAGCGTGCAGACACTAAAAGTCACAGTTCTGTCTACACTGATAAAAACTAATCTACACTGAAAAATTACCAAAAAAATATAATTAAGCTAGGTCGTTTACGTAGTAACATTAAGTGTGATGTTGGTTTAAAGAAAATGTTCAATAATCCGCACCCTTGCGATAAACCGCCAGTATTTGGCAACCATTAAATAAGAGTCGTTCTTAATGGGATGTGGTTCGTGTACATTTTACAAAAAGTCTTTACAAATACTTTAAGTTTCAGTCTTTATTTCTTTTCCTCGACGTTTCTCTGAGTCGTCGGTTCCGCGCCTAACATCACTTGAATCTCATCGAAGCTCTTTCCTTTAGTCTCTGGGACTATGAAGAATATAAACACGAAACCTATCAACATAATACCGGCGAATAACCAGAACACTTGACCAGCACCGATAGCTGTGTTTAGAGAATTGAACGTACTTGTTACTGTGAAGCTTAGAAGCCAGTTCAATGTACCAGCTGTTGAACCGACGAATGCTTTGATATCAATTAGGCAGAGTTCACCGGCCATCATCCAAGGGATGGGTCCGAAACCGAGAGAGAAAGCAACAATAAACAATGACAGAGATAATAGTGGCAACCAAGATAGATTAGATACAATATCCGATTCTTTTCCATGCGTATCTTGTAAGAAGAAGAACACTCCTAACGCAGTCGAACACAAACACATGATTAAAGCAGACAGCAGTAAAAGGATTCGCCTTCCCAATTTGTCTACAACTAAGCTAGAAGTGAAGGTGGCAAGGACTTGAATCACTCCGATGATGATCGTGGAAATAGCAGCAGGTATGGCCGCTCCAGCTGCTTCGAAAATAGCAGAAGTGTTAAATATAACAGCGTTTATACCAGATAACTGCTGGAACAACATGAGCGCGTAGCAGATGATCATAGCCTTAATAGCAGTTTTCTTCGTCATAGCAGACACGAACGATATAGGGTTGTTCCTCGCTTCTTCCGCTTTCAACTTCAAGCTGTTCAATTCGTGATCCACGTCGTAATTCCTGCCACGCAGTCTGATCAGAGCTTCACGAGCTTCATCATTCCGTTCTTTAACGACTAAAAAGTTCGGGCTCTCTGGCATAAAGAAGAATACGATTCCAAATATAATAGGGATCAGCGTACAGAGGATGTTAAAGATGAATACTGAGGTGTAACTACCGACAGCATACGCGAAGAGTATACCTATAGTTATCATCAGCTGGAAGTAGCTTCCGAGCGTTCCTCTGATAGAATCCTGGGCTATTTCACTGGTATAAGCTGGAGCTGTGACGCAGAACGCACCTCCCGCAACACCCGTGATAAACCTGCCAGCGATCAACATCCCAACGCTCGTTCCAAACGTGATTAGAAGCCAACCGAGTGTGAAAGGTATTGTCAGAAACAGCATCGTCTTCTTCCTTCCTATAGCATCCATTACTAAACCGATAGGGAAGCAAACAGCAGCCGCTCCGAGGTTTATGATTGAGGCTATCCAGTCGCCTTGTGACACGTTCACTGGAAAGTCGTATTCGGTACTGTTCTGCTGTGTTATTTTGTAGATGACGGGCGATGACCAGCCGAGCATCGAACCTGCTGCCAGGGCGCCGAGGGTGGCTGGAAATTAAGGAAAAAGATTGTTTTAGCACATGTAGTTTTTGAATTCAGTTCACTACGTCCTACCTAGTTTAGTCATTCCAAAAGTTTAGGAGTGTGTGTGAAAGGTATAATCCCGGGACTTAAATCGCTAGGCCTATAAATATGACGTTTTGTACAGGGGGTATCATGTGTTAAATGTGTTGTCAGATGGTTCTCAGCTTATCTACATGAACCAATAAAGAGTTAAGTATTTATTTTCTATTTGTTTTTAATGATTAGGCTCTGATATTACTGAAGAGATTTAGCATAAAAACAGCTCTGAGTATCTACATTACTTTGAGCAATTATAGGCTGAACAGAACGGCCGCGCACGTACTCCTGCGCAGTACTCGCGGAAATTATGCACATGACTATAGGTGACGTGTAACGTCAACAGCCTTCAAGAAATTCCATTAAAACCACATATGGTGGCAAAATGGCTGGACAAAAAGTACACGAGCATTTTTCTTTCTATTTACTAGAAGCACCCCAACGGTTGCCTTTGCGATCCCATGGAAATATCGATATAGAAAGTTGTCTATGTCCATCCCCTATGGATTCATACTAAAATTCTTAGAAGTTTTGAAGCCTTTTTATTACAAACGAACAAAATTTATTCATTCTCTTTATACTGCAATCGCAGTTCAGTAGTTTTTTCGTAAAGATGTAACTAACATACTTTCGCAATAACTCCATAAAATAATATACTCATGGAACATAATATTACCTGACAAAGCAGCGATATATTGCGGCAGTTTCCTTCCATTCCCCCCGCTCCCTTCCACCAGCTCAGCCGAGGATACTCCCATGTCTGTCATCTTGCCGTTTGCGCCGTCACGCTGGAAATAAATAAAAAAAACATTAAGCATAATTTTGATAATTCATATTTTTTAATTGAAGTTACAAAAGTATCTATAGATATAGACTTCTTCTTAATTATAGATAAACATTTAATCAAAAATAAACGTTGATGTAGCATATTTTCGATTAAATATGTTTGACCTGCACTTGCACTCTGATGATGTCACCATCGGCGTTATGACGAAATATACATTTGCCATAATTAATAAAAAAAAATATATAATTAAATATTAATTATAATTCTACTATACACTTCTGAAATTGTTAAACAATAAATGCTGAGTGTAGAATTTAGAATATAATGGAACTATAGTGAATAAACTCAATAATATTCTAATTAGTATCATAAATTAGTCTGTATTTAAGGAAAATAATATTAAAACCATAGGTCAGGAAATTTGGACAATCCTAATTAGCTTTTACCCTCTCAGCGTAGAGGTTGAATTTTCCAAAATCGTTCTTAGCGGAAGCCTACTTTATAACGATTATCTTTATGCTACATACGCGCGGTGGGTGAACACCTTCAATCTGAAGGTAGTGGGTTTGAATCCCGGCCAGTCGTACACCAATAGATTTTTCTTAACAAAAATTTATGTGCGCTAATTGACATTGCTCTTACGGTGAAGAAAAACATCGTGAAACCCACGGCTTACTTGGCTCCAGACGTATTGACAAGTTCTTTTTTCTGAACACAGTTGACTAAGCTGAGTAGGTGCTAGGAAAGCTTCTCTGTCCTCACGCAAAAAAGACACAAGTACCTACTATCAGTTGTCTGGCATTACAAGCCGAATTGTTTAGTTTGAAGCTAGATGGCCTAGACACAAAATTTATTAATTCCTTCGTCAATGCTAGATGGTATAATAATTATTTTTAATACATTCATGGTATAAATAATACATAATCCTGTCTAAAGAAAGCAAGAATCATCTCAATAATAAAGATAAAAACTTTGTCAATAATAAAAACATAGATAAGCAGACATAAATACCTATACCCTTATTACCTACTTCATGGATACAAAAATTCATTTCGTTGAAATTTGAATTTATCTATCTTATCTCTTTTTTTATTTATCATAGCTTTGACAAACTTTATTATGAGTTTGTTTCAGATCAACCTTCTTTTTTACCAAAAATATTTGCTTGAAATTGAAAAAAGATCCCAAATTTTTCAGGATTGCATGGAAAACTTATGCTGTTTTAGGGCTTCTTTTTGTGTTAATGGTGTCAATATATTTGGTCACAGTACCCTAGCCCAAAAGTTATCTTTTGCCCTATGATCTGCCATTGGCGAATGTGAATCTGGGACGTCGGCCACTCACACTACATTCCTTAATCTAGCATCGGTGGTTTAACATGCTGAATTACTGGACAAACTGGACATGCTGGTATGCACGCGCGTATGTAGCTACTAATCCAAATGACTATATGATAATATGGAGCATGAAATATCGTTTATTTAAGAAAACATTAATGATAACACAAAATAGATGTTAAGATGATGGTTATAGATAACTAGCAGCGCTCCGCAGTTTCACCCGCGTAACTCCCGATCCCGTGGGAATATCAGGATAAAAAGTAGCCTATAGCCTTCCTCGATAAATGGACTATCCAACACAAAAATAATTTTTCAATTCGAACCAGTAGTTTCTGAGATTAGCACGTTCAAACAAACAAACAAACTCTTCAGCTTTATAATATAAGTATAGATTTGTGTCAATTAGAAGAAAATATAGTACCATGTCACATGTAAGCCATGTTAAGTATGTTTAAAGAATTGAGACCCTGAAGTGCTTCATTGTCACCTATTTTTAGTCTCATTGTTTAAATCTTGGCAGAGTTTAATTGCATTTAAAAAAGTACTTACCATACCTAAATTATAAATAGGTAACTAGTAAATCACCCACATAATATAACAAGGTTAAATAGTAGATGCCTATCTATTATTAATATCTAGAAAACCTTTGTTCTGAGTTTACATAATTAGTAAGTCTAATTAAGTTTGGTCTTATTTGTTGGCTTAGTACATTCAATTCCCACAGTGGAACTATTACTTTAATGTTTTTATTTTCTGAAGCTCGATATTTTGATGTTTTTACAAGACGAGACTGGAGTTTGCGGGTCGATCTTAACCGTTAAAGGCAGCCGTATCAAAGTACCTCCTTTCATGAAAAACATGGTGAATATCTATTAAAGTTATTACTTTAATAGTGAAAAACAACCATTCTAGTTCTAATAAATATTTTATGACAGAGAAATTGAATATTTCTCTATGTTTTATATGTCTAATTAGGTTTTTACAAAAAGAGAGGTAGGTATAAAAGTATTCCATAAATTGTGTGGTACCCATATTATTAGCCTAGTTGCTGACTTTGTAGATTCGCATTGTAGGCGCGCTTTGTGCAATGTCGCACCAAAAACAGGTAGGTATTTATGATTTAACCAGCTGCACCCTGCGGTTTCACCTTTGTAAGTCCCAATACCTTGGGCATATCAAGATTAAGTAGCCTATATGTTATTCTAGGTCTCTTCCTACCTACATACTGAGTTTCATCGCAATCGGTTCACTTTTAAATATTAGGGGGATTATTAATCTAATGAGAGTTAACCTGACTACTAAAGAAACTAGATGGCCTGAAGCTTCAAAGTACCTCATCATCATGGAATCCATTGCTGGGTCCAGCAGCAGGGACCGCAGGAAGGAGAGGTTCCCTTTCATCAGAATCACTATGCCCATGCGAGGGCCTAAACAAAGAAGATCTCATAGTGGACGGAATAAACTACTAAAGAGAATATAATTACTACGTTTTTAAACTACGTAGATTTTCTAAATTAGCACTGAAACGAGTACACTGACTAGTAATATTGCACAAAATGAAAATATGAAACGTAAACAATAACAATCACAAGGTCGGCCGGTGACGTAAGAAACGAATGACGTTTGCTTAGTTGTCAATGTCAACTTGACACTGATGGTAACATAAATCGTAAAGCGTTGTTTCCCAGAGGTTTTTTTTATTTTTCTTTTATTATGGCTTCGCACGTGTGCATTTAGCCAGTGTCAAGTTATATTTTGCATCAAATTATGACCCGATTTTTCATAAATCGGGCCTAAAGTGTTTCAATACAGTCAAAGTCATCATAGTCCGTCAAGTCAGGGGCTATAGTAAAGCGGTGGCAAGTTTACCATAACCTTAATAGGAGATTTGGAGGCAACGAGAAAACTGCATGTTTGACACTGATTTTTACTTTCACTACACTTGTGCACTTTCACAGAACTAAATTGAATAACATTCCACCAGAATTATACAATTCAACTCGGGTTACATTTAAGTTTCATAAAAATAAAACTGCAGCACGACATGTTGTTAACTCGTTCCCGCCAAAAACTCTTCCCAGAGGTTGCGTTGGAATTGGTGATGTTAGCGCGCTCTACGCCACTGGAATCTTTCTGACATTGGTAGAATTGCACCATAATGTCAGCAATCAGCCAGCCATACAAAAAAGTTGAAGGACAGGTTGAAGTCGAAAAAATGCTGACGGATTTATAAACTTTTTCCTTACATCCGTTACACGTTATGACGACAAATCCGTTAAATTTAGTTTCTTTTTTCAAGTGACTCCCTACTCTTCTGACCAATTTCAACAATAAACACGTGACTTCTTGAAAAATCTTTAAAAAGACACAACAAAGGCTTTTTCCCAGGTAGGTACAACATAAAAATTCATCTTACACCAATTTAAGGTTTTTTTTTTTTTGTATAGGTATTTGTTGAATAGGCTACGAAACTACTGGACCGATTTTGATGAAACTTAGTATGATGATATAAGTACCTACCTACTTATTGATTAATTGGGACTAACCTAAGCTACTTGTTATCCTAATACTTTTACGGGATCGGGACTTACGCGGGTAAGCTCCCGGGACTCTGCTACGTTCAACAATAATTATCATACAGTTTCATCATATTCCTCGTTCCGCGAACGGTCAATTTTATGTAAATCGCAAACCGTCAAAACCAATATTATAAATCGGAAAGTTTATTTTTTATATACTTGTTTGTTCGGTCAAACGACTTGAGCGATTTGGATGAAAATCGGTACATCGTAATCGGTAGGTACTCACTGTAGTTTAGGGGATGGAAAAGGACATAGTTTATGTATTTTTAGTATTTGACTTTTGATCCCGTAATTCCCCCGGGATCGGGCCTTACGCGAGTGAAACCGCGTGGCACAACCAGTCACAGATTAAATAGCCCTATAGGTGTTCGTCCGTTCTTGACATTGCCACTCGTTATGCGCCCTTGACTTCTATGCAATTATGTTAGCAATTTGATGCTTTGTGACTTTGTTATACCACGTTTGTACTAAGTATATTACCTCGTTTGTATCTACCTACCTAAGTGGGTACATCCGGTTAGCCGATGGGCGATACCTACCAGTTGCGTAGCGTGGGTCACTGTCGCCCGGGGCGGAGTCATAATTTGCCGCCCCTTTGGCGTCATAAAAAAATTATAATGTTGGCAGTTTGGCAATTGCTTATCTAATTATTATTTAATTGTATTTATCTGATTGCTGTAAGTAATTGAGGTTAGGTACTTTTTATTTAATTAATTATCCTTGACTTGTAATGATTATTTACCAATAATTGAGTATTGAGTATTAATGTTTGCCGCCCTTTTAACATCGTAAAGAGAATTTTGGTGCTTGTGAAAAAACGTAACGATACGAAAGAATTGACCAAAAAATATTTATGTCGAAGCTGTGGTCCAAGTAAAAGATGATATATTCAATATGTTTTTATATACATAATATTTTTTCATAATTTTGCCGCCCTCTTAATGGAGGCATCCGTGGTGGTCCGTCCCTCCCCCTCCCCCTCCTTATCGCTACGCTACTGAATGACCTGGGTAAATAAATGTCATATTCTAAGGTATCGAACATCCGCCGCGCAAAATTCGTCATTTTTTACGCCATTGCTTCGGATAAAAACGGAACCCTTTTACTTCGACCCTTTTACTAAGACTGCACTGTCCGTCTGTCTGTCTGTCACCAGTATCTCATAAATTAACCGTGATAGCAAGACAGTTGAAATTTTTACAGATGCTGTATTTCGCGGGCAAGTAGGGTCGGCAGCATAATTGCAGACCCACCGTGTAGAGCTCCAAAACGGCTGTTATAAGAATGTGTTCAACACAAGCAAGATTCTAGGCACCTGCTTTAGTTGAAGTTTAAACTCATAAAATGGAACAAATATTATATGAATAAAAAAATCCAATTTTAGAACTCTACGATGGGTCTGCAACTATGCTGCCGACCGTACCTTATAATTTAACTACATTTATTATCTTTATATGCCCCCCCCCCTCTCTCTCTCTGAACAATGAAATTCGATTTAGACATTCGATTAGTTTTCGCAGTTTATAGGTTTTGCAGTCGTAAATAAAAACTGTAGGTATGTAGATACATACCCATATTACATTGCACGTAATAACGCTGAGTTTTTACTCTACGAGTCAAGCACTCAAACTTATTAACATCATTAAGGCGCATAAGGGTGGGTAATTTGTGTCTGTCAATAAAGGCAATAAATTAATTCAATAAATTTAATTTGTCAATAAATTATTTTCAGAAAAAAATAAAAAATAAAAATTTTGTTTCGTTATTACGAAAGAACTTAAAAATAGAATAGTCTGGGTATTTCTTAGGTACTTTTTTTCTTTTATCGGTCAGAGTTAGTACCTCTAGTTATATGATATGATATGTATGTAGGTAAGTAAGTAGGTATATAAAATCGATGTGGTTTCGATGAACAAAAGATACATTTTTTCTAAAAAAAAACATTTTCTGTACCTAAGTATCATATAATTAGAGGTACTATGACCGAATAATATACCTACATTAAATCGATGTGGTTTCGATGAACAAAAGATACATTATTTTTCTAAAAAAAAAACTTTTTCTGAACCTTAGTATTATATAATTAGAGGTACTATGACCGAATAATGTAACTACATTAAATCGATGTGGTTTCGATGAACAAAAGATACATTATTTATCTAAAAAAAAAGTTCTGTACCTAAGTATCATATAATTAGAGGTACTATAACCGAATAATGTACCTACATTAAATCGATGTGGTTTCGATGAACAAAAGAAAAGCAAAATGCTTTTAGCCTTGATTGACATAATAATATCACACCTATATCTAAAAAAGTTGTTAAGTGTTGTTGTGTGAAATCTTTTCTTTATGTTTTACGCGACTTAAATCTCTTTTTGATTATAAAAACTGAAAAACAAAAAACTAAATAAATTTCTCAAAATTATCATGTAATGAAACATAGAAAGAAGATAGGTACTTAACATACCTACTTTAATATTTTTTTGCACCAACCGAACTGCTCTACCATAATAAAGACGTAAAACAGGAAATTTAAAAAAATACCTACCATAACCGAAGCAAAAACGTGTCCCGTTGCGATAACTGGTAGCACAGGCAAAATGGCGGGTCCGAATATGGGAAAACTCATTGCGGTCAACGCACTCGACCCTCGATATTCAAACATTTTGAAAAAAGAAAAAAAACTTTTTCGAGTAAAATTATACGAGGCACCGGTAAGTTACTTTTAAGGCTTAATGCCAAAAGAAAGTGCCAAGATCTTGTTTTATTTTGTAAAATATTTATTTATCAATATCTATCTCGTGATGTTTTTGATAAGAGATTACTAGGCATGATGAGGGTATCTCCCTTCAAATCTAAAATAAGACCAATTTTGATTTATCTTGCACAGAAATGTTGTTTATCTGATTAAGTCCTGTGGCCACAGTTTAAAATTTGGACAACATAGGTGTAGATATACCTATTTGATGTTGTTGATTTAAGGTGATTTAAACTAAACTACCTACTTTAAAACTTTCCTAACAAATATCACTTAAAAAACGCAAAAGCGTAACTAATATTTCGATTTTGTTTTCAAGTTTTCTAAGACCATTTTCATGAGTCTCGTAAAAACATGGTTAATGTCCCGTTTTAAATTAAGTTAAAAGTATGTACTTATACTTACCTACTACTTTTGTTTGTTTTAAATTTGATCTCTGCAATATTACCTATTTATTATGCACATGGATCACATTCAAAACAAAACAAATCTATCAAGAACACGTAATGTGCTAGGATAGTATGTATTTGGGGGCGTTTAGGTACACATACAAGCGCATTGAATTATTTTTTTTAAATTATAATGATTAGTAAACTTGGACGTATTATAATGATTGGTCTTTTGGCACCTATTTTTCAGGAATACCAGAGTGTCGAGTGGGATAAATAGAGATTAAAATCTAGTTACATAAGAAAACAAAAATATATAAATACGAATAAATGAGTTATGGGGTACAGTTAGTTAAATCACCCGCCCCTTATCGTTCCCGGCGTAAAGGTTCCCATAATGCTAGAAGCATTGCCACGCTTAAGGCGCCAGAAACGGAGCGGGAGTCACCCCCGCTCCGTTTCGTTTTACTTAAGCTATCTGCTTAAAAAAATATGTGTTTTTCTCAGAGCTGAAAGTTTTTTAATTTCACTATCTACTAGTATCTACCCATTACATTTTCATTAAATTGATTCTTAGTGAGCAACTTTATGGTTAATTCCATTAAATTGATAGATTAAAAACGTGGTCTTTTAAGGTTTAATTAAATAACAAGATGGTATTTAGCGACGCGACAGACGTGACGTTGCGTAATCAAAATAATGAGTACCTACATACCTACCTAATATTAATTAAGCATCAATAACAATAAAATGGATGTAATAAAGTGTATTGTAGGCTTCAATACTTATCTGATGATAAGGCATGTTTTACAATTGACGCGATAAATGGGCTCTTTTCACATTGAGAACCAATATCATAAAATCGACTTAAAATAAGTACCAAGTTCGTTCACAGGTACTTCATAACGATGACCAAGTTGGCACAATGGTTACCATGCCGGACTGCCAAACACAGGGTTGCGGGTTCGATTCCCGCCTCACGCAAGTATTTATGCTTAGATATTTGTCCGTGGTCTGGTTGTGTCTATGTATTATAGAAAAGTGTATAAGTAGTATATCCGTTGTATAGCACCCATAACACAAGTGTAGTTACTTAGCTTAGGGCTAGATGGCGATGTGTAAAATGTCCTGCAATATTTATTTATAACTATTATTATTTACTAGCTGTACCCTGCCACGCTTCGCAGTGGCACATGTCGCGGATATGTGACTGATGCAAAAATTAGATGCAAACAATCCTTGATGCGGATTATTTATCATTCTAAAATTTCAGCTCGATCGGTGCAGAACTTTTTGAGTTTTTGAAGCGTATACAAACCAACATAACATTTTTATGTATATATAGATAACAGAATGACGTTAATAATAAAATTCCTGCGGGTAGTAAGAGCCACTAAAAGGTTTTTTAAAACTTTGATATAAGTGACAAAATAACAGAAAGTAAACGAATTGTTTTTTTTTTTCAGATTGACAATAAGGAAAATATTTATCTAATGACCTGTTTTATTAAGTTTTCTCTATTTTTACGTAATATTTATTTTTTAATTAGCTGTCCCAGCAAACGTTGTTTTGCCATATACAAAAATATATATCTATATCTAACAAAATAATCCGCCATTTATTGAATTCATTTGTTACAAAAAATGTGATAAATGAAGAAGCGCTCGACCGATTTTGTGCAAACTTTACATAAACCATAATAGTCCGAACAAAGCTTAAACATTTGGTTTAGATAGGTTAGCCCGTTCTTGAGTTATAAAATGACAATGAAAAGTGATTATTGAAGTGATAGATTTTTTATTAGGTACAGAATCCTTCGTGCTCGAGTCCGGTTTTTTAAATAATATTTTTAAAATAATGCCTACTTAAGTCAGACAGTAAAAAATTTCTTTCCGAAATTTACCTAATTACATGCAAAATGTTTAGGATATTTTTCAATGTATTTGAGCACTACTTCCATTTCCTTCATCCTTCATTATTAACATTTCCTTATAAAGTTGTTCATTATGAACTCTTTCCTCGTATTGTTTTATTGTATGTAGTAAAACCATTGTATAATTACATACATGTATGTATGTTATATAAATTATAAGTATTAATTGATAAACAGGAAAGTGATTGCCTTTGTTCGTTTATTATTTCTCATTATGTTTATTATTGATGGGACCCATACAATTTTATAACGACTAGGCACATAAAATATATGTTAATGTAGAAAATTAAAATAGATACCTAAGTACATAATGTATGTATGTTTATGTGCTGGTTGACCTTTTCCTACACTTATATCCGTATCCGCACGGATGTGTTTATCCGCATTTTTTCAAAACTTAAAAAAAAACCTATGTAATAATCTATAGGTATATAATATAAAATTCTACTGTCGCGGTGTTAGTTTCCAAACTCTTCCGAAACGGCTGAACCGATATCTATGACTAGCTTTTGCTCGCGACTTCGCCCGCGTAGAAGTCAAAATAGACCAAGTAATCACGTTGTCCCATACAAACTTTGCCCCCCTTTTTCACCCCCTGAGGGGTAGAATTTCGGGAAATCCTTTCTTATCGGATGCCTACGTCACACAAAGAACACACCCTCCAAGTTTCAGGTCTCTACGATCAGCGGTTTAGGCTGTGCGTTGATCCGTCAGTCAGTCAGCCAGTCAGTCGTTCAGGACAAAGTATTTTAAATGTATGAATTAAGATCTGAAAAAAAACAAAACACCGTCTGTCGTTACAGTTAGTTTTATATAAAAGTTATATAGCAAGCAGTGAGTGGTTTTAAACTCGCGTAACTTACTGGAAAAAATAGTCTCAAAATTTTCAAAAAAAAAAATTGGAATTTTCAAAAGTTATAGAACAAAAGTTGTTCGCCTAGACGTCAGACGTCTAGAAGAACCCCCTTTTGTATTAGAAACCATTCGCCCAAACACATTGTTTACCCTCATCTATCTTATTCTATACATATAAAATTCTTTGTCCTGACTGACTGACGGATCAATGTACGTACCTGAAACTTGGAGGGTGTGTTCTTTGTGTGACGCAGGCATCCGATAAGAAATGATTTCCTGAAATTCTCCTTAGGGGGTGAAAAAGGGGGCAAAGTTTGTATGGGACGATGTGATTCATTTGATTCGCTTGGTCCATTTTCAACTTATACGCGGACGAAGTCGCGGGCAAAAGCATTTATACAAAATTTCATCAAAATAAGTCGTCAAAACATAAATTCAACAAAACTATTTCACTTTATAATATTAGTTTAGATTTATCTAGATTGTACTAGTTCTCAGTAAAACACTATTTTCCGATCTACTTAGATTATTATATAAAAACACGCAGGCTACGTTAAACCTATAAACTATAATAACAGCATCTAATCTAACATCCGTTATAGGAATAACAAATAACCTACCTTTACGTGCCTTTACCTAATTTTATAGGTTAGTATAACCATAGTTCAAAGACTTATCAGAACAAAAAACCAGCCAAGTGCGAGTCGAACAAGGGTTCCATATCATTTTTAAAACATAACACTTTGCCGTAAAAAATAAAGAGATTGAAACATAATAATATTATAATATAAAATGCCTTTATAATTGCTCCTATGATCGAAGTACATTTTTAAATAAAGTAGTTTTTGTTAGTTTCTTGTAATTAATTTAAGTAGTTATTATTTCTAATTATTCCATAGGAACCCCCTTGCGGGTGAAGGCCTCGAAGGCCTCAAGGGAGATTGAAACATAAGACAAGTAATTTTTTTAAATTATATTTATTAATAATTATGCGTATTTATTAATAATTATATTTATTAATAATCAGTCGTTAAAAGTAGCTAAAAAAGGCGCAGAAAAAGGAAAATCTTCAATAATTTGCCTCAAAGACAGTAATGGCACAAAACAAAACGATAAAAATAGAATTTTAGAAATTTGCACGGATTATTACAAAATTTTATACTCAGATAATGTAAACAATATATCAAATGTGGACAATAGCTCATACTCTTGCTCAGATGATATTCCGCCAATCACTCCAACCGAAGTACATCTCGCGCTTCGCTGTATGAAGTATCGGAGAAGCCCTGGCGAAGACGGAATTTCTACTGAAGCGCTAAGAATTGGCGAACCGGTACTCATACAACACTTAACCGCCTTGTACAACGATATATTGCGTACTGGAGCTCTGCCACCTAATTTCTGTCACTCCACCATAATACTTTTACATAAAATTGGCAACTATCGACCCATTAGCCTAATATCTCACGTTTATAAAACTTTTATTAAAATTATAGAACACAAAATTAGCAGTAAACTTGACGAACATCAACCTCCTGAGCAGGCTGGTTTCCGCAGAGGACTCTCCACTACAGACCATCTCCAATCTATCAACCAAATCGTTGAAAAACACAACGAATTCAACATACCTTTATACCTGGCTTTCATAGATTTCACCAAAGCATTCGACAGTGTAAAACACTCAGCAATATTTGATGCCCTCCGCAACCAAGAAGTAGACAACACCTATATCCAACTTCTTGAAAACATTTACAGAAATAGCACCGCAGCCATCAAAACCCATGCCAGGGGTCCCACCTTTGACAGAAAGGGGTAAAACAGGGAGACCCATTATCCCCAAAACTGTTTACCTAATTATTAGAGAAAATTTTCAGGAGTGTGGCAGCCGATTGGACAGAGAAGGGTATCGCGGTCGGCGAGCGCAAATTAACAAATTTGCGTTTTGCCGACGATATAGTTCTCTTCTCTTCTCTGAACACAGCACAAGAACTGTCTCAAATGCTCGAAGATCTGAGCAGGGCAAGCCTCGAGGTCGGACTGACGATGAACATGTCAAAGACTAAAGTGATGACCAACAGCGTCAAACGCGCGATTACCGTGGGAAATGGGCGAATTGAATACGTTCATGAGTACATATATTTGGGCCAGTTAGTTTCCTTCCAGGCGAGACAAGAAAAAGAAGTTGCTAGACGCACCGAGAACGCCTGGAAGAGCTACTGGTCCATGAAAGAACTCATGAAGGGCAAATTACCACTATCCCTTAAACGAAAGCTCGTGGGCGTGTGCATTCTGCCTATCCTTACGTACGGCGCCCAAACTTGGTCTTTGACTGGTCGTCAAAGGTCTGGACTCGGGGTATGCCAAAGGGCGATGGAACGAAGTAGGTATTCTCGGGGTCAGACTTACTGACCGAATTCGGAATACCGAAATACGTTCCAAAACCCAAGTAGTCGATGTCACCCAAAAAGCTGCCACACTGAAGTGGAATTGGGCCTGCCATATCTGCCGTATGCCGGAAGAACTTTGGGCCAAATCAACAACTTTTTGGACACCCACCAACGGAAAAAGGTTACCCGGCAGACCCCGTCGAAAGTGGCGAGACGATATGGACAAATTTATGACAGATTGGCAATCCGTCGCACAAGATCGCGATCAGTGGAAGGGGAGTAGAGAGGCCTTTGCCCTGCAGTGGGACACTACAGGCTCTTAATAATAATAATAATAATTATGCGCGCCCTACAGTTATAGCCCAAGTAGTAGTTTTCTCCTGTAGTTTATCAATAGTTCTATTCAAACCGGAGATTGTCCTTGGTTGCATTTTATAGTGCAGACAGGGATAATCGCCGGTTTGATGTCCACATCATACTTTGCCATTAAACTTGTTATTGTAAAGGGCCTCTACGTGTTGGCTTCGGCCCCACGCATGCCTTCCAAAGGTCCGGGACTCCATAGTCCCGTGATATAGGACATATAATAATAATTATGCGCGCCCTACAGTTATGTTTTGAATTAAGTTATGCGCACGAGAAATGTGAGAAGCAATCATGCACTTTTTCAATGCAATGTAAAATGAACGCACAAAATGATAAGGAAATAAGAAAAATCCTACTAATATTATAAATGTGAAAGTTTGTGTGTGTGTGTATGTTTGTTACTCCTTCACACAAAAAACCACTCGACCGATTGCGTTGAAACTTGGTGTGTAGATAGCTGGAGACCTGTTTTATCCCGATATTCCCACAGATCGGGACAACGCGTGAAACCGCGGGGCGCAGCTAGTTCTAAATAAGGCTTGTTTAAGTTTAAGTTTGACAATATTACCTATGGAATACTAGCTGCATTTCGTGGATTGAATTTATTTTATAATGTAACTCGGCGGAGCGTTTTTGAAAACAAAAACTATATTCTGACATCAGTACTGGCAACCCTACATCACATGGTGTCATTAGTAAAGAGATAAACCTATCTTTATCTGTCTTGTAGTATTTAGTTTAAGACTTAAGAAAACACACCTAGAACTGAGTCAAAAATAACCGAGTTACCTACAAGGTCTTCAGATGACATATTTTCACTTGTAATCTGAAGATTCACTTCAAAACGTCAACTGACAAATATAGAAAACAATCGGTGATAAAAAAGTGATGGAAATGATTGACGTATTCGATTATTGTGGTCGAAATCAATAACTTATCTATCGGCTACCAACGGTTAAGCAATTTTATGACAGTTTTGCCATAGGAAGGAACCCCTTAATACCTCAGGGAGGCAACAACATCTAACTACCAAAATAAATTTTTAAGGTTCCGTAACCAAAGGGTAAAACGGGACCATTACTAAGACTTCACTGTCTGTCTGTCTGCCACCATCACCACGCTGACTGTATCTTATAAACCATGATAGCTAAACAATTAAAATGTTCACAGATTATGTATTTCTGTTGCCGCTATAACAACAAATACCTAAGTAGGTATTTGTTTGGGAGCCCCTTTTTTTCTGTTTTTAGTAAGTACTAAAAACAGAAAAAAGGGGCTCCCATACAACATGGTACGAAAACCTTCGTGCGTGATACCGACTTGGCCGGTTTTATATTTAACTAGCAGCGCTCCGCGGTTTTACCCGCGTAACTCCCGATCCCGTGGGAATATCGGGATAAAAAGTAGCCTATAGCCTTCCTCGATAAATGGCCTATCCAACACAAAACGAATTTTTCAATTCGAACCAGTAGTTCCTGAGATTAGCGCGTTCAAACAAACAAACAAACTCTTCAGCTTTATAATATTAGTATAGATTAGTTGATTTGTGTTCAAAATGTTTTTGTTTGGCTGACACGTGCCCTTTATTCTCTGATATCTAGGAACCTACGTGAGGCTCGTAGAACCCAGATATGTGTAGATTAGAACGAAGTCTATCTCATATCTTCTATCTGTGAGATAAAACCAATATAAAGAGATAGAGTAGGCATCTTACATCTTCTTATACATATAAAATGCTTTGTCTCGAATTACTGACTGACTGACGGATCAACGCACAGCCTGAACGGCTGATCGTAGAGACCTGAACTTGGAGGGTGTGTTCTTTGTATGACGTAGGCATCCGATAAGAAAGGATTTTCTGAAATTCTACCCCTAAGGGGGTGAAAAAGAGTTTGTATGGGACTGCGTGATTCCTTGGTCCATTTTCGACCTCAACGGGGACGAAGTCGCGGGCAAAAGCAAGTCTAATCTTGCTTTGGAGCTTGGGGCCCTAGTGCCCATTTATTTTTTAGGACCTGACGGGGCGTTTTAATGCGGCGTCAGGTGACCGAAGGGCTGGAGTTCTTTACTTAAAGGGTGAGCCTGGCAATCCAGAAAGGTAATGCCGCCAGCCTTGGAGACGATGCCGCGTGGACACGCTCTGGATTTAATTTGTGATATGCATGTTTATTTTTATTTATTTTATCGGTATACCACCCTCCTAGCTTAATCGACCGTGTCCATAGGAAGGGACGTCAATTCGTCTACGTCTGGAGGCAAGTAAGAGGAAAGGGGACCGGGCGCTCTCTCCATACAAACGTAGTCGCCTGTTTCCTCCCTGGATAATGACACTAGAGCTAATATTTTTATAGCATTAAACTGCCATGACCATGTCCCTATGTCTTTGTTTTTTTAATATTCTTATAATTATAGGAGGTAAGAGTCTAAAAAAACAAAAAATATGGCAGTTATAGGTTTTTTGCTACAAAATATTAGATCAAGCGTCATTTGGATCACAGGGATGACAAAAAATATGTTGAAAAGTAAACTTAAGGATAATTTATTAAAAACAGTTAAGTAGGTAGGTAATTCAATTGATTTTTTCTAAATCTATAAACTCTTAAACTACATTAAGTAAGTAAGTAGGTATATAAGATAGTGCACATATAATGTAAATAAATAAGCGCGCGCTCGCCAACAAACTGCACTTTGCAGTTTGGCGGGAAATTAGTTTGTAAGAAATTGTGTACTTTTTTTAGTTAAATAAAAAAAAAAAAAAAAAACCAGGGAGGAAACAGTCGAGTATATTTGTATGGAGAAAGGACCGGGTACCTTTCCTCTTAAGCCGCAGGTTTCATTACGATGTTTTCCTTCACCGTATAAACAATGTTGAAAGAACAAATAAACAAATACCTACCTCTTCAGTTAATCCTTTTGATTACGACATAGGTACCTACTTAGTACATATCTAGAAAGATAGATAAGTGCTTTATTGTATTACTAGCTCAGCCCCGCGGTTTTACCCGCGTAAGTCCCGATCCCGTGAGAATATCTATACTTATATAAAACTGAAGAGTTTGTTTGTTTGTTTGTTTGAACGCGCTAATCTCAGGAACTGCTGGTTCGAATTGAAAAATTATTTTTGTGTTGGTTAGTCCGTTTATCGAGGAAGGCTATAGGCTACATTTTATCCTGATATTCCCACGGGATCGGGAGTTACGCGGCTGAAACTACGGAGCGCTGCTAGTTTCGGGATAAAAAGTAGCCTATATGTTAATCCCGGTCTCTAGCTATCTACATACCAAGTTTCATTGTAATCGGTTTAGAAGTTTTTGCGTGAAGAAGTAACAAACATACATAAACACACACACACAAACTTTCACATTTATAATATTAGTAGGACTAGCTGCACCCCGTGGTTTAACCAGCGTTAGTCCCGATCCCGTGAGAATATCGGGATAAAAAGCCTATGTGTTAATCCAGGTCTCCAACTAGCTAGATACCGAGTTTCATCGCAATCGGTCCAGTAGTTTTTGCATGAAGAAGTAACAAACATACATATACACATACACAAACTTTCACATTTATAATATTAGTAGGATAGGATATTTTTTTTTAATAAAGTTTAAGAATACTTGTCTTAGAAACTAAAATTTTATGGGACAATGAGCGGCCAATAATATTCTTGACTTTTCTAAAGAGACTCAAATTCTTTGCAAATACATTACCATTTAAATTAACCGTTTCTAAGCTTATCCGATAATCTTCTAGGTTAGGTAGGTACTTATTTATTTTGTTACTGCCTTAATTTTCTATTCTCATCAAAATCTGTTAATTCATCAAGAAAGAAAACTGTTGTGTAATCATATCACAAATTCTAATAAATCTACATAGTAGGTATGCATTTTAAAATGGTATTTTTCTATTAAAATAATAAGTATAAGCTTTTTAAATTATGTATTTATCTACTAGACTAAAACAAAATTATATGTTTGAAACTTGAGGGTAGATATCGGTTAAAATTACAAATTAAGTGCATATAAGTAATATTCAGAAATATCAATTCAATTAATTTTAACCTCACATCGAAAACAAATTTAACGACATAAATACTTATTTCTAAATTCGAAAAATAAAACTCACCTAATTACCCGTCTCGCAAAAAAAAAACTCGAGCCGATAAAATCGATAACTGGCACAAAACACGAAAAACAAATTCAGCAATTCCACTATTTGAAATTGGAACTCTTTGAACTTATTTTATTTTTATAATTTCCGTATTTTTTCAGGCAAAGGCCGGTATCCGTACGCGGCCTATTTTCCTGAACATCGGTAGCGTACTGGCAGACAGTGTTGGGCACTAAGCACGTCAACTCGGCCCGCACAAAGCTGCATTTACAGGAAATCGTAGGTAAGTACATAAAATACTAGTCGTATGTGACATTCTGACGCATGCGTTGTTTAGAAACTACAGACCCGGTTTTACTTGAATTTGCTATGTTTAATTCAAAACATGGTAATGTAGGGAAGTAATTTTCAATTAGATAGGCAGGTATGTGAGCAAATACCTTACCTACTTTAATTAGAATTCAAAGACGTAAACTTACATACAAATAGACAACAAAGAAAAGTGACTAACAAAGCAGTTATTACTGAGGTGTTAGTAATTTTATCTTTAGCGTATTTTCTTCACAACTTTCCCAACACTAAGAAAGTTTCATGGAAAACTAACCTAACCTAACCTACCTCTATAGAAATTAAAAAAAAAACCTTACTTATTATATTCTTCATACCCACCAACTAAGTAAATAGATAATTTATTTATTAGAAATTTATCTATAATTCTGCATCGATGCATTACCAAAGGTCGCAACGGTTCATAGTCTGGTAAATTTCCTCTGAAAACGCATACGTCTAACGTTTCATGATTTAATTGGAATCGAGATAAGGCATGTTTACGATCTTTGTATTAGAGTAGGGGGTGTGTTGGCGTAGTGGACTGACCGATTAATAACTCACAAACATTAGTTTTATTTTACCAAAGCTATGTTACTCCAGCCACTATAGAAGTCCTGCGCGAGTTTTCTCTATATACACTGTTATATTATCAAGCGGTGAGGGCCACTTCTGGGCACGTAGTTTTGTTCTACGACATTTGGAAATTGAAACATTTTACAAGAAAAATATTCATCAAAATCGGTTGATAAACAAAGAAGATATGCGCGAACATCCATAAAAATAAAAATAAAATACATACAACCGAATTGAGAACCTCCTCCTTTTTTTGAAGTCGGTTAAAAAAAAGGTTCACTCGGGATTCTACACTGCTAAGAAGTGAAACTCTCAGCCCATGTCGCTTCCCCCAAATTCTTAGTCTAGAGTGAATAGTTAGAAGGCGAGCATGTTACATCGTTGACTTCATCGTCGCTTCCCATCTTGAGATGAGGTTAAATGCAAGCCCATTTTGTGTAAAAAAAACAAATGCTTGTCTGTAAAGTCGGTTTACGGACGATAATTTTACGTGATAATTAACGTCATAAGAAGACGATGAAAATTTTTTTTTTTTTGTTATTCGTTTATATTTTTTTCTTGTTTTCCCTTTTTTTTCCTTTATATACGTCACTCGTCACACCATAACACAAGCCCAGATGAGCGATATAATTATTATTATTAAATACTCTGTTTCCTAAGTTACCATGACGCATGACGTCACACAATATTACCGTGACACTTTTGTGTGTATGCAGGTATTCCAGCAATTTATTAGAGGTCAAAAAAACTAATAATTATAGACTCTTTTCCATTATCAGCCTATAGAGAGGAGTTCTCAATTCGTATATATTTATAACGTGATGAAACCCGCTGCTTAGTTGGCTCCAGAAGTATTGACAAGTTCTCTCCTCTGGACATGGTCGACTAAGCTGAGAGGGTAGTAGGTGCTGGGCAAGCTTACTCCATCCTCACGCAAAAAGGACCCAATTAAAAAGAGTCTAGTTGCGGAAAAAAGCCCGTATGCATATATACATACATATATTTATAACGGCAAATATACTGATATTTTATCAAATCTCAAATTACAAAGACTGAAAAACTACAGGGTTAAACCGTTTATCTTTATTACTATACATTGATAAGATCTTGCAGCTCAGTTCTAGGTAGGTAAATAACATATTGTTTTCATTTTTTATGGCTATGGAAAATTAGAAAAACTGTACTGATAGTTTTTACTCCGATTTTAAATGGTAAGTCTCCATCACACCTGCTTGGTGGTAGGTGACGATGCGGTCTAGCAGCACAGTTTCCTAAAAGATAAGTACCTGTTCACTCGCGACTTTAAGACTTTGGGATTGTGTGGAAACTGTAAAGTTTTCCGTTAGATGGCGCTTTTAAAAAAGCTTTCTGTAAACTTTGTTGGTTGTGTTCCCGTAGCTCGTAGTTAGAAGTTTTTAAAAGCCTCTTTATCGTATAGTACGATAAAGCGGGAGCGATTAGGGAATTGGTGATCCGATATTTAAAAGCTAGATATTTGAGTAAATTTATTCAAAAAGCGGTTTTACCTATATATTTTTTTTTTATTTTACCAAAAAGGGTGAAAAATATTGGTAAATCGTTTTGTTTTTGTTTTGACGTCTTGCGAAGGCAAAATGTCTGCTCGCAAGGCATTTATTATCAAGCGTAAGCTTGCCAGGAAGATGAAACAGAACCGGCCAATTCCCCAATGGGTTAGAATGCGCACAGGGAACACTATTCGATACAACGCTGAGAGGCGTCACTGGAGGAGAACGAAGCTCAAGTTGTAAGAAGCTTGATGTATAAGCTAATAAATATCTATTTTTTACCCGACTGCAAAGTAAGGGTTATGTTCGTATCTTTGTATGCTTGTTTTTAATCTATACTTATATTATTCTGAAGAGTTTGTTTGTTTGTTTGAACTCGTTAATCTCAGGAATTACTGGTTCGAATTGAAAAAATATTTTTGTTTTGGATAGTCCATTTATCGAGGAAGGCTATAGGCTACTTTTTATTCCGATATTCCAACTGGATCGGGAATTACGCGGGTGAAACCGCGGTGCACTGCTTGCAACTTTATACGTGAAAATAACCATTTTAGTTGAAATCTTCAATAAATAAATACTTCAATAAAGCATTATGTTTTCCGTGGTCTGCGTAGTTCTACCGATAGAATCAAGGGGAAATCTGTACTTAGGTATTCGAAATGCAGAGTAAGGTTAGGTAGCATTAAATCTTGATCTTGATTAAGGGATTTTTTGACAACTTATCTAAAACTAGCAGCGCTCCGCGGTTTCACCCCCGTAACTCCTGATCCCGTGGGTATTTCGGGATAAAAAGTAGCCTATAGCCTTCCTCGATAAATGAACTATCCAACACAAGAAGATTTTTTCGATTGGAACCAGTAGTTCCTGAGATTAGCGCGTTCAAACAAACAAACAAACTCTTCAGCTTTATAATATTAAGTATAGATATTATATGACTTGTGTCTTTGTATAAAATTTGGTGCGATTGATTAAAAAATTAAAAATTAATCAAAAAAATACCAACTGATAAAAATCAATTGATAAGATCGTATCAATCAAGTCCCCATTCCTTATATTATACGAATACATATTGACAAGAAAAATAATAACAAGATTACCGCTCCGTATCGTTCTTGGTGCAAAGGTTAGCCGTCGTCATACAGAGAGGTAACGCGGCCAGTATTCTCGGCTCCTTTGCACCGGATGCGGTCAGGGGCGGTTTATTTGAATGACGCTTAATTTTTATTTTAAACTAGCTGCGCCCCGCGTAATCATTTTCTGCGCAACTTTCTTAATATTTTCTTTCATAAAAACCTTCTCTTGACAATATCAAAGACAACAAAATAAGAATTGGCCAAATTGGTCCAGGCGTTGTTGAGTTATGCGCTTCCCAACACATTTTGCGATTCATTTTTATATTATAGAAGATAAGATTATAATATAATATTTGTATAGATTATGCTTTATATTAAATATATAGTATAACAAGATTAAGGAATAATAGTTATCTATACTAATATTATAAAGCTGAAGAGTTTGTTTGTTTGAACTCGTTAATCTCAGGAATTACTGGTTCGATTTGAAAAAATATTTTTGTGTTGGATAGTCCATTTTTCGGGGAAGGTTATAGGCTATTTTATATTTCGATATTCCCACGGGATCGGGAGTTATGTTAGGATAAGTTTTTCGTGCATTTTGAGAAACTCTTTTTGCATTCAGGCGTATCGAAAATAAGGTATTTTGAGATTCAGTCATATCGTCACGTAAGCTTAAATAGCTTTTAAATTAGCCTTTTTAAAGATGTAAGTATTTAAAAAAATATGAGAGAGAGAGAGAGAGAGACAGACCGAGAAACACGCGCACGCCGCACGGCTTACAACTATAGCAAAAAGTGTCGTTACAACTTTTGGTCTTAATATTTTCCGTCTAGCCCCCTTTCGTAACGCGCGATAAGGAACTTCGTTCTTAAACTGAGATCGAATCGTCCAAAATCGTTCGATTTAAGAACTAATGACATAATTGCTCAAAAATGACACAAACCTCATAAATCCATTTTCTTATAGATATTCCAATAACATTATTTTCCATGATTGAAAAGTTTTATATTTCTTCATAAAACACTGCACTAAATCGTAACACAAAAAAAACAATTTGAAATGTATTTTTCGTAAACCCTTAAAACTGCGAAGGGACTAGTTGTTTTTTATTTATTTATCCTCAAAGATGATGAACTTGGACTGTGCTTGGACAACCCAAGGACAACTTACAAATGATCGAAGCAAACAAAACAAACTTGTATTTATACTTGACTTAAGTAGGTATACCATACCAACGTATAAAGTTTCTGAGTGAATTTTCCTTGAGACATTTTGCGATGCAAGTACCGGTTTTTTGACAAAAAAGTTGTTTTAATTTCCTTTAGAAATAAGTATGCTTGAGAATCTAACTTACCGAAATCAAATCTTAATCTAAAAATAGATTAATTCTTTACTTTGATTACCTACCGCATTTTCTAATTATAGATAGATATAGTATAAACACTTTCGTTTATGGTCGTGCGGGTTAAGCGACGCCTGGCGCGGTCATTACTTCGATGGGTGATTAGTAGTGTGGCAAAAATGTATTTTCGTGAGTCCCTCCGTGGTTCGGAAGGCACGTAAAGCCGTTGGTCCCGGTTGCTACCTCTAGTAGCAGTCGTTAGGTCAAGTTAGAGGCCTCAGGGCGATCTGAAAACTCTGACAATAGGTGAGCCACACCACTATACGAGAAGAAGAAGAATCTAGATATACCTATATACAGGGTTATTGGTTAACTATGTTAGCAAGCGGTTGAGAGTCACTTCTTCTGTGCACCTAATTAACAAACAAATTTTGTTGTACAACTTTTGGAAATTCAAACATGTATCTGAAAATTTTGGGATCAAACATTTATCAATATCTATATTTTCCTTAAAAATTGTCTGCAAAAATTATACGCACATGTGCTCAAGGAAATAATTAGTTAACTGTCTGAGGGAAAACCCCTTTTAAAAAACCATGTGAATTTGTTGGCTACCCATCGTCTATATTACGACTTAACTGCAACGCAAATCGCAATTCAACTTTGCATCAACTATAAATAATATTAATTTTTTTATTAGTTTGTGTGTTGTTTAAACAAAGTAACTTTTTGTTAAACAATGACTAACTTAGAAATCGAAATGTAAGATTTTTTTACAAACACCTATGTAGGTATTTGTAAAAAAATCTAAAAACGAAAGTATGTAAAATCAAAAAACGAAAGTATGTAATTTCTGAATTGAAACAGTTTCAAAGATATTCTAATAGTAGATACTAGTATATTCTTAAGTTAAGAGGAAAGAGTACCGACGCTCTTTCCATACAAAACGTAGTCGACTATTTCCTCCCTAAATAGGTAATGACACTATAGCATATATTTTTGTTGCATAATACTTATAACTACCATCACCTACGTTTTTATTTTTGTTTTATAAATCTTAATTTCCATGATAATAAGAAAATGAAAAAAAATATATAAATGCATAGTCATGGCAGTTATAGGTTTTATGCAACAAAAATATTTGTGCTAGTGTCATTATCTAGGGAGGAAACAGTCGACTACGTTTGTATGGAGAGAGCGCCCGCGCCGTTACCCTTTAATACTGCTTATATTTCAAGAACATATTTTATTTTCGTAAAATATGTTCTTAAAATTACCAAAATTAGCTGGAGATCGGGACACTTGGAGGGAAATGGGGAAGGCCTTTGCCCAGCATTGGGAAACAACAGGCTTATTATTATTTTTTTACTAAAAACAAGAAATTATTCCATAGCGTCTATAGGGCAAGAATTATTTTTCTTATGAAACCTTTTTTTTCTGTGCTGATATGTTTTTTAATGAAAAAACCCCTCCGCGGACGAAGACGCGGATGAAAAAGTAGATAATCGAGAAGTTTGATAACTAAAGTTATTGAGGAAGTTTCCAAAAGCATACGTGCTTACTATCATGTTGGAGTAACTAGTCATGTATCAATCTTGGTACATACGTGCGGAGAATTAAAACATTTTTCCTGCTCTACGTCACATACAAAATTTATTATTCGTTAACCAGTTTAAAATAAAACTTCGGCGGAAATGTATAGGCATTTTAATTGGTAGGAAGTAGATTAGTAGGGTACTTATTACATACTAGCTGTTGCGCGCGACTTCGTACGCGTGGTAGTTTTGTTTTAAAAAACCCCATGAGTTTCTTGTGCCTTCTTCTCATTGGTGGGCGCGTTCCGAAGGCACACATCCTAACTTAGTTTTTAAGACGTTTTCATATGGTTTATGTACAATTGTATTAAGCATCCAAAGAAATATTTTTTTTGACTTTTGGCTTTTATATACTAAAACCTTCCTCTTAAATCACTCTATCTTTTAAAGAAAACTGCATCAAAATCTGTTGCTTAGTTTTAAAGATCTAAACATACATAGGGACAGACACCGGGAAGCGACTTTGTTTTATACTAAGTATAGCAGTGCTCCGCAGTTTGATTCGCGTAACTCCCGATCCCGTGGAAATATCCGGATAAAAAGCTTATGTTATTCCCAATAAATCAATGTATTCTCATACCAAGTTTAATAAAAATCGGTCCAGTAGTTTCAGAGCTACAAACAAAAAAATCTTTCTTTTTTAGTAGATTAGTGTAGAATAGAATTAGATAAGTTTAGAAAAAAAAGATTAGTAAAGATATATATTTAATTTTAGGAAACTATATTTCCTATTTATAATCTTAAAAAAGTAAATATTGCTGTAGGGTCCACTCCGCCCATAAGACCGTTTCATATATTAATTTCCACCAAAACAATAATATTAATTTTAAGACTTTTTACTAATACAGATAAATTATTTTCTATCGTTTATTTATAGTAGTCGGAGATCCCTATTAGAAGGACCTTCATCGAGCTGTCTAATGAATGAAAGTATTTTATATCAAACTAAATAGGTTTAAAAATATATTGTAAATGGGTTGTCTAAAAAAATTCAGTCCAGAATATGATTAATTAACAATTTAATGTTTTGTTTTTTAAACCTTTCACTGGTTTGTTTAAGAGACAACTTCTATACCAATAGAAAATATGAAGCCTATATATAGAATATGCCTATTTTTTCGCACAACTCTAGGGTAGGCAGGTAAATCGATACTAGTAATTTGCACTGGTCTGGTTAATTAATTAAAGTTATGATAAAATAAAGATTATGGATTTCATTGCTACGGAAGTTGACCAAACCAGTAAAAAGTGGTTAACCAGCAGAGCGGTGTTGGCTTAGTGGTAGATACCCCGACTTTCATTCTGAAGGTCGTGGGTTCGAATACCGGCCGGCCGTGCACCAATGTATTTTTCTTAAGAAAAAATTATGTGCGCTAATTGACATTGCTCTTACGGTGAAGGAAAATATCGTGATGAAACCCACGGCTTAGTTGGCTCCAGAAGTATTGACAAGTTCTCTCCTCTGGACATGGTCGACTAAGCTGAAAGGGTAGTAGGTGCTGGGCAAGCCTACTCCATCCTCACGCAAAAAGGACCCAATTAAAAAGAGTCTGTTTGCGGAAAAAAGCCCGTATGCATACATACATACATACCAGTAAAAAGTCTAAAAATTAAAAAAAATAAATTAAATTAATAATTCTGGACTGAATTTTTTAGGCAACCCATTTGCAATTTATTTATTTACCTATTTAATTAGATATAAAATACTTTTCATTCATTAAACAGCTCGATGAAGGTCGTTCCTAAAGGGATCCCGTACTACAGGATTATTTCTTGCTTCAAACAAACCTTTTCAAATAAATAAGAGGAAATATGTACCGCAGGTACTTTATGAGTCGCGTACAAATTCCCAGGTTGTGTAAGTTTATTGAATCACCGCCTATTATCATTGATTTTCTACTTGCCTTTGTGACAAACAAAGTTAGGGTGTGACCACACGATACAGGCGCGCCTCTCGCACTTGACCGTGTTTGTTTTTTTCGTGAAAAAGTATTGATGCAGTGGCAACCTTGTTACCATTTGATAATAGTCATCGTTCAAGGAATTGTTTAGCAATTTACTTTCTATATAAGTAATTTGAATTCAATGCAAACACCAGAGAAAAACGTTTAGATAGTTATTCTACAGTCTGTTTTGTCAAGGGTGATGTAATACGAAAGGGGGATGTTCTTTATGTTCGTCCCGATAGGGGTGGAGACTTTGGGGTCTTGGGGTCCTGAAGCCTCTGCTTTTTTTAGGGACCTCGGCGCGCGTCTTGTCGAGGTGTCTGGTGATCGGAGGGCTGGTAGCTTTTTCGCTCAAAGGGTCAGTCTGGCCATTCAGAGGGGAAATGTTGCCAGCCTTCTGGGAACGATGCCTCGGGGAGACGCGCTTGAGGATGTCTTTTATTTGTAATTTTATTTTATTTTCGTTTTCTTTTTGTATATTTTAATTTTGTAATTGTAATTTTCTAGACGTCTAGGCGATGAAATTTAGATTTTTTTTTCCGAAAAAAAAAAACATGTAAACTACTTACTAAAAAATCTGCTGTTTTTCGGAGTTAGAGGCAAATGAACGTCAAATTCTATAGTTAGAGGCATGTTAGAGGTCATCATTGACATTAAGATTTGATTTGTTAATTGTGTTTTGACTAATATTTTAAACATTAAAGGTACATATTTTAGCCAAATTTTTTGGTAAAAGATTAAATTTCCGAAATCCGAACAAAAGTTGTTCGTATAAACTTGTAGAACAACCCCCTTCCTGATTACACTGCCTGCTTATACCCATTGTATTTGTTTCTAAGAAGATTGAATAGCCATTTGTCCGTTCGTTTCACCCGTGCGTCAGTCGGACTTTGAATATAAATATTTATTTATTATACAGAAATAATGACTGTAATTTCTTTAAATATCTTTAAAGACATAGGTAATGACTATCTTCTTCTAATATATAAAAATGAATCGCAAAATGTGTTGGTAAGCGCATAAGTCAACAACGCCTGGACCAATTTGGCCAATTCTTTTTTTGGTCTGTTTGTTATTATCAGGCAAAGGTTCTTATGAAAGAAATAATTAAGAAAATTGCGTAGAAAATTATTACGCGGGTGAAACCGCGGGGCGCAGCTAGTATAATATAAAAATGAATCGCAAAATGTGTTGGTAATCGCATCACGTCTAAACGGCTGGACCGATTTTGCTAATTCTTTTTTTGTTGTATTTGTTATTGTTAGGAGAAGGTTCTTATGAAATAAAAAATTAAGAAAGTTGCGCAGAAAATTATTACGCGGGTGAAACCGCGGGGCGTAGCTAGTAATGAATAAATAAGTGTGAAAATGGTAATTTATCTCTATGGAAAATGTAAGGAACGTGAGGCATCGCATGCGAAAAACGTGTGACAAAACCTATTTAGGTAGGTACATTTAAAACTAACAATGTCTATGTCAAGGATAAAAAACCGGCCAAGTGCAAGTCGGTCTCGCGCTTAAAGGGTTCCGTACCATTATATTCTGTTTTTAGTATTTGTTGTTATAGCGGTAGAACTACACCTAATATATAAAATTCTTGTGTCACAATGTTAGATACCATACTCCTCCGAAACGGCTTGACCGATTTTTATGAAATTTTATATGCATAATCGGTAGGTCTAAGAATCGGCTACTATTTTTTATTTTGTTTTCTTTTGTTTTTTTTTGTACATGGCAAAAACGTTAGCCGGGACTGCTAGTCTATAATATAAAAATGAATCGCAAAATGTGTTGGTAAGCGCATAACTCAACAACGCCTGGACCAATTTGGCCAATTCTTTTTTTGGTCTGTTTGTTATTACCAGGAGAAGGTTCTTATGAAAGAAAATATTCAGAAAATGATTACGCAGGTGAAACCGCGGGGCGCAGCTAGTTATCTATAAAATTTCAACGGTCTAGCTATCACGGTTCATGTGATACAGCCTGGTGACAGACAGACAGTGGAGTCTCAGTAATAGGGTCCCGTTATTACCCTTTGCTTAGGTTAACCTAGGTTAATAAAAAAAATGTTTACTGAACATATCAGCTCATTTTTGGAGTTAGAGGCCATTGAACATTTTTTGGGGGTTTTTTGTTTATTGAATTTGAACACACATTCCGTATAAGAATTCTCACAACACATTGTATAAGTAAAGTAAATCCGTTGTCTGGTCTAGTTACAAGTCTAGTTGCTTAGCTAGGGGTTAGATGGCGCTGTTTGGAATGTCCCGCAACTATTATTTATTTCCATTTTGCACTAATTCATTAGTAATACCTAACTTACCTACCCAAAATTTTATCATTTAAAAAACAAAACAATATATAAATGTCAATACTTTTATCAAATTACAAATTACGAAAATACACAGCTGTTAAAAATTTAGTTCCAAAACGAGTTAAAGTAAGTACTTAAAATACATTTTAGGGTGATGTCGAACTAACGGCCCGCTAAATTCAATTTTGTTTAGCTTTTCTGAAATATCACTAACTAGAATAGAAACATTATTTTTCACAGTAGGTACTAAATTCTTTATTAGACTTTGAAACTGTCCCAAAAATGAAAGTGTCGTTTATGAAATGCCGTCAATTATTATCTATACTTAATATTATAAATCTTTGTGTAATATTATAAAGCTAATCTCAGAAACTACTGGTTCGAATTAAAAAAATATTTTCGTGTTGGATAGTCGATTTATCGAGGAAGGCTACTTTTAATTTTGATATTCCCACAGGATCGGGACTTACGCGGGTGAAACTTCGGGGCGCAGCTAGTTGTCAAATAACTGTAATTATAAATGCTGTGCTGTTATTTACTTTTGGAACAGTTTCAAAGCCTACCAAATAATTTAGTAAGTACTTAGTTGGAAAATAATGTGCTTGATGCGCGGTTAACAAAATAATCTAACATTTTAATTTATAACTGGGTAATTTGTACAGAATTGTTTGCGAAAAATAAACATGGTGTGCTATTATAATAAAAATAAGAAACCTAGGAGTCCTGGGTGTCGTCTTCGTATTTCGAAGATACACATCCTATCTTAGATTTATAACAATTTGAAGTGATTTATATACGAATGATGATTAAAACTGAATAAATAAATTTTCTTTACGCAAAACTGCATACTTTTCTACTTTGGCGGGCACCCGGTTACAAATAAACTTAAAGAAATATTTTTCTTTGTTACCAACCGTATTCTATATATTTTCCATGACTAAATTGGTTTTATTTTGCAGTCACACAAAAACATGTTCTAAGTTTAAATTAAATTTCCAGTTTTATCACATATTGTAAATAATCGTAATAAAAATATCTCGTTTTTTAGATCGATATTTTTTCTCTTATCACGTGGACCTATTATGTAAGCGACAACGCAACTTGGGAGCGCGTGTTGGCTAGTAGTAGATACATGATAGCATCGCCTTACGTCAGACCTCTATAATGTAAACAAATAGCGTACACAGGGTTCATTGAGAGAAAATAAACCAGTTCTATTTTGACCGCTGCAAAGCTTAGATGTTTCATTTATTACTCATACTTCCCTAAGTAATTAATAATTATTTTTCAACCCCTTCTGTCATGGGTGTCCGGTGGCAGATTTATGTTTTTGAAAGGGTAAATTTAAAAAAGTTATAAACGGTGCGGGGGGAGGGCGGTGTCATTCGACGCTCCGAGAGTGCGGATTCGTTAGTCACAATGCCGCAGTGGTCGGGGCAGCACCGTGCGTACGCTATTGAGGCGTTTTTTAAGAGTAGTGATTCCTACGTGACTGCGCGCCGACAGTTTTGTTCCCACTTCAATATTCGGCGATTGAGCGACGGACCAAGTGTTAATTTGATTAGATCGTGGGTGGAAAGGTTTCGTCAGACATCTTCTGCTTTAAACACCCCTCAGCCGGGACCCAGCAGGACATCAAGAACCAAAGAAAACATTCAAGAGGTTGAAAGAAGCCTACGTGAAAATCCTCGACTGTCAGTGCGGAAGAGAGCAGCCGCTTTGGGACTCCCTAAAACGATTGTTCACGAAATTTTAAAGAAAGACTTAAAGTTTCATCCTTTTAAGATTCAATTAGTCCAAGAACTTAAAGAAAACGACTTCATTTTACGAAAAACCTTCTGTGAACGGATGTTAGAGAGATTTCGCACGGTAAATTGCATTTTTTGGAGCGATGAGGCCCATTTTCATTTGAACGGGCATGTCAACAAACAAAACTGTCGCTACTGGGCCCCAAAAACACGTAATCCGCGACTGAAACATCAACGGCCCCTGCATTGCCCAAAAGTTACAGTTTGGTGCGCCTTATCGACGAACGGAATCATCGGTCCCTTTTTTTTTGAAAATTCACGAGGCCAAGCTGTAAATGTCAACAGTGAAAACTATGGACGCATGATCACTGAATATTTCTTACCAAACTTGCGAGCACATCCATCCTACTCAACGCACACATGGTTTCAGCAAGATGGGGCGACTCCACATACAGCCAGGACATCTATGGATTTGCTTCGACAAAATTTTCCGCATAAATTGATAAGCCGCTTTGGAGATATCCCGTGGCCACCGAGGTCACCAGATTTAACTCCCATGGACTTTTTTTTATGGGGGTATCTCAAAAGTAAGGTTTACATTAATAATCCTCGGTCTGTTGTGCAGTTGAAGGAAAATATCCGCAATGAAATTCAGCAAATCCAGCCGAGCCTGTTGCAACGTGTAGCACGAAATACGGTTGATCGTTTTCAACAGTGTGTGCGTCTAAATGGACAACATTTGGATGAAATCATTTTTAAAAAGTAAAATCCGCATTATCCCTGTATTGATTCAATTCGTTAATAAAACCATAAGAAAATAAACTTTTCTTTTATTACCTTTCCAAAACATAAATCCGCCACCGGACACCCTGTATATAAACTCGGCTTTTATTTTGTAGGTCGTGGGTTCGAATCCCGACTGGCCATGCACCAAGGGATTTTTGTTAGAAAAAGTATATTTGCGCTAATTGACATTGTTCTTACGGTGAAGGAAAACATCGTGATGAAACCCACGCCCACGGCTTAGTTTGCGTCTGACGTACCATACCACATGGTACGAAACCCATCGTGCGCGACTCGCACTTGGCCGGTTTTAAAATTATTTATTAAGATAGATGGATATAAACACTTTATTGCACCATAAAAATAAAACGCAAAATGATTACATATAACAAAAACAAAATAAATTCTAACTTAAGGAACTACCTATATGCTAAAAGAAAATTCATATTTAATACCTTACAATATGGCATAACGGGCGGCCTTATCGCTAAAGGCGATCTCTTCCAGGCAACCTTTAACACTCCGCGTAAAATAAAAGACAGCCACTTCCCCTGGTAAAAGTCCTAATGCCATTACAAAATTCAAAGTATCTCAAATCTATGGAGACTTATAGATAAATAGTTTTTAGTTTGTGAGATTTGATTTTTAACCCCCGACGCAAAAACGACGGACGTGTCTCTCTCTGTCCTCTGTGCATCGTAGCTCCTAAAAGGCTGAACCTATTTTGATTTCGTTTCTTTTGTTTGAAAGGTACTGTCTGTTACTGTTGTCTTCCGAATAAAACAAAATAAATAAAATATTATCTCAGGTACTTTACTATTAAGTAAATGACAAATCTCATAATACAAACTCCAAAACAAAAGTTAAATAATAAATAAATAAATATAAATATTGCAGGACATTTCACACATCGCCATCTAGCCCCAAGCTAAGTAACTAGACTTGTGTTAAAGTGCTAGACAACGGATATACTACTTATATACTTTTTCATTACTCATACTTCGAAAGTAGGTCTAAAGGTGCCTGAAGAGCGTGTAGAAAGAAGAACTTTCAGCCCTAGGGAAAATCGCTTTCACTGACAGCTGTCATGTCAAATTATGGCTTCGCGCGGCTTGTGCAATGTGCTTGTAGCCAGTATCAGCATCATTACGCATTAGGAACTTCAAAAACCTAACCTCCTTGCTTTAGGTAACACCAAAGAATAACGATTATGGCTTCACACGGCTCATGCATACTACCAGAGGTAGTATAGAGTATGGAGTCTCTCATTCATTCTCGTTACTATGAAGAATTTTATGTATTATTCGTAATGAAAAGCACAGTGTTTACCTCGGGTAAAAGACTCATTAAGTCCTTCGAACTATTAACTCCGTCTCGGGACTCAATGAGTGACTTTCACACCTAGGGTAACAATGTACTATTCTTTTGTAAATATATACTTACAATACATAGAAACAACCAGACCACAGACAAATATCTAAGTATAAATACTTGTCTGAGGCGGGAATCGAACCCGCAACCCTGTGATTGGCAGTCCGGCATGGTGACCGTTGTGCCAATTGGGTCTAAAAAAGATTGTAACAGGATATTTAATTATGAAATACCTATCAATTCCTGAGTAACCTGCATAATTTTTCCATTTGTGGAATTCACAGCTACCATGTAAAGTCAGGTATATACGTATACAATTATTATTATTTTTTAACAATTTTCCTTGTGTATTTTGACACCGGAACGCTAATAAATATCTTGTTATTGGGTTGACTTGATAATTGACACAGCAAACTGTCAAGCTACGCTGAGTTGCTATGTTCCACTGGAGGTGACAAGAAACAGAAAAATCGGGTAAGCTACGTATCAGGGTCGATGAAAACGTCTAAGGTACCGGGCAGGCTTCGGGGAATAAGGGCCACCTGTCGTCTTAATTGAAAAATAAATAGTTTATTAGGGAAAACTACTTAAAATAGGTAATTAGATAAATATTTGCTTTATTGTCAACCTGAAAAATAATTCATTGGTTTATTGTGTTACTTTTTCACTAATGTCAAGGTTTTTTAAAACCTTGTAATGACCCCCATTATCCGCGGCCCGCGGGACCTTAGTTTAAACCAAAGAATTCCTATTTTAGTGCAATATTTTAGTAACCTAAAGAGGTGGAATTAGCAAAATTCCAATAATTTCAATATAGAAGATGGTTTGTGAAGTACCACCAGTTTAAGACCCAGTTCTACATTTGGTCAAGTTTTAAGCCCGGCCAACAACAGCTGCAAGAACTCAAACGGGGCTCAGGACACTGTAAGTCAATTCTGCGTACAGAGGAAACGTTCCAACTATTTTTTTGTAAATTAGACCGTAAGTTTAATAACAAATCAAATAATTTCGTAACACTTAATATCACCTCGGTATGCCTGTGACCATGAGAGCTGTAAAGCTTTCGAAACGTCAGATTTTAACAAAAAAATAAACAAAATACGCGCTTATATCCGTGAATTGTTGGCAACATCCGTTACAAAATCATGACGTATTTATGACGTCACATCCGTTATTTGGATTCTTCTAAACAATTTTAAAGACACGTCAAAAGCAACCGACTAAATTTAACAAATGCGCGCGCGCACCCCGCGCTTTGGTTTCTCGTTGCATATTTTTTCTTCGTCTTGACATCTCTACTGGATACATTGTACCTCAATGTCAAACCATCAGTTGTTATTAACTTATACTTAGATTCAACAAACGTGAGGCAAATTATTGAGATTATAAACACGTGGTCTCAACTGCGCAGGAGTTGAAATACTTGTTAGAACATAAATGTATACTTAGATTTGAGTTATGTTAGTCTGATAATAAAAGCGTCATTAATTTGAACTTTAGTAAGTAGATATTCAATCTAGTGACGTAATTACACATAAATAAATGATCTTACTTCATAAGTTTCCTACATTAACTTATGGCTTCCTATCTATAAATAGACGGACTATAAGGGTTCCTTTTTTTACTTTTTTTTAGGTAAATATATGCTTTATTGTCAATATGCAAAACAATTCATTTGTTTATTTTCTTGTTATTTAGTCTCTTATATCAAGGTTTTTTTTTACTTTTTGAGTTATGGAACCCTAAAATAGTACATTACGATATAAGTGTGGTAAATTGATCTTTGCATAGAGGCGGTTTATGACGCGCGAGCGGTAGCGAGCGTGTCATAAGAAGCCAAGATGCAAAGATCAATTCCACACGTATATCGTACGACGTTTTTTATCACAGTTGCGAATAAAAGAAAAGACTTGAAAAGAAAACAAAATAATAATTAACAAAATATTTGTGATAACTCTATGTTTACATTTTTTTAAGGCAATATTTTTTTGTTAATTATGCTCCGGAAAGGCCAGGCTAAAGACTTTTAACCTATACATCCTCGTGTGACATACATTATTTTTTAGGGTTTTTCTATTTGTTTTTGCGTCGGGGGTTAAGAACAAAATACAATGGTACCGAAAAACAATATATTTAAGTAAAGAAAAAACAAAAAATAAACAACTCAATTTTTAATCGTTTTCTAAGTCATTATCACGTAAAATTTTCGTTCGTAAACCGACTTTAGAGACAACCATTTTTGCTAGCTAAAAAACTCTTTGGTACCTACCTTTTCGGGATAACTTTACAGCACTAGTTAACAAATCTAAAACGCACGCGTGCATAATATGTTGGATTATGAGCCTAAAAGCCGTTGAATAAGATCCACTTTATGAGCAACTGTGATAAAAAGAATATTACAAACAAACATACAAAGATAGGCGCAAAAAACATAACCCTTTCCTTGAAGTCGGGTAAAAAGAACATATCACGAAATCTTTGAAACAGTTTCAGAGTTTCAAACAGTACAAGTTTAAATCTTCGTATAGGTGTTTCTTGGAAGTAGACGAGCACTTAAGAGGAAAGGGTACCGGGGGCTCTCTCCATACAAACGTAGTCGACTATTTCCTCCCTGGATAATGACACTAGAGCAAATATTTTTGTTGCATAAAACTTATAACTGCCATGACCATGCCCCTATGTTTTGTTTTGTTTTTTGAATCTTAATTTTTATGATAATTAGAAAATTAAAAAAATCAAGACATAGGGGCATAGTCATGGCAGTTATAGGTTTTATGGCGCAAAAATATTTGTGCTAGTGTAAACATATTTGTATGAAGAGAGAGCGCCCGGTACCCTTTTATCTTAAAAATGATTTTTGGAAATTCGACTCCTAAAGGGAGTAAAAAGGGCTGTAAAGTTTGTATCTGATAGACAATAGTATTTTGCGTTTTTTGCTTCTAGATTATCTAGACCTACAAACTACCTTTAGATTACCATTTTTTTTTTTACTATTTTTTTGTTGTTTTCTATTAATAATTCACACAGCAGATTACAATCACAATAAGTAGGTAATTATACAATTGCATAACAGGTTTCTTTAGTAAGTAGTATTTTATTGTATTTTACTAATATCTATTTTACTAAATGTGAAACTTTGTATAAATGTATGTTTGTTACTCCTTCACGCATAAACTATTGAACCGATAGCAATGAAACTCGGTATGTAGATAGCTAGAGACCTGGATTAACATATTCTACTTTTTATCCAGATATTCCCGCAGGATCGGGACTTACGCGGGTGAAACCCCGGGGCGCAGCTATAGTACTTAGTAAAACCTATAAAATAATGTTTCTTTATGTGACTAGACAGATTGACAACAAATCATTGTCTTAGGTAAACATAACCGAGTGAAATTAATCAAGTAAAGTACTCGGTAATCGACCAATAAATCATATTATCCAAGGACAAACAAACAATCACATTGTTTGTTCTTCTATTCAAGTTTTAAGCCCTTGTTCTTAGGGTTCCTTACGCAAAGAGTAAAACGGGACCCTATTAATAAGACTCCATTGTATGTCTATTTGTCACCAAGCTGTATCTCATGACCGAATACTAGACCTAGATCAAAACAGTCGAAATTTATTTATTTAGTAATTTTATTTGTTGTTACCGATTTTCTTAAACTTGGGTTGAAGATACTTACATAAAAACCTGGAGATTTCATAAGGCTATTTTTTTGTTTTTTTTTCTCTTATTATAAAAAATAAAATACCACAGGAATGCAATAAGTTCTGCTCAATTGCAAACTACAATGAACATAATTTTGTCATTTTTTATTTTTATCACATTGTCATTTTATTTTTGGTATAAATCACAATATGTTTATTAATAAACTATATTTATAAATCGTATACAAAGATCACCTTGACTTTGACATTCATTTTAGAGTACAACGTATTTATATTATTATGCGAATAAAATAGTGTTAAGAGGAAAGGGTACCGGGGGCTCTCTCCATAATACAAACGTAGTCGACTGTTTCCTCCCTGGATCTCCCTGGATTATTATCCAGGGAGGAAACAGTCGACTACGCTTTATTTAATACTAGCTGCGCCCCGCGGTTTCACCCGCGTAAGTCCCGATCCCGTGGGAATATCGAAAAAAATATCCTGGCTCTAAGCTACCTCCCTACCAATTTTCACCCAAATCTGTTCTGCCGTTCCCGAGTTATAAGTGATGTAACTAACACGACTTTCTTTTATATATATATAGATAGATAGATAGATTTGCTCTAGTATTATTATACTAGAGCAAATATTTTTGTTGCATAAAACTTATAACTGCCATGACCATGCCCCTATGTTTTTTTATTTTATTTTTTTGTTTTTTAAATCCTAATGTCAATGATAATTAGAAAATGAAAAAAAAAACAAAACATAGGGGCATAGTCATGACAGTTATATGTTTTATGGCACAAAAATATTTGTGCTAGTGTCATTATCCAGGGAGTAAACAGTCGACTACGTTTGTATGAAAAGAGTCCCCGGTAATACTTAACAAAATACTTAACTTAACTAGCGGATACATTGAATTATTTTTCCTTATATTCTAGGAAATCTCTGAGTAATAAAACAATTGCAGAATCATATATTTCATCAACAATTACTTACGTAAAACTTGCCACCGCTTTACTATAGCCCCTGACTTGACGGACTATGACGACTTTGACTGTATTGAAACACTTTAGGCCCGATTTATGAAAAATCGGGTCATAATTTGATGCAAAATATAACTTGACACTGGCTAAATGCACACGTGCGAAGCCATAATAAAAGAAAAAAAAAAATTACTTACGTAAAACTTATCTAACTATCAGTGTTATGAATACTTAGGTATAATGTTGGCTATAATGCAAAACCTGTGCGAAGCCCCATTAATAACAAACAGACGGACAAGAAAGTGATCTTATAAGGCTTTCTTTTTTTATCTTTAGAGGTACGGAACGCTAAAATGATGGTAAACGTCTTCGAGCTTTGTGAACGTGGAGCTTTCAAAATTATTGCCTCTATCTAACGCTTGGATACTTACATAAGTGCTAATTTAAGTATTTGCTTAAGTCTTTAAGAGTCACCTTTTACGGTTAATGCACTTAACGATGAAAAAATGTGTGAATTAAAATTTAAGCTAACTCTTCGAAGAATTTAGAAAAGATTTAGAATTTACAAGACATTGTACCCAACGACATCTAATCTCTAGTCAATCTAAGGTACTGGGCTTTCGTTATGGTGGCCAGATAATAGACATAAAAAACCTTTAATTATTGACTAACTGATTAAGAGGAAAGGGTACCGAGCGCTCTCTCCATACAAGCGTAGTCGACTGTTTCCTCCCTGGATAATGACTTTAGAGCACATATTTTTGTTGCATAAAACTTACAACTGTCATGACCATGCCCCTATGTTTCGTTTTTTTTTAAATCTTAATTTCTATGATAATTAGAATATTAAAAAAACCAAAACATCAAAACAGTTAAAGGTTTTATGGCACAAAAATATTTGTGCTAGTGTCATTATAGTCCGGTCATTTTAGACATAAAAATAGTGATCAAATAAAGAAAATTCCGACAGAGCCAAATCTTCGTAGAGACCTTAGGTTTACCACAAGGAATAAAGTGTCAAAAGTCCCCATCAGTCCCATGTGAGCTTAGGGACTTATTCGGGGGGCAAGGTCAAAATTTTAGGTTTTTTGGATTTTTCTCGAAAACGGTAAGTTTTATCGAAAAAGTACCTCAGAGCAAAGTTGTAGATCTTAAAATTATCTATAAAAATGGTCCCTATAATTTTTTTCTCTAAGAGCCACTATTTCCCAGATATTGCGCTTGTAAGAATCACGTTCTACATAATATGCACACAACACATATTTTATTAAAAACTGTGAAAAAAATCTCGAAATGCGTCTCGAGTTGAAAGCGAAGGGATCACCTCGGCCTGAAATGGCACTTATTCAAAAATGTACTTCGAAAACTAAGAGTTTTACGCGTGTTTTTAAATCTGAACAATATTTCAAAACACCTTGGTTGTGTGGATGTGAAGAAAGCAATAAGTTATTTTGCTTCCCGTGTCTGGTGTTCGGAGCTGGCACCGGTGGTGGTGGTGACTTGGCATGGACGGAATTAGGAGTTGATGATTTAGCGCATCTATCAATAAAAGTGAAAAAACACTCGCAGTCTCGATTTCATATGTTATGTTTAGTGCAATTGGCTTCTATCAGGCGACAAGATATTCGTAAGGCGCTCGATTCTGCCTATCGAAAATCTATTAGAGAGTTCAATGAACGCGTTGACGAAAATCGATACATTTTACGGCGTTTAATAGATTGTGTGGTATTTTGTGGTGCATTTCAAGTTGCATTGCGGGGGCATGATGAATCCTTGAATCCTGGAATCTATAGAGGTTTGGTTGATTTTGTTTCAGAGATTGATTTGTGTATGATAAGCATAGAAAAACGGTTAATTAACTCAATTTCTGATTTTGACAAGAAAGTAATAGATGTTTTCGCTCGCCAAAAACACCGGCGAATGGATTTTATTTACAAATAAATATAAGTAAGCATGACTGTTTTTTTTTTCTCAGTGAACACCCATAAAAAAATATCACGAGCCGCCTCTGGTCATTTTAGAGTAAATTTTCTTAGAATAGTATAATGTATACATAAAAGAGACACGAGTAGGCATTTTTGCTTGCTTGAGTACCTAAATATGTATATTCGTGGCATATGTGTGCATACTATGTAGAACATGATTCTTACAAGCGCAATATCTGGGAAATAGTGGGTCTTAGTGAAAAAATCATAGGGACCATTTTTATAGATAATTTTAAGATCTACAACTTTGCTCTGAGGTACTTTTTCGATAAAACTTACCGTTTTCGAGAAAAATCCAAAAAACCTAAAATTTTGACCTTGCCCCCCGAATAAGTCCCTAAGCTCACATGGGACTGATGGGGACTTTTGACACTTTATTCCTTGTGGTAAACCTAAGGTCTCTACGAAGATTTGGCTCTGTCGGAATTTTCTTTATTTCAATTGTTTAAAATGACCGGACTATTATCCAGGAAGGAAACAGTCGACGTTTGTATGGAGAGAGCGCCAGTACCCTTTCACCTATGAACGGATCGCACTAAAATTTGGGATACAGATAGATATTATGACGTAAGCATCCGCTATAAGAAAGGATTTTGTAAAATTCTACTTGAACACAGACAAAGTAGTGGGTAAAAGCTAATTCATTAAAATATAACTATTTTTCTTTTAAACTACATGCAGAAAACTCAGACTAGATACAAATATTTGTGAAACAAATAAGTTCCGCGGCCGCAATCGAATCTGCACCGCGTCACAGAAGCGATGCTGTTTTTATCACAAGATCTTTAAAAATACTTTTTATGAGAAATAAATAAATAAATAAAATGCATCGTAATCGCAACATCCTATTTTTATAAGTTTTTTGCGGGGTCAATAATATTTTAATGGGCAATATCAAGGTCATGGTTTATGAATTAATTTAGGTATTTCCAATCGTTTCTTTGTCCGGTTTCTAAACTCGGACTATAATCGTAAAACATAATATTAATTAAACGGGTAAGTTACTTACCTACAATTAAATAATTTTTTAAACACGATTAATAAATTGTTAATGAAGAAATTTTGGGAGTAATACTCATTTACTCAGGCAGATGCTAAAGGTAATTTTTGAGATTTTATCTTAAAAAATTAAGTTTTTATAGCCAACTGGGTATTTGACGACCCAGTTGGCACAATGGTCACCATGCCGGACTGCCAAACACAGGCAAGTATTTATGCTTAGATATTTGTCTGTGATCTGGTTGTTTCTGTGAATTATAAGTATATATTTACCAAAGAAAAGTATATAAGTAGTATATCCGTTGTCTAGCACCCATAACACAAGTCTAGTTACTTAGCTTGGGGAAAGATGGCGATGTGTGGAATGTCCTGCAATATTTATTTATTATGAGTAAAGCACCTAGTAAAACCGGCTGCGCTACGCTACAATATTATTTGTGTCCAACATTAAATAAGAAGTGTAGGGTAAGTGACACATACATAAGCGATTTCTCTGTTGTCTGTGGTCTCTGTATAAATGTTTAAAATAGTTAGCCAAGCTCCATAAACCACCAAGGTCAATGACCTTTAACACCAAAAACAGCTGATTTTCGAATAAACATACAAAATCATAGAGAAATGTTCAAATTTTTAAAAGTCGTAGAATAAAATTTCGCCTAGACGTCTAGAAATTTAAAATCCTACTAATATTATGTGACAGTATGTGTGTATGTGTGTGTATGTTTGTTACTCCTTGACGCTAAAACTACTGGACCGATTATGATCAAAACTTGGTATATAGATAGCTGGAGACCTGGATTAACACATAGGCTACTTTTTATCCCGGAATTCCCACGGGATCGGGACTTACGCGGGTGAAACCGCTGGGCGCAGCTAGTAGTCTCATAGAAACAACAATAGGAAAAATAATTAACTAACTACCTTCCTAATTAATTACTTAACATTGAAGCGTTTCATTGTTTTTATTAATGGCAATAAAATAGATCTTTTAATAGACTATTATAAGGAGTACCAAGATGCAGCCAGTACGGTTTCACCCGCATAAATCCCGATCCCGTGAGAATTCCGGGATTAAAAGTATTATAAGTATGGCCTTTTCCATTCCCTAAACTATACAGGGTTATTGGTAATTATAGTAGCAACTCGTTGAGGGCTACTTCTGTGCACCTAAACAAACAACTTTTGTTCTACGACTTTTGGAGAGTCGAACATTTTTTGAAAGTTTTGAGGTTAGGTTTACCAGCTGTCCATACACGAAGAGGTCATTGACCTTAAAATTTTACTTAGTTTTTAAGTTTTATCTACTGTTCTTAGCCTGAATGAACTTTGTTTAAAAAAATCAGCTGTATTTCGAATTTACATAACCTCAAAATTTTCATATTTTTTATCGAATTTCCAAAAATCGTAGAACAAAAGTTGTTTGTTACGGTCGGTGCACAGAAGTTGCCGTCAACGGCTTGCTAATAAAATTACCAATAACCCTGTATTTTCATCCATATCGTGAAGAGGGAACAAACAAACAAATAAATAAACATACTTTCGGATTTATAATATTAGAAGAAAAATGTACTTAATACGTATACAATGTGTTTCAGTCTAAATACTATCTCTATAGATTATAAAGTGATAGTGTTTAGAATATAGTTCACGAGTAAATCTGTATCTAAATCTTACTCCGTCGTCGGACCTCGACTGTTGGCGGTAACACCGATGGGTTTTTAGTGGGTAAGCCTCCGACCGCCTACCATCCTCAGGCTGAAGGCAGCCAGCCCCACATACCTCCATCGCCCCCTTCCCCTCAGGGTGGCGGGAGGATGCAAAAATGCATTTTCCCATAAAAAAAGGTTTAAATCCACATCTCGGACTATCCTTAAACCTCGTTTTGGAATAAGAGGGTAAAAGACTAATTACTAGTCTTACTATAAACTACAATCTAAAGAAAAAAGTGAAAATAATTTACTAGGTTACTGTAGGTAGTTAAATAATTGTAATAAACGTTCCGTTACGCACTAAGAGTTTAAAAACACAAGGCCGATTTAACTGGGATTTTTATTCTCATAAATCTTTAACTTACTAAATATTAAAAAAAGTTTTTGGCAAGGGGTCCTAGCCGAGAAAAGGTAACGCAGTTTTTCTCTGCTAGGTTACTTTCTGTAAACCCTCGTTACAAAAATGGGGAACGAAAAACCGTAAACAAGAGAAATAGAGAATGAAGGAGACTGATAAGAGATACTTATATAAATGTAAAAGTACCTATGTAATATAAATAATAAATAATGCAGGACATTCCACACATCGCCATCTAGCCCCAAGCTAAGTAACTAGACTTGTTGTTATAGGTGCTAGATAACGGACATACTACTTATATACTTTTCTTTTGTAAATATATACTTATAATACATAGAAACAACCAGACCATAGACAAATATTTGCTTGTCTGAGGCGGGAATCGCACCCGCAATCCTGTGTTTGGCAGTCCGGCGGCATGGTGACCATTGTGCCAACTGGGTCTTCATGTATATAAATATTAGCAGTTCTTTGGTGGAAATTGTCCAGGTAGAGATCAAAGTGTATCCGCATTATTTGGGGTAACCTGTGAGGGTTCTCGGCTTCTTTTTCTTTTCCTATAAATTTTAAATTTCCTATTTTTCGTGTTTTTTTTTCTGTACCTGTTATCTTGTGTTTTTATAGAAAAATTATTAAATTATGTCTTACCTTATTTCCAGTCCAAATATTTGTATCTGTCATAACAAACGCTGAATTATCAACACCGCTCATAATTTCTTTGTTACTTCTAAATATCTTCAAGTTTTGATCCATTTTTAGAACGCACGTGTGACGAATTTAACTTTTACAAACTGCACAAATAATATTTCAATCCGATATACCACTAAATATAAAGTTTAATAAATCCGCGAAATTATGTAGCAAAATGATTATTCGAAGGAAATCCGTTTGTCATTCAAGCGCGAAGTATACCGAGCTACTGGTCCATAATAAGAATGCCGAGCAAATTTAATGTAAAAAATAAATATTATGTGGCAGAATTCATGATTCACGTCAACTGAACAATTACCAATGGAAACAGTTTTTCATTTTGTAACATGTAACTGAAGTGGCTCTAAATATGTTTTTATTACTCATACTCCGAAAGTAGGTCTAAAGGTGCCTGAAGAGCGTGTTGAAAGAAAAACTTTCAGCCCTAGGGAAAATCGCTTTTACTGACAGCTGTCATGTCAAATTATGGCTTCGCGCGGCTTGTGTAATGTGCTTGTAGCCAGTATCAGTATCATTACGCATTAGGAACTTCAAAAACCTAACCTCCTTGCTTTGGTTTTCACCAAAGAATAACAATTATGGCTTCACACGGCTCATGCATACTGCCAGAGGTAGTATGGAGTCTCTCATTCACTCTCGTTATTATGAAGAATTTTATGTATTATTCGTAATGAAAAGCACAGTGTTTACCTCGGGTAAAAGACTCATTAAGTCCCTCGAACTATTAGCGCCCTCGCTATGCTCGGGCGCCAAACTCCGTCTCGGGACTCAATGAGTGACTTTCACACCTAGAGTAACAATGTATTATTGCAACTGTTGACATTTAACAGCAAACAATGACGTAGTCCGCATAACTGCAGAACAATGGCTTCATGAGTGTTAACTTGAATTTTCCGTTTGCGGGAAATTAATGGTATTTAAAAAAAAATCTTGTCCATCCAAAGGTTGCCTGGAAGAGATCGCTTTTAGCGATAAGGCCGCCCATTGTGCCATATTGTTAGGTATTAAATATGAATTTTCTTTTAGCATATAGGTAGTTACTTAAGTTAGAATTAATTTTAATTTTGTTATATGTAATCATTTTGCGTTTATGGTGCAATAAAGTGTTTATCTATCTATCTAAAAAATATAAGTTTAGGTTTTTAGCACGCTTTTATTAGTTTCACCTGTATGTTTGTATGTTTGCTTATATGTAACCGACTCTTTTGGGCTAATTTTTTTAAACTTAAGGTGAAAGGGTACCGGCGCTCTCTCCATACAAACGTAGTCGACTTTTTCCACCCTAGATAATGACACTAGCACAAATATTTTTGTGTCATAAAACCTAGTACCTGGATGACCGAGCTTTGCTCGGTATTTTTTTTAAATTCTTAGTCTAACCTCAAAGCAAACACTCATTGACTTCGTGTTACTTAACAACGCCATCTGCTGGAATAACTTTATTGCTCACAAAAAATAGTATTAGTAGTTCGCCAATAGATGTCAGGAAGAGTCATATTTTTCAGATTAAAAAAAATAAGTTTCGATAAAACACGAATAAAATGACATTTTCTAAAAATGATTCCTAGCTAGATCGATTTATCGCCCCCGAAACCCCCTATATACCAAATTTCATGAAAATCGTTGGAGCCGATTCCGAGATTCCAATTATATATATATATACAAGAATTACTCGTTTAAAGATATTATTATTAGATAACTGCCATGACTATGCCCCTATGTTTTGATTTTTTCATTTCCTAATTATCATAGAAATTAAGATTTAAAAAAATAAAACATAATAGGTCATTCCAGTTATAAGTTTAATGCAACAAAAATATTCGCTCTAGTCTCATTAACCTAGGAAAAAACAGTCGACTACGTTTGTATGAAGAGAGCCCCCGGTACCCTTTCCTCTTAAGTAAGTATAATTCTACTGATAAAATCAATATGAAACTTTGTGTGTTGTATATGAAGACGATGTTCACGCAATAACTACTGAACCGTTTTCGATGAAACCTAGTAGACAAGAAAGCGCGGATCTTGAATTCATCCCATTCAGACATAGGTATATGTATAGGCTGAGTTCAACGATCACTCATTTACTTATGTAATTTTCGTGATAAAAAAATCTATTATTTTACAAGTTTATTGTTTACTAGTAATCGCCCCACGACTCTGCCCACGTGAACCTATAGGTACGTACAAACTCGGGGGGCTGTGACCAAAACCTTTTTCGAGGGCTGGACCCGTGCTTAGTTTGTAGGTTGTAGATGGAGTCTTGAATATACGTGGGGAATAATTAAAAAATATCTTGAACGTGCTGATCAATTAGGTATCAAATGCAATTCCGAACCTTGTGAAGAAAATGCGCTCCTGGGAGAGAGCAGCGTGATGATGTGCCATTTGGGTTATTATTTAGGGTACAAGGGGCCTTAAGCCAGGAGGGCGATTCTCGCTGAAATAGAGATGATGTCGAGTTCGACAAAATGTCGTATATTCAATGTCTAACGAAAATGTCACTGAAATCTCTATTGTTCGTATTGCAAGTTGAACGCTAGGCATGACCTTTCTCTAATGTGACATTTCGAGAATACGAAAATTCTGTTTGAATCGACATCCGCCATGTTTTTTCGAGATATCTCTAATTCGACATCATCTCACGCGCCCGAGAATTGCCCTCCTGAGAGACTGGTCTAAAGGTGGAAGGCTACAGAGGTTACCTAGTAAAACTCCCAGGGATCCTCACTTGGGAGTCCCAGGGACTAAGGGGACGTGTTGCGAGTCTTCGAGACCATCTTCCGTTCTCTTCACTTAGTATTTTAATTGAGTAATGGCTACATAGTAATAAACTGTTCACAATACGCTGAGTAATTCCCCCCCCCCCTCACACACACACATACATTCATGCTATGACATTTTATATACATTATGTCCTATAGAATGTGTTTCGACAAAGGTAACGTAATACAAAAGAGGGTGTTACTAACTTCAGGAATTTTGAATAGGTATTTTTATTTTTTTTTAAATATAACTTTTTCCTAAGAGGGTGAAACAGCTGCATTTCAGGCAGAAGCAAGTTGAGGTTTTGTTTACTTACTCGAAAGTCAACTGTTTCTTGGAGCTAAAGGTCATTGAACTTCGGGCTTACTTAGTATTCTGCGTTTGGACTGCTATTTTAAACATTACTCTTTCCTAAAACAGTTGATTTTCCAGTACTTACTACCTACATAAACGTATTCTCTAAATTTTCGTAAAATAAATGTGAGTGGTTGACCAAAAAGGGACCTCAAGGGAAAATAATTGATTTCGAGTAAATCGCGTTTGAAGATTCGTGTAGAAACAAGTTTCGACTCGTGCGCGGGTGACAGTAAGCGACACCTTGGCTCACAAAAAAATTCATAAAATAGAAACTAAGGCGCCTAAAAATATTCTGGTTAGACCAAAACAAAGCTAAAACACCACAGATTCAAAAAAAAATGAATAACGGTTTCCAATCCCTCCAGGTCCCTTTTTGGTCAACCACTCACAAATTTGGAATTTTCAAAAGTCGTGAAATAAAAGTTATTCCCTACCCTCTCTCGTGCAACGTTACCCTCATCGAAACACATTGTACAACATCAGCCAGGGTGGTAATTGACATGGTGAAAGTTGATGGTCTCGACCTAAGAACAGAGTCATGAAAACCAGATAATTAAGGAGAAACAAATTAAGATGATAATATGGTAAAGTAGCTAAAGTAACTTTTGTCGTAATAAAGTATTTTTATTATGGAGTGTTATGAAATCTTACGACCTTTTCGGGCGCTGCCGTAATTTTTTTTATACAGTGTGTAACCAAAACCATGTCGTTCCTCTAAGGTACAGTCGACTGCATAATTGCAACTTTCGGTAGAGTTCGAAAATTACTATTATTGGAATGCTTACATTCTAATAATTTTTGTTTGATTATTTGATTAGTTTGAAGAATTTAAACTTCAAGTAAAGCAGGTGTCTAGAATCTTGTTTGTGTTGAAAACATTCTTATAACAGCCGTTTTGGAGCTCTAAGGTGAGTCTGCAATTATGCAGCCGACCGTACAATCAGGCAACAAAACTGCAGACCCACCGTAGATCACCAAATCTGCTATTGTTAGATTTTTATCAACTCAAGCAATTTCTAAGGGTTGAAGTTGAGTCTTACAACTTATTAATTTAATATAGACTAGCAGCGCTCCGCGTTTTAACCCGCGTAACTCCCGATTCCGCAGGAATATTGGGGTAAAAAGTAGCCTATCTTATTTCCCATGAATCAATGTATCCTCATACCAAGTTTTATCAAAATCGGTCTAGTAGTTTTGGAGCCTATTCATTACAAACAAACAAACAAATATTTCCTCTTTATAATATTATTCATCAACTGGCAGACAGATGGCACTGCTTGGAAAATGTATGAATCGACCTATAATCGGTCGATCTGCCAGTTGACAGATATTATTAGAATCAAACATTCCAATAAGTTAGGCGTTGGGTTGGGTGAGGGTCAATTTTTATTTTATTTTATTTATTTTATTTTTATTTATTAAGGAAGACAGACAGTTACACTTTACTAGAGTATAAAACTAAACATAAAACTAAATACCATTTAAATGTCTCCGCAAATGGCTTGCTAGACGCTTAATTCTACACTACACATACTGAAGAGAATAAAAATAACCGATAACAATGTGAAAAAAAAGACAAGAAGAGAAAATTTTACAAATTTAGACTAAAAATTTAGACTAAAAGTTCCGCATTCAACCACTGACTTGCACTCTGACTTTACATGTAGTTTGCTAAAACTAAAGATGTAGTTTTAATTTTTGTTAAAATCCCTTCAGCATTATTCGCTATCTCTTGTAGTTTAGGATATAGCCCAATTAACAAAATCACCCTGTAAATCTGTATATATAAAAATCTTGTCTCACGATGTATGTTGCCAATAAACTCCAAAACTACTGAACCGATTTCAATCAAATGTTCACATGTACCCGTATTTTGGTCTAACTTACTGGATAGGATAGTTATCATCTCAATTATTCGCTTATGTCGTGAATGTAAACGAATAAAATATATATATTAATGGTTTCTTTAGCAAGTGTTTATTTGTGTGACGACCCAGTTGGCACAATGGTCACCATGCCGGACTGCCGAACACAGGGTTGCGGGTTCGATTCCCACCTCAGACATGTATTTATGCTTAGATATTTGTCTGTGGTCTGGTTGTTTCTATGTATTATATGTATATATTTACAAAAAAAAAGTATATAAGTAGTATATCCGTTGTCTAGCACCCATAACACAAGTGTAGTTACTTAGCTTGGGGCTAGATGGCGATGTGTGGAATGTCCTGCAATATTTATTTATTATTTATTATTATTTACTGTTTAGTTTTATGAAGTTCTCATAGATGGCGGTGTACGTTGATTCATCGATAAAATTCTTCAATTTTGTTTGACATCTAGGTTCCACAGGTAGGTCACAGGTAGGTTTGGGACTTACGCGGGTGAAATCGCGGGGCGCAGCTAGTAAAAATAATATATTTCGGAATCCGTCCCTGAGTGATTTGCAACGGTAGGTGTGTGCAGTCGAGCCTCCGCACTGCACCAACCAGTTTCCCCCATATTCACGCAAAAACAATCATTTACAAACCAATCATTACTTCTTGGAAATTTATGACAGGTTTCCACACGCAATGCAATACGTGTTAGAACATAGGCTATCAATGGTATATAGACTCTTTCTTAAAAACGTTATAAATAAAAATAATCAAGTTATGTTCGAACAGCTTTACAAAATATGTATATTTTTATTTGTAGTCGGTTAAAAATACCCTTATTTCTAGATGGCACTACCGCTATTCATAAAATGTTCTCGCATTGTGATGGCGCCACCGCAATTTTTTTGACATAACGTTCAGCTCCTGTTAAAAAAATTATAATAAACGGAAAAATCGTTTCATATAAGTATTTTTTGACGCGATAACGTCTTATAATCGATGAACACCGGCACTTACGAAAAGGTGTGACGTCATCAGTCACGTTCCCGGCGTGCGTCATCTTATTGACAAGTGTTTTGCTTATGACGTTATCACGTAAAATTGTCGTCCGTAAACCGACTTCACAGACAACCATTTTTATTTTTTACCGTCATAAAGTTAACCAATTCTTTATTACAACTTACAACGCTATCTGTGTGACTCATTAAAAAATGAGGGTCGTAATATTTGTTAAGAAACATAATAGATCGCTTTGCTAAAAATGTACGTACGATATTTTGTACGGGCGGTGTTTATCTATATACAATTGTTAATCTATGTTTAGTACTATAAGGTAAAATAGATATAGATATTATGAAAGCAAAGGTTTTTAACCTTTCATATTTATAGGTTGAAATAGAATTGATCGTTCGTAGCTTTCATTTCGACTGAAAAACATTTAAATTTCACAAATGCAACAGTTACAACTCCCAAGAAACAAAAAACACAAAACAACCGAAAAAAAAATATGTCAAAACGGAAACAAAAGGCGATCGAAAAAGAAACAAAAGGTAGTAGAACAAAAATAAAGAAAAGATTACTGAAAAAAGAAATCTAGTTGCAATCAACATGTTTTTATCAATAATTTAAAATTATCAACTCATAAACCAGATGCCAAGATGTCACAACACAAATCAAGCGTAAAGGGTCAATGTAAACATAGTAATCGAAGAAAGTTAAAAGACAAGCTTTCTTGCTATCGCCCGCTCTGGGTTATCCTATTGAATAGTCCGATAACAGAACAACTAATTATAATATACAGTGTGTAAAGAAAACCTTATAATCTACTTTTAGGCACACGAATAATAAATTAATCAAATGCACCAACTGAAATGAAAGCATTTTTAGGTAAAAAATTGACAGGTGTCCTATTAGTTTAGGAGTAGTTGAATTTACTTTTTAGTAAATTGCAGTAATTTTCCTAACTTCAAATTAAAATATTATTATTTTATTGCAAAGAAAGATGGGTATATTATTGTGACGTAAGGATTTTATCGTCATCTTTAGAATAGACATTTATTAGAAGAGCACACGGACATTAAAAGAGTAAACAAATATAAAAACACTAGCTGCGCCCCGCGGTTTCACGCACGTAAGTCCCGATCCCGTAGGAATTGACTCTAGAAAACGTTTGTATGGGAAATAAAGGGCTGTTTTTAGGGTTTTCCCGGAAATTATTCGATTTTTTCTCGCCTTTTAAGCCTTTCTAGACCTCCACGAACATTTCAAGACTAAGATAAGATAAATCCGTTCAGCCGTTCTCGAGTTTTAGTGAGACTAACGAACAGCAATTCATTTTTATATATATAGATAATTACAAAGCAAAAAAATAATGAGAATAAAACAGATAGAATTACAAAAACAAAGAATTAATAATCATAACATGATAGAAAAAAATGCGGGATGCCATGCCGTTTTTTGGTTTATACGGCAATTTATGTGGAAAACGACTGGCTAACCTAAATGTACACCCTACTAGTTTTACATAACCATTTACATACCATTAATTATTAAAATAATCAATCACTTAACTTACAGAACAACTGTCAATTTTTCCGGTTTTGCGTTCTTTCATTTCAGTCAGTCCATTTCTATATTCTATTTGATTATTTTGATTGATTTGTCCATTGATTTGTCCATATTCTATTTGATTAAATTAATAAATCGTGTGCCTTCAGAGATTACAGGGTTATCTATACACATTGTATACGGGTATTTATATAGCGAGTAAAGTCCATTATTCCAGTATAGATACTGCAGGCCGGGTTAAGGGTTATTGTGATGTAATGACTTTATTGTCATATTTTCGTTTAGATAGATAGATAGATAGATAAATTCTTTATTGTAAACACCAATTTCAAATAACATTAATAATAAAAATCACAGCTTAAGTCTAAGTGTTACAATAAAAGGCGGCCTTATCGCTCAAAGCGATCTCTTCCAGGCAACCTTTAGATGGACAAGAAGTTGATAGGCAATTTATGAGGAAAATGACAAGATAAACATACAAAAATATATATGCGCGACGAATTGAGAACCTCCTCCTTTTTTGAAGACGGTTAAATCTCATCTGGATGATCTCAACTTTTCATCCATGTTATTAAAGGGTGCTGTATTGGATGGAGTAGGCTTGCCCAGAACATACCACCCTCTAAGCGTAGGCGACTATGTCCAGATGCAAGAACTTGTTAATACGTCTGGAGTCTCGGGTTTCATCACGATGTTTTCCTTCACCGTAAGAGCGATGTTAATTAGCGCACATATGCAAAGATCAAACATAGCTAATAACACTCGCGACTAATGCACCTTTCAAACAAAAAAAACTAAATCAAAATCGGTTCATCCGTTCGGGAGCTACGATCCAACAGACACACACAGACACGTCAAACTTATAACACCCCGTCGTTTTTGCGTCGGGGGTTAAAAATATTTTTAAGAACAAGCTTTTCAAGATCAAATTTTATTTGCAAGATTCCATGACAGACATCGGGACAGGTGAAGCTAAATAAAGGCTTTACGACGTAGTCTCTGAGATAAGCCTCAGACGGACGGACATGGTGAAACTATAAGGGTTCCTTGTAAGGACTATGGAACCCTAAAAACACATATAGACTTAGAAACGACAAGGGAGTTCATCATAATGTTGGAAGATATTTCACTTCAAACATTCTATGATAGAATTGCTTTTGACTTCTTTTAAGGCGTTGGTTGTAGGTAGGTAAAATCTCTTGTCGTTATCTATCACATTATTTAATTAATTGAGTACCTATCTAAGTATATTCCTGAGTTACTTGAGTATCACGGAATATATACCTTCTTGTAATTAGCGACTTGGCGACTACAATGGTTTGCTAACTAATTCAATAAAAGTCGAATGAACATTGACTCTACTTAGCTGTGAACCATACTGCAGTCTTAGCTGCATCATTCGAAAAAATTTTTTTGCCGTATGTCATTCCAACATTCCAAGGATCCAACTATCTATCTAGTTTCATCGCAATCTGTTCAGAGATTTGGAGTGAAGAGACGAAAATGATTGATTAGTTTTTACTCAACTGCAAGGAAAGGGTTATCTTTGTTTGTTTGTTGGAACGAAGTTCCTTATGGCGCGTTGCGAAAGGGGGCTAGACGGAAAAAATTAAGACTAAAAGTTGTAACGACACTTTTTGATTTCATTACAATTCCTAAAGAAACTTCGTTCCAACCGGGTGTCCCTTGACACCTCTCAAGTTTGTATGTTTGTTAGTAATTTTCATATCTTCCAAACGATTTTTTTAATACTCGTGATTATTACACAATCTTTATGAACATTTAATTTTCATTACATAAAATTTAGATCATTTATACAGCGAAAAGAACTTCCGTGCTATCTCTATAGTATTTGGGACATGTATTAGATGATGTAGGCTTGCTCAGAACCTGTATCACCCTCTCAGTCCTGAGGAAATAACTCGTCAATAAATCTGGAGCCAACAAAGCCTCGGTATTTCATCACTTTATTTCAAGTAATAGGTACCTGCTAATTTACCATGCCATTCGTTCATAATTTTAGTTTTTATGACATTTTACCATTTATTAACTTTAACACTTAGTTTAATGCTCCTATGTTATGTGGAAATTGCCGATAAATCAAGGCCAATCGGTAATTTATTAAAAAAATCTAGGTAAGTAGGTACCTACTGCCTGGACCATACGTGGTTACTTTCAATTAACATTAGCCTGTTAATCACATAACACTAAGTAAATAATGTAGATAGGTACTAGGTACCAATAAATGTATGTATTAGGGACACGTGTGCTAAAAATAAACTAGAATCCTGCACCGTAGCTTCAAAGGAATTTCGACTTTATCCAGGAGGGGTATAAGTACGAAAACCACCCTAATTCATTCGACCTTTACATGACATTTACTTAAAAATACCTTACCTTATTATCAAGAAGTTTTATTGTTTCATTGGGCTCCACTGTTTTCTTTTCTTCAGACATTTTTCCGGTTCTTTATATCACTGTTTTTCTTTAAAATTCTATATAATTAGAATAATTTCGTAGGACTGTTTGGAGTCGCGTGGTTATTTCAGACTGTCAGTGACCTATAGGAATGACGCATGCGCGTTGTGCCCTCACTGAGTCCCGACTGGACCCCTATAATAGATTACAATGGAACGGTAATATTAGGGTTCAGTTTTAATTCAATGGACCCCTGTGGAATAGTATAGTAGCCAAACGCAAAACGCCAGTTGCCGATAAACAATTATTGTATGAAAAATTGTTAAGTGTTTTTGTGTATTAAGGTTTGTAGGTGAGTTCTTTTCCTACATTTTGGTATAATTTGAAGACTAAAAATTCCTTGTCCTAAATCTATTAATTAAATTAAAGAAAAAACACATTTGCCGTTCGCTTTTAACTTTCTGAAAAGCTTAGAAAGAACTATTGAATAGGTGAAAACGACAAGACATTTTCGTTTTTAAATTATAGAAAAGTCGAAGCAAAGAACTTACCTGCATATGTACTTATTACAATTTTCCATAAAATTAATAATTTTAGTAATACGGATCCTATATAGCGACACTGATATTTTAACTATGGTAGTTATGATTTTGTTTGTATTATTGATTTAACAGTCTAGTTTGTGTTGTGATAAGTTGGCGGGAAGTTTTGAATTGTTGATGAGGACATAAAGACTGCAAATGGTAAGATTTTCTATTAGTCCCACTAGTACAGTCCCGAGGTTTCACCCGCGTAAGTCCCGATATCGTGAGTATACCGTGAATTCATTACAAAGGTAATTCAAAAAACGAAATATTTGCAATTTATGTCTCCGATTTGCGTGATTTTTAGGATATTTTTAAGAAAAAAAATAAAAGAAAAAAGAAGAGACATCCTCCTGGGCATATATGGTATTAGTTACTATGTAGACTTGCAACGTCTTGGGATTTCATTCGTGTAAGCATCCTGTAGGAATACAAAACAGAAATCACTCTCAAAGATTGAATGTATCCTCATAATAAGTTTCATTAAATTCGGTCCAGTTGTTATAGACTCTTTTCATTACAAAAAAAAACATATAAAATACACAACTTTTTCGTTTTATTATTTTATAAAATACTTACTGCTGAGAAAAATAATTTGATTCATTTGCCGTTTGATCAAGCTGATTTGAAGGCTTAAAGGTTTTATAATGTAGCCTATATGGTGGGCGAACACCCGACGCAGAAGGTCGAGGGTTCGATTCCCGCTTCTAACAAACATATAATCTACCGGTATTTGTTTGGCAATGCTTCTAGTTCGGATGTTATTTACCTATCTATATACCTACTTATATTATAAATCTTAAGAGTTTGTTTGTTTGTTTGAGCGCTAATCTCAGGAACTACTGGTTCGTATTGTACAATTATTTTTGTGTTGGATAGTCCATTTGTCGAGGCTTTTTATCCCGATATCCCTACTTGATTGGGACTTACGCGGGTGAAACCGCGGGGCGCTAGTACTTACCTTAATATGTATTAAAAATTAAAGTTTTTTAATATTTTATCCGTTGTCGGGTCATAATAATATTCACATCACAAGCCTAGTTCGGACATAGATGGCGCTGTGTCAATTTTTTTGCCCAACATATATTTTCTTAGTTTATTACATAAATTTTGCTACATTTAAAATCCACGGAACCGTGGCTTTGCAAACAATTCCAATAAATTTTAAGAACAGATAACCCTATGCAATGTTATCAGCGACCACCCAGCCTTGGCTTTTGAAATCCGTCTAACAAGTAGGTAGGTAATACATATTCGAAAACAACTTAGGACAATGCATTATACTTACTTAATTGACTCTTGATATTTTCGTAAGTTTACTTTAGAAGTCACAAATAGGTATTTAATAAAAACATCTTACAATTTTTTTTTCGAAAAAAAAATCGATAACTTAAATAATAAAAAAAGAATTATCCAAATCGGTCCAGGCGTTTTCGAGTAATCGGCGAACATACATTAAAAAAATATACGTGACGAATTGAGAACCTCCTCCTTTTTTGAAGTCGGTTAAAACAAAATTTTTCTTCTTTAATTTTAACCTGTCGCACGGAAACGTTCAATGACATAACTAGCTCAAGTTTAAAAACTCATTCCGTGAAGGTTTTGTTTGTTTTTCCAGAAAAATGAACAACATGTGAACAACAGACATTAGCTTCACGTTTCGTATCTTGTAATCGACCATTTCTAGGTCTCTCTTTCAAACTCGTAACCTGTCACTAGTAAATTATAAAAGCAACAAGAGCCTTTGAAGGCGACTCGATTAAAATGATATGCCTATATCTATCGATCAGACTAGCAAACACGCGTGGTTCAAAAACCGGCCAAGTACGAGTCGAAGTTGTATGGGAGCCCCACTTCAATATTATTTTTTTCTATTTTTAGTATTTGTTGTTATAGCGGCAACAGAAATACATAATCGGTGAGAATTGTCAACTGTCTAGCCAGTCATATGTGATACAGCCTGGTGACAGACAGACAGTGGAGTCTTAGTAATAGGGTTCCGTTATTACCCTTTGGGTACGGAACCCTAAAAAAACATAATACTGGCCCAGATATTTTTGTTTCATATTCATGCATAACTAACAGCGCCCTCTGGTTTTAACCGCGTTTAAGTCCAGATTCCATGCGAATATCAAAATAAAAAATAGGCTTAGTTATTTCTTAACACTCAGTGTACCTTAGTACCAAGTTTCATCAAAATCGGATCAGCAGTTTCAGAGTAACATTAACAAATAATAATGCAGCTGATTTTTTCCTTCCTGTAACAAAGCACATTGTGCTAGGGTTTGCCAGATGGCTTGATTTTGCCTGCTTTTTTATTCAAGTTATGTTTGCACGATTTGCACTAATTTCAAAACTTTTTTAATACTAATTGTGATTATGGTTCCAAGCTGTCAATCTCACGGTATGCATCTATTTTCACACCACAAAATTATCCAAGAAAAATTGCGGAAACTAAGCGATTGCGGAGAAGAGTAGGACGGAAATGATCCGGGGGAATAAAATAACATTTTAATCAACAAAATGAAGTTTCTTTTAGGAATATATACAGTTACTTCTCTCTTTCCTTCACTTAATTAGGTATTCAGTTGGTATTCATTTATTGACTATAGGTCATCACTGTATGATACATCAGTTCCTTCCGTAGACAGGTTCCTTCTTAGTCTACATGATCTGGAGCCTTATTTTTGAATCGTTCGCCGCGCGTCGATCGCTCGATTTCTACTGATATTCGTTCGACATCGGAGATTTGCTATTTTTGAATCGCTCGATCGTAACGAGTGGTCTCCACCATTCGTCACCGACAGGAGAGTGGTAGAATAAACGTCAAACAACCATAGTCAAATATTCGGAAACGATCTTTGAAAAATATTTATATCTTTAGGGATTATTTCGGATGTTCGACGGTAAATACCGATTTTGCTGCATGAAATGATTTATTCATTTCATGCAGCAAAACCGGTTAATTGACATTTCAAATTTCAAAATGCAGAAAATTGGTGTCATGCTATTTGGAAGTCGAGCATGACTTGTAGGCGTATACGACGAAGGTATGTCACACGAGCGATTCAAAAATAGAGGTCCTGCTCTATTGAGTGAGCGTACGTAGTGTATACCTGTGTTATGTATAACAATAATTTAATTATATGCACTTAAGTGCAAAACAAACCTGTCCTAGTTCAAACTAAGACAGGTTTGTTTTGTTACAATTAATGGTGAAATAAATCTGTATCAAATCTTTTATTGGATCTATTTATCAATTCAACTTTATCTAATTTTAAATCTATCTATGAGTTATGGCTAATTGCCATAATAAGAATTACAATTAAAAAAGAAGATCACGACGACTTGAGAACCTCCTCCTTTTTTTAAAGTCGGTTAAAACTTAAAAATATAAACAATAAAGATACCCCCTGTAGATTAAAATATCTTAAAACTGGCTGTTATGAAAAATAGTAGCAAATATAAAATAAACACACCTAAAAAAAAAAAACATAAATTAGAATAGAATACAAATAACTTTATTTAGTAATTACACTACACATACAAAAGTAAATAAATTACAGAAAACTAAATAGAAACAATTAAACAGATTTCTAAACCTGTAGTGTAACCAAAAAAAGAATTATACTCAGCATAGAAAAGTAAAAAAGAAGAAAGATAACAAAAATAAAAGTATAAAATACCGCACCGAGCAAAACAAGCCCACTTATTGAAGCTACTCCAGTTTAGGCACTAATATTGCGCCACACAATCCGAAAGAGTCAAGACCTTGCTTATAGAGATAGGCCCTGAATTTAAATTTAAAACTCATAGCCGTTTTAGCTCCGCGAAAAGGGAATTCATATAAAGGAGAATGGTCTTTTTGGGCCTGGAGGCCTCATGAAACGAGTCATATATCAAATGAAAGGTGGTTTCAAGAGGAACATTTTATTGTATGACCACTTTTTCAAATTAGTTGTGAGATCGGAGTTATAGGTCATTAATGATAGGTGGTCGATTCACTCTCCGTACACCACTAGGGAGTATTAACGCCTTAATAGAATCAAATGTAGCCATCGTATGGCAATGAGTCATATATCAAATGATAGGTTATTTCAAAAGAAATAATTTAATGTATGATGATTTTTAAAATTATTTTTATTTTTAGAGTTATAGGCCATTTATGCTAAGTAGTAGGTATAGGTGTCTGAGGTCTTCTCTTGTGCAATGCAAAAGCTTGATTAGAATCAGATGTTGGTCTCCTCATGAAACGAGGCATATATCAAATGAAAGGTGGTTTCAAGAGGAACATTTTATTGTAGGACCACTTTTTCAAAATAGTTGTGGGTTCGGAGATATAGGTCATTAATGGTAGGTGGTCGTTTCACTTGCGAGTTTTCTCCGTACACCGCTAGGGAGTATTAACGCCTGAATAGAACCAGATGTACCCATCATATAGCAACGAGTCATACATCAAACTAGCAGTGCTCCGCGGTTTCACCCGCGTAACTACGTGCGTAATATCGAAATATAAAATAGTCTAAACCCTTATTCAACAATGGACTATGCAACACAAAAATTTTTTTTTTTCTATCCGAACCAGTAGTTTCTGAGATCAGAGCGATCAAACAAACAAACAAACACTTTGTATGCTAAGTAGTAGGTATAGGTGACTGAGGTCTTCACTTGTGCAATACAGATGCTTGGTTAAAAGCAGATGTTGCTCTCCTCTTGAAACGAGTCATTTATAAAATGAAAGGTGGTTTTAAGGGGAACCATTTTATTGTAAGACTATATTTTCGAAATAGTAGTGGTTTCGTAGTTAGAGATCGATAAATGTACTTAAGTAAGTATTCAGTTGTATCAGAAATAGTTGTCGTGATTTAGTCATCACTACCTAATACTATTTAGTGGCATAGCAGGCTGATAAAAAGCATGATGCTTATCGTAACCGAGGTATAGGTTATGATACCTAAGTAGGATTATAAATAGGTTCAATGTCCTGCAAACCACACAAGAAAAGAATGCTCACGTCTCGTGACGGGTCTTGTACAATAGGTATAATAATGATACCACATACCTTTCTACGAAGAAAGGTATGTGGTATCATTATTATACCACATACCTTTCGAAGAAAGAATGATACCACATACCTTTCTTCGTAGAAAGGTATGTGGTATAATAATGATACCACATACCTTTCTTCGTAGAAAGGTATGTGGTATCATTATTATACCTATTGTACAAGACCCGTCACGAGACGTGAGCATTCTTTTCTTGTGTTCTTGCAGAAACGCACGATAGGTACTCGTGTACCTATCGTGCGTTTCTTTTGTTACTGCAATAATATCTATTTAGATTTTCCTGTTTGGGGACTAGGTATTTTTCTAATCGACTAAATCGATTGTGATGAAACTCGGTATGGAAATTGTTGGAGACCTAGATTAACACAAAATATTATTTTTCTCGATATTCCCACTGAATAGAGACTAACGCTGATGCAACTATGAATCTTCGTTATCAAGGAATAATTTCCAAGGGTTATTCCTTTCGACTCCCGCTTATAGGGGCCGTAAGGAAAATCTTACGACCTCCACTTAATAATAAAAGTGCGGGGTGGTGGTCCAACCATGGGGCCCATTAAGCGGGAGTCGAAAGGAATAATCCTCTATTTCATTAATTCTGTATTCACAATCCGCGTTGAACCACCGCACACTTGGGCCTCCAACTATAGGTCGTGGTTCAACTTTTTAAAAAGTTGGACCACGGGACTGTTCAGAGTCCCGTTGGACATTCATGACGCGGAGTCTGAAGATTTAAATTATTTCGTTAAATAACAGAACACTGTTTGTCGAGAAAATATTATTTACACAAAATACGCAATAATAAATGAAAAACCACATTAAACTTAACACAAAAACATAATAAAATAACAAAAGATATTACTAACTAAAACGTTAAAAATAATTAAAAATGCATTTGTTGCATAAGCTGCATCTGCATAAGCTATTGCATAGCTTTTATCGCGGGCTTTGAGCGCAGCGCCCGAATCAAGAATAAAACCTAACACCCCCGACTCCACCCACCATGTAGCTCGGCCGAGCGTTCGCTTAAGTATATGTGTATGGTACGAAGCTCGCACGATGCAATAGCTTTACCGCGGCAGTCCCGGGTGCCACACATTTTTTTTTAATAAAGGAACAACACTGACCGTACTGTCGTATAAAGCCACATCAGCAACATCACGACAGGGCGCTGGCAGCGGCGCAGCATGGTCATACGACGCTTTGGCCATTTTCATCTTTTCATTTATTTTGTTAAATAAGTTAATAATATCTTGAACTAAATATATATCTACTTGAATTCGATTACTGAGAAAAAACCTACTAAGTACTAAACTCTGGCAATATACACAAGCCGTGCGAAGCTATGATTTGACATGAAAGTTGTCAGTTAGGCACTTTCGGAGTATGAATAATGAAGAGTACCTTTTGTTTTTTGAAGATACCTAGTCCAAAAAAGATGGTTTTGTTTTGTCGGAACTTATTGATTGCAATAGGTTCCGACAAAGCAAACCATCAACATCAAAGAGGCTTGCGTATGACTCTACATCTGAGCTCACGACTCGTGATGGTACCTATACCTCGGTTACGATAAGCATCATGCTTTTTATCAGCCTGTTGTGTCACTAAATAATGCTAAATAGTGATGTCTATATCACGACAGACATTGTCAACAATTTCTGATACTACTGAATACTTACTTAAGTACATTTAACGATATCTTACTTCGAAACCACTAATATTTCGAGAAAGTAGTCTTACAATAAAATGTTTCCCTTAAAACCACCTTTCATTTGATATATGACTTGTTTCATGAGGAGGGCAACATATTTTGTTTATAGCCAAGCATCTGCATTGCATAAGGAAAGACCTTAGTCACCGATATCTACTAATTAACAGAAATGACCTATATCCCCTAAAATAGAAACAATTTTTAAAAGTCCGGATACACTAAATTATTTCTCTTGAAATAAACTATTATTTGATATAATATGACTCATTACTATACGATGGCTACATCTGATTCTATTCTGGTGTTAATACTCCCTAGTGGTGTACAGAGACAATTCGCAAGTGTACCGATCACCTACCATTATTGACCTATAACTCTGAATCCACAACTATTTTGAAAAAGGGGTCTTAAAATAAAATGTTTTTCTTGAAACCACCTTTCATTTGATATATGACTTGTTTCATGAGGAGGGCAACATATTCTGTTTATAGCCAAGCATCTGCATTGCACAAAGAAAGACCTTAGTCACCGATATCTACTAATTAACAGAAATGACCAATAACCCCTAAAATAGAAATAATTTTTAAAAGTCATGATACACTAAATTATATCTCTTGAAATAAACTATTATTTGATATAATATGACTAATTACTATACGATGGCTACATCTGATTCTATTCTGGTGTTAATACTCCCTAGTGGTGAACGGAGAAAATTCGCAAGTGTACCGACCACCTACCATTATTAACCTAAAACTTCGAATCCACAACTATTTTGAAAAAGTGGTCATATAATAAAATGTTTTTCTTGAAACCACCTTTCATTTGCTATATGCCTCGTTTTATGAGGAGTGCAACATCTGGTTCTAACCAAGCGTTTGTATTGCACAAGGGAAAACCTCAATCACCTATACCTACTACTACTTAGCCTATAACGGCCTATAACTCAAAAAATAAAAATATTTTTTGAAAGTCATGATACACTGAATTATTCCTCTTGAAATAAACTATTATTTGGTGTATGACTCATTACTGTACGATGGCTACATCTGGTTCTATTCAGGCGTTAATACTCCCTAGCGGTGTACGGAGAAAACTCGTAAGTGAAACGACCACCTACCATTAATGACCTATATCTCCGAACCCACAACTATTTTGAAAAAGTGGTCTTAAAATAAAATGTTTTTCTTGAAACCACCTTTCATTTGATATATGCCTCGTTTCATGAGGAGACCAACATCTGATTCTAATCAAGCTTTTGCATTGCACAAGAGAAGACCTCAGACACCTATACCTACTACTTAGCATAAATGGCCTATAACTCTAAAAATAAAAATAATTTTAAAAATCATCATACATTAAATTATTTCTTTTGAAATAACCTATCATTTGATATATGACTCATTGCCATACGATGGCTACATTTGATTCTATTAAGGCGTTAATACTCCCTAGTGGTGTACGGAGAGTGAATCGACCACCTATCATTAATGACCTATAACTCCGATCTCACAACTAATTTGAAAAAGTGGTCATACAATAAAATGTTCCTCTTGAAACCACCTTTCATTTGATATATGACTTGTTTCATGAGGCCTCCAGGCCCAAGCTCTGTACATTTTTTCCCATTCTCCTTTGCCTGGAATATTTTCTAAAATAGACAAGTGTCGAAAAGTGTAATCCAAGAGCTTTTCCTAATGGTTCTTCCTCTCTATCTTCATTTTTAAGATTGATTCTTGTTACTTCTTGTACTAACCTATGTACACTCAGTATACCATCGTCTGAATTTACCATAGAATACTGCGTTAATAATTGAATGGCAGCCCCTAATTCTCTAATATCATTATTTTCGCCAAAGCGTATAAATACTTCAGAAGGCATATAGTCTGGTTCACAATATGCTAAAATTTCTAAAATATCCAAAGCTTTTTTCCCATGTTCCTGTTTTTTTATCATATCAATGCTGACTTGGAAAGTTGTAAAGGTTGTTCTGTTATATTTATCATTGCTATCATCTGGCAATGGAAAGTCAAGTAATTTTTGCTTCTTCTCTTCAAATTCTTTAAGATAATCGTCAATACTAAATCCTCGTGCTGGATGTATGTGTTTTACTTGTTCATCTACTTGCTTGATGTATGCAACCGCTTGCGTCAAGGCCAAAGGAAACTGCTGTAATGTGTCGGATAACTTTTGAATTTCAATTTTTTGTGAATCGTCTTTAATTTTGAGTTCTTTTCTGATAAAGTCGGTAGCTTCTTTTTCACTAAATATACCTAAAAGTATAACTTCTATATCTCCCCATTTCTGATTACGGGAAGTAATGAGGATATGTGGTTTATTAGCATTAGAAGGCAAAGACGGTAAAAAATTATTTATTCCTTCGTCACCATCAACTTGAGTTCTTCGCTTTTCAGCATTATCAAAAATAAAAAGACTCTTTCTCTTTGAAAAAAAATCATATACCTCTTCCACAATGGTATATACCCGTTTTTCTTTAATATTAATTCCTAATTTATCCCGAGCCAACCTACGAAAAGAATCAGAAAGAGTTTTGTAGCTTTCTGAATTAATCCATATAACATTACCGTCATAATAATATCTATAATCAAATGCATACTTTCTGGCCAATTCTGTCTTACCTATTCCACCTAATCCACTTATAGATGCTATTTGTGAAATTGCTGTTTCACCTCTGCTTTGTAATGCCATATGCAATTTTTGTAGTTGCTCATCTCTACCAATAAATGAGTCTGAATTCCTTAGCTCAAATACAATGTCAAACTTTAGTACCTCTTCAAATAAACCATCATTCTTTTCTAAGTAATATTTTTCTTCACTCCTCCAATACTCTTCTCCTTTCTCTTTTATTTTTAGAAAATTTTCTTCTACTTCTTTATCAGTAAGCTTATGCAAATCCTTTATTTCTTTTTTAATTATCTTTCTTAACTCCTGATCACTAGCTTGACCTGTGTAAATTTCCAACTCGTTGAAAAACTCTTCAACGTTTGTCCTATCTTCATCATTAATATCCAGTGAACCTTTAGGAAACTTCTTAACTTTAATATCAAATCTATAACTATTAACATCTAGGTCACGTTTTAGGGCATTTGTTTTTAATTCCTTGATGAGCTTCCATGTATTTTCATCTAAATTTTCTTCGGTTGCTAATCTCAGCATTTTTTCGTCCTGATCAAACACAAGCAAATTACCAACAAGCTTTCCAATATTTTTCATATCTCCATCAGTCAGCACTTTTCCAGTACCGACTACTTTGTCATCAATCTCGATAACTTTGTTAGATTTGTATTTCTCAAATAACTTGATTAATTGTTCAATTAAATGTTTTTGTTTAATGAGTCTAGGACTAATATTACCAATATTGACATTTAGCTTTAATGGTTCTTTTCGTAATTGTTTTTCCAATGTTTTTTGTACAAGTTCATAAGGAATTTTAAATTCAAAGTCTGCAAGATTACTAACTTTACTTTTTAAATTTCTAATGAACTGCTTAACGCTCTCATTCTCCAACTTCTCTTCATTCGCAAACTTTAATATTCTGTCTTTTTCGTCTAATATAATAGCACTTCCACCTAAGTTCTGAATTATATCTTCATCCAATTCCAATTCTTTTTCTACACACAATTTAGCCACTTTATTGACTAATTTATTTCGTTTATCAGTATCGCTTAACTCTGTACTAGACTTTTTGTTAAACATTACTTTGTTTGCATACTCATACAGAACTTCATCTTTAAGTTTTTTTTCTGTCTGATTTTTTTTATCGTTATTGAAATAATTGTCCTTGAATTTACCTTCTCGGTATTCAAGTTTTGCCTCGTCTATTTTTATTTCTTCTATAATGTCAATGACGTTTCTTGCCAAAAAAACGTGGTAGGTTAAAAATAATTCAATTCCCATCATGTTATTGTGATTTAGTTTACCACTTATACAGCTGACAAGAGCCTTTGCTAACGACTTTATTCTTTCTTGACAAGAAACATTCATCAGCATGGTAATTAAATCTGAGTTTTTATCATTGAGACTAAATTTAAATGCCTTATTCTTATTTTCTTTTGACTTCGTAGAAAAAATACTATTACTATGATCTATATCAATTTTCCTGGATTTATCAAATTGTTCATCTAGGATAGCATTGGTATAAATAATGTACCTGACCTGAAAATCACCCTGCAATGCAGGATCTTTAGATTTTTTATTCAAAACATTTCTACTGATTAAATAATCTACAAAATATTTGCCGAGATAGAATTTACTATTCCTATTTTGATTTGTAAATTTTTCAATGGTTACCTTATGATAATTTGGAGTTTCTAGATGTTTTGCTTGCAAAAGAATTAATGTTGATTTTTCCTTATTCCAATATCTAAAAACGATATCATCAAAAGCACCTACGCCACCCATATTTGATGTTAAGTAAAATTTATCTGTATACATTTGTCCTCTAAATTTAACTAAAATTAATAAATTAATTTCGAAAAAATGTCCATCTAGACCACCTGTAGTTCCTTTCCTTGTCTGAACTTTAAATTTTTCTGAGTGTTTTTCTCTTTGTTGCTTAGAATATTCTTTTAAGTCAATACTTTGTATTGTATTCACTAGTTCTTCAGGTGTTTTTTCTTTGTCATAGTCAGAAGGGTCTGAAGATTGTCGCTTTTGCTTAAACTTTTGTATATCCAATATTGGTTTAAAGTGTGCTTTTCCTCCATTTAATATATGAATAGTGTTTACATCATTGTAATCTACACTATCTACAGATTTAGAACCTGAGTTATCTACAATTTGATCTGCTCTTATTCTTTTTCCGTCTACATTATGTTTCTCTACAATATGTAGCATAACGTTATATTGTTCACAAACAATTCTACCCTCAATCTCTGTTCTACCCCAAATAGGAGCTTGTAATGTTTCTCCATAATCAGTCGTGACTAATTTGCTATATAGATCTTCATCACTATTCTTTAGTTTTGCAATATCATCTCCAGTGTAGCAAATACGGAATAAGTATGCATTCCATATATCATCCTCTTTAAAAGTACTATGAAGATTCGATGTAATCCTTGCATCTTTTACAACTGCAGACCTTACCCACTCATTCTCTATAGCATATTTATGACATAATTCTCGCAACTGCTTTATACCAATTTTTTCATCAACTCTAATCTGCTTAAGACCTTTTGCAACTGAATCAAAGAAACAATCTCCTCCACCTATTGCTCTTGCTACTTTAAAATTTTCTGGTAACTTGAGGTCATCATCTTGATTAGCTACGCGCCTTGGTTGTTGTTCTTTCTCCAGTGGCTTAACGATCTGTGAATTAATTGAATGAGTAATCTATTAGACGTCGCGATAATAATAGTTGATATTCGGAAAAGCATTCTTACAAATTATTCGAGTTGTGACCGACCACCTATATCGGGAAGTATATAATCTAGATTCACTCCACCGCGTAATAGATTCAAAGTATATAATCTAGCGCGAATATGATTTCATAAATCCCATTTATTGTAGGTACCTCCCAGACAGGATAGTAGCATTAAAAATGTGAAAACATTATGCCTTCACATAGACAATTTTTGAATATAATTACGCATAGCTTTTATCGCTTTGAGCGCTGCGACCGAATCAAGAAATTCCGTAACTAATAATAAAATCTAACACCCACCACTCCGCCTACCATGTAGCTTATTTCTTTAGTTATATAGACTGTTTTAAATTCGAATGACCGACCTTTAATTTTAAAAAATCTGCTTATTTTCGAATCAACTTAATCTCAAACATTTCCAAAAAATGTTTTATTTCTAAAAGTTGTAGGTAAAAAGTTGATTGTTAAGGTGCACAGAATTAACCCTCAACCATCGATTATGAATAAAGTATTTTTCATACAAACTTTGCCCCCATTTTTCACCCTCTTAGGAGAATTTTGATAAATCCATTCTTATCGGATGCCTTCGTCACACAAAGAATACACCCTCCAAGTTTCAGGTCTCTACGATCAGCGGTTTAGGCTGTGCGTCCGTCCGTCAGTCAGTCATTCAGGTCAAAGCATTTTATATGTATAGATATTTATTTTGATAAACCTATTTTATTTGCATTTTTAAAATGCGAATTAGTGCTAATAAAATGGTTTGTTGGCATTATCTTTTTTAAATTTTATTAAAAATAATCTTTGTTGTTCTTGGAATAACAAGAAACCTATATTCCTTGTGCAATTTAAAGCTGATGAATGTTTTACCCTAGCCTTACCTTAGCTGGATCTTTGACCCTGAACCTGTTATTTGTGTATTTATTACTGTCATTAATTATGGACTCGCTCTACAACTTATTGTTTTTTTTTCTATTCATAATGTCCCTGTAGTGACAGGATGGCCAAGCGCATGTTTTTTTCAGAACTCCAAAATGTGAAGCCGTATTATCACGTCGCTAATTTTAAATGTGCTGATTTAGACCTCAAACGAGACTCGATAAAGGCCAGACCACCCTCGGCCATTTCATATAATTCTGTAAATTATGTGCTTGCTAACGTGTCCGTTAAGCGATAGAACATTTTCTGAAAAATCAGGTATGCCAGTCACTAAATATCACACCATAGACTAGCTGCTGAACATCGAAGCTCGTCATCGCTTACATAGGTAGCGAGAAATAGCCAAGCTGACGCCGAAATCGGTCAAGGACACATCATCAAAATACCTAGTTCATACCTACCTACTAAGTAGACGCTTAGGAATTTTGTAACATTAAATTGTCCACAATCAAGGCCGATCGGTGTTAGTTAAATGGTCATATTATTTAAATTCTGGGCCTTATTTACGTATTTACAGTATTAGTGCAAAACCAGAAGATAATAACTCGATTTTTTCGGTCAGCAGCTAGATTGCCTAACACATAAAAACTTAGATCAAAAATGTAAACAAAGAACTTAAAAATACTATCAATGTCAAAGGTCAAAAGTTTTCAAACTTTTTTTAAAATTGAATCGCAATATATTATGGCTTTTCTTTGACTACCATTCACTTTTGAAACTTGTAATAACTTTGTTAAAATTTAATCACATAAAAAAAACAATCTAAATTGAAATTGATTTTATTTGCAATCGGATTTTTAGAAATAGAGATCCCAGATTGTTTTTACCCAATTTTCATTTCTCTTATAAAAACTACCAAAGCTTGATGTATTTTTTACTCTGATAACACCGTTGTTTACATTTTTCATCTTAGTTTCTAAACATATTAAAGATAAAAGTAAGATAGATAGATAGATGTAAGTCTTCGATCAAGTGCTATTAATATGCTAAAGATAATCATAAATCATGTTCTCTTAGTTTAAATTAATTTCGACTTTAGGTATCTAATAGGATTAATTACCTACGAAAAAGCACCGTCTGTGAAAGGACTCAAAAAACTGCCATAACCTCTTAGGAGATTTGAAGGCAACGAGAAAACTCCATGTTGGACACTGATTTTCAATTTTACAACACTTTTGCACTGTCACTGAACTAAAATCGACCTTAGATTATTAGTCTAAGAATTCGACACATTGTTAACTCCAAAAACTCTGGTTGATATTTAACTAAAATTACACATAAACAAGTTACCCACCGTTTCATCAAGGAATCCTACGGATTCCGCTGCTATCTTTTCTTTTGCCAACATTTTCAAATCAAATCAACAAAACAATACTGAGGTTAATAAGAGTATGACTGATAGATAAGTAAAAATAATATGATATGACCTCGTGTGGCAGACACAGGATGAAGGAATAATAAACGTAAGTGACGCATGCGCATTGTGCTTCGGGTTGCCAGATGGCTTGATTTTGCCTGTTTTTTTTTTATAGTATGTTTGCACGATTTTCACGAATTTAAAAACTTTTTGAATGCTAATAATTATGATGCGGGCGAATAAAATAACATTTTAATTAGAATAAATTAGTTTTTTTTCGGAATATTTACAGTTACTTCTCTCAGTTTCCTCCTCTTAATTATGTATTCATTTATTGACTATAGGTCATCACTATATGATACATCAGTTCTTTCTTAGTCTACATGATCTGCTCTATTGAGTGATTGGTACGTAGAGTATACAGTGTTATGTAGGGTGGTAATAATAACAATTTCATTAATTATGTACTTAAACCAAGACAAGCCTGTATTTTGTTTAACGTAATGAAGATATAACTCTGGATCAAATCTAAATTGGGTCGATTTATCAATTCAATCTTTGTCTATTCTTAAATCTAACTATTAGTTATAGACCGGGAGATGGTGACACAAAGTTCTAAGTCATTTGTACCAGTATGGCGCGATGGCGGTTCTTCATTTTCTTCAAGGGTCTAATTACGGAATGACAAAAAGAAAATGATGGTCATAGCGCTGGTATCGGCGGCCCAATGGCGTGGGCGTTAATCGAACGTGTCGGATAAATAACGAAAGTCGAACGATTTGTTTCACAAAATGCTTGTACTATGTTCCGATAGTCGATAAAAAACGGAGTGGGCGGTGCGCATTGTCATACTTCTCCGGTGTGGCTTATAGCCCGCCGCAATACCGACGCGAATACTTTAATTTTAATAAAACAATTCAAGCATTTGTTTTAGGCGAATTCGAAATTCGAATAAAGCCTGGAAAATTTTATAAAATTGAAAAGGGCTGTAAAGTGAAATTGAAGGGTTTTTCCTAATGGTTCTTCCTCTCTATCTTCATTTTTAAGATTGATCCTTGTTACTTCTTGTACTAACCTATGTACACTCAGTATACCATCGTCTGAATTTACCATAGAATACTGCGTTAATAATTGAATGGCAGCCCCTAATTCTCTTATAGCATCATCTTCATTAATATGATAATTATGAACAAGAAAACATGGTAAGTTGAAAGTAATTCATTTCCCATCATGTTATTGTAATTTAGTTTACCACTAATACATTTGACAAGAGCATTTGCTAACGATTTTATTCTTTCTTGACAAGAAATCTTCTCCAGCATGGTAATCGAACTATTATGAAGACTAAATTTAAAAGCCTTTTTCTTATTTTCTTTGGACTTCGTACAAAAAATACTATTAGTATCATCTATGTCAATTTTATGAAACTGTTCTTCAAGAATAGCATTGGTATAAATAATGTACTTTACCTGAAAATCACCCTGAAATACAGGATCATTGAAACATTTATTAATTTCTTTTCTACTAATTAGATAGTCTGCGAAATACTTGCCCAGATAAAATATATTATCGCTATTCTGATTCGTAAATTGGTCAAAGGTAAGCTTACTATTTACTGGATTTTGTAGGTGTATTGCTCGCAAAAGAATTAATGTTGATTTTTCCTCATGCCAATATCTAAAAACTACATCATCGAAAGCACCTACGCCACCCACATTTGTTGTTAGGTAAAATTTATCTGTATACCTTTGTCCTCTAAATCTACCTTAAATTAATAAAAATATTTTATAAAGATGTTCATCTAGACCACCAGTTGTTTCCTCCCATGGGCTTCGTCGCAGAATGTACCTTTCGCAAAATGTCCCCTAGTCGTAAAATGTCCCTTTAGCAAAATGTCCCTATCGCAAAATGTCCCTTTCACAGAATGTCCCTTTCACAGAATGTCCCTTTAGCAAAATGTCCCTTTAGCAGAATGTCCCTTTAGCAAAATGTCCCTATAGCAAAATGTCCCTTTCGCACAATGTCTCATTCGCAAAATTTCCCTTTCGCGAAGTGTCCCTTTCGCAAAATGTCCCTTTCGCAAAATGTCCCTTTAGTAAAATGTAGGTACTTATTGAATGTACTTATGAACATTTATCGTTAATTGTCCATAATTATAAATAAACTTATTATTTATTATTTAAACGTATTCTTAGTAAATACGCATAACTTTTATTTATGGTAAAAATATACTCTAAAAATCGCGAAAAAAATACAACTTTTCGACACTATATACATATATAGTATACATACATATATACTATATACAATAATATTTAATATGAACAAATTTAACGTTTTTTTTTATTTATAATTATGGACTACAAATTAAACTACAGTAAATTGACTAAGAACCTGTTTCTTTTATTTAATGAATAATATTTAATATGAACAAATTTAACGTTTTTTTTTATTTATAATTATTAGAGATGTGCCGAATATTCGTTTAGTATTCGGTATTCGGCATATTCGACAAATTTTAAGCTATTCGGTATTCGGCCGGATTATTCGGTTTTCATGCCGAATATATTCGGTTAAATTGCATTAGGTTTAAAGCTGATTTGTACTTTTGCAGTACAAATCAGCTTTCCACCTATCCAGTTCTTACCATTGCTTAGTAAATCATTAACGTTTTTTGCTACATTATAAATGTAGTATAATATTTATTGTTACTTTATTACACTACTAGCTGCGCACGCGCTCTTTTACGCCTACTCATTGTAGGAAATGTAAAAATATAAGAATAATGAATAAAACAGTAACTTTTTGCACTTAAACTGTCCAAATTAATTAATTAACAATTATGAAACGCAATTTGCTATGATTCCTGTGACGTATTCTAATGCACTGGTAGTAGCGGGGAAGTGAAATGGCAGAGGGCGGCGGGGCACACCGGTCGCCCGCTCGCTTGTACAAAGCAAGTATAAACCTGTTTGCGCGCCAAAACTACGGAGCGCGAACCGAATAGTTCTGCCGAATATTCGGTTCGGTAAGAATGATACCGAATAGTATTCGGTATTCGGATATTCGGTTAAATTGCTATTCGGCGCATCTCTAATAATTATGGACAATTAACGATAAATGTTCATAAGTACTACATTCAATAAGTACCTACATTTTACCAAAGGGACATTTTGCGAAAGGGACACTTCGCAAAAGGGACATTTTGCGAATGAGACATTGTGCGAAAGGGACATTCTGCGTAAGTGACATTTTGCTAAAGGGACATTCTGCTAAAGGTACATTCTACGACTAGGGGACATTCTGCGACGAAGCCCTCCCATGGCTTACGCTGGATCGTTTGTATATTTAATATTGGTTTAAAGTTTCCTTTACCTTCGTTTACTATATGAATAGTGTTTATATCATTATAATCTACACTATCCACAGCTTTAGAACCCGACATATCAACAATTAGATTTTTTTCGTCTGCATTATGTTTTTCTATGATATGTAACTTTACGTTATATTTTTCACAAATAATTCTACCCTCAATCTCCGGTCTACCCCGTATGGGAGCTAGTAATGTTTCTCCATAATCAGATGTGGTTAATGTGCTATAGAGGACTTTATCAATTCTCTTCATTTTCTCCATATCATATGTAGTGAAGGGCATGCCCAATAGGTAAGCATACCATATTTTATCATCTTCAACGGCAAAAATATACGATCTCATCCTTGCGTCTTTGACGACTGCAGTCTTTACCCACTCATTCTCTACAGCATATAAATGACATAGCTCTCGCAACTTCTTTATACTAATTTCTTTATCAACTCTAAAAAATAAGTAGTGTTATTATAATTTCAAATATTACGTAGCGAAGTGAGAAAATACGCCTTAAGCTCCACTGGTTTTCTAACATTAAATACATTGGGAAACATACCTTGATAAAAATCATCATCCTTTTCTAAATAATATTTCTTTTTCTTTCTCTTCCAATACTCTTCTCCTTTCTCTTTTAAGTTGTGAAAATTATCCTCAACCTCGTCTTCAGTTAGCTTACACAAATTTCTTAACTCATTTTTAATGATCGTTCTAAGCTCCTGGTCACTAGCTTGATCTGTGAATACTTCTAACACATTCAAAAATTCTTTAACATTAGTTCTATCTTCAGCGTTAACATCCAGTGAACCTTTAGGGAACTTTTTAACTTGAATGTCGAATCTATATCTACGAGTGTCAATCTCTACATCACGTTGTACAGCAGCTATTTTTAATTCTTTAATGAGCTTCAGCCCATTTTCATCTAAACTACATTCGCTTTCTATCATCAGCATTTTTTGCTTCTGGTCAAATACAAGCAAATTACCAACAAGCTTTCCTATACTTCTTATATCTTCATCTGTAAGCACTTTTCCATCGCCGACTTCATTGTCAACAATCTTGAAAACTTTTCTAGATTTGCTGTTATCAAATAACTTGATTAATTGTTCGATTGAATGTTTTTGTTCGGTGAAACTTGGACTAATATTTCCAAAACTGACATGGAGTTTTAATGGTTCTTTTTCTAATTGTTTTTTCAACGTGTTTTTAACAAGTTCATAAGTAATTTTAAATTTATAGTCTGGGAGATTATCAACTTTACTTTTCAAATCTATTATGAACTGTTTAACGCTCTCATCCTCCAATTTATCTTCATCTGCAAACTTTAACCTTCTCTCCTTTGTATCTAAAATAATAGCATTTCCGCCTAAATACTGAATTATTTCCTCATCCACTTCCACTTCCATTTCTTTTTTATCACATAATGTCGCTAATTCAGCCACTTTATTGACTAAGTCATTTCGTTTGTCATTATTATCTAACTCTGAGCTAGATTTTTGTTTAAACATTACATTCTTTGCATACTCATAAAGAATTTCTATTTTAAAATCTTTATCTAACCGATCTGTTTTATCTATATTATAAAAATTGTGCTTTAATTTACCTTCTCGATATTCAATTTCTGTCTCATCTATTTTTATTTCTTTTCCAACGTCAATAACGTTTTTTGCCAAGAAAACATGGTAAGTTGAAAGTAATTCATTTCCCATCATGTTATTGTAATTTAGTTTACCACTAATACATTTGACAAGAGCATTTGCTAACGATCTTATTCTTTCTTGACAAGAAATCTTCGCCAGCATGGTGATCAACCTATTATGAAGACTAAATTTAAAAGCCTTTTTCTTATTTTCGTTGGACTTCGTACAAAAAATACTATTAGTATCATCTATGTCAATTTTATAAAACTGTTCGTTTAGAATAGCATTGGTATAAATAATGTACTTTACCTGAAAATCACCCTGAAATATAGGATCATTGAAACATTTATTAATTTCTTTTCTACTAAATAGATAGTCTGCGAAATACTTGCCGAGATAAAATATATTATCGCTATTCTGATTCGTAAATTGGTCAAAGGTAATCTTACTATTTATTGGATTTTGTAGATGTATTGCTCGCAAAAGAATTAATGTTGATTTTTCCTCATGCCAATATCTAAAAACTACATCATCGAAAGCACCTACGCCACCCACATTTGTTGTTAGGTAAAATTTATCTGTATACCTTTGTCCTCTTAATCTACCTAAAATTAATAAAAATATTTTATAAAGGTGTTCATCTAGACCACCAGTAGTTCCCTCCCATGGTTTACGCTGGATCATTTGTATATTTAATATTGGTTTAAAGTTTTCTTTATCTTCGTTTACTATATGAATAGTGTTTATATCATTATAATCTACACTATCCACAGCTTCAGAACCCGACATATCAACAATTAGATTTTTTCCGTCTGCATTATGTTTTTCTATGATATGTAACTTTACGTTATATTTTTCACAAATAATTCTACCCTCAATCTCCGGTCTACCCCGTATAGGAGCTAGTAATGTTTCTCCATAATCAGATGTGGTTAATGTGCTATAGAGGACTTTATCAATTCTCTTCATTTTCTCCATATCATATGTAGTGAAGGGCATGCCCAATAGGTAAGCATACCATATTTTATCATCTTCAACGGCAAAAATATACGATCTCAGCCTTGCGTCTTTGACGACTGCAGTCTTTACCCACTCATTCTCTACAGCATATAAATGACATAGCTCTCGCAACTGCTTTATACTAATTTCTTCATCAACTCTAATCTGCTTAAGGCCTTTTACAACAGAATCAAAGAAACAATCTCCTCCACCTATTGCTCTTTCTACTTTAAAATTTTCTGGTAAGTTAAGGTCATCATCATCGCGCTTCGGTTCCTGTTCTTCCCCCAGTAGGTTAAAGACCTGTAAATAAACGCTACATTTAATTGAATAATCTATTTCACGTCCCAAGTTCAGGAATAGCTTTACAGAAACCTCATCAAAATGTCAAACTTTTGTGCTAGTAGGTTTAATAAGCTTGCTACTAAAACACACATTTAACATTTTATTTTTATTAACTATGTATTTTTATTTTTCAATGGGAATCAGTACTGATAAAAGTTTGCCTAAGGGCCCTCTTACAAAGTTTCAACATTTGCGAATCGTTCGCTTAGAATTGAGCTCACGTCGCGCGTCGCGAACGCAGGATATTGTTATACTTTATTAGATTTAATATTTATTTATTAAAAGCCTACACAATCCCACTGCAGGGCAAAGACCTCTTTACCTTTCTTCCACTGATCGCCACCTGAAGCCACTGCATATAGGAGTCATAACGATGGGTCGATTTATAGATTCTGCGGACAGTTTGATTTGCCCGTGGTTCGATTGGATAGAACTCCGCGTGGTCGAATCTTAATGTTGTTATTTTGGCCCACCGTTCATCTGCCATGCGGCAAACATGTCCCGTCCAGTCGTATTTTAGTTTAGCATTCTGGGAGACGTCAGCAAATGCGAGTTCTGGAGCGTAGGTTCGTGTTTCAGATGCGATCGGTTAATTTAAGCCCCAGCATGCGGCGCTCCATACCTTTTTGAAGCGCCCCAAGGGCGGACCTCTGGTTTTTTTAATTTATTTAATGCTATATCGTTTTTCAATTATTTTAATACTTTCTTGTATTGGTCTTTAATATTATTATGTTAATATTATCACACAATTACCCTTATTTGTAAACGTTGTAATAGGTCCCTCAATTATTCTTTGTCATATACATGATTCTTTGATTAGATAAGTTAGTGTAAATACAAATAATGATAAACAACCTTCTCCATATACCTAGGCAGGTACCTACCTATAATTTTAGTGAATATAAACTTATCAACTAGGGGTTTTTGCGTAAACAAAACAATATGTCTTGCTCACTGAATTACATGAAACTTAGAGCTATGTTATGCAATAATGTTTTAACTCAAATTATATTTATTTTGAGAATTTCAAGCAAAACACAATATACTGTCTCAAATTAACTACTGTGCATTCGGGTTTTGTGGCAACTTTAAAATTACTCTGTCTTGATTTGATCTGTACCTACTTTACTATTTATTTTAATAATAATAAGATGTAAAGTTTGTGAGTCTGGACCGATTCGGATGAAATTTTGCATAGATATAGTTTGAGTGTAGACAAGTGTCTTAATCATATGCTATTTTTACAAGCTTGCACTGTTCATAGTTCATATGTAAGTAAGTTGCAATTTTTTTATCCCGGAATTACCACGGGATCGGGACTTACGCAGGTTAAACCGCAGGTTAAACCGGGGCTCTGCTAGTAAACAAAAAAAACCATCAATAACCTTCTCCATATAGGTATATGGAGAAGGTTATTGATGGTTTTTTTTTAGAGAAGGTTATTGATGGTTTTGTGTTTTGCTTGAAATTCTCAAAATAAATATAATTTGAGTTAAAACATTATTGCATAACATAGCTCTAAGTTTCATGTAATTCAGTGAGCAAGACATATTGTTCTGTTTACGCAAAAACCCCTAGTTGATAAGTTGATATTCACTAAAATTATAATAAACATGTACCTTTTTATGAAGTTCTTTGGTTTCAAAAGGGTCTGCTGTTTTCGTTTCTTCTGTCGACATCTCTCAGGTTTTTCAAATCAACAAAACAATATTAAATAGTTATTGTTCAGATTACTATTTAAGTAAACAATTATGTTGTATGGTCAGTGTATGATTGTTAAAAGAAATTATGTTGCGTGTTTTTCAACGCTAAATCTAATCTAATCTAGCTATTCTAGGAGGTACAAATTTATCGATTGGTACTTCCCCTAACATTTTCGATTATCTTTACCTAAAATCGAAGCTTAATTAAAACGTCGCGCCGGTATTTAATCTTTTTTAGGGTTCCGTGCCCAAAGCGTAAAAATGGGACCTTTTTACTAAGACTCTACTATCCGTCCATCTGTCTGTCTGTCACCAGGCTGTTGTAGTGGTACCAGGCCTACCAGCTGTAATCGTCGATTTATTTAATTGAGTATCAATATATTAGCCTTACAAGTATAGGTCTTATAGAGTTGGAGGGTATCGACTGTGCAGTAGATTATCAACTGTAGTAAAATATCTATGTTTCATTAAAATATTATATCTTCTAGTATCTATTCTTTAAGTTAACTTTCGTCAGTACATAGGGCAATAACAAGAACAAATACTTTATCAATTCCCCCTGAGTTTACCTTTGTTGTGATACCTGTATCTCCACTTAATTAGTTTATGCAGTGTAGTTAATCCAAACTGTAAAAGAGAACCTCTATTTTGTCTATTTAGGTACAGTTCTCACGGTAAACTGACAGCGGGCGCGAATAAGTATTCAAACTTGCTTGGTATCCCACCAACAGGTCACGACCAACCTCTATAAGTGTTATTACAGACCCTACTTCCGCCTGAAGCGGTGTTGCAATGCAACATGGGCTAGAACTGACCACCTTTCGCTGAGAAGCGTTTACTATCGACACGTCCGAGGACGTGGATTCATTTTGAGCCCAGTATACCATGGTTTGTTTTATATTGTATTTGAGATTTCAGAGTTTCAATATGGCCATATTGATTTCGGTGGTCGTTCTTAGGAAGGACGTATAATTGCCGAACACCGGGTTGCTGCCGTGCGATTTGCTTCGTATGTACTGACATTTCACGTATAGGACTCCAATCCTAGTGACTCGCATGGTCAATATGCGCGCCGTATCGGCCTATTTCATCGCCTTGGATGAAAACAAAACGGTACAGCACGCGCATATGTGTCCCTCGGATGCGATCTCACTGTATTTTCAATGTACCTCTCCGCCTCTATAAATATTCACCTAATACCTGCTTAGCTTCGCCTACTACTTATCTATTCTGTTTCTAGATAGCGGAACCTACTGCCTACATAGCTCTTAAATAGTTACTACCTTCCGTTGTAGACCCGTAGCTCTGCTCTCTCTCCGGCTGTAGGTGTAGCGCTCGTTCAGCCTACCTATCTTTACTACCTAGTAGGTAAAGAGTCTAATAGAAACCAATTGTTATAGTTGATAGATCTGGCTAGTACTAGTGTATGTACTTGTATATGTTATGTATGCGTCCATATAGGTACACCGTCCATGTATACGTTAGCCTCTATCGGTCAACGGAGATTAACGTATCCTTCCTGGAATTGGTTATAGTTGAAAGAGTTATTTGGTGACCTCTGAATTATATGGTTCAGTAGTTCATGAAGTATACTCGGACTATCTTCCCATAAAATAGAAAGTTGCGTTGGGATTACGCGCCTGTACCTGCAGCGTCTGATTCCTACCTAAGAGTGCCAATTAAGCAAAGGTTCTTAAACTTAAACATTAAAACTTCCTGTTTAACTTTTACTAATATTGGTAAATACCAATATTAGTAAAAGTTAAACAGGAAGTTTTAATGTTGAATAAATATTCAATATATTTAAGTGAACCAAAAGAGAAACTGTGATATTATTTAAATCATGATGTACTAGTTTTAGCACATTATGACTGGATTTTACCGTTACTGGCCACGCTAAAAGTCCAGGGAAAAACGCAAAATCCAAAGGAAAAAACCCTCAGGCCATTCTTATATGCTACTAGATTACATAGGATAGTGTATTATTACCCTATACTATATCATTGCCCATGCACCTTGAACTACAGGTTGACTTAACACAATGGCTTTACTTTACTTTAATTTCTTGACATTGCTATTTAACATTGACTGGAGTCTCTCCTTCTCTCTCTCTCTCTTTCAGATGAATTGCTATGTAAATAGCCGTCATTGTGCTTTCATTTACTCGGACTCTGGTTAGATTAGCGAAAGAAAATGCATTATATTTCTAATTATCTTGCTTCCATTACAGTAGTCAACCTAAACTCAAATAACAACTGACTTATGCTATTACATTACCAAATACGCCGGCGCGAGTGAACACTAGTCACTTATTCTACCTTAATTACCTCTATCTACAATTATTATACAGTAATTTAAACGATATAGACAAGGAAATTGTATGGTGATCTTGTCCCACGGTGGACACTAGTACTATAAAACATTGCTTCTAAGTCAATACAAAACTGCTTCTACTTCTGCTCCTCAAGCAGGTCCAAAACCAACTGTCCTCCTTTCATCCTCGATTTTCGTCTTCGGCTATCATCCCTTCTCAATTGAAATGGGCGGGTGTCCCGCGCGAAACTCATTATCCAATCACTATTCCCGGACTTCTGGCGACGTCTTGTCATAAACGCCCTTTTCAGTGGGACGGCGTGTGCCTGCGCAATTTCTAAGAAATACCCTTTTTTCTATTCCGTTTGTTAACTTTGTGCAACATGTTCGGGTCAGCTCTCAAATTTATGGATCCTCTAGACGCTATGTTTATTTAGGATTTCTTAAGCGTGTCTAATTTTTATGCAACGCAGTCGGGAACCTATTAGAATACTTTATTTATTAAGGTTTACATTGTTCTTATCTTAAGTGAAACTAATGGCTCAACTGACATGATTTGTTAAAAACATATGTCCTATACTTAACAAACATACAACTGTGAGAAAGTTTTATTTTAATTATTTGAGCATCGTCACAAATAAAATCTATATCGGATAGGTGGATGATTACCACCTCAGCTGAACCGTGGTAGCTAGACAGTTAATTTTTTTCCGATGATGTATTTCGGTGGGCGCTATAACAATAAAGATTTTCACGAATTTTAAAACTAATAATTATGGGTCCAAGCTAGCTATAACACACGGTAGGTATGCGTCGAATTTCACACCACAAAATTATGTAAGAAAAATTGCGGAAACATAAGCGATTGCGGGGAAGAGTAGGACGAAAATGATCCGGGGGAATAAAATAACATTATAATTAACAAAATGAAGTTTTTTTTTTTTCGGAATATTTACAATTACTTCTCTCAGTTTCCTTCTCTTAATAAGGTATTCAATTGTTATTCAATTATTGACTATAGGTCATCACTATATGATACATCAGTTCTTTCTTAGTCTACATGATCTGCTCTATTGAGTGATTGGTACGTAGAGTATACAGTGTTATGTAGGGTGCTAATAATAACAATTTCATTAATTATGTACTTAAACCAAGACAAGCCTGTATTTTGTTAAACTTAATTAAGAAATAACTCTGGATCAATTAATCCACATGGACCCACCATTTATCAATTCAATCATTCTCTAATCTTAAATCTAACTATTAGTTATAGACCGGGAAATGGTGACACAAAGTTCTAAGTCATTTGTACCAGTATGGCGCGATGGCGGTTCTTCATTTTCTTCAAGGGTCTAATTACGGAATGACAAAAAGAAAATGATGGTCATAGCGCTGGTATCGACGGCCCAATGGCGTGGGCGTTAATCGAACGTGTCGGATAAATAACGAAAGTCGAACGATTTGTTTCACAAAATGCTTGTACTATGTTCCGATAGTCGATAAAAAACGGAGTGGGCGGTGCGCATTGTCATACTTCTCCGGTGTGGCTTATAGCCCGCCGCAATACCGACGCGAATACTTTAATTTTAATAAAACAATTCAAGCATTTGTTTTAGGCGAATTCGAAATTCGAATAAAGCCTGGAAAATTTTATAAAATTGAAAAGGGCTGTAAAGTGAAATTGAAGGGTTTTTCCTAATGGTTCTTCCTCTCTATCTTCATTTTTAAGATTGATCCTTGTTACTTCTTGTACTAACCTATGTACACTCAGTATACCATCGTCTGAATTTACCATAGAATACTGCGTTAATAATTGAATGGCAGCCCCTAATTCTCTTATAGCATCATCTTCATTAATATGATAATTATGAACAAGAAAACATGGTAAGTTGAAAGTAATTCATTTCCCATCATGTTATTGTAATTTAGTTTACCACTAATACATTTGACAAGAGCATTTGCTAACGATTTTATTCTTTCTTGACAAGAAATCTTCTCCAGCATGGTAATCAAACTATTATGAAGACTAAATTTAAAAGCCTTTTTCTTATTTTCTTTGGACTTCGTACAAAAAATACTATTAGTATCATCTATGTCAATTTTATGAAACTGTTCTTCAAGAATAGCATTGGTATAAATAATGTACTTTACCTGAAAATCACCCTGAAATACAGGATCATTGAAACATTTATTAATTTCTTTTCTACTAATTAGATAGTCTGCGAAATACTTGCCCAGGTAAAATATATTATCGCTATTCTGATTCGTAAATTGGTCAAAGGTAAGCTTACTATTTACTGGATTTTGTAGGTGTATTGCTCGCAAAAGAATTAATGTTGATTTTTCCTCATGCCAATATCTAAAAACTACATCATCGAAAGCACCTACGCCACCCACATTTGTTGTTAGGTAAAATTTATCTGTATACCTTTGTCCTCTAAATCTACCTTAAATTAATAAAAATATTTTATAAAGATGTTCATCTAGACCACCAGTTGTTTCCTCCCATGGGCTTCGTCGCAGAATGTACCTTTCGCAAAATGTCCCCTAGTCGTAAAATGTCCCTTTAGCAAAATGTCCCTATCGCAAAATGTCCCTTTCACAGAATGTCCCTTTCACAGAATGTCCCTTTAGCAAAATGTCCCTTTAGCAGAATGTCCCTTTAGCAAAATGTCCCTATAGCAAAATGTCCCTTTCGCACAATGTCTCATTCGCAAAATTTCCCTTTCGCGAAGTGTCCCTTTCGCAAAATGTCCCTTTCGCAAAATGTCCCTTTAGTAAAATGTAGGTACTTATTGAATGTAGTACTTATGAACATTTATCGTTAATTGTCCATAATTATAAATAAACTTATTATTTATAATTTAAACGTATTCTTAGTAAATACGCATAACGAAAAATTTTAAACTCTACTAACAATACGAATAACTTTTATTTATGGTAAAAATATACTCTAAAACTCGCGAAAAAATACAACTTTTCGACACTATATACATATATAGTATACATACATATATACTATATACAATAATATTTAATATGAACAAATTTAACGTTTTTTTATTTATAATTATGGACTACAAATTAAACTACAGTAATTTGACTAAGAACCTGTTTCTTTTATTTAATGAATAATATTTAATATGACCAAATTTAACGTTTTTTTTTATTTATAATTATTAGAGATGTGCCGAATATTCGTTTAGTATTCGGTATTCGGCATATTCGACAAATTTTAAGCTATTCGGTATTCGGCCGGATTATTCGGTTTTCATGCCGAATATATTCGGTTAAATTGCATTAGGTTTAAAGCTGATTTGTACTGCAAAACCTATCCAGTTCTTACCATTGCTTAGTAAATCATTAACGTTTTTTGCTACATTATAAATGTAGTATAATATTTATTGTTACTTTATTACACTACTAGCTGCGCACGCGCTCTTTTACGCCTACTCATTGTAGGAAATGTAAAAATATAAGAATAATGAATAAAACAGTAACTTTTTGCACTTAAACTGTCCAAATTAATTAATTAATTAACAATTATGAAACGCAATTTGCTATGATTCCTGTGACGTATTCTAATGCACTGGTAGTAGCGGGGAAGTGAAATGGCAGAGGGCGGCGGGGCACACCGGTCGCCCGCTCGCTTGTACAAAGCAAGTATAAACCTGTTTGCGCGCCAAAACTACGGAGCGCGAACCGAATAGTTCTGCCGAATATTCGGTTCGGTAAGAATGATACCGAATAGTATTCGGTATTCGGATATTCGGTTAAATTGCTATTCGGCGCATCTCTAATAATTATGGACAATTAACGATAAGTTCATAAGGAACTACATTCAATAAGTACCTACATTTTACCAAAGGGACATTTTGCGAAAGGGACACTTCGCAAAAGGGACATTTTGCGAATGAGACATTGTGCGAAAGGGACATTCTGCGTAAGGGACATTTTGCAATAGGGACATTTTGCTAAAGGGACATTCTGCTAAAGGGACATTCTACGACTAGGGGACATTTTGCGAAAGAGACATTCTGCGACGAAGCCCTCCCATGGCTTACGCTGGATCGTTTGTATATTTAATATTGGTTTAAAGTTTCCTTTACCTTCGTTTACTATATGAATAGTGTTTATATCATTATAATCTACACTATCCACAGCTTCAGAACCCGACATATCAACAATTAGATTTTTTCCGTCTGCATTATGTTTTTCTATGATATGTAACTTTACGTTATATTTTTCACAAATAATTCTACCCTCAATCTCCGGTCTACCCCGTATAGGAGCTAGTAATGTTTCTCCATAATCAGATGTGGTTAATGTGCTATAGAGGACTTTATCAATTCTCTTCATTTTCTCCATATCATATGTAGTGAAGGGAATGCCCAATAGGTAAGCATACCATATTTTATCATCTTCAACGGCAAAAATATACGATCTCAGCCTTGCGTCTTTGACGACTGCAGTCTTTACCCACTCATTCTCTACAGCATATAAATGACATAGCTCTCGCAACTGCTTTATACTAATTTCTTCATCAACTCTAATCTGCTTAAGGCCTTTTACAACAGAATCAAAGAAACAATCTCCTCCACCTATTGCTCTTTCTACTTTAAAATTTTCTGGTAAGTTAAGGTCATCATCATCGCGCTTCGGTTCCTGTTCTTCCCCCAGTAGGTTAAAGACCTGTAAATAAACGCTTCATTTAATTGAATAATCTATTTCACGTCCCAAGTTCAGGAATAGCTTTACAGAAACCTCATCAAAATGTCAAACTTTTGTGCTAGCAGGTTTAATAAGCTTGCTACTAAAACACACATTTAACATTTTATTTTTATTAACTATGTATTTTTATTTTTCAATGGGAATCAGTACTGATAAAAGTTTGCCTAAGGGCCCTCTTACAAAGTTTCAACATTTGCGAATCGTTCGCTTAGAATTGAGCTCACGTCGCGCGTCGCGAACGCAGGATATTGTTATACTTTATTAGATTTAATATTTATTTATTAAAAGCCTACACAATCCCACTGCAGGGCAAAGACCTCTTTACCTTTCTTCCACTGATCGCCACCTGAAGCCACTGCATATAGGAGTCATAACGATGGGTCGATTGATAGATTCTGCGGACAGTTTGATTTGCCCGTGGTTCGATTGGATAGAACTCCGCGTGGTCGAATCTTAATGTTGTTATTTTGGCCCACCGTTCATCTGCCATGCGGCAAACATGTCCCGTCCAGTCGTATTTTAGTTTAGCATTCTGGGAGACGTCAGCAAATGCGAGTTCTGGAGCGCAGGTTCGTGTTTCAGATGCGATCGGTTAATTTAAACCCCAGCATGCGGCGCTCCATACCTTTTTGAAGCGCCCCAAGGGCGGACCTCTGGTTTTTTTAATTTATTTAATGCTATATCGTTTTTCAATTATTTTAATACTTTCTTGTATTGGTCTTTAATAATTATGTTAATATTATCACACAATTACCCTTATTTGTAAACGTTGTAATAGGTCCCTCAATTCTTCTTTGTCATATACATGATTCTTTGATTAGATAAGTCAGTGTAAATACAAATAATGATAAACAACCTTCTCCATATACCTAGGCAGGTAGGTATATGGAGAAGGTTATTGATGGTTTTTTTTGTTTACTAGCAGAGCCCCGGTTTAACCTGCGTAAGTCCCGATCCCGTGGTAATTCCGGGATACAAAAAATTGCAACTTACTTACATATGAACTATGAACAGTGCAAGCTTGTAAAAATAGCATATGATTAAGACACTTGTCTACACTCAAACTATATCTATGAAAAATTTCATCCGAATCGGTCCAGACTCACAAACTTTACATCTTATTATTATTAAAATAAATAGTAAAGTAGGTACAGATCAAATCAAGACAGAGTAATTTTAAAGTTGCCACAAAACCCGAATGCACAGTAGTTAATTTGAGACAGTATATTGTGTTTTGCTTGAAATTCTCAAAATAAATATAATTTGAGTTAAAACATTATTGCATAACATAGCTCTAAGTTTCATGTAATTCAGTGAGCAAGACATATTGTTTTGTTTACGCAAAAACCCCTAGTTGATAAGTTGATATTCACTAAAATTATAATAAACATGTACCTTTTTATGAAGTTCTTTGGTTTCAAAAGGGTCTGCTGTTTTCGTTTCTTCTGTCGACATCTCTCAGGTTTTTCAAATCATCAAAACAATATTAAATAGTTATTGTTCAGATTACTATTTAAGTAAACAATTATGTTGTATGGTCAGTGTATGATTGTTAAAAGAAATTATGTTGCGTGTTTTTCAACGCTAAATCTAATCTAATCTAGCTATTCTAGGAGGTACAAATTTATCGATTGGTACTTCCCCTAACATTTTCAGATTATCTTTACCTAAAATCGAAGCTTAATTAAAACGTCGCGCCGGTATTTAATCTTTTTTAGGGTTCCGTGCCCAAAGGGTAAAAATGGGACCTTTTTACTAAGACTCTACTATCCGTCCATCTGTCTGTCTGTCACCAGGCTGTTGTAGTGGTACCAGGCCTACCAGCTGTAATCGTCGATTTATTTAATTGAGTATCAATATATTAGCCTTACAAGTATAGGTCTTATAGAGTTGGAGGGTATCGACTGTGCAGTAGATTATCAACTGTAGTAAAATATCTATGTTTCATTAAAATATTATATCTTCTAGTATCTATTCTTTAAGTTAACTTTCGTCAGTACATAGGGCAATAACAAGAACAAATACTTTATCAATTCCCCCTGAGTTTACCTTTGTTGTGATACCTGTATCTCCACTTAATTAGTTTATGCAGTGTAGTTAATCCAAACTGTAAAACAGAACCTCTATTTTGTCTATTTAGGTACAGTTCTCACGGTAAACTGACAGCGGGCGCGAATAAGTATTCAAACTTGCTTGGTATCCCACCAACAGGTCACGACCAACCTCTATAAGTGTTATTAGAGACCCTACTTCCGCCTGAAGCGGTGTTGCAATGCAACATGGGCTAGAACTGACCACCTTTCGCTGAGAAGCGTTTACTATCGACACGTCCGAGGACGTGGATTCATTTTGAGCCCAGTATACCATGGTTTGTTTTATATTGTATTTGAGATTTCAGAGTTTCAATATGGCCATATTGATTTCGTATTGACGTATAATTGCCGAACACTATGCGTCCATATAGGTACACCGTCCATGTATACGTTAGCCTCTATCGGTCAACGGAGATTAACGTATCCTTCCTGGAATTGGTTATAGTTGAAAGAGTTATTTGGTGACCTCTGAATTATATGGTTCAGTAGTTCATGAAGTATACTCGGACTATCTTCCCATAAAATAGAAAGTTGCGTTAGGATTACGCGCCTGTACCTGCAGCGTCTGATTCCTACCTAAGAGTGCCAATTAAGCAAAGGTTCTTAAACTTAAACATTAAAACTTCCTGTTTAACTTTTACTAATATTGGTATTTATTCAATATATTTATGTGAACCAAAAGAGAAACTGTGATATTATTTAAATCATGATGTACTAGTTTTAGCACATTATGACTGGATTTTACCGTTACTGCCACGCTAAAAGTCAAGGGAAAAACGCAAAATCCAAAGGAAAAAACCCTCAGGCCATTCTTATATGCTACTAGATTACATAGGATAGTGTATTATTACCCTATACTATATCATTGCCCATGCACCTTGAACTACAGGTTGACTTAACACAATGGCTTTACTTTACTTTAATTTCTTGACATAACATTACTGGAGTCTATAGTCTATAACATTGACTGGAGTCTCTCCTTCTCTCTCTCTCTCTCTCTTTCAGATGAATTTCTATGTAAATAGCCGTCATTGTGCTTTCATTTACTAGGACTCTGGTTAGATTAGCGAAAGAAAATGCATTATATTTCTAATTATCTTGCTTCCATTACAGTAGTCAACCTGTACTCAAATAACAACTGACTTATGCTATTACATTACCAAATACGCTTTCGCGAGTGAACACTAGTCACTTATTCTACCTTAATTACCTCTATCTACAATTATTATACAGTAATTGAAACGATATAGACAAGGAAATTGTATGGTGATCTTGTCCCACGGTGGACACTAGTACTATAAAACACTGCTTCTAAGTCGATACAAAACTGCTTCTACTTCTGCTCCTCAAGCAGGTCCAAAACCAACTGTCCTCCTTTCATACTCGATTTTCGTCTTCGGCTATCATCCCTTCTCAATTGAAATGGGCGGGTGTCCCGCGCGAAACTCATTATCTATTCACTATTCCCCGACTTCTGGCGACGTCTTGTCATAAACGCCCTTTTCAGTGGGACGGCGTGCCTGCGCAATTTCTAAGAAATACTCTTTTTTCTATTCCGTTTGTCAACTTTGTGCAACATGTTCGGGTCAGCTCTCAAATTTATGGATCCTCTAGACGCTATGTTTATTTAAGATTTCTTAAGCGTGTCTAATTTTTATGCAACGCAGTCGGGAACCTATTAGAATACTTTATTTATTAAGGTTTACATTGTTCTTATCTTAAGTGAAACTAATGGCTCAACTGACATGATTTGTTAAAAACATATGTCCTATACTTAACAAACATACAACTGTGAGAAAGTTTTATTTTAATTATTTGAGCATCGTCACAAATAAAATCTATATCGGATAGGTGGATGATTACCACCTCAGCTGAACCGTGGTAGCTAGACAGTTAATTTTTTTCCGATGATGTATTTCGGTGGGCGCTATAACAATAAAGATTTTCACGAATTTTAAAACTTTTTTAAAACTAATAATTATGGGTCCAAGCTATCAAACACACGGTAGGTATGCGTCGAATTTCACACCACAAAATTATGTAAGAAAAATTGCGGAAACATAAGCGATTGCGGGGAAGAGTAGGACGAAAATGATCCGGGGGAATAAAATAACATTTTAATTAACAAAATGAAGTTTATTTTTCGGAATATTTACAATTACTTCTCTCAGTTTCCTCCTCTTAATTAGGTATTCAATTGGTATTCATTTATTGACTATAGGTCATCACTATATGATACATCAGTTCTTTCTTAGTCTACATGATCTGCTCTATTGAGTGAGCGGTACGTAGAATATACAGTGTTATGTAGGGTGCTAATAATAACAATTTCATTAATTATGTACTTAAACCAAGACAAGCCTGTATTTTGTTAAACGTAATGAAGAAATAACTCTGGATCAAATCTAAATTGGGTCCATTTATCAATTCAATCTTTGTCTAATCTTAAATCTAACTATCTATATATATAAAAGGGAAAATCACTGACTCACTCACTCATCACGAAATCTCAGAAACTACAAGTGCTAGGAGTCTCAAATTTTGCATAGGGGTTCCTTTTATGACGTAGGTGCTCACTAAGACGGGATTTTGCGAAATTCAACCCCTAAGGGGGGCAAATGGGGGTTGGAAGTTTGTATGAAGGTTTGATTTTTTTTAAGTGTAGAAACTTGAAAATTAGAATTATATCTTCTTATCGTAAATAAATGATGACGTGTTTCAGGGATTTTCAATTTTCCTATTTTAAGGAGGGGAAATGGGGGGATTTTCAATTTTCCTATTTTAAGAAAAGGAAAGGTTTGTAAAAAACGAGTTTTTAAGAATCTGTTGATGTGTTACCTACTTTTGGTTGGTGTAGTTTACATAGCCATTCAATAGATGGCGTTACTGGTAATATTATAAATGTGAAAGTTTGTGTGTGTGTGTGTGTTTGTTACTCCTTCACGCTAAAACTACTGGGCCGATTGCGATGAAACTCGGTATGTAGATAGCTGGAGCCCTGGATTAACACATAGGCTACCTTTTATCTCGAAATTCCCACGGGATCGGGACTTACGCGGGTGAAACCGCGGGGCGCAGCTAGTCTATATATATAAAAGGGAAAATCACTGACTCACTCACTCATCACGAAATCTCAGAAACTACAAGTGCTAGGAGTCCAAAATTTTGCATGGGGATTCATTTTATGACGTAGGTGTTCACTAAGACGGGATTTTGCGAAATTCAACCCCTAAGGGGGGCAAATGGGGGGTGGAAGTTTGTATGAAGGTTTGTTTTTTTTTTAAAGGTAGAAACTTGAAAATTAGTATTATATCTTCTTATCGTAAATAAATGATGACGTGTTTCAGGGATTTTCAATTTTCCTATTTTAAGGAGGGGAAATGGGGGGTGAAAGTTTGTATGTAGGTTTGATTTTTTTTTAAAGGTAGAAACTTGAAAATTAGATTATATTTTCTTATCGTAAATAAATAATGACGTGTTTCATTGATTTTCAATTTTCCTATTTTAAGAAGGGGGAAAGGTTTGTAAAAAATGAGTTTGTTAAGAGTCTGTTGCTGTGTTACCTACTTTTGGTTGCTGTAGTTTACATAGCTACTCACTAGATGGCGTTACTGGTAATATTATAAATGTGAAAGTTTGTGTGTGTGTGTGTGTATGTTTGTTACTCCTTCACGCTAAAAGTCTCTTGTGCCTCTTGTGCAGCGCGCAACGATGCAGACGTGACACATACCTTATAATTTATTTGCGTATTTGTGACGAATAGCGCAGCGTAAGCTGCCGTTCGTAATTTATCACAATGAGTTACATTGTGGTGAACGAGTTGCTGGCGTTCCTGCAGCAGAAACTGGACGTGATGGACGAGTTGTCTGCACTTCAGATCTGTACATCGAGCTTCAGTGAGGAGGACATAGCGGCGGCCAAGCTGTTGCTATTCGAGGTGCTGAATAAGCGTGACCAAATGGTGTCTCGTCGTCGCGACGGGACTAAAAAAAGCGTACAAGACATCATCTCGCTGTTTAAGGAGACAGACCCGGACGACGTGCCTACGTTTGTGGCGAGGGATCTAAATAAGCTCCCTCCCGTCACTTTCGACCACGTCGATGCTACGAGCCTCCTGAAGGACATCGTCCTTCTGAAAAAGAGTCTCAAGGAAGTGCACGAGAAGCTGGATGCATCTCAAAATACCGTTTCCGAACTACGCAAAGAAGTGGACGAGTTGCGCAAGAACGGAGCGGTAACGAGGTCACCTGTGTCGGTGACGCACGTCAACTCACCGCGCGGAGCTGTCCTAGATAATAGCTTCGCGTCAGCAGTTTTGTCGCAGTCGCCGTCGCCTCGTGCGCCGCTTGTAGACAGCGTGCCCCGCGCGTCCCGCGCCGCTGCGGTACCTCCGCGTGCCGCCGCACGACCTACGCTCCCCGCCCCGCCGCCTTTGCCTGCGGCCTCAATCACCGCGAGCGCCCTTGTCGTTTCGAAGCCAAAGGTTCCGAACGACGAAGATGATGAAGGTTTTGTTAAGGTGCAAAAGAAGCGGCGACCAAGACCTATCATGAATCGCTGCGGTACAGCTCCTACTGATTCTAGTCAGGGAGTTCGTGCTGCGACGCCTAACACTCCGGTGTACATCTCCCGCCTGCACTACACTGTCGGGACGAAGGACATCGTCGAGTACGTACGCCGGAAGCTGGGTTGTACGCTGAGGGTACATATGCTGGAGTCGCATCGAAACGTCAATTTCAAGGCGTTTGTGGTGCGAGTACCGAACAGCTATCTGCCTCGCGTTATGGACGAAAGCTTCTGGCCGAAGGACGTGGTGTTCCGTCGCTTCCGCGGACAAATTCCACAAGAACAGACTAAGACGAAAGTGTAGTGTCATGGAAGTGCTACTAACATAGTTCTAAGATATCTCTTTAACACATTCAATTATTATTATAAAATATGTATGTTAGTCTATAAGGTATGTATCTATGGGCCTTTGTAGCCTGAAATAAATGATTTATTATTATTATTATTAAAACTACTGATACCGATTGCGATGAAACTCGGTATGTAGATAGCTGGGGACCTGGATTAACACATAGGCTACTTTTTATCTCGCTAAATTCCCACGGGATCGCGACTTACGCGGGTGAAACCGCGGGACGCAGCTAGTTAGTTATAGACCGGGAAATGGTGACACAAAGACAAAAAGAAAATGATGGTCATAGCGCTGGTATCGGCGGCCCAATGGCGTGGGCGTTAATCGAACGTGTCGGATAAATAACGAAAGTCGAACGATTTGTTCCACAAAATGCTTGTATTTTCCGATAGTCGATAAAAAACGAAGTGGGCGGTGCGCATTGTCATACTTCTCCGGTGTGGCTTATAGCCCGCCGCAATACCGACGCGAATACTTTAATTTTAATAAAACAATTCAAGCATTTGGCGAGTTTTAGGCGAATTCGAAATTCGAATAAAGCCTGGAAAAATTTATAAAATTGAAAAGGGCTGTAAAGTGAAATTGAAGGGTTTTTCCTAATGGTTCTTCCTCTCTATCTTCATTTTTAAGATTGATTCTTGTTACTTCTTGTACTAACCTATGTACACTCAGTATACCATCGTCTGAATTTACCATAGAATACTGCGTTAATAATTGAATGGCAGCTCCTAATTCTCTTATAGCATCATCTTCATTAGTATGATAATTTTCGTCAAAGTATATAAATATATCAGAAGGTGTATAGTCTGGTTCACAATATGCTAACATTTCTAAAATATCCAAAGCATTTTTTCCATACTCATGTTTTTTTATCATATCAATGCTGACTTGGAAAGTTGTAAAGGTTGTTCTGTTATATTTATCATTGCTATCATCTGGCAATGGAAAGTCAAGTAATTTTTGCTTCTTCTCTTCAAATTCTTTAAGATAATCGTCAATACTAAATCCTCGTGCTGGATGTATGTGTCTTACTTGTTCATCTACTTGCTTGATGTATGCAACCGCTTGCGTCAAGGCCAAAGGAAACTGCTGTAATGTGTCGGATAACTTTTGAATTTCAATTTTTTGTGAATCGTCTTTAATTTTGAGTTCTTTTCTGATAAAGTCGGTAGCTTCTTTTTCACTAAATATACCTAAAAGTATAACTTCTATATCTCCCCATTTCTGATTACGGGAAGTAATGAGGATATGTGGTTTATTAGCATTAGAAGGCAAAGACGGTAAAAAATTATCTATATCTTTGTCACCATCAACTTGAGTTCTCCGTTTTTCAGCATTATCAAAAATAAATAGACTCTTTTTCTTTGAAAAAAAATCATATACCTCTTCCACAATGGTATATATATGTTTTTCTTTCACATTGATTCCTAATTTATCCCGAGCCAATCTACGAAAAGAATCAGAAAGCGCTTTATAGCTTTCTGAATTAATCCATATGACATTACCTTCATAATAATATCTATAATCATATGCATACTTTCTGGCCAATTCTGTTTTACCTATTCCACCTAACCCACTTATAGATGTTATTTGTGAAATTGCTGTTTCACCTCTGCTTTGTAATGCCATATGCAATTTTTGTAGTTGCTCATCTCTACCAATAAATGAGTCTGAATTTCTTAGCTCGAATGCAATACCAAACTTTAGTACTTTTTCAAATAAACCATCATTCTTTTCTAAGTAATATTTTTCTTCACTCCTCCAATACTCTTCTCCTTTCTCTTTTATTTTTAGAAAATTTTCTTCAACTTCTTTATCAGTAAGCTTATGCAAATCCTTAACCTCATTTTTAATTATATTTCTTAACTCCTGATCACTAGCCTGACCTGTGTAAATTTCCAACTCATTGAAAAACTCTTCAACGTTTGTCCTATCTTCATCATTAATATCCAGTGAACCTTTAGGAAACTTCTTAACTTTAATATCAAATCTATAACTATTAACATCTAGGTCACGTTTTAGGGCATTTGTTTTTAATTCCTTGATGAGCTTCAATGTATTTTCATCTAAATTTTCTTCGGTTGCTAATCTCAGCATTTTTTCGTCCTGATCAAACACAAGCAAATTACCAACAAGCTTTCCAATATTTTTCATATCTCCATCAGTCAGCACTTTTCCAGTACCGACTACTTTGTCATCAATCTCGATAACTTTGTTAGATTTGTATTTCTCAAATAACTTGATTAATTGTTCAATTAAATGTTTTTGTTTAATGAGTCTAGGACTAATATTACCAAAACTGACATTTAGCTTTAATGGTTCTTTTCGTAATTGTTTTTCCAATGTTTTTTGTACAAGTTCATAAGGAATTTTAAATTCAAAGTCTGCAAGATTACTAACTTTACTTTTTAAATTTCTAATGAACTGCTTAACGCTCTCATTCTCCAACTTCTCTTCATTCGCAAACTTTAATATTCTGTCTTTTTCGTCTAATATAATAGCACTTCCACCTAAGTTCTGAATCATATCTTCATCCACTTCCAATTCTTTTTCAACACACAATTTAGCCACTTTATTGACTAATTTATTTCGTTTATCAGTATCGCCTAACTCTGTACTAGACTTTTTGTTAAACATTACTTTATTTGCATACTCATACAGAACTTCATCTTTAAGTTTTTTTTCTGTCTGATTTTTTTTATCATTATTAAAATAATCGTCCTTGAATTTACCTTCTCGGTATTCAAGTTTTGCCTCGTCTATTTTTATTTCTTCTATAATGTCAATGACGTTTCTTGCCAAGAAAACGTGGTAGGTTAAAAATAATTCAATTCCCATCATGTTATTGTGATTTAGTTTACCACTAATACAGCTGACAAGAGCCTTTGCTAACGACTTTATTCTTTCTTGACAAGAAACATTCATCAGCATGGTAATTAAACCTGAGTTTTTTTCATTGAGACTAAATTTAAATGCCTTATTCTTATTTTCTTTTGATGTCGTAGAAAAAATACTATTACTATGATCTATATCAATTTTCCTGGATTTATCAAATTGTTCATCTAGGATAGCATTGGTATAAATAATGTACCTGACCTGAAAATCACCCTGCAATGCAGGATCTTTAGATTTTTTATTCAAAACATTTCTACTGATTAAATAGTCTACGAAATATTTGCCGAGATAGAATTTACTATCCCTATTTTGATTTGTAAATTTTTCAATGGTTACCTTATGATTATTTGGATTTTCTAGATGTTTTGCTTGCAAAAGAATTAATGTTGATTTTTCCTTATTCCAATATCTAAAAACGATATCATCAAAAGCACCTACGCCACCCATATTTGTTGTTAAGTAAAATTTATCTGTATACATTTGTCCTCTAAATTTAACTAAAATTAATAAATTAATTTCGAAAAAATGTCCATCTAGACCACCTGTAGTTCCTTTCCTTGTCTGAACTTTAAATTTTTCTGAGTGTTTTTCTCTTTGTCGCTTGGAGTATTCTTTTAAGTCAATACTTTGTATTGTATTAATTAGTTCTTCAGGTGTTTTCTCTTTGTCATAGTCAGAAGGGTCTGAAGATTGTCGCTTTTGCTTAAACTTTTGTATATCCAATATTGGTTTAAAGTGTGCTTTTCCTCCATTTAATATATGAATAGTGTTTACATCATTGTAATCTACACTATCTACAGATTTAGAACCTGAGTTATCTACAATTTGATCTGCCCTTATTCGTTTTCCGTCTACATTATGTTTCTCTACAATATGTAGCATAACGTTATATTGTTCACAAACAATTCTACCCTCAATCTCTGTTCTACCCCAAATAGGAGCTTGTAATGTTTCTCCATAATCAGTCGTGACTAGTTTGCTATAGAGATCTTCATCACTGCTCTTTAGTTTTGCAATATCATCTCCAGTGTAGCAAATACGGAATAAGTATGCATTCCATATATCATCATCTTTAAAAGTACTATGAAGATTCGATGTAATCCTTGCATCTTTTACAACTGCAGACTTTACCCACTCATTCTCTAAAGCATATTTGTGACATAATTCTCGCAACTGCTTTATACCAATTTTTTCATCATATCTAATCTGCTTAAGACCTTTTGCAACTGAATCAAAGAAACAATCTCCTCCACCTATTGCTCTTGCTACTTTAAAATTTTCTGGTAACTTGAGGTCATAATCTTGATTAGCTACGCGCCTTGGTTGCTGTTCTTTCTCCAGTGGCTTAGCGATCTGTGAATTAATTTAATGAATAATCTATTAGACGTCGCAAGTTCAGTTAAATTTTATACCTACCTACCTCGGACAGAGTTATTGGTAACTTTATTTGTTTGTAAGCAGCTGAGGGCTATGTCTGATATAACAGGCCATTTTAGAATTTCAGACATTTATTCAAAATATGCAGTGGACGTGCATGGGCTGACATGATGATGATGATGATGATGATTCAAAATATTACGTTTACCTGAAAATCAGCTGTTACTTACACGGAGAAGTAATTTACCTAAGACTATCTATCTTTTTATTTTTATTTATTAAATCTTTTATTTTCGAGTCAACTTAACCTCAAACATTTCCAAAAAATATTTTTATTTTTAAAAGTTTTAATTCAAAAGTTGATTGTTAAGGAGCACAGAATTAACCCTCAATCTATTTCTTAAATGATTAAAATTACCAATAACCCTGTATTAATACTTAATGTGCTATAAGGTAAAGTATTTTTATTATTTTTTATGCACACCGCGTTATATTGTTATACTAGCCGCGCTCCGCGGTTTCACCCCTGTAACTCCTGATCCCGTGGGAATTTCGGGATAAAAAGTAGCCTATAACCTTCCTCGATAAATGGACTATCCAACACAAAAAGATTTTTTCAATTCGAATCAGTAGTTCCTGAGATCAGCGCGTTCAATCAAACAAACAAACGCTTCAGCTTTATAATATTAGTATAGATTAATTTTTATAAGCTTATATTATTTGCATTTTTTCGCGTTAGTTCATTTTTCCCCATTGAAAATCCATGGGGATTTGTGAACTTTTTGTTCAGTTTTCCCCATTACTTGCTGATTCCGAGCATAATGGGGAAAAGTGAACAAAAAGTTCACAAATGCCCAACGATTTATAAATTTATTTTAAAATGGGGATTTGTGAATTTTTAGTTCGCAAATCCCCATTTAAAATAAATTTATCATCAGTTTAAAACTTTTACTACGAAAATTAAGGATTTTATAACAGTCCACAAACAAGGCCAATCGGTGTTAGTTAAGGCTATTTATGCTACCAAACGCAACGCGCCAGAAATACCTGTAAAATTGTTGATTGTAACGAATGTGTTCTGTTTTTCTCAAAAGTGCTGAGATGGAATTATAGGTGAGATTTTTACCAATATTTTCGGATAATTTGAGACGAAAACTGTTGGTCATTTCAAAGATTATATGGTCTTAATTTTCAGATAGCTTCAAAACTATAGAGAATTTTTGACTCAAAGTCACATCAAAATGTCGGTAAAAATTTCACCTACAATTCCATCTCAGCACTTTTGAGAAAAAAAACACATCCGTAACAATTAACAATTTTCACCAACGAAGGGCACCGGTGCCGGTAGTAAATACTTAGTGGGCTGGTCGTTGGCGTATGGTCAAATTATTAAAATCCTGGACTTTATTTACAGTAAGTATAAGTACAAAGCTCAGCAGATAATTCAATTTGTTCGGTCTACAGCCAGATTGCCTATCACATAAAAACAGCGCATACCTATCTAATACCTATTACGTTTTATTAAAGATATTGGTAAGTGCTAATAAGATAAAGATTTCAAGGAATTTCGACCTTAGGTAGGTATTTAGGTAATAGGATTCATTACCTACGAAAACCACTGTTTGTAAAAGAACCAAAACTTTCATATCCTCTTAGGAGATTTGGAGGCAACGAGAAAACTCCATGTTGGACACTGATTTTCAATTTCACAACACTTTTGCACGTTCACTGAACTGAATTCAACACATTGTTGACTTGTTCCCGCCAAAATCTCAGGTTGATATTAACTAAAATTACACATAAACAAATTACCCACCGTTTTACCCAGGAATCTTACGTTTTCACTGGATTCCGCTGCTTTCTTTTCTTTCGCCGACATTTTCAAATCAAATCAACAAAACAATACTGAAGTTAATATTATCATAATGTCTGATAGATAAGTAAAACATATTGTATGACCGCGAGGAAAAAATATTCGCTTGTGTGACGCATGCACATCGTGCTTCGGGTTGCCAGATGGCTTAATTTTACTGCTTTTTTTCAAGTTATGTTTGTACGATTTGCACGAATTTCTAAGTTAGGAATTAATTAGTTTACATGAATTACTGCCTTATTAATTAATTATTAATTACTTAATTTATTTACATGAATATGCATTAACCAACGTTAATGCATATTCATGTAAATAAATGAAGTACATAAACTCCACTGCCTCGACTGGCAGTGGAGTTTATGTACTTCATCGGATCCTCCGACATATGAATATAATTATGCAGTTTATTATACCTACCATTGATTAGGTATGTCCGGTTCATCACACAGTAGGTAAATGAGAAAAGGCATCCTATTTTAAGAAAAATTAAGTTGGAATACCAAAAATGCATTATTATGTAAGAGTTCCTTAATTTCATAAAAAAATTCTAGCAAACATTGTTTTAATTCTTTAACAAATTATATGTACGGGTGTTGTTTTTATGTTTTCGAGTGTAATAGAACTTCACATTTATAAAGTCTTACAATTAAATGAAATACATAAGTACCTATTAAAACTAAGGACGATTAAAAAAAAAACAAAAGATTGTGGTACAATAAATGTTTTATTATAATTATTAAATATACAGCTAGCTACTCCAGCTATTTACCATAATCAATATTATCATTATCGCTGTACATATAAGATTACAGTTACCCAAAGCGTCCATGTAAAGAAACATAGTGCATAGAATGTATGACTACAAATTAAAATTAAACTAACCTAATCAAATGTCACTCTAAAAGAGGATTATTGTCTATTCTGTGGTAAAGGTGGCCTATTTGATCGGTGGGTGGCTTCCAACGGTTCGTAATTCTGCTGATCTTATACCTAAAGCACGGGCAATCACGTATACCACACAGAAGCTTAGTTCAATTTAGCTTATGGTGAGTCGTCATAGTTAAAACTAGCTGTTGTCCGCGTAGAAGTCGGAAATGGACCGAGGAATCACGTTGTCCCAAACAAATTTTGTGCCCCTTTTCACCCCCTTAGGAGTAAAATTATGGAAAATACGTTCTTATCGGATGCCTACGTTACACAAAGAATAAACCTTCCGAGTTTTAGCTGTGCGTTGATCTGTCAGTCAGTCATTCAGGGCAAAGAATTTTATATGTATAGATGTAACAAGTGGAAACGTCTTTCGATGTGGCATAGTGAACCCCACAAGGCTCTTCCGACAGTGCACGTCAGTTTAGTTTGTCTAGTCTCTTGAGATTGAAGTTACTGACAGGCCGGGATCGGCCACACTACACCGGACATGTCTCTGCGCTCCCATGATGTTAGTCATCAGAAGGGTTGTAGATCAGATATCCATGAGGTGAAATAAAAAAGTAAATGTAAATCAGTTTTTAGGGTTCCATACTCAAAGGGTAAAAACGGGACCTTATACTAAGACTTCACCGTCCGTCTGTCTGTCACCAGGTTGTATCTCATGAACCATGATAGTTACGAGGGTTGAAATTTTCACAGATGCAGACCAGCTGGCACTGATGACTCATCATTGCATTAGTCCGCAAAATCACAACCGTGGGAAGCGAGTGGTGAAGTTCTATTATTTCAAGTGAAAAAATATCTACATTCACACATATTAGGTATTTGGTTCACTAAATAATCTAGTGCCTGTTAAACAATAAGAGAGTGCTTGCTTAAGCATAGTTATCCGGTAGAAATGACTTTACATTAAAACTTGATGATTATGCACTAGACCTTGTATCAATATAAACACATAATCAATAGTTCGTTTCGTATCTCCAGTTTAAATTCTACCATCCTTATTACAAAGAGTATAGGAATGGAACGGATAAAATAGGTACATATACGCCAGATTCCTTAAAAACAATATAACTACCTACTTACTTAGTTTTTTGTTGCTCACTTGATACTGAACAAAGTATCAATTTTTCCAAAAGCAGTTTTATAATATCGATCTGTTCATTAGTAGCAGCTTGTAGAAGTGTGTTGCGTTTACGATCACGGGCATTGAGAATTGATTTAAGTACATCAGAATCTTTTCCCTTTAGCAAACTATCAAGCTCATCCTTTTTACCATTCAAAACAGCTTTAAATGATCGATCTATAGTTACAAGTAAATTGTTAATATCAGAATCAAATTTTGCTATATCATTAGGAGTCATCCTGAAATCATTAGTAACTTCATAGATTGCACCTTTTTGTAGTAAAAGCTTTACAATTTCTGAGTGGTTTTCCTTTGCAGCAATGTGTAAAGGAGTATAGCCTCTAGTATAATTATCATCGCTTTTATGAAGCGGTTTGATCATGTCCATACGCCTCTTAATACACGAAGCAACCAAGTCTCTTTTAGCGTGCGAAGACGAAGCAATCGGTTCGTTAAAAAACGACCTACTATTAACGTTAGCACCGTAATCTAATAAGATTTTGACAATCCTAATGTAACCTAATTCTGCAGCTAAATGTAATGGCGTCATTCCCGAAATATTTGAAGAGGATCCAAGAACCGATTTTTTTTCCAAAATATATTTGAAAATCTCTTCAACATTGGAGAGATGTGTATTACACATTTTTAAATGACAAAGTGCATAGTGCAGAACATTATTTCTGAATAATTCGTCCGTTGTATAAATATAAGCGTTGTTATTTACTAGGCATTCTATTAAATCCATTCTAGCATTTTGGGCAGCATAGTGAATAGGAACTTGACCTTTTTTACCTCTTTTGTTAGGATTGACTCCTTTTATACTTAATAAATATTGTAGAATATGTAATTGATTACCAAAAATGGCCACATCCATCGGAGTATGTTCACCATTATCAGTTAAAAAATTAATATCAACTCCTTGTTTTTCGATTAAATATTCGACTATCTCCTTGTGACCATTCAAAGCGGCTGAATGTATAGGAGCATAACCAATTTTATTAAATTCAATTAGCTTATCCATCAATTTGCCTTGTATGTTTTTTAGTAAAGACTGAATAGCTTTTATTTTACCATTAATGGCAAATAAATTTATTGGTGTATTTCTTTTCTCACCATAGGCAGAATAAAAGTCTTCAATCAATTTAATATATTCACTGGCATACCACCAAATATTTGAAGCGTGCTTTTCAATGTCACTTGATTTTCCAACGTTTGTTAATATTCTTTTTTTCTTTGTGAATATCGGCCTACTACTTGTGTTATCTTTAAACCAAATGCCTAATGTTTCTCCATTTATACTTGTGTTGTGTTTACACATGACACAAGAAGTTGAATATTCAAATCTATTTTTTGAATCATAATACGTTATTAATTCAAGAGCTTTTCTTAATGTTTCTTCCTCTCTCTTTTCATCCATAAGATTTATTCTTGTTACCTTTTGGACTAACCTATGTACACTTATTATACCGTCGTCTGAATTTACCATAAAATACTGCTTTAATAGTTGAATGGCAGCTCTGAATTCTCTTTTTGCATCACAACTATCTTGGCCTAAGTTTAAAAATATTTCAGGAGGTATATTGTCCGGTGCACAATATGCTAAAATTTCTAAAATTTCCAGAGCTTTTTTCCCATATTCCTCTTTCTTTATCTTATCAATGCTAACTTGGAAAGTCGTAAACATTATTCTGTTATATTTTTCATTGCTATCATCTGGGAAGGGAAAGTCCAGTAATTTTTTGTTTTTCTTTTCATACTCTTTTAAATAATCGTCAATTTTAAAACCTCTTTCTGGCTCTGCTAGTTTTACTTCTTTATCTACATGCTTAATGTATGCAACCGCTTGCATCAATGCCAAAGGAAACTGCTGTAATATTTCTAATAGCCTTTGAATTTCATTTTTTTGTAATTCATCGTCTATTTGAAGTTCTTTTCTGATGAAATCCGTTGCTTCTTTTTCAGTAAAAGTGTCCAATAGTATTTTTTTCATATTTCCCCATATCTGATTACGGGAAGTAATGAGGATATAGGCTTCATTAGCATTATAAAGCAAAGATGGTAAGAATAATTTTATACCTTCATCACCATCAACTTCAGTTATAAACTTTTCAGCATTATCAAAAATAAAAAGACACTTTCTATTTGAATAGAAATCATATACCTCATCAACAATGCACTTTATATTCTTTTCTTTTACACTGATTCCTAACTTATCCTGAGCCAACCTACAAAAAGATTCAACAAGACTTTGATAGCTTTCTATATTAATCCATATAACATTGCCGTTATAATAATTTCTATAATCAAAAGCATACTTTCTGGCTAATTCGGTCTTACCTATGCCACCGTGGCCACTGATAGATGCTATTTGTGAAATTGCTGTATCACTTCTGCCTTGTAATACTTTATGCAACTTTTCTAGTTGCTTAACTCTTCCAGTAAATGACTCCACTGGTTTTCTAACATTAAAAACATTACGAAACATCAGTGTACCTTGATAAAAATCATCATCCTTTTCTAAATAATATTTCTTTTTCCTTCTCTTCCAATACTCTTCTCCTTTCTCTTTTAAGTTGTGAAAATTATCCTCAACCTCGTCTTCAGTTAGCTTACACAAATTTCTTAACTCATTTTTAATGATCGTTCTAAGCTCCTGGTCACTAGCTTGATCTGTGAATACTTCTAACACATTCAAAAATTCTTCAACATTAGTTCTATCTTCAGCGTTAACATCCAGTGAATCTTTAGGGAACTTTTTAACTTGAATGTCAAATCTATATCTACGAGTGTCAATCTCTACATCACGTTGTACAGCAGCTATTTTTAATTCTTTAATGAGCTTCAGCCCATTTTCATCTAAACTATCTTCGCTTTCTAACCTCAGCATTTTTTCCTTCTGGTCAAATACAAGCAAATTACCAACAAGCTTTCCTATATTTCTTATATCTTCATCTGTTAGCACTTTTCCATTGCCGACTTCATTGTCAACAATCTTGAAAACTCTTCTAGATTTGCTGTTATCAAATAACTTGATTAATTGTTCGATTGAATGTTTTTGTTCGGTGAAACTTGGACTAATATTTCCAAAACTGACATGGAGTTTTAATGGTTCTTTTTCTAATTGTTTTTCCAACGTGTTTTTAACAAGTTCATAAGTAATTTTAAATTTATAGTCTGGGAGATTATCAACTTTACTTTTCAAATCTATTATGAACTGTTTAACGCTCTCATCCTCCAATTTATCTTCATCTGCAAACTTTAACCTTCTCTCCTTTGTATCTAAAATAATAGCATTTCCGCCTAAATTCTGAATTATTTCCTCATCCACTTCCACTTCCATTTCTTTTTTATCACATAATGTCGCTAATTCAGCCACTCTATTGACTAAGTCATTTCGTTTTTCATTATTATCTAACTCTGAGCTAGATTTTTGTTTAAACATTACATTCTTTGCATACTCATACAGAATTTCTTTTTTAAGATCTTTATCTAACTGATCATTTTTATCGATATTAAAAAAATTGTGCTTTAATTTACCTTCTCGATATTCAATTTCTGTCTCATCTATTTTTATTTCTTTTCCAACGTCAATAACGTTTTTTGCCAAGAAAACATGGTAAGTTGAAAGTAATTTATTTCCCATCATGTTATTGTAATTAAGTTTACCACTAATACATTTGACAAGAGCATTTGCTAACGATCTTATTCTTTCTTGACAAGAAATCTTCTCCAGCATGGTAATCAAACTATTATGAAGACTAAATTTAAAAGCCTTTTTCTTATTTTCTTTGGATTTCGTACAAAAAATACTATTAGTATCATCTATGTCAATTTTATGAAACTGTTCTTCTAGAATAGCATTGGTATAAATAATGTACTTTACCTGAAAATCACCCTGAAATATAGGATCATCGAAACATTTCTTAATTTCTTTTCTACTAATTAGATAGTCTGCGAAATACTTGCCCAGATAAAATATATTATCGCTATTCTGATTCGTAAATTGGTCAAAGGTAAGCTTACTATTTATTGGATTTTGTAGGTGTATTGCTCGCAAAAGAATTAATGTTGATTTTTCCTCATGCCAATATCTAAAAACTACATCATCGAAAGCACCTACGCCACCCACATTTGTTGTTAAGTAAAATTTATCTGTATACCTTTGTCCTCTAAATCTACCTAAAATTAATAAAAATATTTTATAAAGGTGTTCATCTAGACCACCAGTAGTTCCCTCCCATGGCTTACGCTGGATCATTTGTATATTTAATATTGGTTTAAAGTTTCCTTTACCTTCGTTTACTATATGAATAGTGTTTATATGATTATAATCTACACTATCCACAGCTTTAGAACCCGACATATCAACAATTAGATGTTTTCCGTCTGCCTTATGTTTTTCTATGATATGTAACTTTACGTTATATTTTTCACAAATAATTCTACCCTCAATCTCCGGTCTACCCCGTATAGGAGCTAGTAATGTTTCCCCATAATCAGATGTGGTTAATGTGCTATAGAGGACTTTATCAATTCTCTTCATTTTCTCCATATTATATGTAGTGAAGGGAATGCCCAATAGGTAAGCATACCATATTTTATCATCTTCAATGGCAAAAATATACGATCTCATCCTTGCGTCTTTGACAACTGCAGTCTTTACCCACTCATTCTCTACAGCATATAAATGACAAAGCTCTCGCAACTGCTTTATACTAATTTCTTCATCAACTCTAATCTGCTTAAGGCCTTTTACAACTGAATCAAAGAAACAATCTCCTCCACCTATTGCTCTTGCTACTTTAAAATTTTCTGGTAAGTTGAGGTCATCATCTTGATTAGCTACGCGCTTCGGTTCCTGTTCTTTCTCTAGTAGGTTAAAGACCTGTAAATAAACGCTTCATTTAATTGAATAACCTATTTCACGTCCCAAGTTCAGGAATAGCTTTACAGAAACCTCATCAAAATGTCAAACTTTTGTGCTAGCAGGTTTAATAAGCTTGCTACTAAAACACACATTTAACATTTTATTTTTATTAACTATGTATTTTTATTTTTCAATGCGATTCAGTACTGATAAAAGCTTGCCTAAGGGCCCTCTTACAAAGTTTCAACATTTGCGAATCGTTCGCTTAGAATTGAGCTCACGTCGCGCGTCGCGAACGCAGGATATTGTTATACTTTATTAGATTTAATATTTATTTATTAAAAGCCTACACAATCCCACTGCAGGGCAAAGACCTCTTTACCTTTCTTCCACTGATCGCCACCTGAAGCCACTGCATATAGGAGTCATAACGATGGGTCGATTGATAGATTCTGCGGACAGTTTGATTTGCCCGTGGTTCGATTGGATAGAACTCCGCGTGGTCGAATCTTAATGTTGTTATTTTGGCCCACCGTTCATCTGCCATGCGGCAAACATGTCCCGTCCAGTCGTATTTTAGTTTAGCATTTTGGGAGACGTCAGCAAATGCGAGTTCTGGAGCGCAGGTTCGTGTTTCAGATGCGATCGGTTAATTTGAACCCCAGCATGCGGCGCTCCATACCTTTTTGAAGCGCCCCAAGGGCGGACCTCTAGTTTTTTTAATTTATTTAATGCTATATCGTTTTTCAATTATTTTAATACTTTCTTGTATTGGTCTTTAATATTATTATGTTAATATTATCACACAATTACCCTTATTTGTAAACGTTGTAATAGGTCCCTCAATTCTTCTTTGTCATATACATGATTCTTTGATTAGATAAGTCAGTGTAAATACAAATAATGATAAACAACCTTCTCCATATACCTAGGCAGGTAGGTATATGGAGAAGGTTATTGATGGTTTTTTTTGTTTACTAGCAGAGCCCCGGTTTAACCTGCGGTTTAACCTGCGTAAGTCCCGATCCCGTGGTAATTCCGGGATACAAAAAATTGCAACTTACTTACATATGAACTATGAACAGTGCAAGCTTGTAAAAATAGCATATGATTAAGACACTTGTCTACACTCAAACTATATCTATGAAAAATTTCATCCGAATCGGTCCAGACTCACAAACTTTACATCTTATTATTATTAAAATAAATAGTAAAGTAGGTACAGATCAAATCAAGACAGAGTAATTTTAAAGTTGCCACAAAACCCGAATGCACAGTAGTTAATTTGAGACAGTATATTGTGTTTTGCTTGAAATTCTCAAAATAAATATAATTTGAGTTAAAACATTATTGCATAACATAGCTCTAAGTTTCATGTAATTCAGTGAGCAAGACATATTGTTTTGTTTACGCAAAAACCCCTAGTTGATATGTTGATATTCACTAAAATTATAATAAACATGTACCTTTTTATGAAGTTCTTTGGTTTCAAAAGGGTCTGCTGTTTTCGTTTCTTCTGTCGACATCTCTCAGGTTTTTCAAATCATCAAAACAATATTAAATAGTTATTGTTCAGATTACTATTTAAGTAAACAATTATGTTGTATGGTCAGTGTATGATTGTTAAAAGAAATTATGTTGCGTGTTTTTAAACACTTAATCTAATCTAATCTAGGTATTCTAGGAGGTACTAATTTATCGATTGGTACTTCCCCTAACATTTTCGATTATCTTTACCTAAAATCGAAGTTTAATTAAAAAGTCGCGCCGGACTTTGATCTTTTTTAGGGTTCCGCACCCAAAGGGTAGGGTAAAACATTTATTGTAGTCTGAGGGTAAAACAGACAGATGGACGGACAGTGAAATCTTAGTAAAAGGGTCCCGTCCCTTTTACTAAGACTTCACTGTCCGTCCATCTGTCTGTCTGTCACCAGGCTGTATCTCATTAACCGTGGTAGCTAGACAGTTAATTTTTTTCCGATGATGTATTTCGGTGGGCGCTATAACAATAAATGTCGATCCGTACACAACAGTGACGGCACAGTGCCGACACGTGCCGTACCGTAACGTATCCATAAGTGTCAGTGAAATATGATATTGTTGCATACTTTTTGTACTAGGCAATCCGTACTGGTCAGTGACAGTGACGTTCAGTGATGTCAGTGCTGCACCGACGCTCGCCGTGATCCTTCGTAAATTTGTAGCGGACAATATTTTGCCTGACACGGTCGCAGTGTTTCAAGATGGACGACGAAAAGTTAATTGAATTGGTCATTGTGTTGCCCGTATTTATCAGGTTTTTTGACCCCTAGGTACATTCATTTTCCTTATAACCGCAGTCAAAATATCGGAAATATTTGCGGTCCTTATCTTTGCTCGCTCTCGTTTTATCACATAATATAATTAATAAAACCGGCCAAGTGCGAGTTGGACTCGCGCAGGAAAGTTATGGTAACCCTAGCGATAGGGTACTAAAAATCACTGCGGGGATGTCGGTACTGACACTGACATGCACGAATAGCACGTCACGGCACGGTACGGTACGGAACTGTCGGTCACTTGCCGTCACTGTTGTGTGCGGATAGACCTTAATACTAAAAAGGAGTTTTGGCGGGAACGAGTTAACAACATGTCGTGCTGCAGTTTTATTTTCATGAAACTTAGTTGTAACCCGAGTTGAATTGTATAATTCTGGTGGAATGTTATTCAATTTAGTTCTGTGAAAGTGCACAAGTGTAGTGAAAGTAAAAATCAGTGTCAAACATGAAGTTTTTTCCTTGCCTCCAAATCTCCTATTAAGGTTATGGTAAACTTGCCACCGCTTTACTATAGCCCCTGACTTGACGGACTATGACGACTTTGACTGTTTTGAAACACTTTAGGCCCGATTTATGAAAAATCGGGTCATAATTTGATGCAAAATATAACTTGACACTGGCTAAATGCACAAGCCGTGCGAAGCCATAATTAATAGCAAAAAAAATACTAAAAACAAAATAATTCCACCATGAATCGGTGCCGCATATCAGAATTATGTATGAAAACTACCCAGACACCGTGACATAAAAATATTTAACCGAGCGCTCGATAAAGTATCCTCTATATACTTCTTTATTAACTCAAATCTATTTAAACGCCAATAATAATAATAATAAGCCCCCTAAAATCCAACCACACGCCCTGATCGAACACCAGATCATCGTGGGGGGCGGGCAACATAATGTTATTCTACTGGATGGCTAACGTGGCTCTGGTAACCCAATCACAATGGAGACTAGAGCGAGAAAGAAATTGCGTATAGGGTCGCTTCCCGGGGGCGATCGCCGGGGCGCACTTGGAGCTGACGCTGAGTGCCTCAGTATACGGACCGTCAGTGGCAGTGGGTTGAGCAGGCGGGCCCCTGCCGGGTCACCCGAACAAGATGACAGCCGAACACAATTTCCTCTTTCCTCTTCACCTTCCTCCCTTTTTCCTTCACTTCCTTCCTCTCCTCCCTCATACTTGAACCCTATTGCTAATCCTTCGTCTTTATCTACTATTTCTAATTCGACATCTAATGCCGAAGACGTTGTGCAGGCGACACTTGCTGTCGATGATGCTGCACCCGGCGAGGCTAAACGTGTGCGCATAAAATGGAGTAAAGAAATGAATAAGTTCATCCTCCGCACATATTATATTCTAACATCAATAGAAAACGACACCACTTCTTATTTACCAGAACTACACATCAAATTTTTAGAGCAATTTCCTGAAGTACAAGTTAGTAGACAGCGTATAGGTGATCAACGCAGAGCAATAATTAGAAGAAAATTGTTAACAGTACAGGAAGTTAATGACATACGTAACGACGCAACAGCATATCTAAATAGTATATCTGTCAATAACCCCAGTTCTAGTAGCCGTAGTCAACCAAACACAATAGCAATATCTCATACAAATTCACAACAACAACAACCTGGTCAAAGAATGCGCTGGAGTCGTGAGCTTAATGAAGAAATTATTAGAGCATATTATAAAATAACACTACTAGATACAAATAGGACATCTTATCGAAAATTACTACACCAACATTGTATCAATAAATTCCCACATTTAGCACATATTACAGAGCAAAGAGTAGCTGACCAAAGAAGAATAATAATAAATAATAGGATATTCAATACTGCTGAACTAGATCGAATAAAACAAGAAGTAGCTGATGAATTAAGAACGACCAACGAACCTAGTTTGAGTAACGTCAATGAGATTAGTTTACACAACAACGAAGATGAAACAAATGATTCAAATAGGATAGATTCAACAATATTTACGGACACAGACAACCAAGAAAATAACCTAGACATTGAACAAGAACAAGACGAAAATAATATTGAAATTGAAACCACTCTCCAAAATGCATTAGAATATTTTAAAACAACTGATCCGATAAAAAGACCATTCATACCGAGACAAAAAACTTCTAAACGATTAGCGAAAATAGTAGGTTATTTAGATAAAAATGTATTTAAAAATTATATAGATATGGATACATCATTTGAAATGTTACAAGCTATTAATTATTCTGCAGCATGGACAGCAGCTAAACTTAACGGTGCTAAGCTAAGTATTCCTATTTTAGTAAATAACAGAGAACAATACAAATGTCACAAACCCAACTGGCAAAAAAGATTAGAACGTAGAATAAGTAAGTTACGCAAAAATATTGGTTTATTGACACATTTTATTAACGGCAATAGAAGTAGAGCCATGCAAAGTCGCGTAGATAATATTTTACAACAGTTTAGATTACATACAGTGCATGAAGATCCAAATACTCAACTTCCACAATTTTTAGACACTCTAAAGCAAAAACTTGCTGTTTACAGTAGCCGTCTTAAGCGTTATGTAGCTTGTACCCTTCGGAAAACACAGAACAAACAATTCCAAAACAATGAAAAATCCTTCTATAGAACCATAAGTCACTCCGAATCATAATGATAATACTTCAGAAAACAGAACAAATCCACCATTGCCACCATCTAATGAGCTAAAAGAATTCTGGTCTAACATATGGGAGAATTCAGTTGATCACAATAATGAAGCGCAGTGGATTGAAGAAGAGAGAAATAAACATGAAACAACTGAACCGATGAATTATGAACGCATACCTGTGGACATTTTCAATAACGTCCTTAAAAACCTACATAACTGGAAAGCACCGGGACCCGATCATATTCAAAACTACTGGTACAAGAAATTTACTTTTTTACAACCTTACCTATATAAACACATTAATAATTTCATACAAAACCCTGAGTTAATTCCAACTTACATTACAATTGGCACTACATTCATGATACCCAAAGATTACAATGACACAACGAACCCTGCAAAATATAGACCAATAACCTGCCTTCAAACAATATATAAGATCATCACAGCGTGCCTTGCACAGTTAATATACAAACATACAGAAACCAATCATATTCTAAATGAACAACAGAAAGGAGCTAGAAAAAATAGTCAGGGATGTAAAGAACAACTTACAATAGATACAGTTATACTAAAACAAATTCAGCAATACAAAAAAGATCTGTATACAGCTTACATAGACTACAAAAAAGCGTATGATTCTGTCCCGCACTCTTGGTTGATTCAAATACTTGAAATTTATAAAATTCACCCTCAATTAATAACGTTTTTACAATACCTAATGAACACGTGGACTACCAAACTTATATTACGTACACAAACAGAAAATATAGAAACAGACGAAATCAAGATAAAACGTGGCATCTTCCAAGGTGACACCCTAAGCCCATTATGGTTTTGCCTTGCCTTGAACCCTTTGTCAAATCTATTAAATGCTTCTAATAAAGGATACCCAATAAATTACAAAACGACTCAACCTATAAATAATTTAAATGTTAATAGTACAGATAATAAGTTTAATTTTACTCATTTGCTTTACATGGATGATATAAAACTATTTGGATCTAGTAATAATGATTTACAAATGCTGTTAAAAATTACGGATAAATTTTCCCAAGACATTAGGATGAATTTTGGCATTGATAAATGCAAAATTAATGCAGTTAAGGCAGGGCAAAACTATTCGATGTCATATCAATTAGACTCTGGAGAAACAATAGACCCGTTAGAAGAACATGAAACGTACAAATATTTAGGTTACAGGCAGAATAGTCAAATTTTAGATAAGGATGTAAAAGCCAATCTCCGTACTAAATTCAAACATAGATTAAATAGTATTTAAAAACCGAACTACATGCGAAAAATACAGTTAAAGCCATTAATACCTATGCAATACCTATTTTAACATACTCTTTTGGAATAATAAAGTGGAACAAAACCGAACTCAAACAACTACAACGCAATATAAATACAACAATGACAAAAAACAGAAAGCATCACCCAAGAGCGTGTGTACAGAGACAGACGTTACCTAGAATCGAAGGGGGTAGAGGAATAATAGATATTCAAAATTTACACAATAAACAAATTAGTAACTTAAGAGCATATTTCCATAAAAAAACAGAGACATCAAATCTTCATTCGGCAATAGTTCAAAATGATAACAAACTTACGCCTCTCAATCTGAGTGACAATAATGTACAAAAAAACGAAGAACAGACAGACAGACTGACAAAAATAGAAGAATGGACCCGGAAGTCTCTACATGGAAGACATCGCCAAGATTTGTGCCAAACTCATGTCGACAAAGATGCGTCGAACGCCTGGCTCACTCGAGGTGAACTCTTCCCTGAGACCGAAGGATTTATGCTAGCTATACAGGACCAAATAATAGAGACCAGGAACTATCAGAAATACATCATTAAAATACCTAACCTTCCCACAGATTTATGTAGACGTTGTAATAGTGCATCCGAAACCATCCAACATATTACCGGAGCCTGTAGGGCAATTGTTCAAACAGACTACAAACATAGACACGACCAAGTAGCTGGCATAATTCACCAAAACCTCGCACTAAAATATAACCTCATACCCTTAGCACCCAAAGTCCCATACTACAAATACACACCAGACACCATACTTGAAAATACTAACTACAAACTATATTTTGATAGGGGAATACTGACAGATAGAACTATACATTTTAATAGACCAGATTTGTTACTTATTGATAAAATTAAGAAAACTGCAGTTATCATTGACATAGCCATCCCTAACACCCATAACCTACAAAGTACAATTACAGAAAAATTAACAAAATATGTCGAATTGAAAGAAGAAATCATGCGTAAGTGGCACCTCAAAGCTGTATCCATAGTCCCAATAGTTCTTTCCACAACAGGAGTTATTCCTATACAACTACATAAGTCAATAAAAAAGTTAAGTTTACCGGATTACATATTCATTAATTTACAAAAAGCAGTTATTTTAAACACTTGTAGAATCGTACGAAATTTTTTACAGACAGAGTCAGAGAGGGAATTGCATCCTAACTGTATAAATCAAAATCAACGGCGTCAATTGTCTGATGACTTGGCTTAGGCCCGTGGTCAGACAGAATTAAACCGGTGTTTGAGCCGAGATGAAAAATTCATAAAAACAAATAATTATAATAATGAGGTTGTCCTTGGTTGCACTTTATAGTGTAGACAGGAATAATCGCCGGTTTAGAATCCACCCCATTGCGTGCTATTATACTTGTTATTGTAAAGGGCCTCTACGTGTTGGCTTCGGCTACACGCACGCCTTCCAAAGGTCCGGGGCTCCATAGCCCCGTGATACAGGACGTATAACAGACAATAATAATTATTTATTTATTTATTCCAGGTAACAATAGCCATAAAACTTAAAAGTAATCTACACTAATATTATAAAGCGGAAAGATTTTTTTGTTTGTTTGTAAATTTATAACGAGGAGGCTCCGAAACTACTGGACCGATTTTGATAAAACTCAGTATGAAGATACATTGATTCATTGGGAGTAACATAGGCTACTTTTTATGCTGATATTCCCACGGGATCGGGAGTTACGCGGGAAACCGCGCAGCACTGCTAATTTTTACAATAATTTGAAAAATATATAATTAAGAAATGCAATTAATTTGTAAGCTTGCCATGTCTTCTGGGGTATTTTAAACCTAGCACGGCTGTACATCCAAAACATCTGCACGGTAATATGTTAGGTTTTCCTTGGCTTCTTCGGGAAGAACGTTCGTATCCGAGGCGTTCACATAGTCCCTGTACGTTAAGTAATGAACATACAGGGTCATCCAGTAAACTGCTGAAATGAAACAGTTTTGATTTTAACATATAGACCAATATCCCGCCTACCGCTAGACCTTCGTGATATTACAAAAGCTGATAACTACTCAGCGCATGCCTCCTCCACAGTTATGAACGATGTGCAATTATGAAGTTCAGACCATAGTTAAGACATAATCAAATCAATCATAACATAATCCATAATCGGCATGCGCTGATTAATTCTCAGCTTTTATAAAATCATGAAGGTCTGGGGAGCTTACTCTCTTACTTTGAATAGGTAGGTAGATAGTTATATGTATTCTTTATTGTAGTCCACGTCATAAATTATATTAATCTTTACGTAAGAAATAAGTTTTTTTTACTAATGACACAACTGGACAGATTTTGAAGAAATTTTGTATTAGAATTCATTGACATTAGTATTATTTAGTCTACATTTTATTATTGATTTTTTTACATTGGCCTTCAGGACCTATCCTAAACTATAAGTGATACCAAAAAATGCTAAAAGGAGTTCCGTGCCCGATTATGACAAAACTAAAACGTTTATTTCTTGGAATTGAACTCTATCAGCAACACGGTATCAGTTATTCAATAGTATGTACTCAACATTATCTAGATATACATACTCCTGAGAGCGGTGTTGGCTTAGTGGTAGATACCTCGACTTTCATTCTGAAGGTCGTGTGTTCGAATCCCGGCCGGCCGTGCACCAATGTATTTTTCTTAAGAAAAATGTATGTGCGCTAATTGACATTGCTCTTACGGTGAAGGAAAACATCGTGATGAAACCCGCGGCTTAGTTGCCTCCAGAAGTATTGACAAGTTCTCTCCTCTGGACATGATTGACTAAGCTGAGAGGGTATTAGGTGCTGGGCAAGCCTACTCCATCCTCACGCAAAAAGGACCCAATTAAAAAGGTTCTACTGGCGGAAAACAGCCTGTATGCAAGTACAAGTACATACTCCTGCACTTTTTTTTTGTTTTCAATTTAGCAGCCCCCATATTAATTTTTTTTTGACGTTTCTAACGAAACCTCAATTACAGGAATTCTTCGAGTGGTATGGAAGATGAATGGAGAATATTACAACCAAACAAACATATTAAGATAGGCGCGAAATACCTTTTCTTGCAGTCGAGAAAAAATAAGAAACTTTAACAGATATGTATACTTACTACATCCTAATATTATAAAAATCAATGGGACAATATATACGTAGGATGCGCATGCTAATATTATAATCATAATAACATGTATGACAGTGAGGATCGTTCCGTAGATAATGTAACCTTTTACCAGTATCGGTCTTCGCTGAAACATTAAATATTAGTAATTAGTTTTAGGCGTAATTAAGAATTAAAAGCAAAATACTTAAGAGGAAAGGGTACCGGCGGTCTCTTCATGTAAACGTAATCTACTGTTTCCTCCCTGGATAATAAATAAAAAAAACTTAAGAAGTGTCAAGGGACACCCGGATGGAACTTAGTTCTTTTCGATTAATTAGTGAAGGAATTGTAATCAAAAATCAAAAAGTGTCGTTACAACTTTTGGTCTTAATTTTTTCCGTCTAGCCTCCTTTCGCAACGCGCGATAAGGAACTTCGTTTCAATATATAATACTCGTTAGTCTCACTAAAACTCGAGAACGGCTGAACGGATTTATCTTATCTTAGTCTTGAAATGTTCGTAGAGGTCTAGGGAAGGTTTAAAAGGCGAGAAAAAAATTGAATAACCGATATTCCCACGGGATCGGGACAAACGCGGGTGAAACCGCGGGGCGCAGCTAGTACTTAATAAATAAATATTGCAGGACATTCCACACAACGCATCTAGCTCCAAGTTAAGTATCTAGACTTGTGTTATGGACGCCAGACAACGGATATACTACTTTTATACTTTTCTTTTGTAAATATTATATATTTATAATACATAGAAACAACCAGATACTTGTCTGAAGCGGGAACCGAACCAGCTACCCTGTGTTTGGCAGTGGGAACTGGGTCGTCGATGAGATAATGACACTAGCCCAAATATTTATAAAATAAAACCTAAAACTGCCATGACTATGCCCCTATGTCTTGGATTTTTTTTTCTTTTTCTAATTATCATAAAAAATAATACAAAAATAGGGGCATAGCCATGACAGTTATAGTTTTAATGTACCAAAAATATTTGTGCTAGTGTCATTATCCAGGGAGGAAACAGTCGACTACATTTGTATGGAGAGAGAGCCGGGTACTTTTCCTCGCAAAAACAACTAAGTTTGACGTGTCAGTGTGTGGCATCATACCTCCCGAACGGATGAACCGATTTAGATTTTGTTTGAAATGTGAATTGGTTGGGAGTGTTCTTAGTTATATTTAATCGAAATCGGTTCGAACGTCTGATAGTTATGGGGGATAAAAGTCGGCTTTTTTTAAATTTTAAATTTAAGTTTTTTGTCGTCTGCAACTTTACCTGAATAATTCCAATAAGTAAAATGCAGAAGGCAATAAATCCAATACTGAAGTATGCCAAAAGAGCAGAAGTTGTTACATAACAGCTAACGCCGTATGGAATATAAATATCACCAGTGGTTAATAAAATGACATAGACCATAGTTGCGATGAAACAGCCCACTGTTCCGAGACCCGACAATACCTGAAAAGATAAATCAATTTAGACTGAAGATAAAGACTAGAATTAACGACAAAGTCAAAATTTCTATGTTCAGTTGGAATCGTTCGCATGACAGCGTGTAGTATAATAAACATGCAGCGGGCCGATAGCCGTTTTCTTATGCAGCGCGTCTTGACTGCGTTTGCGTCATACATAACTATATTCGTATTTTTTTTGCTATTAATTATGGCTTCGCACGGCTTGTGCATTTAGACAGTGTCAAGTTATATTTTGCATCAAATTGTGACCCGATTTTTCATAAATCGGGCCTAAAGTGTTTCAAAGTCAGGGGCTATAGTAAAGCGGTGGCAAGTTTACCATAACCTTAATAAGAGATTTGGAGGCAACGAGACAACTTTATGTTCAACACTGATTTTTACTCTCACTACACTTGTGCACTTTCACAGAACTAAATTGAATAACATTCCACCAGAATTATACAATTCAACTCGGGTTACAACTAAGTTTCATGAAAATAAAACTGCAGCACGACATGTTGTTAACTCGTTCCCGCCAAAAAAAACACAATTTTGGTATTGCTGTAATTTCCATGGAGGGCGAAGATCAGAAAGGCAGACCCCACCATCAGATAAGATTAATAACAACTGCACGGAGAGAGAAAGAGATTGAATAACCTACTTTACTTACCTACGACTATTAGTTTTAATACTTACAGCACCAATCCACGCAAATATTAAGCTGGCAGTCCTCACACTCATGTAAAACATGAACTTGCTGTCGCAGCATATTATATTCATATTTGATTCTGTAATTGTAACGAATGAAAAGATGACTTTAGATAGACATGACTTTATGCTAGGCAGCTCGTTAGCTACTTTTAACATGGGCAAGTAATAGACTACTTTCTAATTCACTTAACAAATAAAGAATACAAACATTTTTCATTACTCATACTCCGAAAGTAGGTCTAAAGATGCCTGAAGAGCGTGTAGAAAGAAAAACTTTCAGCCCTAGGGAAAATCGCTTTCACTGACAGCTGTCATGTCAAATTATGGCTTCGCGCGGCTTGTGCAATGTGCTTGTAGCCAGTATCAGTATCATTACGCATTAGGAATTTCAAAAACCTAACCTCCTTGCTTTAGGTAACACCAAAGAATGAGGTTGTATGGAGTCTCTCATTCACTCTCGTTATTATGAGGAATTTTATGTATTATTCGTAATGAAAAGCACAGTGTTTACCTCGGGTAAAAGACTCATTAAGTCCCTCGAACTATTAGCGCTCTCGCTACGCTCGGGCGCTAAACTCCGTCTCGGGACTCAATGAGTGACTTTCACACCTAGGGTAACAATGTACTATTAAAAAATTAAAGGAATAATGCGTCTTCAAAAATAGACGAGACTTGAGTGGACCAAGCGAGTGCGCATTTGGTGAGTACACCTGAACGGTATTAAAGGGGTTCGAGTCTTGTCTCGGTTGCAATTTTTGAAGACGAATTTTTCCTTTAAATTTATTTTCAGATAGCCCACTGGCCATGCACCATAAAAATAATGAAAGCCGGTTAAATTAAATTACAGATGGCACTGCAGATCTGTTTTCCAAAGAAACAGCCAGCTAGTAATTTTGAGATTTCTAACCCTAGGGAAAAAGTACTCTCTTGGGTTCTTACAAAATAATAAGGAGGCCCTTATATGTATTATTCTGTGTTTTGTTTTATGGTGCAATAAAGTGTTATCTATCTGCCTTGTATCCAAAGATAACAATCAGAGCAGCGGTTTATAAATATTATGAAAAATGAGTCACCAATTCTGAGAAGCTTATCAATATCACAGATAAACTATAAATTCGATATTTTTATGTCCGATTTCAATAAAAAATTGGGTAGTCCCAATAGTGTAAAAAGGACATAATTATGATATTTATTACACGTATAAAAATAATAATAACTTAGAAATAATTGTTTTTCAGTAACCAATTTTCTAATGCTCTCATTCCGACTACGAACAACGCCCAATAAAAATGTCGTTATCCCACTTGTTAAAGAACGTAAGCTATATCTAAGCACCAACCTTCTTGCCTAGGTACTGATTTAAAAAGCCTTGCAGCTGTATCAATGAAACAATTTTCTCCATTTATTGCTGTTGCTGTTTTAAAATTTTCTGGTAACTTGAAGTCATTTTGGTTAGCTACGCGCTTTGGTTCCTGTTCTTCCTCCCGTGGCTTAACGACCTGGGAATAAAACCTTTAATTGAATCATCTATTTGACGTCCCAATGTAAGCAGCGGCTTAGGGGGGGCGACGGGGGCTGTCCGGCCTTGTTTCACGAAAGTACATTACAAGTTTACTATCCTACGATGGTAACATTAGTGAAAAACTTGGCAACATTGGATTACATTAAAAAAAAGTATTTTTTGTTAATTACAAGTAAAAAGTACCTAACCATAGTGTATTTTTATTTTTTTATTGTAGTATTAGAACTTAGTCGAGTTAATTTTTCGCCGGAAGTCATAAGATTTTTCTATATTTACTTGTAAAATAGTAAGAAAACCTACCTAGATTCGTTCTTTTGCTTAAAAAGTAATTTTAATTTAAGTTATGGGGTGACACTTTAAATATTCGCCCCGGCCCATGCTAGTCACGCCACTAAAGGTAAGCACTAAGCAAAACTCTATTCCGACTACTTTACATAAAATTTCATCAATATGTCAAACTTATGTATTAGCAGGTTTAATAAGCATAGGTATACTTGCCATCGTTATCTTTAAAGATCCATTTGGTAACGACGAAACGTCTGGAGTTATCCAAGCACAAGGCCTCTCCTGCAACAGACAAAAATATCAATTAAAAAAATGGACAAATGTACAATTTGTCATTTTTTTTGGAACGAATTTCCTTATCGCATGTTGCGAAAGGAGGCTAGACGGAAAAAATTAAGACCAAAAGTTGTAACGACACTTTTTGCTATAGTTGTAAGCGCGTGTTTCTCTGCCTGTATCTCTCTCTCTCTCTCACATAGAAAGCAAGCCAGGTATTGGAACGAAGTTCCTTATGGCGCGTTGCGAAAGGGGGCTAGACGGAGTTTATATTACATTATATTTGTTAATAACATAAAAATATTATTATAACTTAAAAAATAACATTTTATTTTTTATTTATATGTTTATCATTTAAATATCAAGAGTTATTTTGTCTTAAACGGAATATAAAATAAAAAATAGTTTTATTTCAAGCCACTCGAGTCGAGACTAGTACGAGTATAGTAGTAGAATATGAGAGTATCTCTAGATCTACATCCTTTGGTAAATCTAATTGAAGCGTAGTAAATCTACTTGCCTACATGCACCTATTCTGGTGAGGTTGGTCACAAAAATCAAATCCGGGATGAAGTCTATTTTATAAAGGTAGTCGTTCAAAGCAAGCAAATCTATTAAATCATCTACATAACTCGCCCTTCGTACCCTTTTCTTTACATAAAAAAAGAACTGAACATTTTTATACCGGTTTATTAATACAATATTAGTTAAATTTATAAAAATATTATCACCTTAAGGTGTAAATATTATTGTACTGGCGTTTTTTTTTTAATTTTATTTTAAGATTAAGACGACATGTATATTTTTTTCTGGATATTTTACAATTACAGACTTTTTTATGTCTACAGATTTATTATATGTATAGATTATTTTTTTCTATCTACATATAGGAAACATATCAATAGCTACCTAATTAATAAGTACATTATAATTTTTTGTGGCTTTTTATTTCACACAATTATAGATCATTAAAAACTTTATTAAATCTTTTTTTAACTTTGTAATAGGGCCCTTAATTCGTCTTTGTTGTTCAAATACATTAATCTTTGATTAGATAAGCAGGTCAGATTAAAATACCTACTCTATGTAGGTACATATTACTTATACTTATATACATATTAATTGTATTATATATTAGATACATTTATTGCTTATATTATTAGGTAACTGCTACAAAATTCCACTCGATATTACGCAAAACTATATTCTTCAAATTGTAACTGATAATCGTAACTCATAAGGAATTTCCAAATGAGAAGGTGGTTTTAGATGCTCCATCAATCTGGAGCCCATTCTATGTGTAGATCTTGAAACCTGAGAAATTTGCTGCACGCTCGAGGTACAAATCTGTTCATCACTTCGAAGATCCTTATCAGATCTTCACCAAAATTATCACTTCAATAAATAGATCACGCCTGAGGTATCCCCTTTCTAATACAAAAAGAATCATCTCAATCGGTTGAGCAATCTTCGAGTAATCGGTGGACATACAAACAAAGAAAAAATACGTGACGAATTAACAAAGTCCTCCTTTCTTTTAAAGTCGGTCAAAAAAATAAGTGTCGCGGACTAGATTAATGAATGAGCCGATTATCTATTATCTACTCATTCAAAATAAAAATGACAAATTTTTAAATACTTTACCTATGTATATATTGCGTAATATGTTAATAAAAATCCGCCCGATCGATTTTGTGCAAAGTTCACATAAACCATCTACTAAATAGTCCGCACAAAGCTTAAGCATTCGGTTTGCATAGGTGAGCCCGTTCTTGTTGAGTTAAAAATTATAACGAAAAGTGGCATTGATTTTTATATAGTAAACGTACCTTTTTATCAAGATGTCCAGTTTCATTAAGGTCCACTGTTTCCTTTACTTCTGCCGACATCTCTCAGGTTTTACAAATCAACAAAACAATATTCAATAATTTTATTGTTCTGAGATTAATATTTTCAGTAAACAATTCTGTTGTATGGTCAATGTACGAGTGATATAAAGAATGTTGCATGTTTTTAAACACTAAATCTAATCTAATCTAGCTATTCTAGATTAATCGTATCTATCTGACGCGCGAATTTATTGATTTGGTTCTTCCCCGGACATTGTCGATATTATCTTTATGTAAAATCAAAGCTTAAATAAAACGTCGCGCCGGACTTTGAACTCTTTTTTTAAATGATAGATTGACCTTTGACTACTGTAAATAAATAAATAAATAAATATTGCAGGACATTCCACACATCGCCATCTAGCCCCAAGCTAAGTAACTAGACTAGAATACATTTATAAGTTTTTTGTCCTTAATATACATCAGACACTGTGAGACCAGAAACAAATATCTATAGCATAAACATTTGTTTGATGCGGAAATCGAACCGACAACCTTCTGCGTCGCAAGGTAGTGTTCGCCCGACTCGCTACAGAGGTCGCCAAATACTATCACACCTGCCTGATGGTAGATGACGATGTTGTTTAAGATGTAGCACGCTCTAGCTAGAAGATACTCGCGACTTGAAGACATCCAAATTGTACACGTCAGAAAAGACAGACGCAGGCAACTGACGCAGGATTTGAAGTAATTAGAGAACTCTAACCAGGCGACTTGGGGTAGGTACCTACTATCAGTGATATTTAGTGAGAAGCGATTCGATATGATCCTATATAGTAAATGATTCCAACTGAATGAAGAAAGAATATTGGTAAAACTTCGAACAAAAATTCCTTGTTTGCAAAGTAAGGTTCTTGAAGTTCCTCTATGTATAATGGCGTCAGATGCTGATGAAAAAAAAATACAGACAGACAGACGGACAAGAAAATGATGTTAAAAGTGTTCGTTTTTTACCTTTTGAGGTACCTACAGAACCCTAATAACCAGGACATTTTAAATGCTTATATTTTTTTCCAGTACACGAAATACTATCAATTTTACTGTAATCTTGAGAAAAACGGAGATTTCAGTCATATTTTTCTATTTCTTTTTATGCTCAAATATTGACTTGCGATCATTATTTGAGTTTAACTTTGGTAACAGGCCACTTAATCATATTGCGAGCTGCCAGGCGGGAATGACAGAGCCCTAGACCGTACCCCGTCTTCTGGGGAACCTTTCTCATACACCATTTTCGTCTACAAATATAAAATTTAAAGTACTGTCTGACTTATATCAACGTACAGCTCAAACCAATGAACGGAACGGGCTAAAATTTAGCACACATATAAAGGCATAAGCATCCGCAAAGAAAGGATTTTGGAAAACTCAACTTCTAAAAGCTAGTGTGACTCTACTTAGCGAGAACACCGGTTCTTTTGTAATAGGTCTTTCCGTGAAACGAATCTATAATTAGGGCTATCAATGGTGACGAAACTGGATTTTGTTCCGTATTGTGTTCAGAGTTATAGGCTGTTGAAAAGAATCATGTAGCCAGCGGGTAACTTTTTTACTATGAAAGTGATCACGTTGAAATCTTCTAAACATATAAAATTCTTTGTCCTGAATGACTGACTGACGGATCAACGCACAGCCTAAACCGCTGATCGTAGAGACCTGAAACTTAGAGGGTATGTTCTTTGTGTGACGTAGGGATCCGATTACAAAGGATTTAGAATGTGATTCCTTGGTCCAATCTACTTCAAGTTTTCGACTTCTACGCAGACGAAGTCGCGGGCAAAAGCTAGTATAATAAGGGCTATGGCATATTTACATAAATACTAGCAGCGCTCTGCGGTTTCACCCGCGTAACTCCCGATCCCGTGGGAATATCGGGATAAAGTAGCCTATATGTTAATCCAGGTCTCCAACTATCTAGATACCGAGTTTCATCGCAATCGGTACAATAGTTTTTGCGTGAAGGAGTAACAAACATACATACACACACACTCCACACACAAACATTCACATTTATAATATTAGTAGGATAACAAAACAGACATAGGTTTCATTCAAAATATCACGCTATTAACATATATAATGGTGAGTAATGAGTATGAAAAATACAAATTGAAATTCAAATACGTTTATTCTCATAATTAGACAATAATTATCATTATTCAATAGTTTTGGGGCTTAATTTATAACATTAATATTTACAAATTAATTAATAATATGAGATGGCTTCATTAATATCAGTTCCATAGAAATTTTACAGATGTTGTTTTACATCTTGCTTAAAATAATACGCGCGATTAAAATTGACCAGTTTGAAGTTGCAGCGAATTGCGAATTATGAAGCACCAATTGCGAGCTACTCGTTTAATGCGACGATGTTCACACCACAAAAATATGTAAGCAAATAGTAATGTGAATATAGATTCATATCGTTCGAAGACAAGTATAGCGATTGAGAGAGCTTTGCATGTGCTGCAACTTCACAATCCGACCAACCGACAAACGCGCGTACTGAAAAGTAATCAAAGTAATTGATACATACATACTTTTAAAATAATTATAATAGCAAGCCGTTGAGGGCTACTTCTGTGCACCTTAACAAACAACTTTTGTTCTACAATTTTTGGAAATTCGATTTTTTTTTTGATAATTTTAAGATTATGTTTACCTGAAAATCAGCCGTTCCTCACACGAAGAGGTGGTTAACCTTAAAATTTTACTTATTTTTTAAGTTTTATCTACTGTTTTTTGTCTAAAAACCTTTGTTTTTTCGAATTTACATAACCTCAAAATTTTCATTGTTTATGTTGAATTTCCAAAATCGTAGAACAAAAGTTGTTTGTTTCGGTGCACAGAAGTAGCCCTTAATGACTTGTTAACATAATTACCTATAACCCTGTTATAAATAGCTACATCTATAAAAAAATAAGGGGCTATCCAAGCTGTGTAAATAAATATTTTCTTCATACACGTACACAATATAAAATTTAAAAAAAATTAAGTTATTAAACTTCAAAATATTTATTCGAAATCCTGGCAAGACAGAACTGCAAAACATAAGGGCCGAATAACAATATTTTTAAAGCTTTAATTACTATTTTTTTATAATTAAAACATAGTCTAAACTAAGATTCAGGACCCCTAGAGTAACACTTACAAATAATTAATCAACCGATTAATTAATTAATGGCACTTAAAATAAGTGTCCCTTATTTAATCATTCTTTTGTTTTACCCTATTCGCACTTGAGATTACAGTTCTCATGCTTAATATTACATTGACTGAAAATTTGAAAGATACAAAGACACTGAGTTAATGAGATAAAGATGCTCTCTTCGAATTTAATATGTACAGTCGGCATTAGAATTGCAGACCCACCGTAGAGTTCTAAAATTACTATTATTGGAATATTTTCGTACTAATATTGTTTGTCTAATAAATTCATGAGTTGAAAGACTTTTAACCTTCAACTCAAGCAGGACTTTAGAATCTTGCCTTGGTACTACTTAATGGTTACTACCGGCACCGGTCGCCTTCGATGGTGAAAATTGTTGATTGTTACGAATGTGAGTTGTGATTGAATGAATTGTTTTTCTCAAGTGTTGAGATGGAATTGTAAGTGAGATTTTACCGACATTTTAGTATGACTTTAAGCCAAAAATTTCATTTTTTGAAGCTATCCTAAAATTAAGAATTGAAACTAGTCTAGCTTTGAAATGACAAGGACTTTTCGTCTCAAACTACCCCAAAATGTCGGTAAAGATCCCACCTACGATTCTATCTTAGCACTTTTGAGAAAAACAAAACACATTCGTTACAATCAACAATGTTAGTTGCACGCGACAGTCGTGTTTGGCAGCATAAATAGCCTTAAGTTGAAAAGATTTTAATAATAGCCGTTTTGGAGATCTACGGTGGATCTGCAATTCTAACTCCGACCGTAACATTCATACGCATCAATATCAGCGCATTATACGCTGATTTTCGACGTAACACTAGATCCTAAGGATACCTAAATCCTCTATCTAATCAATATCAATCCTAGATCTAGGGGTTTTCTACTCTTACACCTATTAATAATAAATATTACTTTGCAAAAAAACGTGTTAATATAAGTAGTAAAATAGTAATATAAATTATTGTGATGCTCTTTTTCTTTACTATTTTACAACTTATATTAACAAGTTTTTTTTACAAAGTAATATTTATTATTAATAGGTGTAAGAGTGTACTGGTTAATATTACACCTAAATATTTATTATTGATTGGAGTATTTTTGTTGAATTAAATATTTCGAATTTATCTGCTATTTGCTTTCTTTCAAACTGAACTTTTTTATTTATTTAGTTGTCCATTATGTCTATGAAAAAATATGTGGGTGTCGTATTTTGACACATACAATGACAAAAAACACCAAAAAAACAACACAAATCAATTAGCCTGTAATTTTATATTTTTAGATTTTGACACAGGTATTTAATTATACGTAAAATATTACCAAATTTGTCAAATTATGATACGTAAGTTATTTAGAAAATCATCAAATAAACATATAAAAACAACAACTTTTTAACAGGTTTGGTTATAAGAATGTTTTCAACTGAACCAAGATTCTAAAGGACTTGCTCGAGTTGAACTTCGAAGTCATACTAATAAATATATTAGACAAACATAATTAGGATTAAAACATTATTTATTTTAGAACTCTACGATGGGTCTGCATTTCTGTTGCCGTGTCTGTAAATACGGGTCAAAAACATAACCCTACATTTTATCGTCTAAGTCGGGTAATTAAAGCTGGCACGCGTTCTTTCTTGAAAATTGTCACTATAGTTACCTTCTTATAAGTTTTTATAATATTTAAACCAGTACACATTAAAGTTAATTATCGATATTATTATCGATTTTATTTTATCGAAATATCTACATTTTTAGGCCGGTTTACTACTCGTTGAATTAGTTTCATTAATATTTAATTTACAGGGTTATTGGGAATCATAAATAACAAAGTAGTTGGGACTACTGTGGGTGCCTTCCTGATGATTAAACTTTCTGGTCAAATGCTTAACTTTTATTTTACGACTTTAGGAAATGCGAACATTTTTTAGAATTTTTGTAGTTATGTTAATTCGAAATTAGCAAATTTATTAAAATATCGGTCATTCGGACTTTGAACAGTTGATAAAACTTAAAAAAATAAATACAATCTTAAGGTTAATGACCTCTACGTGTAACAGCTGATTTTCGAGTAAACATAACCTCAAAATTTTCGGCAAAATGTTAGAAAGTCCAAATATCATTAAAAAAAATCAGTTAGGGTGCACAGAAGTAGCCCTTAACCACTTCCTTATATGATTACCAATAACCCTGTCAAACTTAAAGTTAAACATGTTTATCCATGTATAAATAATACATAATATGTACAATAATTCTGTATTATTATAATACTTATGCTAAATAATATAATAATCATATAATTTCGATATTAACAGGTACACAAACGTATTAACGATTATGATATGTATTTTAAACGTACATGTATTTATTCAACGTGTATTTTAAACCGTATGTATTTATTCAACATGTATTTTAAACGTATGTATTTATTCAACATGTATTTTAAACGTATATATTTATTTTACGTGTATTTTAAACGATTAAATGGACAGAATATTTTTTTTTATTTAGAATAAAGTGACTTGCGTTTAAATTAGTAATGCTATCTAATTGAAAAATTTAGAAACTTTATTGATTTAATTATAATTTCATATTTTAGACAAGTTCATAGGCATAATTAATATCAAAATAAAAATAACTTTAATCCTAACATTTAATCAAGACAATTACAATTATTTACAATTTTACAATTACTATAGAAAATTCACAGAATATAATTATTTTTCGAATCTAGGCGCAGCCTTAGATATTGTTATTAAAAAATCGTAAATAAAAAAAACAATTTTATAAATTCAAAGAAAATTATATAAAATTGAATAACTGACTTTTTCTTTTGTTTGAAATCGATAAGCATTCAAAATATAAGAAAAGTTTGCTTATTTTGTAATTATTTTGAGAAAATTTAAACTGTAGGAAGCTATCGGTCTATAATTCTTCAATCAATCTAAACTAACAAAAAGAAAATACTTTTTGTTTGTAACGAATAGGCTCCAAAACTAGACCGACTTTCATGAAACTTTCTATATAGATGCATTGCATTGGGAGTAACATAAGCTATTTTTTATCCCCATATTATCAGCCGCCGAGGGGACGGACCGGATCCGCGGAGTAGACGGGCGTCGTCCGGGCACGGACGGGATACGAATCATGCATTGAGGAATTTAAATAGCTTCATACAAAATGTATGTAACGCTTTAAATCCATGCCCCGCGGTACGCCTTGGGCACGGCCCAAAGAGAATCATCTCTTACACGGGTGAAACCGCGAACTTTTGCTACTCTACTATAACCTAAAGAAAGTCACCTCGATAAAACTCCAGAAGCTCCTATATCATAACCTGATGTCATCATCGAGGCTTGATTCCACGAAGGAGGAAGCTAACTCTTCGAAGGACATCCCGTCGAGGGTCATGCTGATGGAGGAGATGCTTCTGAACAAGGCTTCGGGATCGAGGTCTTCGGGTAGCTTGGTGAGGAATTGAGCTGCTGATATGAAGTCCATGGCTTTCAATTCCTCTTGGTATAGGTGAAGGATTCCTGAAAAAGTAAAGCCTTTATGTAATTATATTTTTTTAAAGTAGTGCCTACTTTAAAATAATGTGATAAAACAGCCTCTAATTTTTCTTCAAGTTTCATCAAAATTTCACAGAGCAGAATCTAAGATTCCAAAGAAAAATTATCTTATATTTTCTATTTAGAATACTCGTATTAGTACAAAGTAATAGGTAAGCTAGTCTGTATTAGTATTTTTTTGAGATATTGTTACATTATGAAAGACCTTGATGGATAAACTTAAACATAGACTGTTAAAAACATTACCCGCCAGTGGTCGGGTAAAAATAAATAACACTTACCTAATGCAGTATTAAACAGGAAAGTGTCTCCATCTCTTAGAAACACGTCCCAAACCCGACACGTCGCGTCCAACGGCATCGCTTTAGCGAAAGCTGTGTAAAGCCATTCCAATAAATACAGCTCGGGCGCGATTGTGTCCGCTAAGTTTGGTAAATTGTGCTGCAGGAGGGCCGTGTAGGCTTTCCATAGACGCTGGAATATACAAAGAATAATTAGAAAATAGAAAAGCATTTACTTTTAAAATGATGTCGAAGTAACAGCCTGCCATATTTTTGGTTTTTCTGCATGGTATTCTAATTGGGCGGGCATCCGGTACGAAATACCCTTGAACTTTAGCCCCTTTACCACTCTTTAAATAAATAAGCCCTATTCCAATATATTTTGTTTATTAAAAAAGTTCTTGTCTTTTATGTAAATGAGGAACAGTAAAGGGCTCAGTATTGAACCTTGTGGTACACCGCGATGTAAAGAAACGTTTCAAACCTAAATAATGTTACAATATGATGCGCTATACGACTGGAATCATATTCCCGCTTAACAAATTCATAAAATACCGAATTTCTTGAGTAAATACAATCAAAAGCGTAAGATTAACCGTTGCTTTAGTTCATTTCTTTGTATCATTGGTATCGACGTTCGTGCAACTTGTTTTTCTAAATAATTTAAATATTCAACACGAATTTATAATAAACTAAAATATGTAAAATACGAATAAGTAAGTACCTGCATAGCAGCTCCGTCTCTCGTGAAGGCTGCTCTTAAAACTGGTCCGTCGAGTAAATTGGCGAAACAAACAAAAGCTTGTGGTGCTTCCATGTTTAGTATTAACACTGCTGCTATGAACGACATACCCTGGAATTAAGGAGAAAGAAGAGATTAAATAATAGAAATCTAAAGAGAATCAATCTTAAAGAAATTTATGTGAGTTAAAAACTTTATAAAGATAGATAGATAACTATATTTTTACAACACAAGAAGAAGTAGAACACGATATACACAAAGTAAAGTAAGAATGATTATTCAGACGGACAAATCTTTAAGAATTACATTAGTATGAAGGGAAGTTTGTCCAAGCACTTTAGGACATACATAAGTATAGAAAGGTCTGGGATTCGGATTGACAAATGTTCTGATGTTTGTTAAATGTAAAATGTCATATTGAATTCACCTGAATATATCCAATATCGGGTCTATAACAAACATAAGCGGCTAATAGTTCGTGTAGCACATCAAAGTACGGTCCTCCCGGTTGAAATATACACAAATGTGGAAAAGTCCGTGCTATATCTAACTGTATCAACTCCATTGAACATTCATCACTGATTTCAAGCAAATTAGGATTCGATTTCGAACAACATTTCGATGGAGTTTCACTCGTAGTAAGTTTCAATTCATCACTTGCAGAAGATTTAAGATTCTGTTCACTGTAATTCCTTGGGATAGATAGACGAGATTTCTCCTTTTCTTCTGATGAATTGTTATCGTTTGTTTTTGCCGTATCTTCTTTGCATCTGCACTTTTCTTTGGCGTTAATTTTTAATCGTTTCCTTCTTAATTGTGCTTCGTTTAGTTTCTGTTTTGCTTTAGCGACTAGTTCTTGGTAGACGTCGTGTGAGATTTTGAGTTTGTTTTCGATTGCTAGTTGCCAGACGCGTCCTCGGATCGCTGGGGGAAGCCCGCTCCACCATAATTCGAGGGTGCGTTTTGAGTTTTTTCTGTAAGTAGTAAGTTTAGTGTCAAAATTAGCCAATTAAGCCCCAATGTAGGGCAAAGGCATTGCCACAAGGGGAAAGATTTGGTACTAAAATACTATGAATTATTATGGGGCATTCCTTATCTTGTTTAGCAAATGAATTGCATTTCTGTATAGGTGTTTTCATAATAAGTTAACAACTACTTTTTAAATAAACAACTTAAATATGCGATATTATTATACTCGGGGTCACAAACTGTAACTAGTTTTTATTGACACAATAACTTGACCTCTGCGCAATTACTCTGAGGTCATTGTATGCAATAATAAGGCAAAATTACTTTATTTACTTAGGTACATAGGGATTGGCGGTCAACAAGGAAAACATTGAAGATACATACAAAATACATTGAATCCTACGTAACATGGGTTCCTTTCTATCCCGATATTCCTAAGGGATCTGTCACTCTTATATAAAATAAACTATGTTTTGGAAATGTAATATAATACCATAAACAGGTAAAAAGGGTTTTCAGCACCAATTTCTTATGAAGAAAACAACAAAAATTAACTATTCAATTTGAATTCCTATTCCATTTACCATACTATGTTTGTTTTCAGGAATTTATCTCTATGAGCAACACTCGATTGATAGAAAAATATAGTATGATTGTTTTTGCAAAACTAACAGATTTGATTTCTGGGTACTAAAATGACTTTTTTTCTTAATTAAAAGATGCCGTTTCGGTCTTTTGTCAAAATCTGGCAGGTCGGTATATCTTAGGCATTGACCATGGAAGCGAAAGCAGTAGGACGTAAAGAGCGACCTATAGCTCTGGAAGCCTCTGGGGAAGGCCTATGTTCAGCAGTGGATGTCCTTGGACTAATATGAGGATGATGATCGGCCATGGCCAAGGTTCATTTAAAATATTCATCCTAAATTAAAACATACAATCCTAGTTAACACAAGCATAGTTGCTTAGATGGCGCTTTGTGAAATGTTCTACAATACTCATTATTTATTCTTTTATACATAAAAAACCTTGCTCATTTCATTAAAACGTAACGTAAATTCATTTGTATGAATTCAGTAGTAATCAACACGATATGCTTTAAGAAAAAACAATGATCATACATAATAATATTTGTGATAAACTATATAGAAAACAATGGCACTGTTTGTTTACTAGTCGCTTTGTCTAGTTTAGATTACTGTCTTCAATATGGAGTAGTTATAGGTGACGACCCAGTTGGCACAATGGTCACCATGCCGGCCTGCCAAACACATTTCGATTTCTGCCTCAGACAAGTATTTGTGCTTAGATATGTGTCTGTGGTCTGGTTGTTTCTATGTTTTATTGTGTGTTTGTGGGAGCGTACGACGACGCACGACGGCTGCGGGTTTGGCCGAAAGACCAGCGCTGCAGCCAAGCTACGCTTGACTGTGGCTTACAGCTGAGGTCGACCCATTTGGGGCAGCACATGGCTTCTTAAATATTCTTAGGGTATAGTGTATGTTTCTTTCTTCGTTGTATAATGTTACCTATTTCTTTGTGTGTGTTTAATTTTAAAGTTGTCGTGTGCCTGCACCGAATTAATGGTTTTTCTTTCTTTTCTTTCTTATTATAAGTATATATTTACAAAAGAACAGTATATATACGTAGTAAATCCGTTGTCTAGCACCCATAATACAAGTCTAGTTACTCAGCTTGGGGCTAGATGGCGATGTGTGGAATGTCCTGCCAATATTTATTATTATTTTATCTTCTATTCTAATTTTATTGTTAGTAGATAGTTATTTTCAACTAGCTACGCCTCGTGGATTAGTCTCGATCTTGTGGGAAGATTGTGATAGTAGAAAATTTTTTTCGTAATTCGTTGAAAATTAAATTTCTACTGGGTGGATTTTGATGTAAAGTTGTAAAGATGTTCCTAATGAATAGAGAGTTATCTGATAGTGAATCCAGATTTCAATCGGTTCTGTCGAATTTAATTGCATAATAACAGAGAGAAAATAAATCAACAGACAGAAAAAGCTATAATTTCGTATTTTTCTGCTTATCTGAATTAGATTTTCTTAATGTGTTCTCAGCTTCATAAAAGTGTAAGCTCAAAACAAACACTATTTTATTTGATAACTTTATAGAAAGAGTTTTTTTCTGGGTTCCGTAGTCCTAATTAGAAACCCTTATTATTAATAAAAAGTTTATTTCGTTTTTGAACAAATAACTGGATTATACGAGAGACTAACTAAAAAAGCTACTTACTGGTTCTGCCAATCAGGCAGTACATTCTGCGTCCATTCCCTCGCATGTCTCGCCAACCTTTCCTCTAGACGCAGCGAGTGTTGCAGCCTGGCGAGCCTCACCGCGGCTTCTTTCTCGACCCGTCTCCGAGCCGCCTCCACCATCCTCGCATGTTCCGCTTTATGCCGTAAAGCTTCCTCTGTATTCTTTGCTGGAAGATTTGAAGGTCTGAAAATGCGCGAAAATGGAGCGATCAGACATAATAACATCGTTTTAAACTCACGATTGTCTCCTTGTAATCATGACTATTGCAACGTCGAAACGTCCAAAAAAAATAGGTGAGATTAGGTCAAATGCAAGCCTATTTCGTTTTAAAATAAAAATAAATATATAGGCAATTAACGTCCCGGGCAGTTAATTTTTATAATAACATCGTGTTTATTTGTCAGTGGTGTGTGGTTAAATGGTCTAGAATGAGGAAAATTTTATTGTTTTTCCTTTGAAACAGTTATGTTTATAAGGAGCAAATATTTATCAAGTCAGCTGCTTACGTAGGCGTGTAATGTTTACTATGTGGTTACAATTTTCTTTACAACATGCAATTTTAAAAAGAAATATGGCCTACCTCTTACCTAAATACCAAGTTATGTTACCGTGTTTCGTTAATTCTCCTTATAATAAATGACCTTAATACCTTATGCCAAGGGTCGGCAACCTTTTGAGTCGGAAGAGCAAAAAACTACAACTCACAAAATTTAATTTTTTTTAAAGAGCCACATTGTTTTGCCAATAATAACATAACAATAATAATAGATAGATAGATAACTTTATTTGTACAACACAAAAAGAGACAGAACACGATAAACACAAAGTAAAGTAATAGCTAGAAAGTATAAGTTGCACAAATGGGCGGCCTTATCGCTGAAAGCGATTTCTTCCGGGCAACCTTTAATACCTTGCGTAAATAAAGTTTTTGAAGATAGTTAGCACTCCAAATAAGCTCCAAATGCCAACTTCTCCAACCTGACTGTAGCTATTGGGAAGACTATGCCAATATCATTGCCTCAACTCGCAGTATTTCTTTGAAATCTATCCTAATATTATAAAGCTGAAGAGTCTGTTTGTTTATTTGAACGCGCTAATCTCAGGAACTACTGGTTCGAATTCAAAAATTATTTTTGTGTTGAATAGTCCATTATCGATTTTTTATCTCGATATTTCGACTATATCGGGAGTTACGCGGGTGAAAACGCCAAGCGCTGCTAGTATATAATATTTGCATATAATAAATAATAATAATAAATAAATATTACAAGACATTACACATAGCCATCTAGCCCCAAGCTAAGTAACTAGCCTTGTGTTCTGGGTGCTAGACAACGGATATACTACTTATATACTTTTCTTTTGTAAATATATACTTATAATACATAGAAACAACCAGACCACAGACAAATATCTACGCATAAATACTTGTCTGAGGCGGGAATCGAACCCGCAACCCTGCGTTTGGCAGTCTGGCATGGTGACCATTGTGCCAACTGGGTCGTGGAATGTCCTACAATTTTTATTTATAAGGGTTCCTTTTCTTACCTTTTGGGGTACGGAACCCTAAGAATAGCTTACTTGCACCTTAACTGTATACGGCTTATACAGTTACGACACATAGGTTACGATGAAAATAACAAAATATAATAATTCAATTTCAAGTGTAGGTAGGTGCCAGTAGTGAGAGGTGAAATTCCTTGAAAGGTAAACCGTTAAACACCAATAGAATAACAAGCAAAAGATTTTTAACATTTTTAGCTGCTATTAAATTAAAATGCGATTTTAAAGGTTCTAACATCGAGCATTCGCTGTTTTCTTTCGTACCCAAAGGGTATAAACGGGACCCTATTACTAAGACTTCACATTCCGTCCGTCCGTCTGTCTGTCACCAGGCTGTATCTCATGAACCGTGATAGATGAAATTTTCACAGATTATGTGTTTCTGTTGCCGCTATAACAACAAATACTAAAAACAGAAAAAAGTATTTTTTGATGTTTTAAAGAGTTTTAGGTTATTTTCATGTTTACTAATTTTTAGGAATTTATACTCCCAAAAGGACAGATTAAAGACTTTTAACCAATACAGCCTCGTTAGACATACAATATTTTTTAGGGTTTTTTTGCTCAAACAGAATATAATGGTACGGAACCCTTCGGGCGCGAGTTCGACTCGCACTTGGCCGGGTTTTTTTTAAACTCGAACCACACTTGGAACATTTGCCTGTATTGTATAATTCGTAAGAACGTTATATAACATTGAAATGCACTAGTTTATACTTAACTTTAGGTACCTATCGTACGTCTTAACTTTATCTATATTCATATAAAATGTTTTGTCCTGACTGACTGACGGATCAATGCACAGTCTAAACCGCTGATCGTAGAGACCTGAAACTTGGGTGCATCCGAATATCCGATAAGAAAGGGTTTTCCGAAATTCTACCCCTTAGTGCGTGAAAAATGGGGGGCAAATTGTGTATGAGACAACAAATTCGTTGGTCCAATTTACAATTTTTCCATTAACATTCTTTCGACTTCTACGCGTACGAAGTCGCGGGCAAAAGCTAGTCTATCATACTTATCTTTATCTATTCATTCAAAATGTTTTGTCCTGAAAGACTGACTGACGGATCAACGCACAGCCTAAAAAATAATTATATTGGTCCTAGTCTTCCAGTAGAACTATTACCAACACAAGTTGATATTAATAGAACGATGGTTCAATTGATAGAACTACGGACGGTTTCATTTGCCCGTGGTTCGATTGATATAACTGCGGACGGTTTAATTGGCCCGTGGTTCGATTAATAGAACTGCGGACAGTTTGATTTGCCCGTGGTGTGATTGATAGAACTCCGGCGATAGGACCACGACCAATAAACGAAACAATTGATCGTAGAGACCTAAACTTGGAAGCTGTGTTCTTTGTATGACAAAGGCATCCGATAAGAAAAGATTTAGAAAAGCTAGTTATAATAAAGCCATGATTTAGAAGAACGTTATTCAGTTTCATAACTGCCATAATCGTTTCTTCTTTATGTATAAATTCTATACTTCTTTTTGTTCGTATCGATAACACAAATTAATGGAATGCTGAGGTAGGGTCAGATCCGCCCACTTCAGTGCCCTGCCAGGTCTTTGGCGTTGTTATTAGCTGACAGCCCAAATGATGGAGGGGCAGGTCAAGAGGTGCACCATAGTTTGCTCAGAAGCCTCACAGTCAGACGGAACCCGGCACGCATCGATTATGCCCCATCTTCTCAGGTGTAAATTCTATTGAAAACCTACTAAAAATATTAAAAACTGTATCGAGAAACATCTCATACGATTTCAAAATAATCGATTTTTTACGGTTCCGGTTGACCTAAATTAAAAATTCAACGACAGGCCTGAAAGAAACCAATATACATGTTTTAACTCAAATAAGCCAAGCTTCATGCTTGGCTTATTTGAGCCAAGCATGAAGCTTGGTTACATGAAGCTTGGTACGAACTCTTGTTTAATTGTTATTGATTGTTTTGGCAGTCAAACGACTGGCCCGATTTTAATGAAAATCGGCATAGTGGTAGTTTTAACGATGGAGACGCACAAAGGACATGTTGATTCCGAAATTCCCGCGGGATTTGGACTTAAGCGGGTAAAACCGCGGGGCCCAGCTAGTAATATTATGAAACTGCGGTAATATGCACAGCTTATTAAGAACATGCTACATCAACATTATTGATGTAATATCATCACGCTATTAAAACGAGGCTAAGGTTCTAAAAATAATTTATTAACTACGAAAACGAATTTATTAAACAATAAACTAAAAAAATATCTAAAAAATACAAATCTCGGAGTGCGACAAAAGAACTAGAAAAGATCATCAATAATAGCATGAAATTAATATTGCCTTTCTTAGAAAATCGTGGCGTGGTAGATGACTTTAAAAATAAATCACAGCAAAAACAGAGACTGATAGAGATGATTTTACCTACGGGAGCATCGCCATCCATACCAATAGCTAGGTACGGTCGGCTGCATAATTGCAGACCCACCGTAGGGCTCCAAAACGTCTGTGATAAGAATGTTTTCAACACAAGCAAGATTCTAGACACCTGCTTTAGTTAAAGTTTAAAGTCTTCTAACTCATCAATTTATCAAACAAAAATTATAAGAATGCAAACATTCCAATAATAGTAATTTTCGAACTCTACCGGGGGCTGCAATTATGTAGCCGACGTACCTTTTTTTTGTTTTCTAAATATAGACAACCACAAAATAAAAATAAAAACATAGTAAATATCCGGTTTTTTAATAACTTTAGTAGTGTTTTCCGTATAAACTCAAATCTCATCAAAGTACTCAGAATATCTACTTGTCTATACTTCATTACAAAGTATAAAACAAAGTCACTTTCCGCTGTCTGTCCCTATGTATGCTTAGATCTTTAAAACTACGCAACGGATTTTGATGCGGTTTTTTTAATAGATAGAGTGATTCAATAGGACGGTTTATATGTACAATACATGCATAATGTAGCCGTGCGAAGCCGGGGCGGGTCGCTAGTAATATTATAAAGAGGAAACATTTTTTTGTCTTTTGTTTGTAACGAATAGGCTCCGAAAGTACTGGACCGATTTTGATGAAACTTGGTATGATAACTTGGATACATTGATTCTTTTGTAGTAACATAGGCTACTTTTTATCCCAACATTCCCACGGGATCGGGGGTTACGCGGGTGAAACAGCGAAACACTGTGTGTTTTAAAAACTTCAATCGTAATTTCATAAAAACTCAAAGCTCATCAAAGTAGGTACTCAGAATATCTTGTTTTTTAATAAAAACCGTAACATCTGATGCAGTAAACAAAACGAGAACAACACAAGAGCCCTAGAGCCGTCACGAACTCGCAAATTGCCGACTGCTATGTCATTACCATGGTATTTCCGCTTCTGACTGTGCAATTTGTTTTTCACAGACATCATAGTACAAGATCCCTTTAAGAACGACCTACACCGAGCTGTTTAATAGATGTAAAGTATTTTATATCATACTATGTTTTGCCCGCGACTTCGTCCGCGTAAAGGTCGAAAATGGACCAAGGAATCACGTTGCCCCATACAAACTTTGCCCCCCTTTTTCCTCCTTAGGTTCCAAGTTTTAGGTGTCAACGATCAGCGGTTTAGGCTGTGCGTTGTTCCATCAGTCAGTCATTCAGGACAAAGCATTTTATATGTATAGATAGACTAGCAGCGCTCCGCCGTTTTACCCGCGTAACTTCCGATCCTGTCGGAATATCGGGACAAAAAGTATCCTATGTGTTAATCCAGGTCTCCAGCGACTCCAGCTATCTACATACCAAGTTTCATTTAAATCGGTCTAGTAGTTTCGGAGCCTATTCGTTACAAACAAACAAAAAACTCTTTTCTCTTTATAATATTAGTGTAGATTAAATAGTCGTAGGTCAATAAAATTATTGCAAATCGGTTGACTGAATTTTTTTAGTCAACCCATTTGCAATATATTTATTGACCTATTTAATTTGATCCTACTAATATTATAAATGTGAAAGTTTGTGTGTGTGTATGTTTGTTACTCCTTCACGAAAAAACCGCTGGACGGATTGCAATGAAACTCAGTATGTAGATAGCTGGAGACCTGAATTAAGACATAGGCTTTATCCCGATATTCCCACGGGATCGGGACTTACGCGGGTGAAACCGCGGGGCGTAGCTGGTATAAAATAATTTTCATCCATTAAACAGCTCGGTGAAGATCGTTCTTAAAGGTATCTTAGACTATCAGTACCAAGGGATACGACTTTATTGCTGTGTACCTTGTTATTGTGGCATGAATATTATTATTTCTGTTACAATTCTGTGACTAAAGCAATTCAGTGTAGATTTTAAAAATACAATTTTAAAACTTCTTCAGTAAGATTGAAAAATGCAAATAAACAAATATAAATAAATAAATAAATATTGCTGGACATTCCACACATCGCCATCTAGCCCCAAGTTAAGTAACTAGGCTTGTGTTATGGGTGCTAGACAACGGATATACTACTTATACACTGTTCTTTTGTAAACATATATGTACTTATAATACACAGACACAACGAGACCACAGACAAATATCTAAGCATAAATACATGTCTGAGGCGGGAATCGGACCCGCAACCCTGTGTTTGGCAGTCCGGCATGGTGACCATTAGGCCAACTGGGTCGTCAAATATATGTACATAAATCTTTGTTTGAGGCGGGAATTGAACTCACAACCTCGTCGCAGGTGTTCGCCACAGAATTAGGGTATAATAAAACACCCACGTCATAGGTATTTTCACGAACACTACCAGAGCTAAGCTATAATTACTTAGCGTGATGGGATTTTCCTAGGTAATTGGTTTAGGCAACTAAAACCTGAATGCCGTATTAACATACTGGTGATTGGTATCTTGAGGCGGTCACGAGCGCCGGTCAAGTGCAGACTGCGTGCCACTCGCGAGAATAATGATTTGTAGGGAAATTTCTTGCCTGTCGTGTTGATGTGGAACAATTGACAGATTCATTTTGTGGAAATTGAGGGCTTTTCGTAAATACAGCACTTCGAAATTTTATCGTTACTGCAATTTTATTAAGCTATTATCGCGGGCTTTGAGCGTAGCGACCGTATCAAGAAATTCCGTAACGAAAATAAAACTTAACACTCCGCCTACCGTGTATGTACGTACTTCGCTTAACGTGTATGTATATGGTACGACTGTACGAAGCTCGCACGATTCAAGAGCTTTACTGCGGCAATCCCCGGGTGCCACACGTTTCTTTTTAATTTATTTTATTACTAGCGACTCGTCCCGGCTTTATTATGCATGTATTATACATATAAACCGGGACCAACGGCTTAACGTGCCTTCCGAAGCACCTGCTATCTCTAGGAGCAGTCGTTAGGTCAAGTTAGAGGCCTTAAGGCGATCTGAAAAATCAAACATTAGATGAGCCGCACCGCTATACGAGAAGAAGAAGACATTTAAACATTCCTCTTGAATCACTCTATCTATAAAAAAACCGCATCAAAACCGTTTTAAAGATTTAAAGACACGTAGTTTTAAAGATCTATGGATACATAGGGACAGACAGAGAAAAGTGACTTTTTTTATACTATGTAATGATTTGCCAACAGTTTCGGAGGCCTAGATCCACTTTTGGTCCGAATTATTTTTTTGTGAATAAGTGCAGAAACACCCACAAAAAAATATTGTATTTCTGTACACAAATGTTTGTTTCACGGCAAAATCGAAGAAATAGAAGAAATAGGAAAAAGATAAAAATACCAAAAAAAAAACTTAATTTTTCATCGTTTTCGTATGACGTTATCACATAAAATTATCGTCCGACTTAAAACCGACTTTACAGACAACCATTTTTTTAGATACTGAAACAGTCCTTTTAATAAAAAAAGTTGATATTTTGATAAAGTGTATGGTTTGCTACTGAATGCGAGGTATTTAATGTTTTATATTATGTGCTACAAAATGTATGGAATGTTACAGTAGTAAAAATTTTGCGAAAGTATAGAAAATGCTAATAAATCCCCATAAGGTAACTGATATAATAGGTGATTTCAATCTCCTTTATGTTGCAATCAATTGTACCACAATCTCCAATATCGAAAAATGATATTGTTGCATACTTTTTGTACTAGGCAATCCGTACTTGTCAGTGACAGTGACGTTCAGTGATGTCAGTGATGCACTGTAACTGACGAGTACAGATAGCCATCGGTGTCGGTGAAAAATGATGTTGTTGCATACTTTTTGTACTTGGCTATCTGTACTCGTCAGTGACAGTGACGTTCAGTGATGTCAGTGATGCACTGTCACTGACGAGTACGGATAGTCTAATACAAAAAGTACAAACAATATCATTTTTGACTGACACTGATGGATACGTAACGGAACGGCACGTATCGGCACTGTGCTGTCACTGTTGTGTGCGGATCGGCCTTAAGGGCAGGTGCTAATAAAGCTACCAAAATCGACCTTTGTTTTAAGCAACTCTAAATAATCAAATACTCTTTTTTTGTTATTTGGATTTACATGGATATTGTAGTTTAATAACCATATTTTTGTTTATTGTGGTTGAAAACATGATATGAACAACTTCGTTCAATAAAAAAAATGTTAGAAAACAGAGAATTATTAGATCGTTTATCGGGTTTTATTCAAAAATAGTTAACGTTTGTTTCTAAAAATGAATCAAATGATAGGTTTTGACCTCTAGGAACTATATTTGTGGATAATAATGCTAAAATGTTTTGCATATCGATCAAATACAACAGTTAGCACGCAGCACGCTACGTTTTTGAGAGCGGGGGCTAAGGTAATCCACGTCATAGGTATTTTCACGAACACTACCAGAGCTAAGCTATAATTACTTAGCGTGATGGGATTTTCCTAGGTAATTGGTTTAGGCAACTAAAACCTGAATGCCGTATTAACATACTGGTGATTGGTATCTTGAGGCGGTCACGAGCGCCGGTCAAGTGCAGACTGCGTGCCACTCGCGAGAATAATGATTTGTAGGGAAATTTCTTGCCTGTCGTGTTGATGTGGAACAATTGACAGATTCATTTTGTGGAAATTGAGGGCTTTTCGTAAATACAGCACTTCGAAATTTTATCGTTACTGCAATTTTATTAAGCTATTATCGCGGGCTTTGAGCGTAGCGACCGTATCAAGAAATTCCGTAACGAAAATAAAACTTAACACTCCGCCTACCGTGTATGTACGTACTTCGCTTAACGTGTATGTATATGGTACGACTGTACGAAGCTCGCACGATTCAAGAGCTTTACTGCGGCAATCCCCGGGTGCCACACGTTTCTTTTTAATTTATTTTATTACTAGCGACTCGTCCCGGCTTTATTATGCATGTATTATACATATAAACCGGGACCAACGGCTTAACGTGCCTTCCGAAGCACCTGCTATCTCTAGGAGCAGTCGTTAGGTCAAGTTAGAGGCCTTAAGGCGATCTGAAAAATCAAACATTAGATGAGCCGCACCGCTATACGAGAAGAAGAAGACATTTAAACATTCCTCTTGAATCACTCTATCTATAAAAAAACCGCATCAAAACCGTTTTAAAGATTTAAAGACACGTAGTTTTAAAGATCTATGGATACATAGGGACAGACAGAGAAAAGTGACTTTTTTTATACTATGTAATGATTTGCCAACAGTTTCGGAGGCCTAGATCCACTTTTGGTCCGAATTATTTTTTTGTGAATAAGTGCAGAAACACCCACAAAAAAATATTGTATTTCTGTACACAAATGTTTGTTTCACGGCAAAATCGAAGAAATAGAAGAAATAGGAAAAAGATAAAAATACCAAAAAAAAAACTTAATTTTTCATCGTTTTCGTATGACGTTATCACATAAAATTATCGTCCGACTTAAAACCGACTTTACAGACAACCATTTTTTTAGATACTGAAACAGTCCTTTTAATAAAAAAAGTTGATATTTTGATAAAGTGTATGGTTTGCTACTGAATGCGAGGTATTTAATGTTTTATATTATGTGCTACAAAATGTATGGAATGTTACAGTAGTAAAAATTTTGCGAAAGTATAGAAAATGCTAATAAATCCCCATAAGGTAACTGATATAATAGGTGATTTCAATCTCCTTTATGTTGCAATCAATTGTACCACAATCTCCCAAGCCAGGCTTTAACGATACATACGTAGCGTTGAAGCCTGGTTTACCACGTTTAAACGACCCAATACCACAAACAAGATTTACTTCTCACGTTGTAAAAACGTGCTTCAAATACCAGCAAAACCAATGCGTATAATCACATTATGAACATGCCAATAATAATAAAATACAATATTGTGATTACGAATGAGCTGTGGAATCAGGAAACAGATGTGGCATGATGCCACCTTAGATAATATGGTGGAGGTTCGTGGGATGCAATTGTTATAAACAAATAGGGTTGAGGGTTGGAGGGTTAAGGAAACGTATTACGAAAATTTTCCACAAATAAAAACTTATTCGTGAAACATTTCCGTAAAACATTGCTGTGGTATATTCGTCTAGTGTATTTTGTTATATGTTACTGATTTAGCAACGGACGACAGCTTAAATGTCGTCCGCACAGAACAGTGACGGCACAGTGCCGACACTTGCCGTACCGTAACGTATCCACCAGTATCAGTGAAAAATGATATTGTTGCATACTTTTTGTACTAGGCAATCCGTACTTGTCAGTGACAGTGACGTTCAGTGATGTCAGTGATGCACTGTAACTGACGAGTACAGATAGACATCGGTGTCGGTGAAAAATGATGTTGTTGCATACTTTTTGTACTTGGTTATCTGTACTCGTCAGTGACAGTGACGTTCAGTGATGTCAGTGATGCACTGTCACTGACGAGTACGGATAGTCTAATACAAAAAGTACAAACAATATCATTTTTGACTGACACTGATGGATACGTAACGGAACGGCACGTATCGGCACTGTGCTGTCACTGTTGTGTGCGGATCGGCCTTAAGGGCAGGTGCTAATAAAGCTACCAAAATCGACCTTTGTTTTAAGCAACTCTAAGTAATCAAATACTCTTTTTTTGTTATTTGGATATAAATGGATATTGTAGTTTAATAACCATATTTTTGTTTATTGTGGTTGAAACCATGATATGAACAACTTCGTTCGATAAAAAAAATGTTAGAAAACAGAGAATTATTAGATCGTTTATCGGGTTTTATTCAAAAATAGTTAACGTTTGTTTCTAAAAATGAATCAAATGATAGGTTTTGACCTCTAGGAACTATATTTGTGGATAATAATGCTAAAATGTTTTGCATATCGATCAAATACAACAGTTAGCACGCAGCACGCTACGTTTTTGAGAGCGCGGGCTAAGGTAATGTATGGGCCTACACACGGTACTGGAAGAGCGCCTTAAGCCTATGAACGGATCGGGCTAAAATTTGGCATACATCAGGTAGCTATTATGTTGTAAGCACGGAATTATATAGTTCTGTGATTGTAGGCATCCACTAAGCAAGGATTTCGGAAAATTCGGCCCATAAGTCATTGGTGAAAGCTAATTACGTGATATTATAATTCAAAAGGTTAGTAGGCCATTTTCTTATTCTTAAATTTTGAGGGTTGCGTCATTTTGCTAGATGGCCCTTTTAATTATATTATACGTATTGCATAAATAAACATTTAGTTTTCGATTAAAGCGATCAAAGCACTCTATATTAATTAATGCAAATTAGAAGAACTCATCATAGCGCGTTTGAAACGTGAAAATACTGTTTTATTAGGACAGTCAATGTCGGTCACACGGCCACACCCGTAGCACTTTAATTACAATTTTAACTTGAATTAGAACAAGGGATAAGGGTATATATATATATATAATTCAAAGTCCTTACTGAATGATACGTCAACGCACAGCTCAAACCGGATCGGGCTATTTGCACACAGATAGCTTGGGTCTCCGCTAAGAAAGGATTTTGGAAAAGTATTAAAGTATTTTTTCGCCTAAATACGGGAAAAATTGGGTTTGGAAGATCACATCACATAGAAACATCTTAAAAACTAATTAAGGCTGTGTGCCTTCGGAACGCGCCCACCAATGAGAAGAAGGCACAAGAAACTCAAAAAAATAAATATATTTATGTTTGGGACCTCCTCCAGATGGAATACGCCTCACATGTGTTGCCTCACATCTAAGTAAAAAGTGTGCCAAGTCTTGCGCTTTAATATTAAAAATAAGCAGTGTTTCGAAGTCTTTAGTATCAAAAATATTGGTGTTAACGTATAATGACCGACGATTCATACGGTAGTAGGTTGTGTTGTAATAGTACAAATTCCGAAACTCCTTATTGTGGTTTGTGGAAAAGGGCTGCCCGGCTGGTAATTTAATTGAAGTGGTCGTATCGATTGAGGAGTGAGTAAGTAAGTCGTTAAACCTAATTTATTGAACGGAAACTAAGAATAGAATCCATTTCGTTGTCTGGAGTTAATAATTAAATATAACATACAATACATAATACCTATCTGTTTGTTTAGGGTGTGTGTTTCCCATTCTATATTCAGAACGCTGTGTTTAGTTTGTGGTTTGTTTTTAATTGATATTAGTTTAGGTTTAACCATTATCAATAATAAAAAAATAAAATCAAAAAGTGTCGTTACAAGTTTTGGTCTTAATTTTTTCCGTCTAGCCCCCTTTCGCAACGCGCCATAAGGAAGTTCGTTCCAATACATGGATACCTACATCCTATTTAAGATTAGGTTAATGCCAAAAATATTAATATTAAAATCTAAATTAGATTCCATAGGTAAGGTGTCCAAAAGGCGGGCTTTGTCTCATTGGATGGCAATGCTAATCCGTTGGCCAAAGTAGCAGCTACCCCTTTGGTAACCTGTAGCTATTTAATCATAATTGGACTTTTCGAAGTAACATAACATTTTATATACTAAAAGTATATAGAAAGATGATACCATGATATTTAACAATGCCAATGGAAAGCCTTGAGCGCGTGGCTATTTCCTTTCGAAAATTATTAACTTCCACTCAATATTCTTGAACCTTTACCAGGCCAAAAGACCAATGAACCACGGTATAGGGCAAGGTGTAGAAATTCAATTACACGGTAATTTAAATCATAATTTCTGTATTGATCGGGTTTACCCACTCACCCACTCTACTTCCATACTTACACTGTAGGTATTTATTATAGGGATACCTTGTTGATGATTAATTGAAATTTCATAGAGAATTTCTATTAATTTTGATGATAGATAAGTTGAAATAAGAAATGTATGGCCAGTCATACTAGATATTTATGGGCTTAGGGTTGCTATGCATGTACGAGATATTTAGGTAGAAAGTGCAAATATTACTTTCTCAATATCCGAAATTGTTTTTAATTGTGATACGGCAAAAAAATGCTGTTACGATTACTTTCATAGTTTCTCCAGTAGCTTTAATGCGAAGGCCTTGCTTGTTCTTTTAAGTATTTGGACATTTTTTTGTGAATATATATTTTTTACCACATTTTCCGTGTAATATCCAAATGAAAAACGTTTGTCAAGAACTTTTTCAAACGACAAAGGTGAGTGATTCGTAGTTTATCCATTTTAGGTAAAGTAAGGTAGACCACAGGAAAGAATAAATGCTCATAATCCACACAGATGAACTTAGGTGGACCACGGCCTCCATTCTTTTTTTTTAAAATGACTTACCTATCATGTTGTATCAGCGCAATAGAACTGGCCACCAGGTCTTCAAACTGCTTCTCACTGGTCGAACTTCCTTGCCTCTTGTGATGGTGGGGAGTATTAGCCACTGATGATGTGGGACTCAAACTCTTTTGACTGTCCGCTGTAAGGGTCTTAGCTGATAGGTTCCCTTGGGACTTGCTGCTAAATAGCTTCCATGATATAGGGGTCGATGACTCGTGGGACTTTGAACTGCTTTTCCATGGAAAAACTCCTCTGAAACAAGGAAAATTTATGACTTGAATTATTTAGTAAAAATAAAATCTATTGATATGCGCTGCGGTGTTTGGATTTTATTATATATTATGCAGTATTTTCAAAAAGGCATATTTCACGCCTTGCTGTATATCTCAATTCACTTGCTGCTTAACTAATAGACTCCACAAACAAAAAACGCAGACTGAAAAGGTTGAAGTTATATAAACGTAGAGGAAGCACTGGCGATGGCCACTACGTCTTAAATCTCACCTCACCCTCAACAAAACCAATTAAGTTTGTCATGGGTTGATCCCAGTAACAACAAGGGAAAATATGTAGTGTTTGGGTATCTGTTTTAATGAACGGGAAGAGATAAGAAAGGAATGTGCATTATTTATTTAGGTATTTATACAAAGTTTGGTTACAGTGAACTTATCACGAAGAAAGTATAATGTTAAGACCTCAGATCTTTCTTTACGTTAGACGTTTGTTGTTTTTTAGGTTCGAAGGCCTATATTAACTTTGTTTAAGGACTGCTATCTAAACTAGCAGCGTGGACTGAAACGTGTCCTGAAGCACGGCGTCTAATTGCCAGCTAAGCATCGTCTTTTGCTTCTGTGGGCCTAAGGGGAGCCGCCATCCAGGGGAGTTATCCGCCTGTATTCTACGATCATTTTAAGGGCTCCATACCTCAAAAGGTAAAAAAGGAACGCTTATAAGATCACTCTCTTGTGTCCGCCTGTTTATTACACGAGTTTACAATAATTAATTAAGGCAACGGGGAATATATCCACTCGGAAGAGTGGTCGGAGGATTGGCAATATTCCTAATTTCCTACGCAACATAAATTAAACTCACATATAAGTGTCGCACATTATAAAACACGGCTTTTAACTCCGGACTCCAACATCGAGATGAACGCCGGCATGTGATAATGGCAATCGGTCGCGTGTCGGTCGAAAAATATGATAACGAGCCTAACAATGTCATGTTTGAGAGACAAAATTATGAGTATAATTACTCTATTGTTATTTGTGAGAACTGAGGAGTCTTCTAATTAGATTGTCTATCATTTTTGTAAGTAAACTTATTTAAATTTGTAGCACACAAAATTGGGAGAGAAAGTTACTTTGAAGAAGAGGAAACATGATAAGATTGCTTTAGGGAAGTTCAGTAAACTTGATACTGCTTCCCATTTCTAGAAGTTTCGCAGTCGCTATGTTAGTACTTAGAACTTAGGAATATCATTACAATTACATTTTAGCTAATATGAATCGTTGTTTTTGTACAAATTTTCTATACAATTTATAGGTGTGATCTTTACCGACGTTTTGATAAATTCTTAGCCTGAAAAAAACTTTGTCAAAACATATATTTTTAGCTAAAGTTAGTATTAAATTTTGCCTATCGGATAAAGCAAAAGCAAAAATGCAATTTTGGTTTTACGCAACGGATCCAAGCCCATTGGCATCACTATCGGCCATAATTCAAATTTTTAGTACGTATTATGTAAATAGTAAATATTTGCCAAGTAATGTAGAAACATATGCGTGATGGAAATTGGCGATTTCGTTTATAAAACAAAGCATTCGAACATAAAACGTTGTAAAATATTAATTGAGCCAGACTTGTGTTGTGTCAACGAAACATTTTAAATTGTCCTTCGAAATTTACAGAACAAACAGTTGGTATTAGTAATCATTGACTGCAGTGGATATTTTTTAACCAACATCACTAAATAATTTACGTATCTACCTTAAAAAGGTATTTTGATATACCTAGATAATAAGAGAAACATTCATCAAGAAATCTCTAAAACTACAAGAGCTACGAGTCTCAAACTTCGCAAGGAAGTTGCTGTTAGGACAAAGGCGCGCACTAAGGAATCATTTTTGGAAATTCGACCTCTAAAGGTGTAAATAGGGCTGTAAAAGTTTGTACACAGTAGTAATTATTATGTATCCTGTGTCGGTAGGAAATCAAGAGACACTAAAGCCTTATTGGCAGTAGGAAGTGCAAGCGATCTTTGGGTGTGTGCTAAGACTTACTATCGCACCAGGATACGTTCCTAAGCGATACTTTAGATGGTTTGTCTCGCTCTGTGAGTGACATTTAAGTATTGTTTTTTAACTAAAGTTTCATTAAGAAACATTTATGAGTGTGGTCGTTACTGCTCAATCGTGGCAGGAGTGATTAAAGAAAGATATGTGCTTAAAAACATTCAGAAAAAAATAAAAGTGACTGGATCTCCACAAGTAAAATAATAAAAACAGTGAGCGAAGTTATATAAAAGTGGTCCCTACCATATACAGCAGCAAAACTAAACCCCTTTTAAATTATTCAGCTTTCAATATCATTCGACCAATGTCAATGCTCCACTCTTTGTGATATCAATCCATTCATCAATGTCAGATGACGGAATGGAATTCTTGATTGAACATTAGATTTTATGAAAACATATTAATGATAGGTGTGTTTATTGCATTAGCATCATCTAATTTTTAATGAATTAATGTAATTAAATAAAATAAATAAATAAATAATAAATAAATATTGCAGGACATTCCACACATCGCCATCTAGCCCCAAGCTAAGTAACTAGACTTGTGTTATGGGTGCTAGATAACGGATATACTACTTAAATACTTTTCTTTTGTAAATATATACTTATAATACATAGAAACAACGTACCAAATTAATGATACCACAATGATATAACTTACAAAAATTTCATTTCAATGGTGTCCGTTCTCAAAAACAATTGACATGAAGTTAACTAGCAACATAGTTCCATGGAAGTAGCAGTTACGCAAGTCTAAATGCATGTTTCCTACAATTGTTCTAGAGGCTAATCTACAAGCTTGAACGTAAAAACGCGGGAATCTTGTGCCGAGTTGCGCGCGCGCCGCGTACCGGGCAGCGCATGGTACACGCTGGTACGAGACGCGTAGATTCGACCCTGTTGACTTTAGATCTCATGTTGAATGCGAATGTGGGACACTGTGTAAATACTGAGAAATATGTATTATCTCACAGCTAATGCTTTGTCAAAACTTCCAAACATTGTTTGCGTTATGAACTACTATTACGTACTTAGTAGAGCAAACAATAATAAAGCTTTTAAGTTACAAGTATATTTTTTGAAGCTACATAAATCAAAATTATTATAATTGATCGTAAGTTTTTTAATTCAATCTTTTGAATGGTGTTAAAAACTAAGTTAGGACGTGTATCTCCGGAATGCGTTCAACAATAATGTTAAGAAACAAAAGAAACTTATGGGTTATTGACGACCCAGTTGGCACAATGGTCACCATGCCGGACTGCCAAACACAGGGTTGCGGGTTGGATTCCCACCTCAGACAAGTATTTATGCTTAGATATTTGTCTGTGGTCTAATTGTTTCTCTGTATTATAAGTATATATTTACAAAAGAAAAGTATATATCTAAGTAGTATATCCGTCGTCTAGCACCCATAACACAAGTCAAGTTACTTTGCTTGGGGCTAGATGACCATGTCTGGAATGTCCTGCAATATTTATTATATGTTTTTGTGATCGTGCTCACAAAAATTACAAAATATCGTTGTTGTAAGATGCTATGCTCATAAATCGGAAACATAAGATAAACTTTAGAGGTGAAATCAACGATTTCTAAATAATTGCACTCGTGTATACAATACCGACAATCAAATAAAATAAAACGCAATAGCCGAATTATTACAGTACATAGACTCTATTGCTGTACAAGTGTATAAAAACGAAAAATATAATGGTTTTTCGTGTACTAACAATTAAAAAACCTTAGAAAAAACATCTCATAACCTTGGTAATTTAATATGCAGATATTCTGGTGGGTAAAACCATAATGCGGATTATATAAAAGACTAGCTTTTGCTGCTTCGTCCGCGTAGGAGTTGAATTTTTCAAAATCCATTCTAATCGGATGCCTACGTCATACAAAGAACACACCCTCTAAGTTTCAAATCTCTACGATCAGTGGTTTAGGCTGTGCGTTGATCTGTCAGTCATTCAGGACAAAGCATTTTATATGTATAGATTAGAACAAACGCAGACTACATAGTTACTAAAATAAAGGCTGATTTTAAGGCTGTTTTTATTCGGTGTTAGCCTTTTAAAATAACTAAAATAGCTCCGCCTCACAGTTTCCGGAATAAAAAGTAAGTAAGGTAAGTCCAGTCGTTTGATTGTGCAGACTGCAGAGGGAACAAACAAAGAAATAAACAAACTTTCGAATTTATAATATTTAGTAAGGATTAGGATACACAAAGATATCGCTTAGATATAGGTATTACATTTCTTACACAGTTTTAAATACAGTTTTAATTAATTTTGCAAACTATAATGGTTAGAATAGAAACAGGTTGGAGAAAATGATGCAAGGAACTTATTGTTAGATAAATGTCTGGGATTATTAAAATACAAGATGGTATTTTGATTCCTAAAGGGCTATAAAATTTGTAAAGACAGCTTTGTCCAAGAAACACATAAATAAAAGTAATAAACTTCAAACATAAAATAGAGTTAACGAATTAAGTGAAGATTTTTGTAGTTCTACAGGACTTACACAACACGTTTGATTAAGGAAAATAAGGAAATTCTAAAGCATAAGGTTAAATCTTAAATATTTTAATTAAATCTAAGGTAAAATATAATAGAGGATTCTGGGAAAGATAAATCCTATTTAATGAGATAATATTTAATGATTTAAAATACTAAAACTATGGGTAAAACCTAATGAAAACTTAAGAATATTCCATAGACTACTCTAGGGTTCGGGATAAAAAGACGTGGTAACTCATTAAGAAATATATTCGATTTAAGGTTATATAATATAATATATAATCTAAGGTAAATAAATATATAATCACAGGAGAGATGTAGGAGCAGTAAACTGTATGAACTACCACAGAATAAATAATAGATTTCATCATCTAAGGTAAAATGTAATAGATGATTCTGGAATAGATAAATCCTATTTAATGAGATAATATTTAATGATTTAAATACTAAACCTATGGGTTAAACTTGATGAAGGCTGGAATATTCTTATATTCCATATAGTAGTCTATGGAATATTCTTAAGCTTTCATCAAGTCATCTAGGGTTCGGGATAAAAAGACGTAGTAACTCATTACGAAATATATTCGATTTTAACAAAAGTGAGGTGCTTCATATACTAATCTATCTGTTCCGGTATTACGTAGCGTGTAACTAATTCTATCTACTGATTTTATGACGGATTAGGAACGCTGGAAATATCATCACGCCATTATCTAAGAGAACATGGATGGAAAGTGATAGACGGAGTATTACAAAATAAGAAATGTCAACGGTAAATCAAGTTAACATTATACTGAGGTTTATCGCAAGTAAATGGAATAGAGTGACATTTGTAAGAAGAGCACACGGACAACATCAAATAGAATACAAGTAGATATACAAAAAAAATACACCAAATGGTCAGTTGATAGGAAAGGTTTTCAAGGTTGCCAGGAAGAGATCGCTTTAAGCGATAAGGCCACCCTTGTGACACTTCTTTTTTCTTTAATGTCATTTACACATGGTGTTTATTGATAGGGTATCTAATTAGGTACTGCCTAATTAGGTAGTGCCGGCACCGGTCGCCTTCGTTGGTGAAAATTGTTGATTGTTACGAATGAGTTTTGCTTTTCCCAAAAGCTCTGAGATGGAATTGTAGGGAATTGTTGCAATCTTTACCGGTATTTTGATGTAATTCGAGACGAAAATGCGTATTTTTTGAAAAATTGAAAAATCGATTAAACTTTTTTTATAGTGTTTCGGTTTCCAAGAAACTAGATTTTTGTTTCTGATTAATCTAAGCGGTTTTAAGGTATATTTTTTTTTAAATAGAGCTATTGTTAAATTGTCCAAAATCATTCGATTTGGAACTCACTTAACCTTACTACCGTCATACGCCTGCGTTATTGCTATTCTTGAAGCTCTTGTTTACTTTAATCATGTTAAATATAATTTAGAAATACTTTAATGATAACATTCAAGCAAATGTAGAACCCATAATACGAATGGAATGCGATACGATGAGTGTTCTGTGTCTACGTTATTATGATGGAAGCCAGCTATGTGGGGTCAGGGAGCAATAGTATTCGTGGGACCCGTTTTAACGAGCATATGTTCAACTCGTAAAATATGCAGTCACTGAACCAGATATACCTACTCGTGAAGTTTAAGGTGAAAGGGTACCGGCGCTCTCTCCATACAAACGTAGTCGACTGTTTGCTCCCTGGATATTGATACTAGCACAAATATTTTTGGGCCATAAAACCTATAACTGCAATGCCTATGCCCCCTATGTTTTGGTTTTTAACGTTTACTAATTACCATAGAAATTTAGATTTTAAAAAACAAAAAAGAAAGAACACATAGGGGCATGGTCATGGCAGTTATACGTTTTATGCAACATAAATATTTGCTCTAGGTCTAGTGTCATTATCCAGGAAGGAAACAGGTGCCTACGTTTGTATGGAGAGAGCCCCCGCGCCCGGTACCCTTTCCTCTTTAGGTTTTTTTTAAAATTGTAAACGAGTATTTAAATATGAACGACGCTATAGTTAGGGTTGCCATACGTCATAAATCAAAGGAATTTAGCTAGGTTCTTTTCATTTGGCATACTATGTTTGTTTCCAAGAATTTATCCCTATCAGAAAACATTTTTTTCAAATCAACAGGTTCGATTCTTGACTATGTCCCAAAATTATCCCGAAATTTGACGACCGACCCCTTGTTCTAAGTACATAGTCGTTTATTCATTAATCATCAACTAAGTTATGAAAAATACTACTGTATATTAGATACATTTTAATGACATTTTATCAATTTGCTAAAAACTATCTTCCAAAATTTTGACTGCGGTCGCTTGCTTGATCTAAGTATACCTCTTATAATTTTAATTTTAATAGAAATACTTAATTTAAATTTTAAAAAAAACCATCAAGCCACAAGTCTGTTGTGTAAGGTTGTTGTAAAAGGGATTAATTCCATTCTTTTGGATAATGGCGTTCCAGCATTGAACGTGTTAAAATGTTTTAAGCGTCAACAATGTGAGAAATTAGAATGTCCCGTATTAATATTAAACAGTTATGGCAACCCTAGGTATAGGAGATTAATATTGAAAGTTCATCTCGTGGAATGAGAAAGCATTTTCGCGCAAACATGTACCTGTAATCACGCCACAAAACAACATTCATTCAATAGTGAATAGAATTTCGCAATAGTTATTATTCGACATACAGTCACGCACAACCGCACAATATTAGAATATAAGTTACAGTCGATAGCGTATCAAATATCAAATGTATTCAAATCACGGGCCTCTGCGCATCAATTGTTGCGTTTATAACATTCCATTGTGTTCAAGGTTCGTGGCCTTCTGGGTCCCGTATTTTTAGACGGATTGGCTGTTCGAGATGGTATTGATACCAACTTTTCGTCATATCCAGATAGTTTTAGTTTAGTTCTGCGGGGTTGTTTCCGCAATTAGCCTCTTCATTTGGGCCATTGTGCGTGTGAGAAGGTCTTTTTTGTGACTCCAACCACACTAGGTCCTTCCAGAAGGCTTTGTCAGGCTCCGGAAGAGATGCCAGCGATTGCAGAGACCGATCCCGTTGATCTGGCACGCCCCATATAATTTATTATCCTACTAATATTATTAATGTGAAAGTTTGTGTGGGTTTGTGTGTGTGTGAGTGTGTGTGTGTATATGTATGTTACTCCTTCACACTAAAACTAGTAAACCGATTGCAATGAAATTCGGTATGTAGATATCTGGTAGGATTGGGACTTACGCGGGTGAAACGCGGGGTGCAGCTAGTTTAAAATCCTTTATTTGTTTGCTCCCTTTTCATGGTCAAACGACTGAACCGATTTAGATGAAAATCGGCATAATGGTAGTTTAGGGGATGGAGAAGCACATAGGATACATTAAACCAAAATTCCCGGGGAATCGGGACTTACGCGGGTGAAACCATGGGGCGCAACTAGTCTGGTTACAATTGTGACCTTATAGATAAGATAAATGATTAGAGAACAAAGTGAGAATCTATTTCAAAAGATATCAAATAACTATACTAAAATAAAAAAACTTTTATATATAAATTTAAAAGTACTTATATAAGTTGTGTATTTCGCAACTATATCTTTTTAGTTGGGTCCTTTTTACATAGTTGACATAAACTTAAGAACTAATACAGCATATCAAACCAATTGTATTCAAAATAGGACTTCAAAACATTTGTTTAAATAAAGTATTGAATATCTATCAACAAAGAAAGATGTAGCAAGAAAAGATAAAGTCATATACGTTTCTGCATCAACCTATTCTTAAATTACAATACTTTGTAAGTATTATGTTGCAATTTCCATCAGACTTCGCCAGATATATTTAGTAAAAATACGGCAACACTAAAAAAAAAACTAATAAAAACTACTCTAAAATTAGCCACCTATAAACAATTACTGAATTCGTAAAGGTTAAAATCGTGATTCAAGATGAAGTGATTGAAATCTGTAATTCGACCATTGAGGCGCGAAGGTAGGTGTTGTCTGGAAATAGAAAAACTATAGCGAGACCAAATAAGCAATAAAGCTGTCTTGCGAGGCGCGTTCAGGAAACTAAAATTAGTTGCTGATCTTAGGTCTTACGTTCTTAACCGTTTATGGACTACCTTTACAAGAAAACATAAATTCCAACGCCCCCTTTTCCCCCTTTGTAAAAAATAAACAACATTCAATAAGAAACATAAATATCAAAAAGAAGGTTACATTGAGACACATAGTCACCGCAGAGCGCATTTTCTCAAACAAAGTTTTTTGTTGAAAATAAGTATACAACGATATTCGTAGAAGATGGAGCTATCCAATGGTGAAATTCAGTCAAATAGTTCAGTATTTAAGAAATTAAGAAATGAATATTACTTCTTAATCCAATATGCCTAGCCACGATTTTCTTGTAATTTGCTTCCAATTATAAACTTTATGTAATTTATTCCTTTATTTTATGTTGTACATAAAATACATTTAGATCAATAGACAGATAGCAAAATGTATGCCAATTCATTAACACCAACCTACCTACAGTTTAATCATAACAATCTGTTAATTTGAACTACCAATTCGATAAGTTAATCCGAGAATAAGATTTGCAATGATAAGATATCGTTCAACCATCTACATACTAGCAGCACCCCGCGGTTTTACCCGCGTAAGTCAAAATAACGTGGGAATATCGGAATAAAGTCTTTGTCACTCTCAAGGATGCAATGTATCTTCATAACAAGTTACATCAAAATCGATGATGGACAATAAACGCTTCATTTCAAATATCTTTATTTTTTATTTTAATCTTGACCTTTGTGAGCATGATCAGAAAAAACCTTATTCCCCTCTCATAACCCCTTATACTAAAACGAGGTTTAAGGCTAGTCCGAGATGTAGATTTAAACCTTAGATTTAGACATAGATTTACTCGTGAACTCTATCCCTTTATAATATAGGATGGTGTTTAGACCATAGTTCACAAGTCAATCTGTGTCTAAATCTAAGGTTTAAATCACACTTAGGACTATCCTTAAACCTCGTTTTGGAATAAAGGGTTATGAGTTTCTTGTGTTGTGCCTTCTTCTCAGTGATGAGCGCCTTCCGAAAGCAAGCATCCTTTGTGATTTCATGGACTTTGATCCAGTTGATTCGGAACGTATTCGTTACAAACAATTTTGTTTTCTCTTTATATTATTAGTGTAGATTAACTGTTACTTTAGTATCGTCACGTAAAGATAAGTTTCTTAATCAGGATGAAGTAATTATTCAAGTTAAGAGGGTTACATACCTCCAACCTGTTCATACAATAAGAAAAAACTCTTTTCTCCCTTTAATATTGTTCAATTTCGGTACGGTTTCGTGTACTTACTTAATTAATTTATGTTTTTAATTTATAATTTTTAATTTATATAAATCAGGCTATATTTCATATTTATTTTTTAATTAATTAAAAAAGTTCAGATAAAGTTTCAGGATTCCGTACCTCAAAAGGAAAAAACGGGACCGTTATGAGATCACTCGATAGTCCATCCATATGTATGTAAAGATCATTTTTTGGAATAACCAAATATGTAAATCTAGAATACAAACTAGTCAAGTGTTTGACATCTATGACATAACATTTTGTTGCAATTTAATGAATGAAACGGAACGAACGGAACAATAATTCCATCAAAATTATGTCAGTGGTAGGTATCATCGTGATCCTCTTAATCAAAATTTGCAGACTTTTCAATTTTCAGTAGGTAAGTAGGTATATCTGTCTTGTATCTTGAAAACTTATCAAGCGATTGACATCAATAACATAATATTTTGTTGCCATTTAAGCGATGAAAACAGCTATGCACTGAAAAAAAATCCATCGAAAAAAGTCAACCAGTAGTATGTGATCCTCTTAAAAAATGTTTACATACTTTCAAATTTTAAATAGGTATATCCGTCTTATATCTGGAAATCTCGTTGGATTTTTAGTATTAATATCCTAACTGCATTAAATTTTGCAAGGTCCGTCTTGCTCAATCTCCGGTTTGTGACGGTGACTCGCGACGTTTACCGTGTGAACTCAAGCTGTGACGCAAAACGTGTATTTTATACTGTGTCTTTAGGAAAGTTGAAGGTCTTCTAGTAACTAAACTGATAAAAGCTTTAAATAATAATAAATTTAAAAAAATACAAAATCACTTTCTTGCTGACTGTATTTCTTTGTTGATAGATATCAATTTATTAAATCGACATTTGTCGAGAATTTAGAAAATGGAATTCCCAGGGACGGGTCGCTCGGGGATCGAGTCGCTTCGGCACTAACCCTAACCCTTTAAAATATTTTAAACAAACATGGTTATTTTTATTTAAAATATTGATATTTTCCATATTACCCAACCACGACCCAGTTGGGTGGGTGACGACCTAGTTGGCACAATAGTCACCATGCCGGACTGCCAAATACAGGGTTGCGGGTTCGATTCCCGCTTCAGACAATTATTTATGCTGGTTGTTTCTATGTAATATAAATATATATTTGCAAAAGAAAAGTATTAAAGTAGTACATCCGTTGTCTAGCACCCATAACACAAGTCTAGTTACTTACCTTGGGGCTAGATGGCGATGTGTGGAATTTCCAGCTATATTTTATTTTATTAATATTGTTTGTTTTTATTTATATAAATAAGCTATTAAAAAATAGTGCAAAAATAATAAACGCGTTTATTTCTTTTACAAATGCTTAAATCTATCTACATTAGGTAGAAACCTTCTAATGCCTGTGTCATAAGGCTCCGCTCTTCAATAGTTAATATGGAAGTGGACATTATCCTTTTTGCGGATAATTTTCCAATAATTGCTACATTACTACAACCAACATCTTTTTCTAAAATGTTATTTTCTCAACAAGTTAAAGTTCATTCAGTATAACGTAGACAATTAATCTTGAAACAAAACATGTACTCAAGTAAGACCCAAGTAGGTATAATTAATTAAACAAAACAGTAGGATGGTTCACAAGTAATTGAAAATTGAGAAGGTAGTCATAACAAAAGGTTAATGAACAGAACAATTTGAATTAATTACAAAGGATTTTTTTTCTATTTCGCGGCGGATGAACACCCGTCTGCGACATAGGAGGTAGCGGGTTTGAGTCTCGCTTCAAACAAATGTTTCTGGTCTGGGTATTTCTATAAGTGTAAAAAGTATGTTTTTACAAAAAAAAGTTTATTTGTTGCTTAGCTTTAGCTTGGCGCTATGTGCATATTGTGCATTGTCCTGCAATATTTATTTAAATCATACGATTAATCACACCAGTGTTTTTACCTTGAAATTCTACCATTGCCATAGCAATGATAACATGAAGCTATTTGATTAATATCTACAAACATGTGTATGCATGTAGGTAGAGATATACATAATGTGACCATAGTTTTCTATCGTTAGAGACAACTGCGGAATGTTTTTGTTTTTTGTTTTACTGCCGTCTTTCCTACCTTCGCTTGCGTTCATCATCATTTACCATCGTGTGAGATAGTGGTGAAACGCTGACCTATTTATCTCTATACATATAAAATTCTTTGTCCTGACTGACTAACGGATCAACGCACAGTCTAAACCGCTGATCGTAGAGGCCTGAAACTTGGAAGGTGTGTTCTTTGTATGACGTAGGCATCCGATTAGAAAGGATTTTCCGAAATTCTACCCCTAAGGGGGTGAAAGTTTGTATGGGCAGCGTGATTCCTTGGCCCATTTTCGACTTCTACGCGGACGAAGTCACGGACAAAAGCTAGTTATATATAAAAACTAGCGACCCGCTCGGCTTTGCACGGCTATATTATGCATGTATTATACATATAAACCTTTCTCTTGAATCACTCTTTTAAAAAAACGCATCAAAATCCGTTGCGTAGTTTTATAGATCTAACCTTACATAGGGACAGACAGCGGAAAGTGACTTTGTTTTATACTATGTAATGTTGGGCTATGTAATGTGTATGTTGGGTTAAATTTTGATCGAATGTCGTAGTTATTGTAGGAAAAGAGTCTAATTTTATTGAATTGACGTTACCTATAACCAGGAAAGTGGGCTCGATGTTAGAAGTGTGGACACGCGTGAGCATAGGAAGCGTCAAAGTATTTTTTCGTGTTTTTAACCGTTGAAATTGACGTAGATGGCCGATTCCGCATTCAATCAAGGACACTTTACTTCAATATGAAGGCAGGGTATATTTCACCTCGCCGCCCGGGACAGCGGGATAGATAGCTTGAAAGTGTGACTGTCCCGCCGAAAGCGGGACGTATGGTCATATCAAATTATACAGTCCATATATATTCTGAGAGCTACAATATAATGCATTCGCTACTGATACGAATCTAATTGTATTATTTCATGACTAATTAAAACTTAATAATTTACTGCACGCTTGAGGAGAAATTCTCTTCATCTCTGATGCTCCTCTTCAGATCATTACCTAATTTTCATGGGCCCACTTCTGAGGTATTTATTACCTTTTCAACAAAAAAATAATCTTCTCGATCGGTTGATCTGTCTTCGCCTAGTCAATGAACATACATAAAAAAGTATACGCATTACATAAAAAATACGCTAATTGAAAACCTCCTAAAGCCGGTAAAAAATATGTTTTTTAAAACAAACTAAAGGTTACGGAAAGATATAATATATCACTTTATTCATAGTATCTCGATGGCAACACCCTGGATGCCGGCCGAGACCTATTTACGTATTTGGCCGACCCCCACACACGTTTTCTTTCACGAAAATGGAACGCAAATATTTATTTTGCATCATCCGTGAAAGGGTAACACACGGTCTTAACATTTGTGAGATATGCCAAGAGCTATATAGGATAAAATTACCTTTTAGACAAATATAGTATAGATCAACGTTTGACTATTATCACATCTGCCGGATGGTAAGTGACGATGTGGTCTGAGATGTAGCACGTATAGAAGATACCTGTTCACTCGCGACTTGAGAGACCCCTAAATTGAACACGTCAGGAAAGAAAAACGCATCAGGCCCTTGCTGTACGAATAAGGATCACGAAGCAAAACGCTTAGTGGAGTGTCTGGGATTATTACCATGAATCGGTGTCGCATCATTATATGACGAAAGAATGAAATGAAATGAAAAAAACTTTATAGTCTAAATAAACCTTTTAGTACCCACTAGTGCCCTACTCCTCCTATCACTCAAGAGTAATTAGACAAAAGGAGAGGCGTCAGCTTTATTGTTGAGCAGTGCCATTTCTGGGTCTACAACGCTGTTTTTCAGCCTCCTCTGCCTCTCTAAGGTGTAATTCGGAGGCCTAACTAAAGATTTTTATTTTTATTTAATGGAGATGGTAAAATTAGTTCAAGTAGTTACGAGGGAAGAAACTAACATACAATTTCACAATTTAATTAACAATAGACAAACGTAAACACAGTGAATATGATTTGCTCAATCAAAAGCGAATTATAGCAAAATTTACTCACTCAGTTTTCGCACACATTATCAACCGACATGAGCAAACAGACTCCACGTAAACAGCACTCCACATACGCTACGAACACATGACTGAAAAGAGCGTCTGTTTTCAGTCAATACAATATAAAAACACGAGTGATAAAATGTATAATCCTCAAACGTGCCAATAGAAAAATAGTTCAATTTTAATTTTGATCTATGAAACGTGACGTCTTATCGGAAAACACAATTTTTCCTTATTTTTCTATGGAACTACATAATAGTTTTTCTTCCGAGTCACTCTTAACAAAATAGGAATAATATTTGCTCAAAAACTTTCATGCCACACCCGCTACTCTGTAATGTCATTTTATGAACGGAAAATGACAATCAATGAAAAGCTATGCTCAATTACAAAATGGTAATGAAATTGTATTGTCATCAGAACTAAAAAGGATCTATCAACAGGAAGAAAAATCCCATTAGTATCTGTTTGGACAAGGCAAGCTAAATAAAAACGTTAAAACCACGTAAAACTGATAAAAATGGTTAATATAACGGGGCTCTTATGATATTGCCCAGATAGCCTTAAGGTCAAGAGCAATTCCGAGCAATACTTAAGATCATATCCTAGCTGCTACCCACTTAACGCTAGGAACGATGCGATATCATCATCCAACGAAGTTACTGGAAAATTATAGATGCCGTGTTAAATTTAGAATGTTTTGTATCCCAGGTTTTTAGGGTTCAGTAAATACAGGACCCTATTACCGAGACTGCACTGTCTGTCTGTCTGTCTGTCACCAGGCTGCATATCATTAACCGTGATAGCTACACCGTTAAAATTGTCACAGATGATGTATTTCTGTTGCAGCTATAACAACAAATACTAAAACAGATTATAATGGTACGGAACCCCTTGTGCGCGAGTCGGATTTGCACGTGGTCGGTTTTTTAGAAGATTTAATATAGTACGAAGTTACTGGAAAATTGAAGTCGCCATGTAACAAATAGATATTTCGAAAGATTTATATCCCAGGTTTCTTTAAATGATTTATATTGTAGAAGATGTTTGTATTCGAGACGTTAATCATAATTTAATAGGAGAAACGTTATTATGGATAGCATCAAAACACGCGAAACAAATAATGCTGGTGTCGTAACGGAATGAAAGTTAAGAATTCGCGAAAATGTTTACGTAACATTCAGGGAATCCACTGACAATGGTCGCTGTCCGCATGCTTTATTAACATGGGTTGGATTGCGTGAAATATGCGAGTTAAACTTCGGAATTTCAAATCACAATGCTTGAAAACAACATCTCATTTTGGGTAAGCAACAATTTGATGGTCCACGGATTACATAGCAATTCACATATTGTTATGCAAGGCCTTCAATTTTATATTGCAAAGTACTAAAGTCATATAACTATAACCAAAAAAAAATACGAACAAAGTTTCAAAAACGGCTATTGCTGAACCAAAGATTTCCTTTGGCAGTATTGTTCTTTATGTAAGATGGATTTACGAAGTGGAGCCACCTGATTTTTTGATAATGGTTATTTTAGCTTTAACGAAGTTCTAGGTAAATAACAGCGTAAGTTCAAAAACTAACATCAAAAATCTTGGTGGCTCCACTTCTTAAATCCAACTTAAGGTCCTAAGGACCAATCCAGCCAAAGGAAATATTTGGTTCACGATAAGTCGTATAATTTTAGGTAGAGATCCGACTATAAGGAATTCAAGTTGCAGTGAATAAGCGTGATAAAATTTTGAAATTAACAATGACAAGAAATGCGGCTCTGCAAGAGATTGTGGTTTGAAGAACCTCTTGCTTAATGAAGTATTTACAACACTTTCGAGCCATCGCAATTTAACTAAAGGAAGCACTAAATAAACACCGCACATCTGTTCTACATAAAACTATAAGTTGATTAATTTTTCTAGGAAACATTAAATTTGAACTTGAATTACGAAAAGTCGTTAATACTAATTAGGTACTCGGTTAGTCATATTGTACTACCTAAACACTGAAATTCAGTAGACAGAACATAAAAACCATGACGTAAATGCTTCGTCCAAGACGATAAAAATAGGTACAAGGGACATTTCCAATTGACGTAGAGAACCGAAAAATAGTACTTATTGAATGTTCTATTATTTTTAAAATACTTGTTCTAATAGTTATCAAAGTTCCAAAGATTATTCGAATTTGACCAAAAGAATGTAGGTTTGATAAACCGTATTTTTAGTAGGTCGAATTTTAAGCAGGTGTGCTGGTGTATTACAGTTCATTAGCCACTATTATTGGCCGGAAGGTTGGATAGTCAGGTCAGTTGGTTTGAAATCCGCTTAATTTTCAAATCGTGTTTCTCCAACACAATCGACATTTCCACATGACCTCAAAAATCTTGTATCGCTATTTTACGGTATCTCAGGGCTATAGATTCTTTGGTCTTTGGTAGGCTTGCCTATGGCAAGGCCTTTTTATAATTAGGTAAGAGATTAAATTTTATTATTTATGGGGAAAAAAAACATTCTTTAACTTACAATGTATGTTTGATCCACTCCATTTGGAATTGTCAAAGGAAACGATTGCGTAACGTTTTCCACAAAGATTGACGACTTCCCCTGTGTTACACTTATCTTTTTACTGATGTATATATGACATGTTTGATTTATTTATTTACGTGTAATCATTTGATATTTCCATGTTAACATCCTTCTTGCCTTGATACTTGAGAACGCGGTAGACAAATATTACGTATGTTATTTACCTCTTGTCTTTTCCATTACTTAGATTGAAATAGCAAACGATTTCATGATAGAAACAGATATATTACATGTATTCTTATTTCGTCAACAGACTATTGGCTTCGGCACCAGACGGTATCAATAAATTGACTCAATTGATCAATTACGTTTTCTATTCCGACTTGTAATGATTCGACTTTAACATATATAGAGGTCATGAAGGAATTACTATGACAAAACTACGTATCAGCAGCTCTCTAAGCGGCAGATAAGTCTAATTAATATCATACATACCTTAGAACAATTTAGAGAGATGAAGATTTCAACGAAATAAAAAAGAGATGAAGGAAAGTGAAGTCGGTCCAGCAGTTTCGGAGCCTAATCGTTACAAACAAACAAAAAATAGGTGGTGACACACAAACAGACAGACAAGAGAGTGATCTTATAAGTTCCTTTTTTTACCTTTTGAAGTATCTAACCCTAAAAAAACAAAAAAATCTTCCCTCTTAATTAGTCTTAGTATAGATAATATAGATAGATATATCCTAGTTACCTAATTAAAGTACCTACATATTTAAGTGTAAGTAGATCTTTAAATTTTGTAAGAACATAACGTAAACAGTATTTAAGTTAGGCAAATCATTTTGCAATGTTGTGTTGTGTTAGCCAGTTTCTATATTGCAAACGTAAAGCAAGGAATACGTGTTTCAAGTATGTGGACTAGTTTTGGATGTAATTTAATGGTATATTAACATACTCATAAGCTTGAGGTAATCTTAGAACTCGTTTTAAATACATTTTATATAAAGTGTATGAAATGGGCCTAGTCAAGAGGAAAGGATACCGGGGGCTCTCTCCATACAAACGTATTCAACTGTTTTCTCCCTGCATAATGACACTAGAGCAAATATTTTTGTTGCATAAAACTTATAACTGCCATGACCATGCCCCTAATTTCTATGATAATTAGAAAATTAAAAAAACCAAGACATAGGGGCAAAGTCATGGCAGTTATAGGTTTTATACAACAAAAATATTTGCTCTAGTGTCATTATCCAGGAAGGAAACAGTCGACTACGTTTGTATGGGGAGAGCGCCGGTACCCTTTCACCTTAATTGGCTCCAAATGTATTGATTGACGAGTTATTTCCTTTGGACATGATTGACTGAGCTAAGATGGTGGTATAGACACTAGGCAAGCCTACTCCATTTATTCATGTACCAGGCTTTACAGAGCTCTGAACAGCATGGATTAAAGCTTCTGGCGCTGAATTTATTTATTCAGCGCCAGAAGCTTTAATCCAGCTTTAATCTTTTTACTTAGACGTAAAGGCCCGGCATTTAGTATACATTTATTCTTGTGCTTTCTGGGGTTTATGTATTTATTATTGAGTCTTTTTTTTACATATGATAGGTCATCGTTTGACCACTATCACATCTACCTGATGGTAGGTCAAGATGCGGCCTAGATGTAGCACGCTTTCCTAGAAGATACCTATTCACTCGCGACTTGAAGACCCCCAAGTGTTCTAATATATTGTATATTAGTAAACTTATGTCTGTTGTCGGAAAATTAGAACGCATCGTCACGTGAATCGTGCAATTAAGTACTAATTTTTAATAATTGAAGAAAGAAAGTAGGTACCTACGGAAATACAACTTACTAAAATAAGTATACACAATTGCAATAACTTCGTGCAGAACTTTCACTGATCAAAATCAATTAACAAATACCCATTTACTTCTGTAAATCGGATTACGACGTAATTTCCAATAGGTTCGTATAGAAAACAACATAATAATTCTAAACTAGATACCAAAATACATAGGTAACCATTTTCTATTCTGTAACTATACGGAGGAAACGAAATATATCGATTTCAAATAAAACAATACCCAAAGGAATTATTTCGAGTAACTCAAGCGGTATCTTCTCTCACGCAACCTGTGAATGTTATTGTAACAATCTTATCTTTAATTTCATCCTTATGCAATGGATTTGATAAGGAATACGTCACGGACACATTGGTACTTAAAATGAATTAACTATTTCTAATCGTATTATAAAGATTCATACGTCACGTAGTGGCAAATCCGAAATGATTAGAATTGAGACGATTACGACAAAATGTAGATATATTATGTCTGATAAATGTCTCATATCACCTTTGGAAGGCGAGCGTGGTGCCGAAGCTAACACGAAAGAGACCCTAGCAACAAGTTTATACACAATAGTATGATGTCGACACCAAACAGGCGATTATCCCTGTCTGCACTATAAAATACAGTCAAGGACAACCTCCGGTTCGGGTAGAAATTGATTAACTACAGGAGAAAACTACTTTGGCTATTCTGATGGACTGGACAATAGAAAACTATGTATATTATAATGCCTGCCGTAACAATGTCTAACAAAACACGTAAAAATGGCAGGCGGAGACTCACCAACTCTCAGACTGATGAATATTATTATTTTCCCACAGCAGCGCAAAGGCCATAAAGACCATATGGAAAGGTAGTTTCCGATGGGTGTAAACTCTAAATTGTATTTATTTCGTAAACATATTACGATAAAGATAAGATATGAATTGATATGATATCAATACGGGATGAGCAATGCGATCAATCTCAATAGAAAATGACTATCGACAAACTAAATATTTGAAAGAGCATTTCACTGTTTAATAAAGTACAAAGAGTCGAATATCAAATAGTTATCATTTGACAACGTTCTTTGTTATAGTTTTTATATACCTAGCTATTGTTACTAAGTACGGTGTGAATCACTAATCCATTTCATACGGAGTTCAAGTGACACACAAATGGACTTTATAGTCAAACACTCAAGTTTTAGGAAATGATTCATAGCATCATTTAAATGTATGGTATTATCATCATTCTTGATGCTCTTAACGCATTTGAATTCTACCTATTTCCAGGAAATGCGTTGACTAAGCAAATCAGCGAGCTTAATAAACCAACATGCAAAAATTCAACTTCGTAGGATAACAGGACGTGGATTTAATAAGCGTAAGATAAACGGATAAAAAAAACTGATGTCTACAGTCAGAAAATAAAGAAATTACGCAGTCTTATCGGGTCGATTAACAAATATGTTTTTTTTTAAATTACGACAATAAAACAAAACATCGTTGTTTATTCTACGTTCTAATTGGATCAAAACATCACTAATTATGTAAGTTAAAAAATTATTATACTTCCAATTAGTTTGTATTATTATAATTAAAACAATATTGTTGAATTTCTAATTGAAACGCTTCAAGTGCTATAGAAAGTTGTCCGCGTTGATTACGTAAAAGGTGTTCCATGTTTTTTAAATCTAGTTTAACCTATACTTATTAAATAAGGGTCTATCTATACTATTATCACTTCCAAACTGATCGTGGTTTAAAAACGTTACGAAAGTCACAAAAATAATCGCAAAGTAGATATCCGAAATTAAACGACACATCACAAAAATCACATTTGACATCTGTCAAGTCAACTACGAATCAGATTCAGCATCCCCGAAAACCTTAAACGATGCCCATGTTCGTTGACGACATCGGAATGACAGCTGCCAAATTGACAGCCAATATCTTTTCTTATATTAATTTGTTGAAGTTAATACCATTTTACACAGGCCGTAGAAGGAACAAATCATTGAAACATGGAATAATACGTGACACTTTAAATGTATTTATTTGGTACCTATCTTCCTACGTCATCAGTGATAGTGGTTAGTCAGCCTATTTCAGTAGACTTATTGGCGAGGTAATACAGGCGTACAAAGAGTACAAAAATTGATAACATTGGAATGTAAACAATGACGATGATGTCATTTAGGACTCAACTACCAATCTGGATGATGATATATACGTACTAATTCGGATCTTTAACACTGAAAGCAAACAGAAATGTAATAATGGTAATGAGGGAAAAACGTGGGCAGAATTTCGTTAAGATGTGGTTAGAAATAACGTGTGTTACTAAAATTGATTAATTTATTCATGCGACTAAAATGATGAAGTGAATGAAGAAATGAATGGAAGGAAACCTTGGTATTAAACGATGGCAAAAGGCGCGGTGACATTACAGATCAGACGAAGCAAGGCGAAACTAATTTGAAACTAGCAGCTAAATTGAGATCACTTAAGTTTTTATTGGAATTTAGAAACTACGTTTCACTGCTTTAGAGAAGCGCAGAAACTTGATATTTATGAGGTGTTTTTGCGCACACAAAGGCTTGGGACGCTTGACGCATAATCGAGATAAAGATCATGTGTCAGCCGGCCTGCCTGCATCTGGTGTTTACTTCAACTCGACCGAACTAATATCAGTTTGCACCTGCAGTAAAACGAGGGCGATAATTCTCCAATGAATCATTCAAACGTGATAAAGTTAAGGACATCAGCACTCAAGGCGTATTTAAAAAAAAATACTTTTATTGATTTCTCTTCCGTCTTTTTTACCCGTTTTCCATTGCGGCATACCGATCGCTGTTGCAAAATTTTACGTGTAGTGGACCCGTAATGGTTTCAGAATTCAGTAGCTGGTTCAAGACAAACTAACCAAGGTTAAACTGACCGAGGAGTTCACAGGGGCGCTGTTTCAAACAGGTTTGACAGGTAGAGGTGCAAGAATTGGCTGTAGTGCATTGTGCAGACTACACAGTATTACGTATGCAGTTATTCTTAGCTCTATCGTATGTACTGCATTGTTTTTTCAACTGGTTTGCACATTTATTTCTTTACGTTCTCTGTGGTCTGCTGTGGTTTGTACTATCAATTACCATGTTCGGTGAGTGAAAACCACAAGCAGACTTTCTGAGCGTGATTCGAATGGAAAATCACTGTTTCATGTTTATTTTTGTTGATATCTTTATTTAGAGATAGTCTCAAGGTTGTTAATCGATTTGAAGTGGGCAATGCTTGCTTTATACTTTGGAAGCACTTATGTCAAAGACTGTAATAATACTCTTTACCTTGTTAAATTACTTGAGTTTATTGATCGTTCACCTAAATATGATAAGATAAAGTTTTTTAAACTTGTCTTACAAATAATGGAAGCAGAACCTATCACATAGATACATAATTTAATTATATATTTTGTTCCGCGAAATATCAATGCCAAGAATAATTATCTTAACAGTAGTGTGCTGGAGCGTATGACGTCATTTATTCCAGTTACATTTTATTTCTCTAGTAGGTGTTGTACGTATCAGTGTTGTATGATATGAATGCAATACAGTTGCAGCCGTTCTTGCGTCACGTCTCGCTACGCACCATCACTCGTACTCAGCAGTTCAAAGAACCCTCCTCAAATCAAATAGACTGGTTACGACCGCTAGGAAAAAAACAGCTATAAAAACTGTTCTCGGAAGATTTGATTACTTGGAAATGTGTATGTTTGTCCCTTTTCCTAGTTTGATAGGCTTTGTTGGTTGCCTTTGTGTGTGCAGGTACTTACAAAGTCCGTTTGCAAGAGATTCTTTGTGTTTGATTCTGTTTTGTGTGCTTTCATTATTTTCGTAGGTCAAATTCCGTATTTATCATACCAGTCGGGCTTATCTGGTTTAAATTTTACTGCGTTTTAGAATCTTGGAATCTCCACAATTCCGGTTAGATGCGATATTTCTTATTCGGATGATATAACGGTAACCCGAAGAAATATCGCACCAATTAAAGGTAACCACAAAAACCAGTCCTTGGTCACCAGCTAATACTGTAATTAGAAATCAAATGGACCGCGTTAAATACCAACACGCATGCGTCGTCGTCGCTATTATTTGCAAAATAAACAAGTCCACAGAAAATATCCATATCCTGTTCAACTTTAAAGTTTAAAATCATGTTTGCTAGAGATTTGCAAATATGTATCTTGTTGTCTACTCACAAATATGTACTCGTATTAGCCCGTATTAGCATACTGATATGTTACATCATCTGTTCAAGTTTTAGTCAATCGCGAGGGCACGATACGATAATACATGTATAGTAGATTGATTTCGATAAAAATGTGAATCATTTTACAATATTTAGATATTTTATAGTTATTGTTTTTGTTTTTCAGTACCAATCAACCGGTGATGTTAATGAGCGTCATTCAACCAAGGACTAACGGTACAACCAACATTGCAGAGAGAAAGCGTCGAGCTGAGGATTTCCAACGGAGTGAAAGCGAGCCAGTACGATCGACGCGTTGTTATAGACGGACGACAACATAACCTCAACATGTCTTTGGTTATCGCTTCTGCGGTCGTTTTGACCACTGCGGCAGCTGTTTACTGGTATTTAAACAGAGATAAACCCCTCAAATACATCTTGAGTGAGATGAAAAACTCGATAGACATGCAGGGGACTGGCATCGGCGGCCTAATCGACGACTGGGTGAATATTCGCAGAAACAGAATAGTATTGCCAGACGCAAAGCAAAAAATCGCCGTTATCACCGGTGGAGCGAGAGGAATCGGTACCGAAGTCATCAGGGGCCTGCTCCAAGCGAATATGCATGTAGTTATGGGCATCAGAAACCCTGAGCAAGCGAAGAAATTAATAGAAACCTTGGATAATGGAGAGAATTTAAAGGCATTTAAACTGGATTTAAAATCTTTAAAATCAGTCAAGGAGTTTGCTGAAACTGTACTGAAAATCTACCCTGAAATTAATATTTTAATCAACAATGCTGGGATCATGTTTGGGGACTATGAGGTCACTGAAGATGGTTTAGAAAGTCAGCTGGCTGTTAACCATTTAGGACATTTCTATCTAACACATTTATTATTACCATCTTTGAAAAAGGGGGGTACAGTTGATGAGCTTTCGAGAATAGTAAATGTGACTTCTTGTGCTCATTATCCAGGAAAAATATACTTCGAGGACATAAATATGAAAGAGCATTATGATACAACAGCTGCTTATTCTCAAGCTAAATTGGCTCAGGTATTTCAAGGTTTCTTATTATTTATTATCCTTTGATACACACTTTACTAGGTCTTATGAGTTTGTCTGTTTTAGCTTATGTCGGCAAGATATGTGAACAAAATTATGGAGGAAGACGGCTGTCCGGTACGTGCTTTTGCAGTTCATCCAGGCATCGTTGACACTGATCTATTTGATGGGACTTTGTTCAGAAAAGTATTCCCTTGGGCAATGAAACTATTCTTCAAGACACCAGCAAAGGGAGCTATCTCCATACTTTTTGCTTGTTTCGACAAAGATTTAAATAAGAAAGGAGGCCTGTATATTAGCAATTGTATCGAAGGCATTAGCAGCAAGTTTTCAAAGAATGTTGATTACCAGAAGAGACTTTTTGATATATCTTGCGATTTGATTAAAATAGAGAAAACAAAGTTTGGTCAAAGTGCTTGATAAAGTCTTTTTTATGGCAAGGTTGAACTCCAGATTATTATGTACTTATTTTGTGTATAAAATAAAAAATTTAAATAAATTATGTATTTACTTTATTTTCTTGTATTATTAAACCTCAAATAGAAAAATATTTATCTGAAGTTAGAACACTTTTAGCTTACATATAATAGCATTCATTTTTGTTTTTTTTTAGGCACAATGCTATTATTACAATTGGACATTGTACAATGGACAAAAGAAATAATAGTGGGCCATAAAATCAGATGGTATTGTTGCCTAGTTTTAATGGGCTTTTCGAGCATTAGGTAACATTTCAGTCTTGAAAATAGGTAATTTTAAATCAAATGTAATATTTCTAGTAGTTTACTGATTACAGCATAAGATATCATTATAAATAAATAACTTTAAATATGAATTTCTAATTGAATGGACCAGATCACACTGACATTGATTGAATATATGTATTTAAAATCTTGTAGGAAATAGGTTTAATTATTTATTGAATAGAATATAAAACATGAATCGAATATTTGTATTGTGTACGGGCTATTTTCCACAACTAGACCTACTATTCAAAGCAATGATTGTCGACATTTTACGACTGAAATCTCATGATCTTATTGACTACAATAGCATTAACTAATGTATATGCTTACAAAATATGACAAGAACTGTGAGTATTAAATTAATTAATTAAAATGGTGTTCAAACTGGCACCTAGATAAATTTAATTTAGTGGTAGAAAACTAATTTATCTAAAAGTTGATAAAAGTATTTGTTCTGACTTATGTAAACTGAAGAACATACCAGCTTAATTTAGAGACAATATAATTATCTATATAAATTTAAAAAGGGTGTTTTTCGTATTGTTCCTAATGGTTAATTTCAGGAACTACTGAATGGATTTTGATGAAACTAAGTATATGGCTACATTGAAGCTTGGACATAGGCTACAGCTATTGAGTAACACAAACATACCTGCTAAAAAATCCCGATAGACCTTTCTTCTTCAGCTTAGCCTGATCGTGCTCCGTGCAAACATCACCAACCTCATCCTCCTTGGATGCAGAGGATCCGAGTGAACACTCAGACAGGCTGGACACAGTCGAAGAGAATGAACCACCATCCTTGCCCCTATGATGTCCTACACTGCCCCATTGTAATGTACTTTTAGGAGAATCACTGGAATCACTTTTTTCACAGGTTGAAATGGAGAAATTTCCTTCGTCACTGAAGCTACTTTTTTTAGACAGTTTATCTATGTCGTCTGCGATTTCTTCTCGAGTTTTCTCTACCTTTGGACTCACGAAATGCAGTTGCTTCGTGATCGGGTTGTAGGCGAGCTGCATGTTGTCCAAGGCCTCGCTGAGACGCATCGCGCCTTTCTGGCACGGCGTCGAACTCGACATCGTGATTTTGTTTGTCTAATTCCCACATCCATGTTCGCTGTGATTTTTATTAGACATCATGTTTTCACCACTGATTTGAACTTAGTTTTAGCAGAACATTTATCTTTAAAGAGTTAACTTAAATTTGATATCACTTTTTATCAAAACAAAGTCCGTAAGATTGTTTTTGGCATTTGTTTTTGTTATTTTTCTCCTGAGTCCTCAACAATCTTTGACGAAAATAATTTCACAAGCGAATATTACATTCAAATTTACGTAAGTATACTGAGTACTACTAATTACAAGATTTATCTACGATAATTAGTTCGAATCTAACTAAATTACAAAATTAACAAAACACAGAACTACACACACCCATCGCCTTTTACTTTTCAATGGGAAATATTTTTTGGAATTTTGTTACATGGTACAATGTTGCCAGCCGTGTCATAATTACTTGTTTCTAGGGAAAAACGACTTCCAACAATTATTGTTGTTTTATTTGTAAAGTGTTTGCCTGAATATAGATAACATACAATCCAACTTTCACTTTCTGCCCATTCAAAGGTTGCCTGGAAGGGATCGCTTGAGCGAAAAGGCCGCCGTTTGTAACACTTAGACTGGTTTGTTTTTTTGATTTAATAACGTCTTTAAAATTGGTGAACACCTGCACTCTCAAAAAAGCGTGACGATTATTGACAAGTAACCATAGAAACTTTATTGACAAGTAACCATAGCAATGTATTGAAGTCAATAATGTCAACGATACAAAAGAGTTCGAAATAACGTAAAATTATGAACCGTAAACCGACTTAACAAACCATAATTTTTTTATATTTAAAATAATATAAAATCGCGTTTACAACAAAGAATTTATCGATCTTTCTTTGATCAACGAGAATATTTTTAGGTGAATTGTGGAAAATACCACTTCAAAGCTTGCAACTTTGATTTTTGTTCAAAAATCGAACGTGACCATAATTCGTTCAAAAATTGTTACACATGACGGATTGGCTGCGATGGCGGGAGTTTCAAAAGGTTGAAAATGGCTTCCTATAATATATTTTATGTGTTAATGTTTATGTAGATTTACTGTTTTAGTCTACACGTAATTTGGAGTGCTGTCGCTGCATTTCGCGTTTTTTTTTATTTTCATTGTGTTGCTGTTTATTATTATTCATTTATTATGTCCAGAGGACAGAATTCCTCAATACATTTGGAGCCAACTAAGCGGCTTAATTTCTTAAAAATAATAATGTAGGTCACAAACTTTTTTTATACCACACCTACTCTAAAAAGCTTATTTTATTCACTGAAAACAGTGAATAAAAAGGCCTTTTAATCACTGTTTTGGTGTTTGTATATTCGACATTCATGTCAATGGTTATACAACCTCCTTGCGCAAAAAATACTGTCTGTATGTCTATTTGTCTGTCTATCTGTCTGTTTGTCTGTCTGTTTGTTTGTCTGTCTGAGTCTGTCTGTCTGTCTGTCGGTCGGTCCCGCCACACGTTTTGTTTTATTTTTCTCGTAGTCATGGTATAAAGTATAGTATGCAACTCTTGAATAAAGTACGGATTTACATTGAGGGCCATGAATCACTCGCGTGGCTTAGGATTCTAACACTTGAATCACTCGCTACGCTCGTGATTCAATCATCTAGAATCACTCCCTACGGTCGTGATTCAGTTGTTAGAATACTTCGCGTGCTCGTGATTCATCTATGGCCGTCGCTTTAAATACGTCCTTTATTCACTAGTTGCATAATATACTATTTTAATTGAGTTCATTTATTTGTTTATTAGGGGCCGTCCATTAATCACGTGAGGCTCTAAAAGGGGGGGGGGATAAAAATCACGAAATATCACAAGGGGGGCTGTAGTAACATATCACGTGTATTTATTTTTTCGGCACTTACATAATATTAGGCATTACATAATATTACATAATATTAGGTATTATTATTTATGAATAAGTTTTTATGTAAGTAAAATCGTAGGTTCTACGGTAATGACGGTCAGTTAAATAAAAAACAACTGTTTTATTAAAATAATTTATTTATTTTCAAAATGAAAATATCATTTTTCATTTCACCCCTTCAATTCATTACAACCTGAAGATGAGTTATCGTGTTTGTATTAGCTAAATAAATATAAAAATATATTATTATTGTTATTACAAATATTTACACTAATCGTTGAGTTTATGAGACTTTAGTTGCCAATAATTTACTAAATTAATATTATGATTTTAATATTTAAATAATAGAAGATATATGTGGCGGATTTACCCAAAATTATCATATTATACTTTTTAGCGTATTACGTTAGACTAATGAATTTTGAAAATGGCTGTCCCAAAAAATTGAATTTAAATTGCTATTTCTATAGTAATAATATATTTTCATCGTAGTACATAATAAACCTGCCTTAAAATGTTAACAATCTAAAAAAACTCTGGTCAAAGTTAAATCCTGGATAACCGCCACAGTAAATAATTAATTTGACAGGACAACTTTTACTTAATTGCTTAAAACATTTTTTTTTTAATTTTCTTTAGTTCGACTCATAAACTCATAGTTTTATCGAAATAAGCTTTTCGATTAACACCCTATCCCATATTCACTATTATAAAATTAAATTTCCATAGCTAGAAAAACGAACAAATTAAAAATACAGAATGGCCTCTGTGACATAGAAATATTATGGAATGCAAAAAACTATTTGGTCCATTCAGCTTAGAACAAAATAATTGTGCGAAATACATAAAACAATATTACACAAGTAGATACATAAGTGTATTAAAATAATAATTTTATCCAATTTGCCCTCTGTTGTTACATTTTTTTTCATACTTTGTTATACTTTACTACGATGGAACTTGGGGAAAATTTCCACCTTTAAAGCTTGGAGTCTTGGACTGTGAACCCGTTAAAGAATAATGGCAAAACTTCGAACAACAATTACTTGTTTGCAAGGAGGTTAGGTTCTTGAAGTTCCTATATGTGTAATGGCGTCAGATGCTGATGAAGAAAATGAAAAACCACGTGACTTTAAATGCTTATAAATATCTTTTTTCCATTAGGTACACGAAATACTATCAATTTCATAGTAATCTAGCAAAAACGGAGAATTTTCTCATATTTTGAGTTTAAGCTCAAGTATTGCCTTGCCATAATTCTTCAGGTAGGTACACTCACATTAGCAATTAGCTGAACCCACGTGACCTAAAGCGCATTCGCATATCTGTAGAAAATATAGTATTTACCTATTTTGTTATATTTTGGAACGAAGTTCCTTATCGCGCGTTGTGAAAGGGGGCTAGACGGAAAAAATTAAGAACAAAAGTTGTAACGACACTTTTTCTATAGTTGTAAGCCGTGCGGCGTGCGCGTGTTACTCTGTCTGTCTCTCTCTCTCATAGAAAGCACGCCAGTTATTTTCGTTCCGTCTTTCTTCGTTTTATATTGTATTGTTTAAAAAACAGAATCAGGTAACATTACTTTACATCCTTACAGATTTGCGAGTGAGCTTTAGGTTACGTGGGGTTCAGCTAATTGGTAATGTGACTCTTCAGACAGGCTGAATTTTTAACCATCAGAGATAGATAAACATGCTGACAGGAGTTGCGTGCCCGGTTTAAAAAAAAAACTGTATCGTTATATTTTTGGAAAAGGCATTCATTACCAATGCCAGGAATCGAACCTGTTAATTTTCCAAAAAATAATCATGTGTATTTTGTTTAAATCGAGTGTAGAGATCAATTTCTGGAAACAGAAATGGCTCATTTTGCAGTTTGACAATTTTTGACTAAATGGAGTACTTACGCCTTCTTTCAGCATTTTTCGCTATCTTTTATTGTTTAGAAAATTGTCCTGAAGGTCCATTTAAAAAATTCTAATCTGTATTCATAAGACAAATTAGATTTATTAGAATAATAAACAAATTAAACACAATCTCAAACAACTTAGACAGTAATTTTAGAAACCCAAGTGATTATAAATAATTTCACAAAAGTTTTAGACAAAAAAATATAAATCAAACTTGACGCAAGTGTTGACGAAAATAATTTATAATCAAATCTTAAATATACAATTGAAATCAATTTTAATACTGAAGAATACAGGGTTATTGGTAATTTTATATGAAAGCTGTTTAAGGCTATTTCTGTCCAGCTTAACAATCACCTTTTGTTCTTTTGAAAATACGAACATATCTTGAAAATTTTGAATTTGTTTACCCTGAAATCAGCTGTTATTAACACTCAGAGGTCATTAACCTTCAGATTATACTTATTTTTTAAGCTTTACCGTATGCTCTAAGTCTGAATAACTTTTATTTTAAAAATTCTGCTGATTTTCGAGCTGACCTTGAAAATGTTCAAATTTCCAATTGTCCTAAAACATTTTATTTTACACAACAATTTTATTGTTAGGAGGAAAGGGTACCGCGAGCTCTCTCCATACAAATGTAGTCGACTGTTTTCTCCCTGTAAAATGACACTAGAGCAAATATTTTTTGTTGCATAAAACTTATAACTGCCATGACCATGCCCTTATGTTTGGTTTTTTTTCATTTTCTAATTATCATAGAAATTACCTTTTCATTTTAAGGTGCACAGAAATGGCCTTCAACAGCATTTTTATATTATTACCATTATGCCTGTATAATCTCATACGATACGTATATATCAGTACGTGATGTTTTACTATATTTATATTATGGCATATTTTTTAAACGACTGAACCAATTTTCATGAAATATAAGGCTAAGAACATTCAAGGAATCAATTTTCAGAGAATAAAAACACGTGAACCGGTATTCGTTTTAGAGGTACAATGCCACGTATGAAGAGAAACAGACATAGTCAAACATAATAACCGAGGACGTGTATCGGTTATTTTATTTATCGGTTTTTACCTGTATATACAGCTTGCGGCTCGAAACAAAAGCAAAATTCAAAGCCTAATGTTATATGTATTTACCGGTATCTGTAAACACCCACCACATCCCATGCCGCATGAAATACAACGGAATTATTCCGCTCAAAACCGGTATTTAGAATTAATTACTGAGGTGAAATAACTTCTAACTGAAACAAATAGGTTTTTATGAACTAGCTGTCACGGCAAACGTAGTTTTGCCATTTACAAAAAAAAGTTGTTGGCCGATTCTCACACAGGACAGGATAGGTATGCACACAAAATTTCATATAAATCGATTCAGCCGTTTCGGAGGAGTTTGGTAAAAAACACCGCGACACGAGAATTTTATGTAATAGAAGACGCTTTTTAAGATTTGGATTTTCAGTCCCCACCCTATATAAACACCCCGTTTTTTACCTCCAGTAAAATTTTGAATAATATTACTGGAATCAGGCACTTAAGAAACGGTTTAAAGTACATATATCAAATTACTCATAATGATGGCCCTTAATAATGAAAAATACTATTTCATCGACTTAACTAGTAAGTACCCCGCGGTTTCGCCCGCGTGAATCCCTTGGTAATATCGAAATAATAGGAGTCTATTTTAGTTCCAAAAATTCAATATATATAAAAGAGAAATCAGTTCAGTAGTTTCAGACCATATTTCATTAAAAAAGTATATAAAATAAAGTTTTTATATTTATAATATCAACTAGTAGCGCTTCGCGGTTTCACCCGCGTAACTCCCGATCCCGTGGGAAAATCGAGCTAAAAAGTAGCCTATGTTATTCCCAATGAACCCTCATTCCGAGTTTCATTAAAATCGGTTCAGTAGTTTCGGAACCTAAAACATAAAAACAAACAAAAAATCTTTCCTCTTTACAATATTAGTGTAGAAGCCCTAAAAACAGGACCCTAACTACCTTAAAAAGGGCCCTAAAATCAGGGGCCCTGAATACATTGTTGTAAATGAACCATTAAGTATTTAGCCTTAACAATTGAATTAGGCGTTCGATCTCGAATTGTTGAGTAATTTTCAACTTTTCACTTCGTTCTGGTTTTCATTGCTCAGCTCAGGGAACAATTCCACGATGCAGAGGTCCAGGAGATTGTATACAAGCTGTAAGATGAAACATAATCAAAAACTAAATTAATTTTAAGCTAATGCATAGCTTTTATCGCGGGCTTTGAGCGCGGCGACCGAACCGGTTTAGGCTGTTCGTGAATCCGTCAGTCAGTCAGGCTCACCATTTTATATGTATAGATAGATTATTTATTGGCGATCCAGTTGGCACAATGGTCACCATGCCGGACTGCCAAACACAGGGTTGCGGGTTCGATTCCCGCCTCAGACTAGTATTTATGCTTAGATATTTGTCTGTGGTCTGGTTGTTCCTACGTATTATGTGTATATATTTACAAAGAAAAGTATATTTATGTAGTATATCAGTTGTCTAGCACCCATAACACAAGTCTAGTTACTCAGCTTGGGGCTTAATGGCGATGTGTGGAATGGCTTGCCATATTTATTTATTTTAATTATAGATAAAAGATTTTTAATTTTACCTGTTTATTCCCTTGGGGCTGTTGTATAAGTTCGAAGATATCATTGACGGCCGCCCTCAGTTCCGGTCCGCATATCACGCTCGCCACCGTCGGTATGGAAGACAGGAGCTGGTTTCGCGCAATCTCGCGCTGTTCACTCGAATCTAACTCTGCCAGCGTCACCTTCTTGTTGAACAGAAGACCTGGAAATTATTATTATTTGTTTGTTAATTGTCCTATATTACGGATGGAGTCCCGGACCTTTGGTAGGCGTGCGTAGAGCCGAAGCCAACACGTAGATGCCCTTTACAATAACAAGTTTAATGGCCCAGTATGATCTGGACACCAAACCGGCGGTTATCCCTGTCTGCACTACAAAATGCAACCAAGGATAACCTCCGGTTGAAATGGAACTATTATTATTAAGAGCCTGAGTTATCCCATTTCAAGCAATAGCCTCTCTACTTTTTTTCCTGATATTCCCACGGGATCAGGAGTTACGCGGGTGAAACCGCGGACCGCTGCTTAAATAAAACGTTTTTTTAACTTAATTTTTTAATAGTCTTCAAAGTGATGCATTGCATGATCCCTATTGATTAAATAATTTTGACTTGACTTTAAGCTGCGCCCCGCGGTTTCACCCGCGTAAGTTCCCGTGGGAATATCGGGATAAAAAGTAGCCTATGTGTTAATCCAGGTCCTCAGCTATCTACATGCCGAGTTTTATCGCAATCGGTTCAGTAGGTTTTGCGTGAAGGTGTAACACACAAACTTTCACATTCATAATATTAGTAGGATAAGTTAAAACAACTTACTATGGCCTAATCTAATCAAATGGGCCAATCTTCTCTCACTGACCACAGTGTACAGTTTAGTTTCTAAATACTTGTTGAAAGCCTCATCGACGATGTCCCGGGTAAAGCCGAGGATCGTGCCTAGTGTGTTCACTACTATACCGCGGACGTTTATCACTTGTGTCACTAGAAAAAGAAAAACAAGTTACTGAAGTTATTTAAAACTAACAATAAACATGATAAAAAATATTTATCATGTTTTCGTCATTAGCGGTCAGAGTGCCGATTTAGCATCGAACGATGGAGTCTTTGTGACAATTTTAATGTATTTTATGTTCACTTTAGATCTCGCACTCTCTCACTTCGGACTAGGTAGGTACATACTTTAGCATTAAAATAGATTGTAATTTCCCAATTTAAAATAAATAAAAGCTTGAGAGGTGATTAATTAGTGAAGGAATTGTAATAAAATCAAAAAGTGTCGTTACAACTTTTGGTCTTAATTTTTTCCGTCTAGCCCCCTTTCGCAACGCGACATAAGGAACTTCATTCCAATAATAAGTAATTTTGTTTATTTTTGAGATCCCTGCTGTGACCATATATTTTTCACGTGACAACACTCGCACGTTTTGTTTCAATTATTTCCTAAAAAAAACTTTTAATTTTTTTTTTCTATATTATGAATTAGGCATCCCGTTAAGAAAGGATTTTGAAAAAAATTTCACCTATGCGTACGAAGTTGCAAATAAAAACGAATCTTACATAAATACATGAAACACTGTGTAAATCCATTGACACATCGCTGATGCCCTCCACCGTGTATATATGCGTACGAAGTTGCGAATAAAAACGAATCTTACATAAATACATGAAACACTGTGTAAATCCATTGACACATCGCTGATGCCCTCCACCGTGTATATATGCGTACGAAGTTGCGAATAAAAACGAATCTTACATAAATACATGAAACACTGTGTAAATCCATTGACACATCGCTGATGCCCTCCACCGTGTATATATGCGTACGAAGTTGCGAATAAAAACGAATCTTACATAAATACATGAAACACTGTGTAAATCCATTGACACATCGCTGATGCCCTCCACCGTGTATAACTACACTGTAGTCTTCGGTGTTCATGTTGTTATCGAACACACCGGTACGGATGTCACGCTTGTTGTGTCTTCGAGTGTGGATCTGTTCTATTTGGATGTCTTCGCTCACTTCGAGGGCTTCCTCTATGTGGGTGCCTTGTTTCCTAGAAGTATCATAAATTACAAATTAATTTTCAAATCTAACTCTTGCATTGCAAAATTACGATTTTACTGAACCTTGATTAGGGAGGGGTTGCTTGATTGTGGTTAAACAAATTTAGCTTAATTCCAGCTAAATGCATGTTAAATATATTTAGCTAAATTTGTTTGTAATCTTAAATTAAACTGTATTTCAATCACCACAAAGGTTGATATTCTTTTATAGGTTTAAAAGTTGGTTAATCCTACTAATATTATAAATGTGAAAGTTTGTGTGTATATGTGTGTTTGTTACTCCTTCACGCAAAAACTACTGGGCCGATTGCGATGAAAATCGGTATCTAGATAGCTGGAGACCTGGATTGATCATATGTATATAGTCTCAAATGCTTTTAATCTTGGTTGTGCAAGTCAACCTTAGTCCATACTTTTTGATAGAAAGCTAAAATCGAGTCTTAAATTGTGCCAATTTATAAACAAGTCTAGATTTAATAAAGTCGATATTTCCAATTTTGCTGCAAGTGGGCCTAATATCATCGCGACAAAACTTGGTATGTAGGAAGCTGGAGTAAATGAATAACACATATGGTACTCTTTATCCCAATCCCGGACTTATTAGGGTGAAACCGCAGTGCACAGCTAGTAAATTATGAAGAGAAAATATTTTCTTGTAAAGACTAGCTATGAATTGCATACATTGAATGCATTAGAACAGAGGTTCCTAAACTTATTGTCTACTGCCCACTTTGAGAATAAATTATTTTTTATCGCCCCCATTTTATCACCTACTTTAAAAACCGCTATAACATTAGTTTAAATTAATTATTGTGAGCTATATTAGCGAAGATTAAACATTCATTCTAAACGAAACTTTTACTGTAAGTGGAAGGAAGGACTGTGGAAGTATTAATATTTAGTTTTTAGTTCCGAGCCTAGTGCCAAAACACGTGCGTCGTGCACAATGCGTCGTGTAGACGCGAAACACGTGTCGTGGTTTACGAATGGTGTCACTAATACTAATTATTGCTTGTCCTCATTGCATGCCTCTTCAAGTGGGCGGGAGGGCGGTGCACATTGTAATTTGTGTTTTGGCACTAGGCTCGTAACTAAAAACTAAATATTAATACTTTCATTACAGATATGGAGTTCCGAAAAGTAACGCCGGATTCAATCAATGAGACTTTTACTATAAACCCGCAAGAGTTAACTTGAAACCTTATTGCAGTAGGTAGTACACAACGCACACCATTTTTTTAGGTCTCTTACCACCCCCAATTAGGCCTGCAGCGCTCACAAGGGGGCGTTATCGCCCACTTTGGGAAAGGCTGCTTTAGAGTAAAACAAACTACTTTTTATCCCGATATAATACTTACAACGCTTGATACCGATCCATATCAGAAGATATTAGTAAATTCTTCAAAAAGCTCTCCAAATGTTGCCCCTTCTCTTTCCTTAACTTATGCGTTACATTCTGGTAAATATTCACCAAGTCTGTACTATTAGCGTTCAAGGTCGACGCTTGTACGACGAGCGTAAAGTCGCCATCTTCCGTTAAAAATATTCGAAGTAATTCACTAGTTTGTAAGAGACTTTTTTGTAGTAATCTTTGGAGGAAATCTTCGTATTTGTATCGTAGGGTTTCTAGGGGGCTGTTGTCTCTGAAAATAATTAAAATAGAAGATTTGATAAACCTTTGATGCATAGTAATTTCTGGGTAAGTATTAGGACTGAAAATTTTGAAAATATAATATTTAAATATTCTATTCCGGATTATATTTTTGAAAATATAATATTTAAATATTCTATACATATAAAACGCTTCGTCTTGAATGACTGACTCGACGGATCAACACACAGCCTAATCTATACATATAAATTGCTTTGTCCTGACTGAATGACTGACGGATCAACGCACAGCCTAAACCGCTGATCGTAGAGACCTGAAACTTGGAGGGTGTGTTCTTTGTATGACGTAAGATTTTCCTAAATTCTACCGCTTAAGGGGTGAAAAAGGGGGGCAAAGTTTGTCCCACAACGTGATTCCTTGGTCCAATAAACTTCAAATTTTCGACTTCTACGTGGACGAAGTCGCGGGCAAGAGCTAGTAATTTAATAAAATCGGTGAAGACAAAGTGATTGTTGCAGTTGTTTTAAAGTATTAAGTACAAAACTTGCTACATCTTACAACTTTGTCGTAAATTAATAGCTTAATTTATTCGTTCCACCGCGGAATACCTTTATTTAAGACGCATCTTGAAAAAATAAATGATAAATATGTTATTTTCAAAAAAAACCTGGTTGTAATTTCAGTGTTACCTTCTAGAAGGCAGAGGCAGGTCCATCAAGAGCTGGTCTCCATGGAACTCATGCAGTTTACTCCTGAGGAGATGGAAGTCGTGCTCGCTTCTTTCCACAGTCCACAGACTAGCGTCCGCGCCCGCCTCCACTCGGTGCACTGCCAGGGTGAACACACGGACGGTGCCTCGACGGGGAGGCGCTTGCTGGACAAATCATAAGTAAAACTAAGCAATAGTTTTAAGTGAGGCAAGTTATCAAGATTCTTTGATTTAAATTTTGTCCTTCTTCTTCTCGTATAGTGGTGTGGCTCACCTATTGTCAGAGTTTTCAGATCGCCTTATGGCCTCTAACTTGATCTAACGACTGCTACCAGAGGACCAACGGCTTAACGTGCCTTCCGAAGCACGGAAGGGCTCATGAAAACACATTTTTGCCGCACTTCTAATTAGTCACCCATCGAAGTAATGACCGCGCCAGGCGTCGCTTAACCCGCACGACCGTAAACGATCAGCGAGCGTCGCTTAGCTGTGAGCCTCCTCCTAAATTTTGTTTAAAGTGTGACATTTGTATGACTTTCTTTTATTAACATTGTAATTGCTACTAACCCTAGGTCTAAGTTGTACTAACAAATGGAAATGTAATTGATCCAAACAATATAAAGATTCTTTGTAATATTTAACATTATAAGTAATATCTTACAAACTGATGACACCATGTAACCACGTAAATCAGTTTCCAACAAAAATAAAATAGTTTTCGAAGTAGTGTGGGTGTGTAAGTGTGGAAAGAAAAGGGGATCAAAGTTGAAACCAAAGGGCATATCGTACTATAATTATCTGTAAAAACATTTGGGGGATTGACGAAAAAAATATCCATAGAGAGATGTTTTTCTCATAAATATGTGTAATTTATTCATAGATCCACCAGCCTCTTCGATGGATCTAAGTGGAAGTGGATCCGTAGCGACAAACCAAAAAAATCTAATCTTGTTCGACTCACCAATCTAATCTCAACATTAGTTAAAACAACTTTATAACTGCTCAAGTCCTGTCCCCTCATACTTTGTTCAGCTGCCAAACTATCTAAATACTTCAATATATCAACATTTTCACTTCCATCTTCGCTGTTTGAATCGAACTGTCCGTCAAGTGTCGGTGGTTTCAATGCACTTTTCAATCTGTTGCCCAGTTTTAGAGCTGAGGCTAGCATTCTTTCGTGTGGCCTGGAAAGAAAAGGAATAAAAAAAATGTAATAAATGTTTTACTAAAAGATGGCTGTTTCACTGAAAAGATATATAAAGCTTTTTCTAAAAAATGGCTGTTTCTCTAAAAATATATGTGGTTTATTGAAATTGTTGATGTCTGGTTCACTAAAAAGCTACATTCTGCATTCTTTTTCAATAAAATGGCTGTCTCACAGAAATGGTTTCTAATTATTAGAATGAAAGGGGGCTAGGCGGAAAAAATTAAGACCAAAAGTTGTAAAGACACTTTTTGCTATAGTTGTAAGCCGTGCGGTGTGCGCGTGTTTCTCTGTCTGTCTCTCTCTCTCTCTCTCATAGAAAGCAAGCCAGTTATTTTCGTTTCGTCTTTCTATTTCGCATTGAACAGTGTGGTGTCGCGACGATTATTTTTGTTGAGTGTATACAGGTTTTTTGTACTTAAAAATAATAACAATAATGAATCTTGACAGTGTTTTTGCACAAGTTCCGGATATTGCTGATGGAATTAGGTAAGTAAAGATTTTATACAGACTATAATAAATGCTTATGTATTTTTAGCAAAATCGAAAGGAACTTCGTTCCACCCGGGTTTCCCTTGACACCTCTTTTTTTTTTTACAGCTGCAACGCTAAAATACATGATTTTTTTTTAAATTGCGTGTCTCTCTGGAATTGTTGATAATGAATTACTTAATTAAGAGATGGTTGTTTCACTAAAAAGATATATCCCTAATAAAATGCTTTCTAATGAAAAAAAAACCTGTTTCGCTAAAAGTTTTTGGTGCGAGTACCGAACAGCTATCTGCCTCGCGTTATGGATGAAAGCTTCTGGCCGAAGGACGTGGTGTTCCGTCGCTTCCGCGGACAAATTCCACAAGAACAGACTAAGACGAAAGTGTAGTGTCATGGAAGTGCTACTAACATAGTTCTAAGATATCTCTTTAACAAATTCAATTATTATTATAAAATATGTATGTTAGTCTATAAGGTATGTATCTATGGGCCTTTGTAGCCTGAAATAAATGATTTATTATTATTATTATTAAAAGACATAACAGCCATATTTTTAGTAAAATAATTATGAACTTATCTTTTTGGTAAAAAGTTCTAACTTTAAGCGAAATACTCAGTTCTTTCATAGACAAGAGTTCTTAAACTTAATAAATAGAACTTACTTTTTTGTCATCTGTTTCTGATATCCAATAGGTAATCTTGAACCAATAAGTAATTTGTAGAACTGTAACAAGCATTCAATATGAAAAAACACCATCAACTTCGGATTCGAAAAATTGGCAGATCGTACTTGTGTTCTGTTTTTATTTGGCCAGTTAAAAAGTCATCAGTGAAATTTTAAATAGTAATTTAATTTAATAAAGGTGAAGTAAACACGAAATCCAAGTGATATGGACGTTTTCTCTTGACATACAAACTCCACAGAGAGGTTTCGTTAAAGAGTTCTTTTATAAAATAATTAAGGTGAAAGGGTACCGGCGCTCTCCCCATACAAACGTAGTCGACTGTTTCCTCCCTGGATAATGACACTAGAGCAAATATTTTTGTTGCATAAAACCTACAACTGCTATAACTTTCCCCCTATGTTTTGCTTCTTATTTCCTTTTGTTTTTTAAATCTTAATATATTGTATACTAGCTAGCGAATTGAAATTTTCAAAGATGATGTATTTCTCTTGCCGTTATAACAACAAATAGCAAAAACAAAAAGAAAATTGTGGTACTCCCATAGAACATGTAGGGAATCCTTCGTGTGCGAGTTCAGTTTTCTTTTAATTACCTCTTCGCTATGTAAGAATTTGGGGAGCAGTATTTTCTCCAATATTGCATGTGAATGCCTCGCGGCTTGGTACAATGCTCTGCTTGTCTGTAACCTGTAAAAAAGAGTTTTAAAATTTTACCAGTAGGTAGTACACACAATAAAACTTAACAAAAATCCATGCAATTAACAAAAGATGGAGCATAATTTATCAATTTCGGATTCAATGCGACTGCGCGGATCTATGCTGCAACTCTTATTTGGTCCCTCCAACTAATAGCTGTACTGTGATCTGGTTGTTTCTATGTATAAAAGTAAATATTTACAAAAGAAAAGTATATAAGTAGTATATCCGTTGTCTAGCAGCCATACCACAAGCTACTTAGCTTGGGGCTAGATGGCGATGTGTGGAATGTCCTGCAATATTTATGATTTATTAACTAACTTATTAACTAGATACTTAATCAATTCCCCTGTAATTTGTTCTATCAATACGAAAAAGAAGAACTCAAATTCATTTCTTAACTACAAAAAGGAGCTATTTCCTTTGATTTAACTATGTTTGTTTCCAGGAATTAATCTCTATCGGCAACAGTATCGATTAGTATAAAAATATAGGTGATTATTTTTTTAAAAGCTTTTATTTAACTTGCAGTGTATGTATGTTTGTATGTATGTATGTATATTTGTTGGGGTGGAATCTTGTTACAAAATCAACAGGTTCGATTCCTGGCGAGGGTATTGAATTTTTCAAAATTGGGCACGCAACACCTTTCAGCATTTTTCGGTATCTCTTATAGTTTAGAATATAGCCCTGAAGGCCCACGTAAAAATTATTTCCTATATACCCGTCTAAGCTTACCTTTTAACACAATCATCACCCTGCAACAACTCGTGTAACTCTCTAGCTATGTTCGCTTCCAGAGGCACCTTACTTGCGCTGTCTCCGTCCAAATAGGTGTTATAAATGTCACACGCTTCTTTGTGTAGCGACGATTTCTCACTCTCACTCAGGTCTGGGTTCAGGAGCTTCGTTTGAAACGATTCTGAGGATAAATAATAATCACTAACGCTATATATTATACTAGCTTATGCCCGCGACTTCGTCGGCGTATTAGTTGAAAATGGACCAAGAAATCACGTTGTCCCATACAAACTTTGCCCCCCCTTTTCACCTCCTTAGCGGTAGAATTTTAAGAAATCCTTTCTTATCCGATGCCTACGTCACACAAAGAACACACCCTCCAAGTTTCAGGTCTCTACGATCAGCGGTTTAGGCTGTGCGTTGATCCGTCAGTCAGTCAGTAGTTCAGGACAAAGCATTTTATATATATAGACTAGCTGCGCCCTGCGGTTTCGCTCTTGTAAGTTCCGATCCCGTGGAAATATCAACATAAAAAGTTTCCATCTTCGATAGTGGACAATCCAACACAAAAATATTGTTCAGCTATCTACATACTAAGTTTCATCGCAATCGGTCCAGCCGCTCTCGAGTTAAATGGTGTAACTAACACGACTTTATCTATAGTTATAAAAGAGGAAAGTTTTTTTGTTTGTAACGAATAAGCTCCGAAACTATTATACTGGACCGATTTTGATGAAACTTGGTATGAGGATACATTGATTCATTGGGAGTAACTTATACTTTTTATTCCGATATTCCCACTGGATCGGGAGTTACCTACGCGGGTCAAATTTTACTTCCAGCTTTGTGGGTTTTTACTTAAGGCTGCTTATGGTGCCAAACGCAACGCGCCAGAAAAACCCGTCGTTTACAACTAACATTGTTGATTGTAACGAATGTGTTTTGTTTTTCTCAAAAGTGCTGAGTGTGAAATCTTTACAGATATTTTGGGGTAATTTGAGACGAAAATTCCTTGTCATTTCAAAGCTAGAGTAGTTTTAATTCTTAATTTTAGGGTAGGTAAAACTATAGGGAATTTTTGGCTCAAAGTTACACCAAAATATCGGTATAGATCTCACCTACAATTCCATCTCAGCACTTTTAAGAAAAACAAAACATATTCGTAACAATCGACAATTTTCACCAACGAAGGCGATCTGTGCCAGTAGTAACTATTTAGTACGCTGTGTAGCAAGGTCGTTAGCGTATGGACCCCCATACGCTAACGACCTTATAGTGTTTCCAATCGTTTATTTAACTTTTGACAGATCACGCACATAAAGTTTAGTAATAATTTTTGATACAATGTACTACAGGTAATACTGTACGTAATGGACGGGCTCCGCCCACTTAAGTGATGTGTCATTCGTAATTAATGACCACAGACTAAAAACGGTTTTGAAATAAATCGATTATCGATTATATTTATAAAACATACTATTTTATTTTGATTATATTTTATATCAAATCACGTAAAAACCTTTATTATTTTGCATTAAAATGCCCTAAATGTCTCTGTTTTAATGCATAATTAATTTGCGTAATGAAAACAGGTCCATCGTACTCGTACCTAGTAATGGGATCGAATATATTCGTTCCAATTATTGAATCTGAAGTAATCGTTTGGACTTACTGTAGTTGGTTCAAATAAAAAGCATGTGAATGAACTGCGGTACCTACTTGTAAGGAACAACTACAAAATAATGAGTGTATCAAATCGATTAAAACTTCTTCATGAATAAAATCAATCGATAAAAGAAATCGAATCGGTAACGGGTCTGGGTATCACTATTTGAGTAAGTATTAGAGCCGTCAAAAGTTAAATCAACGATTGGAAAGGGTATAAGTATAATAATTTTCCAAGTGTTGTTTTGTTGTGGAAAGAACTTACTGATATCTTTATAAAACTGTAGCAGATATATGTGACTGGTAGTCTTCAGGAACTGCATAAAGTAACAGAAATAGTACTGGTCCGCTAACACCAGTTCCAGATCCATTTTCATAAGGCGACAACGTTGGACGTAAATTGAGTCCGTTTGACGTGCGAATGTCTCGAGGAATTCTACCTAGAAAAGAAGAATAGATGGTTTTTACTTATAAATGAGCAATGACCGTGATTTTACCCGCGTAATTCCCGATCCCTTGGGAATATCGGGATAAAAAGTAGGAAGCCTATGTATTAATAGGGATAGTTCATTTATTTTTTCAATTGAAATTACAAAACCATTTACAGAAATTGTCTTTCTCTACATTATAGACAAACATTTAATCAAAAATAATCGTTGATGTAGCATGCTTAATCGTTGATGTAGCAACGAAAAAATTGAAAGTCGAGGTATCACCATCACTAAGCCAACACGCTCTAATTAAAAATTAAAAATAAATATTGCAGGACATTCCACACATCTAGCCCCAAGCTAAGTAACTAGACTTGTGTTATGGGTGCTAGACAACGGAAATACTACTAAAATACTTTTCTTTTGTAAATATATACTTATAATACATAGAAACAACCAGACCACAGACAAATATCTAAGCATAAATACTTGTCTGAGGCGGGAATCGAACCCGCAACCCTGTGTTTGGCAGTCCGGCATGGTGACCATTGTACCAACTGGGTCGTCAATTTTTTTTATCATGTAATGTAATTCTAGTTATAGGCGATAGGTATTGTATTTGGCGACTTTCTTCTTTTTTTTCTTCCTGCCTTTATCCCAATTTATTTGTGGTCGGCGCAGTATCTCTTCTTCTTCCATTCACTTGTATTAGTCGTCATCTCATAGTTCACATCCATCTCTCTCATATCTTGTCTCATGGAATCCATCATTCTTTTCTTAGGTAATCATTTTCGTTACATACGTTAGCCTTAATTACTTTAAGCAGTTAAGACTATTTTATAGTTACCTTATAATCAGGCGTAGCAGGTAATGGTGCCATAGTTTCATCTCCCAATATAAGGGAGATCAGTGTGTTGAGAACAGCTGGTGTTGCCAGCACGTCGGTCAGGGACAGCAGCACCCAGCCCGCGAATATTTCCCTTATTAGCAGTTTGAATACTCTGTGGGTTATTTAAACAGAGAAATACAAATACTTTTAGAATTTTTGGTATTATACAGCAATTTCAAAAGTCATAGAATGATTGGTGTGAAATAGCGACAGACCGTGATCAATGGAAGAAAGGTGGAGAGGCCTACAGTGGGACAATGTAGGCTCTTAATAATAAAAGTTAATTTTTAATAGTATAAAGCCCCTTCATTTGATACCCCAGTTTTAAGACACCCCTGATATTTTGTTATTTATTCTACCCTTTGCCTCTACCGTGTGGTCAGCATAACACAAGCCATTGCATACAGCAACAAGCTAGGCAACTTGGATTGTGTTATGGTGACCAGACAACGGACTTTTTTTTTATAAATGCATACTGAACATTTGTTTTTAGAGAAACCAATATCTGTACACAAATTACTCACGGGTTGTTAAATTCCTGCTCTCTCAACAACAAAGGCATGAGCGTCTCAGTCAACGCTCTCAGATAGTGAAGCTCCGTGTGTCGCGAGCGCACGGCCACGTGCAACGCGGGCGCAGGCCGGCGCATTGACATGTGCCGGACGAAGCATGGGATCAGGCGGGAGGTTAGGAACCGAGTGTAATCTATCTGCAAATATAACGTTAAGACTACACTGTCCATCCGTCCGTCCGTCCATCCATCCGTCCGTCCGTCTGTCGGTCACCAGGCTGTATCTCATGAACCGTGATAGCTAGACGGTTGAAATTTCCACAGATTATGTATTTCAGACGACCCAGTTGGCACAATGGTCACTATGCCGGACTGCCAAACGCAGGGTTGCGGGTTCGATTCCCGCCTCAGACAAGTATTTATGCTTAGATATTTATCTGTGGTCTGGTTGTTTCTATGTATTATAAGTATATATTTACAAAAGAAAAATATATAAGTAGTATATCCGTTGCCTAGCACCCATAACACAAGTCTAGTTACTTAGCTTGGGGCTAGATGGCGATGTGTGGAATGTCCTGCAATATTTATTATTTATTTATTTATTTCTGTTGCCGCTACAACAACAAATAGTAATAAAATTAAGAAGTCTTTTTTTCGCTAAAGAGGCTTGTATTTGACCTCATCCTGCCTGATAATGGCGCGACGAGTTCGAGAATGTAGCAAGCTCGCTTAGTAAGAGAACGGCATGCCTGGACAACATGGAACGCGACGAGTCACTTGGCACCATGACTTCATTATCATATTAGTGTAATTACTTAGATTTAAAAACAAACTTTCATAAGGCCCAATGTCAATTAAATTAAATAATATACAGTTGAAACTTTTTATAATTGGGTTTAAAATGGTATAATTGGCTTGTAGTTTTAGAGTAAGCAGCTTATCTTTTAAGGTCTTCTTTGACTCTAATACTTTTGGTCACACTTTAGTGGCAGAAAACGATGTTTATTAACCAATCTAAGATGTAGTTCGGAGTTTAATTATATGATCTACTGGACCGATTTTGTTGAATCTTGGAATGAGGATACATTGATTCATTGGAAGTGACTTTTTATTCCGATATTCCCACGGAATCGGGAGTTACGCGGGTGAAACCATTATGTATTTCAAGACTTAACTAAAAAAAAAAAAATTAAACACCAAACCTTAGAGAAAGTGTTTAGGTGGAAAAATATACTCTAAGAAAAAAATACATAAAAAGTTTATAAAATAATCTCAGTATATAACCCAATCTAGTAGTTACCTACCTAATTCATGTACGGTTGGCAACATAATTACAGACCCACCGTAGAGTTCTAAAATTACTATTAATCTAATATTTTTTGTTTGATAAATTCATGAGTTAAAAGACTTTGAACTTCAACTAAAGCAGGTGCCTAGAATCTTGCTTGTGTTGGAAACATTCTTATAACAGCCGTTTTGGAGCTCTACGGTGGGTCTGCAGTTATGCTGCCGACTGTACCTATCTAAATCTAAACCTAACTAAATCAAGTTAATGGCTTAACATAACAATATGGTAACTTACTTTGACAGCCCTTTGAAGTAAACTAGCGGACGCATAACGCAGCTGGTGCCTGAGTTCATCAATAAAGAACGGCTGGAGAGTCACTTTACTGTACCAACTGTTTATAAATTGCTCTAATATTGTGTTGTAGAACTGAAAAGAAGAGTTCATTTCACAAAATATACAAAAAAGATTTTTTTCTTCGACTTAATATCTATCTATACATATAAAATGCTTTGTCCTGACTGACTGACGGATCAACGCACAGCCTAAACCGCTGATCGTAGAGACCTGTAACTAGGAGGGTGTGACGTACGCATCCGATAAGAAAGGATTTACCGAAATTCTTCCCCTTAGGGGTGAAAAAGGGGGGCAAAGTTTGTATGGGACAACGTGATTCCTAGGTCTAATTTTTTTAGAACCATTTTCGACTGCTACGCGGACGAAGTCGCGGGCATAAGCTAGTAAAGTGATTTAATTTACAAAGAGTCTCCTTGTTAGAATATTGTGAGAGTTAAATTTTAAGATGCGCGCGCATCTGTAACACAAAAGTCACACGTTGCAGCTGCGTAACCCAAAAGTAAAACTGGTCGAAGCTGCGAGAGTCATTTGACATAAATTAATCCATCATAAAAGCACATTAAATTCATTTCAAAAAAGTTCATTTGTGACAAAAACATTTAAATAGTGGAATTTTTGTTCAATTTATGAATATAATTATTCTAATGGCTTGTTAACAACATAGTAGACTGATTTTAATAAAAGATAAGATAAAAAAATATAATAGATTATTATCTTATCTTTATCATCACAACAGTATAAAACAAAGTCCCTTACCGCTGTCTGTCCCTATGTATGCTTAGATCTTTAAAACTACGCAACAGATTTTGATGCGGCTTTTTTAATGATAGAGTGATTCAAGAGCAAGGTATAATACATGCATAATATAGCTGTGTGAAGCCGGGGCGGGTCGCTAGTTAAAAAATAAATTACATGTTATGTTTTTTCTCTCTGTTACCTATGCAATTTAAAAATATTAAACCGATATGTTTTTTTATATATAGCGCTTCTTTCTGCGAAGGTCGTGGTATACTTGACATTAAATTTTACTAAGAAGCTTTATTATTAACGAAAAACTGCAACCGCTTTATGAAAATGCATAACATTTTCCTACAGGATCAGGACTGATGCAGGTAAAACCGTGGGTCGCAGCTAGTATAATTAAAAAGACAACACAGAACGTTTCATAGCAAAAGCAATTCACATACCGTTAACACTAATTAGAGCTCAATCAATAGAAGTAATTACGTTACTTAAATTGGCTACTATTTGCTATTCTGATTCAAGGTTGCTAACAGCAAGCTATCTAAGTAACTAGCTGCGCCCCGCGGTTTCACTAACGTAGATCCTAATAATAAGTATTATAGATACACGCACAATGGCCCAAATAATGAGGCTAAGTGCGGAAACAGCCCCGTAAAACTAAACTAAACTAAACTAAGTACTATAGATCCTAATTATAAGTTTTACTAGCTGTGCCCCACGGTTTCACCTGCGTAAGTCCCGATCCCGTGGGAATATCGAAAAAAATATCCTATGTCCGTCTTCTGATTGTAAGCTACCTCCCCACCAATTTTCAGCCAAATCGGTTTAACCGTTCCCGAGTTATAAATGGTGTAACTAACACGACTTTCTTTTATATATATAGATATGTCCTTTTTCACACTTCGGACTATCTCTGTTTAAACTTTTATCAAAATCCATCAAGCTGTACTGTATCACCATGAATAGGGGAAAAAATAATAATTCATTCAACATTCATAGATTTATTGAAGCTAGTTGTGGCCTGCGGTTTTACCCGCGATCACGTGGCAATATCAAGATAAAAAGTAGCATATGTGTTACTAGCAGCGCTCCGCAGTTTCACCCCCGTAACTCCCGATCCCGTGGGAATATCAGGATAAAAAGTAGCCTATAGCCTTCCTCGATAAATGGACTATCCAACACAAAAATAATTTTTCAATTCGAACCAGTAGTTCCTGAGATTAGCGCGTCCAAACAAACAAACTCTTCAGCTTTATAATATAATATGTGTTATTAGGGCTATTACCAGGGCTTAAGCTATCTACATACCAAGTCTAATGGCAATTGGTTCAGTAATTTTTGCGTGAAGAGATAACAAACACAATAATAACAATATTGGTGATTTATTTTTAATCTAAATGAATTAGTGCCTGCAATATTAATCCTTGCTATTCAGGAGGCTGTTGATATCAAGTTGCCTGGGACGTGTACTAGACGAAGTATACTTGCCCAGAACGTATACAACCCTCACACCTCACTGACCATGTCCAGAGGAAAGAATTCTTCAAATCTGCCGTGAATTATGCACAAATAGTAACACACAAAGGATTGGTGGTAGATACCTCGGCTTTAATTCTGAAAGTTGTGAGCACCAATGGATTTTTTCTTATGAATCAATGTGTTTCAGTATTTATTCTTATGCGTTTATGTTTGTCATTAATTTATGGGATGCATTGCTCTTACAGTAAAAGAAAACATCGTAAATAAATCCACAGCTTAATTCACTCAAATCGACGAGTTCTCTGAATATGGTTGGCTGAGAGGGTAGTACCTATAGGGAGGCAAGCCTACACAATCCTGACCAGACGGAGACCCAAAAGGACCTAACTTATTAAGTCCTAACACACAAACTTCCGCATTTATGATATTAGTAAGATAAGTATAGCATTTAGTTTTCATTATTATAAGGAATGAATGACTCATTTATTTCATATCAGTATTAAAGAATTTCTTTGTGAAATGTTACAAATGTTTTTGTCATGCTTATTAAAGCAAATGGTAATATTGTACTTTATTAGCTGCGCCCTGTGACTTCACTTGAGTAAGTTCTGATGTTATAGGGATATTTGGATGCTGTGTGTAACTCTAGAGGTTTAGCTATCTCTATGGTAAATTAAACAACAAAGATAAACTGTCACATCCTGTACTATTATCCTACTAATGTTATAAATGTGAAAGTTTAGTGTTAGTGTATCTGTTAGTATGTTTGTTACTCCTTTACACAAAAACTACTTGAATGATTCAGATGAAACTCAGTCACTGAGTTGGGGACCTGGTTTAATACATAGGGTCCTGGTTTAACACAAGCTACTTTTAATCCCAATATCCCCATGGCATTGGGCATTACGCGGGTGATATCCCAAGGCGCATCTAGTCCTACTTCCTACTCCTACTAACATTATAAATGGGAAAGTTTGTGTGGGTGTGTGTTTTTTACTCCTTCATGCAAAAACTACTGAACCGTTTGCAATGAAACTCTATGTAGATAGCTAAAGACCTGGATTAACAAATAGGCTACTTTTTATCCCGATATACCCATGGGATCGGGACTCTGGTGAAACGCATCATATTACAGATTATAGATGTGAAATGTTATGTGTATTTTTGGTTACCTTTTTAGGCAAACATTACTGGACCATCTGTGATGAAACTCAGTATATTGATAGCTGAAGATCTGGATTAACACATAGGCTAATTTTTATACCGATATTCCTATGATATTTCGGATAAAACCGCAGGACGCAGTTAGTTTAAAATATTAGTAGTAAAACTTACATCTTCTATAGCCTGGTCTAGTTGCTTATGTATCTGAAGTCCAACCCATGGCTCTGTCGATAGTGTCACCTCATGTCTCGGGCAATCTTTAGATCCACATGCATTGCACTGAAACATTGTTTATGGTCATTGTGTAGGACAACAAAAGGAAGGTGCTTATAAATCCAAATATTATGATTATTATTACAGGAATTTCCCAGTTATATCACGATTCTGCCGTGAATTATCATTAGTTGCAGCTGTATTGAGGAAAAAAACACCGAATAATACCGGAAAACCTTGGTTTTTATGTAATAATAAACAAATAACAAACCAAAACAAGTCTTGGACTCACCTTTTTCGGGATATTTTCTACAGCTTTATCTCTCTTTTTGTCGACGAAATGGCACTTAAATTTATTCACATATTCACGTGTTATAGACGAACTGAGACCGTAATAACAAACCAAACATCCCAGCCCATAGCTAAAGGCTATCGTTGCGAAGTGAAATCTGGAACGAAGGCAAGTAGGTTACAGCGTTTCTAAAAGGGGGAGGAACGCACAAAATTAACCCCCAATTCTATGAACCTGTAGAAATATAACACAGCACTTGCAGTACAAAGGATACCGATGTAAATAATATAATTAAAATTTTCGAATATATCTATAAACTTATTTTGACATCTTTCAGTCATGGCTACATAAAAAAATTAATTTGTGATTTGTGACGTTCAAGACATTTGTGTCAATAGTTTGACATATTATATCGAAATGCCATTTGTTATTGCCATGTGTGGTCTACGAATCTCCATACATTTACCTTCAAGAAACCTTATAGTCTATAAGGAAGTATAAATAGTCAAATTAGGAATCAGAATCAGAATCAGAATCAGAAAAGGAAGCCTGTAAGGAATGGTTATAAAAATATATAAAGCGATATTTGTTCCAGACGGACACGTACTACGTCCAACAAAATACGTATCTACAAATCAGTCGTTTGTTTTTGATACACGCTCTCACATACCCCACTTAGCCACTAGCACGACTGTTCTAGCCTGACTGTTCTGTTGTTATATTATTTTACTCTTTGGTTCTAGCGGTCTCCTTACAACGGACAATACTTGGCCCAAATATATTATTCTACTCTTTGACTTGGTCCATAAGTGATTTAGAGATATCAAGAACGTACCGTGAAGTGAAATGTTTGTTCGCAATCCTTTTGAATTGGGTACCCACTCGCTCGCTAGTTTTGCTTCTTTTTGGAGAAATTTTAACTAGTAGAAACATTCTTAATTTACGTTCAAAAACTTGGCGACCTAACATATCAATGTTAATCAGCTGAAAAATGTCATCTGTCAAACGAAAATAATTTCTGAACGAAATTATAACCTCAAAACAAAATTAATTTTGCCGTTCGACCCGCAGAAATCGAAGAAATAAATTATATCCGTTATTTCAACGTTTCTCTTTAGTAATAAGACGAAACCTAGAAGGATAATAAGCGGGAGTGATATTTGTGGAATAATAAACACTAACGGTTAGTAAAACTAGGATTTTCTCAACTGTTAATTAAATATTGTTCGGAATTTTAACTAATTCTGTACTTATTAAGTAGCTTCGAGCTTTTTAGAAGATTATGTAGGTTCATTACCTCATAATTTATTAATCTAATTTAGCCTTATTCTCAAAACTATTGTCCAAATCAAAACCTTATCAAATCTTTTTAACTGCTCTGATTTTCCAATATGCTCACTTACCTACTGTTATCTATGTAATTACATTTCACAAAATGAAAAATGACATTAATTTATTGTGTAGAGTGTTAAGATAAGTATAATAAAGCGGTTAGGAGTTCAACTTTTATCTTATTATTGTTTATTTGTTCATTTATTCTAGCTCGATCTGTACATACTAAGGCCCTTGCCTTTAGTTTACAACTGATAAATAAACGAATAGGTAACATACAAAACGTGGTATTATTAACATTTTAGCCTACCATTTAGTACTTTAAAATATCCAGAATCTCAAGAATTTAAATCTACCTTCAGTTTTTTTCACTAATTCTAATTAGATACCTTTTATTTCAGACAAACCATGGTGCTGCAACGATGTTTCTACCAGGCCACAAGACAGTACTTATCAAGACATTGTCTCCAATCTAAACCACAAACCTACTGCCGAATACTTCACAAATACAGTACAAAACCTCGTAAATTCACTGACAGACATGAATGGGTCATCATAGACAATAACATTGGCACAGTCGGCATTAGTAATTATGCTCAAGAATCTCTCGGAGACGTAGTCTTTGCTCAGCTCCCAGATCCAGGAACAAACCTAACTGCTGGAGAGGAATGTGGAGCCCTAGAAAGTGTTAAGGCAGCTTCTGAAATATACTCGCCCGTCACCGGAGAAGTAACAGAGAAAAACTCAGAGGTAGAAAAGAAACCAGCATTGATAAACGTTTCTTGTTATGAGAAAGGATGGCTTTTCAAATTAAAGTTGACGAAACCAGAGGAGTTGGAAGAATTGATGTCGGAAGAAAAGTATGAAACGTTTTTGAAGACAGATGTTGAGAAAGATGCATAGTTTATTATTGTTCCTGTTAATAGATAAAGTAAAGTTTATGAAAAAATAGTCTAATATATGCAGTCTGGTCAATATAAAGCTTTTTAATTGAATTGCTGAGTTTCACTCCTTTTTCTTCTCAAAATTAGCTATGATAATGTAGTCAAAATATCCCATAATAAAGCTTAGGGTTTTACAAAATAGGTTTATTTAAATTGAAACAAACAAAATGTGCGTTATCATTTTTTATTGTAAGTGCATTCATAAAATAATGGTGGTAGGTAGTTAGGTACCTAAACATAGTTTTTACATTTTGGCATTATTTGCACATATTTGTATCACATTCAAATATTCAACATTGATATTTTTATTTTGTAACATTTATTGAGATATCACATAAAAATGTACATAGTACTATAACTTTATTTTTTATGGCACAATAATATATGAAAAAGGAAAATGCCCAAAAATGGGTATAACAGTTGAAACATAGTTGGCATAACCATAAGCTAGAATCTCTATAGAAAAGAGCATTCTCTTGAAAATAATTGGTAATTATATTGCTGTTTTTATTTACTGCACCATAATATAAAATTCTACTTTTCAAAATTTCTATAATATGTACTAAGTATACCTATACTAAAATGTGCATTGGACAATCCACTTAAGCCATGTAATAAAAAATATAAACATTGATTAAGCTTTGTGCATTACAATTATATTCTTAGTCTAATTACTAGCCCACTAACTTCCCACGGTTGGGCTTGAGCGTCCTTTTTGACAATCGCCAATTCGGAGGACGTCTTTGTCTTTCTATGTACCCATACACGGTAAAAACAGATTTCTCGCAGTAAGAATTATCCTCCCCCAATAGACGCTAGAGAATATCCTTATTGCGAGAAATCAGTTTTTACCATGTAGCTGCCTAACCTGGATTGGCAAACATCCTGTGAAACCTCATATCTTTGGACTTTTACTTCTTCCACATTTTGTGACGGGTAAGTACGGCAATGCGCGTAGCGCATAAATACGCACTTGCACTTTTTTATTTAAATTACGGGTATAGATTATCTTCGAAACGTGACACTTTAGGACATCATGTGACTGAATATTTTCTTTATCTACACAAGGACCAAAAATTGGACGATGCCAACGTCCATACATTTGGTAACAATGTCCTTTATGATTTTTCCCTAAAAATTACAATCATAAGTTTTAATTGGCAATAATTTACACAAATTCCCTGTTTATACATTTTTTAATTTAATACTAATTAAAAGATAGGTACATAAATTAATCATATTTTCTTACATGTTAAACACAGCAAGTGAAAAATTACATTTATAAAATAGGATTAGCATGTGGAACTTACATAAATATCTTTTTAAATCTTATTTGCAAAATGAGAGGTAAGAAGACATTGGATTTGTATAGGTAAAATGTATAAAATTTCAAGAACCAACAGAAAATATATTTAGATAAATCTGGCAGTAATAATAAATTATCACAAAATATGGTAACTTGTATTTACTAGACAGTATTAAAAAAATTGCTTTATGGGGATGTGGTTCTCCTAGTTAAGTGACATCAAGGTGAACCGGAGATCGTGAATTCAATTCCCACCGGGGAACATATTAGCTATTTTAATTTTTCACTTTTATATACCTAAATATTAGTAGGATTGAAAAGGACTAGACTTATTGATTTAAAAAAGATTTTCTTAAAAACAGGACGGGACAGGAGTATTAAAAAAAAAGAAAATAATTTTCTTGAATTAAAATGTTTGAACTCTTTGAGATCAAAATTATAAACTTGAGATTCTCAAATGTAACTCAAGTTAATACGTACTTTTTTTCAAGTAACGGCCTCGAACGATTTGTGCAAATAGTCAGAGTCAAATAAAAATATTTTTCTATCAATTTGTAGCCCAAATTGAGCCGTGTCGTTACCTAAATTTATGCTAGCCTTGAAAGAATCCTACTTCACTTTTGACCACAATTTTACTTAGTCTATCAATAAAACTGCTAGGTAACATTAGGAAATACTATGGTTACATAGGTTGAAATTGCTTACTGCATTTTTGAAATTGATTATCCATATTCTATAATAGGTCAGGTAAAACTGGGACCTTATGTATTGTATGTATTTACAAAAGAAATTTACTTTTAAAAGTATTATATCTGATATTAGGCACCCATAACACAAGCTTAGTTGGTTGAGGGCTAGATGGCGCTGTAGCATTATCTACACTAATATTATAAAGAGGAAAGATTGCTTGTTACAAATTGGCTTCAAAATGACTAGACATATTTGTTGAAATCTGGTATGAGGATATATTGATTCATTGGGAGTAACATAGGATACTTTTTATCCCGATATTCCTATGGGATCGGAACTTACGCGGGTGGTCTAATTATATATTTATTATTACCACATAAAAACTTACACATAACTTCACCCATAACCAGGTAATACGGCCCCCGTTTTTAAAGTAATCTTCGGCTTATACAACCAAGTGATCGAGAATGGCTTATCCAGTGACAGATTCACGTTGATTTCTAACAATCTGATAGTTGCATTGTAGTTGAACTCACATGGTTTCTTGCAAACCTGAAAAGAAATAATTTTATGCATTCAAAGGTTTATATATTGCAAAATGTACGAAAAGTTTACGGTTAATTTATATAAGTATTCTATCCGTTATCTGGCACCCATAACACAAGCCTAGTTGCTTAGCTTGGAGCTAGATGGCGTTGTGTGAATTGTCCCACAATAGATATTTATTTGTACAATACAGGAAGGAACATGCAACACGATAAACACAAAGCAATAGTTAGAAAGTATAAGTTGCACAAATGCGAACTTATCGCTGAAAGCGATTTCTTGCAGGCAACCTTTGGATGGAAAAGAACCGATTCAGCGCCACAATATTTATTTATTAGCCAACATTTTCAAACATGTTTCGGTGTCCAAAAAATAATAGTGTTTTGTAAACTTTTATCTCTATCAGTAACACTATCGATTGAAACACAAATGTAGGGTGAATATTTCTTTTGGAAAATTAACAGTTTGGATTCCTGAATGATGTAGTTTGTTTTTATTAAAATCGGGCACGCAACTCCTTCCAGCATTTTTCCCTATCTCTTATAGTTTACTTAATCATTTATTTCGAACAATCAAATAGGTCAAAATTTGTTATTATACAAGTTAACCTAGGACTTAACCTTATCCTAGTTTAGGATATAACCCTGAAGGCCTAAATAAAACCACCCTGTATAGTTTACCTGGTTGTTAATATTGACAGTTTTGACAGGTGGCTGGTCGAAGATGGTTATCTTGTTCAGTGAAGGCACTCCGTAGCCCCACCAGGTGATCGAGCTTCGGATTTCAGTGTGGTTCAGTTGGAATTTTATGTGGCTGTATTTCTTTTCTTGGTAGCTGTCTGTAATTATGAAACGTCAATTTAAATACTAGTTTAGAAACCTCATCCTTTTTACCTTTACCAACCCACAAAAAAATTTACAAACTCAAAATATCTATTGGTCTCAAAAATCATAAAGATCGGAGCATAGCATCTGTCTGTCACCAGGCTGTACCTCATGAGCCGTTATAGCTAGACAGTTGAAATTTTCACAGATGATGTATTTCTGTTGCCACAGACGCTTCAGCATCTCACATCATACTTGGTTACATAACATGATCAAGAGACCCCCTATAAATGGAAATGAAAGCAATTTATTTGAGGATCATCATACTTACTGATGCTATCACCATCGTCCCAATACAACTCTCCATGTGCCATCAGATTGCGACAAGGGGCCGCTGCCAGCTGCAGTGGTGAACTCCGTGTAGTCGACGTTGATACTGGACCGCGGGGGTTCGGTTCTTGTAGGGGTATTATTGATCCACCCTGGGGATATCATTATATTGATTTAAAATCTATGATATATTGACGTAGGGAGCGAAACTTCTTTGCCTCAAGTCTGGGAAAATTTGCATTTCTTCCGTCAGTATGTGTGTTTGTTTTTTGGTATTTCTTATGTAAAATACAAGTCGTATTTTACAATCTGAAGGGGCAAAAAGGGAACTTTGGAAAAGGTATCTCTGCCTTATAAGGTTTTGAAGTTTTTTTTTAAAGGTATCATAAAAATTTAGTGAAGATCCGATGAGGATTATCAGAATGATGAGCAAAGTAGGTCCTCCGTGCGCCATGATAGTACGCGTTGACTGTGGTAGTGCCTTGCGATGTATGGGGGTTACTCACAGCAACAGCGACTGTAGTATCCTCATCGACCTGCATCCATTGTCCTTGCGCGATATGTCTACCGTCCAACGACCGCCACGCGTTACCTCCAGGATAATACGCCTTGACCGTGGTAGTGCCTTGCGACAGAATGGGGGTTATCATGATGTGGGGACCTATTAGGAATTGATTGTCTATATCGTGTATGTCTGTGTTCGATGGGAATCTGGAAAGAGAACGATAAATAAATAAATATCGCATTATACTATTAGAAGGATCGCCCTATTAGCTGACAGCGGCTAAAGGATGGAGAGGCCCCACTGGATTTTAAACCATCACTGGTAGCCCAAGCAAGTTGCCCAACCCATCACGGACGTTTAGCATACAACCTTCGAGCATATCTGCTCTCGCGACTCCACTCTCGACGACCGGTGAAGGCAAGCCAGAGGCGAGGGACCGCTTCCTCGGTCGTGTTTACTGCGACTAACCAACTAAGACAAGCCGGAGATGAGGAACGGTGGCTTCCTCCTGAAACACTCGGGGCCGCACGGTCGCTACTCCTTGACACACTCGCCTCAAAGTGCCTTGCGGGCTTACTATTATTACTTACTCAAAGAACAGAGGTCTAGCAACAGTCTCTCCATAAACATGAGCTCTCCAGAACATGGTGTAATAATAAGGCAGCAGTTTGTATCTGATACGTAAAGCTTTACGACTCGCCTCCACTACTTCCGGACCGAGGCTTACAGGATCTTGGGCCTAGAAATAATATATTTTTGTAAAGTTTTGATAACGTCATTTGTGCCTATAATATCGTCTTCCCGAAAGGCGGTTGGATTCCTTGCAGTTAAGGCATTCGGCAAGTTAATTATGAGGGACTATATGTGAATGTTTCTTACTCCAAAAAGTACTGAATCGATTGCAATGAAACTCTGTAGATAGCTGGATTAATACTTTTATCCTGATATTCCCACGGGATCAGGAACCATGGGACACTGCTAGTCTATACTAATATTATAAAGAGGAAAGATATTTTGTTTTTATGTTTGTAACGAATAGGCTCCGAAGCTACTTGATCGATTTTAATGAATCTTGGTATGAGGATACATTGACCTGCACTTACGCGGATGAAAACGCGGAGCGCTGCTAATCTTATATAGATTAGCAGCGCTCCGCTTCTTCTATACATATAAAATGCTTTGTCCTGAATGACTGACTGACGGATCAACGCACAGCCTAAACCGCTGATTATAGAGACCTAAAACTTGGAAGGTGTGTTCTATGTATGACGTAGGCATCCAATGAGAAAGGATTTTTCGAGAGTCTACCCCTTGGGAGTGAAAAGGGGGGCAAAGTTTGTATCGGACAACGTGATTCCTTGGTCCATTTTCGACTTTTACGCGGACGAAGTCGCGGGCAAAAGCTAGTTTACAATAAAAGAATGACTTACAATAGAAGTATCGTCGTTATGGTTCCTACTGAACGGGTAGAATGCCCCAAGCTGCATCCATCGCTTGCAGAGTTCCGGGGTGGTGTTGCCAGAGAAGCCGCATATGTCAGCACCCATTGTGGGGATACCGAACAGGCTGAATGACAGTAGTTCTAGAAGCAAAAACAGACACAATGAAGTTGGTAAAATGTCACTCTCCGGCCGAAGAAGAAGAAATAATAGTCATGGTACGCAACTTTCATCTCATGTTTACACAATTTTGATGGATGCAGCTAATGCAACCTCTTTCTTAGAAGGTAGGTAAGAAGGTAAGCGAAACGGAGCTCCTCGTGTGAATGAACCCTTATGAATAAAATATGTTATGACATAAGAAGAGTAGGGGGCATAATGTGCTAAGGGTTAGTCTACGAGCAACTCGTCTCCGAGGTTCACACTTCTAATTGAAATTCTTTGTTAGGAGGTAAAGGAAACAAAGGTCGGATTAGCTAAATCCTCTTTCCTAACGCTTTTTGTTAACGCTATTTTACAACCCATTAAAACAGAACTGCAGGCTTTAAATGAAATCTACACTAATAATGTTATAATGAGAAATAATTTTTAGGTTTCGGCTCCGAAATTATTGGCCCTTTTTTGAAGAAACTTGGTATGAGGATACATTGATTCATTGGGAGTAACATAGGTGATTTTTTATCCCGATTTTCCTACGGGACCGGAACTTATGCGGATAAAACCGCGGGACGCTGATAATCAATTATAAAGCAGTAAACTCCAAAAATGATTATTTTAGTAATTACCTGGTATAGTCATCCGCATATCGTGCCAATCGCTCCTGATATCCCCGCTCCAATGTCCCGCGTACTGTCCGAACCCCACGAACGTTGCACGGGATATTATGAACGGACGTTTACCACGGATCTCTGATAGTGCACTGCCAATTATATAACATATTTTGTTATTGATAAACAGAGGATAATGATGGCCTTTTTTTTTGGCATAGAGAAGGAAAATAGGGATGATTGGGGGGCACGAGTGAGCATAAAAATGGCGGCAAAGGTGATGTGAGAATAAAAGTTTAGTGTAAGAGAAAATCCAGTTTTAGGGGGAAGAATAAAAGTAAAGAGGCAGATAAACTATTCTGTAAGAAGCACTGGTTATTGTAAAGTAATGTGGGAAGAAACCACGACGACCCAGTTGGCACAATGGTCACCATGCCGGACTGCCAAACCTAGGGTGCGGGTTCGATTCTCGCCTCAGACAAGTATTTATGCTTAGATATTTGTCTGTGGTCTGGTTGTTTCTATGTATTACAAGTATATATTTACAAAAGAAAAGTGTATAAGTAGTATATCCGTTGTCTAGCACCCATAACACAAGTCTAGTTACTTAGCTTGGGGCTAAATGGCGATGTGTGGAATATGGCCGTGCATTGGGCCCAATATCCTAAAATACTGAAAGATCATCAGACTGGTGAGCAAACTTAGTGATAAAAGGTATGGTTTCTATACTATGTATGTTTCCATATGATAGGAATTATTGCCCTCAACCACTTTCTTATATAAATAAATAAATATTGCAGGATATTCCACACATCGCCATTTAGCCCCAAGCTAAGTAACTAGACTTGTGTTATGGGTGCTAGACAACGGATATACTACTTATGTACTTTTCTTTTCTAAATATATACTTATAATACATAGAAACAACCAGACCACAGACAAATATCTAAGCATAAATACTTGTCTGAGGCGGGAATCGAACCAGCAACCCTGTGTTTGGCAGTCCGGCATGGTGACCATTGTGCCAACTGGGTCGTCAAAATACTGAAAGACCATCAGACTGGTGATAAAAGGTATGGTTTTTATACTATGTTTCTATATGTCAAAGGCAAAATGAATGTATTCGCAGACTTTGCGACAGACCTATCATATGTAAAAAAATAAATGATAACTTACAAATGCGTAGCGACAGCTTCAGTGATCCCGTATAAGTTATGTACGTTATAATGTTCACCGGCGTAGTGTACAGCGTCCATACATAGCGTGTGTGTCCGGAGATAAGGGTCGCGGGTTCGAGGCAAGTATGGGAGGTTCTCCGGTGCGCATGCGCCGTACGCTGACCCGTCTAAGAAGTTTGAAGGCTCGTTCATATCCTAAAAACAATGTATAAATAAAATAAGCTGCGTTTTTAAGTCAAGAGAATGCTATCGGTGTTATTTTTGAAGAAAATAACACCGATAGCACCGATTGACCGGTTTTTCATAGAAATGGAAATGTTACATTTTGTAATCCGCGCTTCTAGAACGGCCTATGTACGGTAGATTCGGGGGGTTTGCCGTCCGAGTAAGGGCCCGAGCGGAAGCGCGGGCGTGGATTCGCCTTCGGGGCCTTATTAGGCCGACGCCGTCGGGGTGTCACTTAGAAGAAATGCTCACGCATCCCAGCACCCCGACGATGCGTTGAGATAGAAAACCTGGTGGGGTTTTTAGTGGCAAAGTCCACATACTCCGCTGCTCCCCCCGGATCAGCGGAGATACTGCAAAGCATTTTCCTCACCATAAAAAAAAGATTAGGAGGCGCAGCATGGTTAGCCCTGCACCCTCACTGAATTTGGCATGGAGCAACCCTGCCCTATCTTTCCAGGTTCAGTCTGCAGCGACCAACTGAGTCCTTAGTTGATTCAGTGATTTCAACCTTATTTATGGCAAGTCATAACAAAGAGTCTCTGCAGAGTCTTTTTGTTTGTAACGAAACTACTAGACCGATTCTAATAAAACTTAGTGTGAAGATACATTGAATCCGTAGGAGTAACATAGGCTACTTTTGGTCCCGATATTCCCACGGGATCGGGACTTACGCGGATGAATGGAACGTTGCTAGTAATCTATGTACTTACAATCCAAGCGCCGTCGTATGGCACAAGTTTGTGGAAGTCAGTCATCATTTCAACCCAGTAAGGTGTTGAATTTGGGTGAGTGAAGTCGGGGAACACTGTGTGTCCTACATTCCATACCTGGAAAACAAAGTTTTTAATATAGATAAATAATAATAATAAATAAATATTAGAGGACATTCCACACATCGTCATCTAGCCCCTAGTTAAGTAACTAGACTTGTGTTATAGGTGCTAGGCAACGGATATACTACTTATATACTTTTCTTTTGTAAATATATACTTATAATACATAGAAACAACCAGACCACGGACAAATATCTAAGCGTAAATACTTGTCTGAGGTGGGAATCGAACCCGCAACCCTGTGTTTGGCAGTCCGGCGTGGTAACCATTGTGCCAACTGGGTCGTCAAATATACTAGTTTATACGTTTTTACTGTCGGACAGAGGAGTTAGGAGTCATTTGCAAAAACCAAATGACGGAGGTGACATCATAATAATAATATATACATTGCAGGATTATTGATAAATTATACAGGGAGAATTTTTTACGAGGGCCTTCATCTATCAGCAAGACTTTCCATTGGTATCAAAATATAGGTGATAATTTTTTTGCAAAATCAACAGGTTCGATTCCTGGCGATAGATTACTATCGCCAGGAATCGAACCTGTTGATTTTGCATTAGACTTTTTCAAAAATCTAATACTGCAGTTTTAATTTTTGTCCAAATGGGGGTCACGCGTCGTCAGATTTGTAGCTATCTCTTATATTTTAAGATATAGCCTTGAAGGCCCACATCAAATATTCACCCTGTATAGATTAAGAGCATGCACTATTCCATTGCAGGGCAAAGGCCTCTCTACCTTTCTTCTATTGATCGCGAAACTAAATTATATCTAAGTACTAACATACATTTCCTACTTAATTTTATATAAAAAAAATGTTCAAAAAAATACAGTAAACTATCATAAAAAACTAACTGCGCCCCGCGGTTTCACCCGCATAAGTCTCGATCTCGTGGTAATATCAAAATAAAAAGTAGCCTTCCTCGTTAAGTGGACTATACGGATTTTTTTAAATTCGCAACAGTACTTCCTGAGATTAGCGCGTTCAAACAAACTCTTCAGCTTTATAATATTAGTATAAATAGGTATTATTTATTAATGTTATTTAAGTAATACAATAGTTACCTGTCCAACGAAAGGTTGATTAGTGGAGTTTTTAACGAATACATCCATTACTATCCCGCGGTCGTACGGTGGGTAGGTACCCGGTTTTTCATTAGCACCCACTCCTGGATCTAAAACCATTTTATGTTAGTTCAATATTTCACCAATATAATTATTTATAACGGGATATTTGCCATGACTCCTAGGTTTCACCTCCGTAACTCCTGATCCCGTGGAAATTTCGGGATAAAAAGTAGCCTTATAGCCTTCCTCGATAAATGGACTATCCAACACAAAAAGATTTTTTCAATTCGAACCAGTAGTTCCTGAGATTAGCGCGTTCAAACAAACAAACAAACAGCTTTATAATATTAGTATAGATAACTCAAACCAATTAACGGAGAATTTGGCATACAGATAACTGTTATAATATAGGCATTTTTCGATATTCAACTCTTACGCGACGCGAACTAAGTTGCAAGCAAAAGCTAGTGTTAGTCGATATAACAAATACTCGTATCTTACCAATAATCATCATATAATGCATGCCCTCATCGTGTAAATGTTTAACAAATTGAGGCAAATCCGCGAACGTGTCCATGTTTAATGTGAAATCGTTGTGATCTACCATGTAATCTATATCGTTCCATTGGACGTCCTGAAACAATGTTAAACTTATATAAATAAATGAATAAATAAATCTTACAGGACATTCCACACATCGCCATCTAGCCCCAAGCTAAGTAACTAGACTTGTGTTATGGGTGATAACGGATATACTACTTATTTACTTTTTTTTTGTTAATATATACTTATAATACATAGAAACAACCAGACCACATATAAATATCTAAGCATAAATACATGTCTGCGGCGGGTATCGAACCCGCAACCCTGTGTTTGGCAGTCCGGCATGGTGACCATTGTGCCAACTGGGTCGTCAATGTTAAAATTATATTAAGTTGGTATCCTAGTGGTGCTAGAATATTTGTTTTTTACTAGTAGCGCTCCATGGTTTCACCCGCGTAACTCCCGATCTCGTGGGGATATCGGGATAAAAAGTAGTCTATGTTACTCTCAATGAATCAAAGTATCCTCATCACAAGTTCCATTAAAATCGGTCCAGTAGTTTCAAACATAAAAATAAACACAAAAATATTTTCTCTTTATAATATTCTATAGTTTAGATTAAATAAATATTGCAGGACATCTAGCCCCAAGCTAAGTAACGAGACTTTTGTTATTTATTAATGTTTCCCCTATCGAAATATATGGGTCCCATCTTGCGAAAGGATTGGAAAAAATCAAGATGCCGCCGAAGGACTATGCCATTAACTTTGGTGGCCATTTATCTTTTTATAATAGTAAGTGACCTTTATCGCGCAGTAGGAATAGTTATCTGAAAGGTTGCGGCTTCGATTCCCGCCTTGGAACAAGGGTATAGTATAATTTTGAAGACTTACAAAAGGTATCCCAGCATCTCTGTTCGATTGCCAAACGGCTTTCGTCTTATTTAGACTTCCATAGTTAAATCTGAAAAGTTTAACAATGGCTTTGTAAAAGATAAAATTATTGATTTTCGATAAGTAAGTACTTTTGTATTTATATTATACTAGCTATTATAGCTATTACGGGTAATAGCAAGTATAATAAGTCGCGGGCACCATTTCAATCGTTTTCTAATTAATTTTGTAATTTTAACATTTCCTTTTAATTTTGTATGATAAAAAGTAGTCTATGTTTTTCTCCAAGGTCCCATCTATATCTGTACCAAAATTCATCAATATCGGTCCAGCCGTTAAGCGTAGAAACGTAACAGACAGACAGGCAGAGTTACTTTCGCATTTATAATATGAATCCATCAACTGGGCGACAGATGGTGTTGCTTGTGAAAACCACCGCAAGTGGTACGCTACCCAAAGAGATAGTGATTATGTTCTTTATAATTTTTAGAATATAAAAAAACCCCGTCTTTTATCCCCATAACTTTCAGTCGGCTGAACCGATTTAGATCAAACATAGCTAAGAACACTCCCGAATGATTCACCTTTACAATAAAAGAAACTAAAAAAATCGGTTCAGTCCCCGAGCTACGATGCCACAGACGACACACACAGACACGTCAAACGTATAACACCCCGTCGTTTTTGCGTCGGGGGTTAAAAATTGTAATTTACCTGCACAAATGGAATCCTAGAGCCCAATATGGCGGCATGAAAGGCCTGCCGACCACCTCGGTGTACTGCGAGACGACATCCTTGGGAGAAGGGCCGAGGAATATGAAGAAGTCCAGGATACCGCCGATGGCACGGTAAGTTATAGCCGGAGATGGTTGAAGGACTATGTCTGGAACATTATATGAATAATAATTGTTGTAAGTAGAAGATTTAATAATAACTATCTAGCCCCAAGCTAAGCAACAGGCAAGCTTGGGCGAACCCCAATCTTGCCTGGGGGGAAAAATAACCGTTTTCAGCATTTTTTTGCTAACTCTTATAGTTTAGGATACAGCCCTGAAGGCCCACATAAAAAAATCATCCTGTATACTATATCTATACTAATATTATATAGAGCTTTATAGAGAATTGTTTGTTTGCATTGAATAGGCTCGAAAACTACTGGACCGATTTTGATGAAACTTGGTATGTGGGATACATTGATATTGGGAGTAACATCGGCTACTTTTTATTCCAATATACCCACGTGATCGGGAGCTAAGCGGGTGAAACCGCGGAGCGCTGCTAGTATACATATAAAAACACGTAGACCAGAAACTATTTGTTTCTGTATATAATAAATAAATAATATATAAATAAATAATTATTTTTTTTCGATAACCAATAACTTATTTCCTAATTACATAATCGTTGGGAGACCCCCTTTAAGTATAAATACTTGTGTTGGGAATCTCCGCTCCTCCGAGGGTCGGTAGTTACAAATAAGTTTGAATGTAAATCACAAGCTGATAGCGTTTAAATCAAGTACTTAATAATTTTAACAATTTCAGACAGACAATATGTTTGACATATTGTGTGTAATAAGCAATTTTTTTTATCCAATACATTTAATAATAAAAATAATTAATGAAAAAAAAAAATACTATTAATAAATTATTACAATAAATAAAAAATATAATCGCAGTTTAGAAATCATAAGTTAGACTCAATTTGATTATAGTCCAAGCAATGCAACCAATTTATCAATTTAATTTTACAATCGTATTTATTTAGTGTGTATATATTTAATTGTTCATTTATTTTATTGTACAGATAGGTCGATTGTTTCGGATATTGTCTACTTGCAAATTTTGATTTCGTTAGAAGTATAGAAGCAACATTGTGTTTCTTTCTTTTTGTAAGGTAAGTAGGATTAAAAGTTAATGACATATGTCTCTTCATTATGACATGTAATAAGTATAATTTCCTAACGGATATCAAATTACAGGTAACGTACAAGTCTTGAGTAGAATGTCTGTAACGTTTGAAATACATAACCTTCAGTAAAGACCTTTGGGCTCTTTCAAGTTCTAAAAATTTCGTTTTAGTTGCACCCCCCCATAACGTAATACAATAAACGATAATAGATTCAGCGAGGGCTTTGTAAATTTTGTTAAGTAATTCTTTTGTAACAACGTGTCTTAGTTCCTTAAATATCCAACTCAGTTTTCTTATTCTAGTCATAATCAGTTCAGTGTGAGGGTGCCATGATAATCTTTCGTCTATTATTATGCCAAGGTAATTTGTGGATTTTAGTTTTTGAATTTGGGGACATATACATAGATGATTTGACAAATCACAGTTGTGTATTTTCAATCCAAGATTTTCACCTGGTTGAGTTTTAATAGTCTTAGTGAAACATATGTAATTAGTTTTATTTGTATTTAAAGTAAGAAGGTTATCATTTAGCCATCGACTTACTATAGCCAGACCTTCTTCAGCGTTCTTATGAACTGTGTTCCACGTGTCTCCAGTAAAAATAATAAAATATTATATATTATATATTATTTCAAATTAAACCTCTTAGAAATAGCATACCCATAGCATTAGAATTTAGAAGAAGCGTTCCATGTGAATTCCCATCGTGTTCCACAGCCAGATAGAAAGGTTGTGATCCGTATACATTTATCTACAATTGGAAAATATGTGTGAGAGATAAAAGCGAGAGATTTCAGTGCAATAAAAGAGATTATTTACATATTAGATTTTTCTAAGGAGAAATTTATGTGCGCTGAATGCTCTTACGGCGAAGGAAAACATCATGTTGAAACTCACCGCTTAGTTGGCTCCAGATGTATTGACGAGTTTTTCCCTCTGGTCACGGTCGAGGAAGCAGAGAGATAGTATAGGTGGTGAGGAACCACGGGATTATGATTACGATTTCGATGGGGATTCCTTTTGGAGCGTAAGCGAGCACTTAAAAAGGATTTTTGGAAATAAGACCTCTGAGAGGGTAAAAAGGGCTGATAAAGTGTAACTTTTATGTATTCTGTGTCTGTAGGAAATCAATAACTCACTTTCTATCATACAATGACATAATTATTTATATGCATGATCTAATTTAATTATTCTATTGCATAATTCATAAACTTAATATTAAGATTTTGTACGACAAATGGCAGATCAGAGCGCAATAATATATGTATTACTATCTTTTAAATTTACCTGTGAATCACAAATAAATGATTTTAATTTAATTTGGTTAATAACGCGGCTTTTGCCCACGACTTCGTCCGCGTAGAAGTCGAAAATGCACTAAGGAATCACGTTGTCCCATACAAACTTTGCCCCCCTTTTTTATCCCCTTAGGGGTAGAATTTCGGAAAATCCTTTCTTATCGGATACCTACGTCATATAAATAACACATCCTCCAATTTTCAGGACTCTACAACCAGCGGCTTAGACTGTGCGTCCGTCAGTCAGTCATTCGGGACAAAGGATTTTATATGTATAGGTAATACATAGAAACAACCAGACCACAGACAAATATCTAAGCATAAATACATGTAATCGAACCCGCACCCCTGTGTTTGGCAGTCCGGCATGGTGACCATTGTGCCAACCGGGTCATCGATATACACTTACCCCTTCGGTGGGTTGTCGATCCCTATTAAATATAGCAAAGGTATTCCAATTGATATCGTTCATGAACCGCGAACGTTTCTCGCCGAGACCGAATATATGATCCGTTGGTAATATGGCTGATAGTTGGAGGAATTTATCGGAGAGAATCACACCGCCGACATCTTGGGCATTGAAACTGGAAATAATAAAAAAAATCAATAGAAATGAGAAGGTAATTTTTCTCTTGCAGCTTATTTTTGAAGATAGAAACAGCAGTATCCATTGTCAATAGTTCTATCCAAACTAGAGGTTGTCCTTGGCTGGCTATAGTGCATAAGGGATAATCGCGGGTTTGGTGTTATCCAAACTAGAGTTTGTTCTTGGCTGGCTATAGTGCATAAGGGATAATCGCGGGTTTGGTGTTATCCAAACTAGAGTTTGTTCTTGGCTGGCTATAGTGCATAAGGGATAATCGCGGGTTTGGTGTTATCCAAACTAGAGTTTGTTCTTGGCTGGCTATAGTGCATAAGGGATAATCGCGGGTTTGGTGTTATCCAAACTATAGGTTGTTCTTGGCTGGCTATAGTGCATAAGGGATAATCGCGGGTTTGGTGTTATCCAAACTAGAGTTTGTTCTTGGCTGGCTATAGTGCATAAGGGATAATCGCCGGTTTGTTGTTATCCAAACTAGAGGTTGTTCTTGACTGGCTATAGTGCATAAAGGATTATCGCCGGTTTGTTGTTATCCAAACTATAGGTTGTTCTTGGCTGGCTATAGTGTATAGGGGACAATCGCCGGTTTGTTGTTATCCAAACTATAGGTTGTTCTTGGCTGGCTATAGTGCATAAGGCATAATCGCCGGTTTGGTGTTATACAAACTAGAGGTTGTTCTTGGCTGGCTATAGTGCATAAGAGATAATCGCCGGTTTGGTGTTATACAAACTAGAGGTTGTTCTTGGCTGGCTATAGTGCATAAGAGATAATCGCCGGTTTGGTGTTATACAAACTAGAGATTGTTCTTGGCTGGCTATATTGCATACAGGGATAATCGCCAGTTTGGTGTCCAAAGCCAAAGTCAAAATTCTTTATTAATTCCTTATCATATTTTGCTATTGCTATTAAAAATTTATTGGAAAAGGAATCAACGTGTTGGCTTCGGTTCCACGCACGCTTTCCGAAGGTCCAGGGCTCCATAGCCCCGTGCTACGGGTCATAGCTAGGCTTGTATTATGGCGACTTATAGAATAAATAAACTTTTACTTATGCACAAAACGTACGAAGCCACAATGGGTAAAAATATAAACTTACATGGTAACATTGTCAGATTCCCTGATAACTTTAAATCCAGTACTAGAACTTTCTACTTCAACTCTGTATTTAGGTTTTGTTAGTGTTTTGGACACCATTGATATTTCTGGGTACATCGGTTCGAATCTTTTATGTTCCGCGTCGTATATCTGGAATATACAAAAATAAATATTTAATTATACTGCACCCCGCGGTTTCAACCGCGTAAGTCCCAATATCATGGGAATATCAGGGCATATTTTTTTGCAATTTAATTTTCCCCACATCTATTTTCAAATCAAAACTAGCCAAATCGTTTCAATCGTTCTCGTGTTTTAGCTAGATTAACGAACAGCACTAACTAAACGAACGAACAGCATAATAATAAATAAATATTACAGGACATTCCATACATCGCCATCTAGCCCCAAGTTAAGTAACTAGACTTGTGTTATGGGTGCTAGGCAACGGATATACTACTTATATACTTTTCTTTTGTAAATATATACTTATAATACATAGAAACAACCAGACCACAGACAAATATCTAAGCATAAATAATTGTCTGAGGCGGGAATCGAACCCGCAACCCTGTGTTTGGCAGTCCGGCGTGGTAACCATTGTGCGAACTGGGTCATCATAATACATATATACTATGTATTATATAAAGTTGTTTGAGTGCGTTTTTTTTGTTCCTCGCCTCTGCTGAGCCTCGCGGTTTCACCCATTTAATCCCGATCCCGTAGGAATATTAGCATAAAATGTAGACTATGTGTTAATCCAGGTCTCCAGCTATCTACGTACCGAGTTCTATCGCACTTGGACCATATTGGACCGATTTCCAGCAGTTTTTGCGTGAATGAGTAAGTTTTGTCATCATTATTTAAGAGTAGGATTTTAGGAATCTAGACAAAAAAAACTACTCACCTTAACCTGTACAACATCATCGGACAAATACTTAAAATCAAATCTCGCTACATTAAAATCTCCAGGATACCCGGACGGCTTGACACGTTCGTAGTATACAGACATTGAATGTTTGTCTTCTGTTATGTTTATGCAGCGATAGGTGCTGTATTGTGGGGGGTAGTAGCAGTAGGGAACGCCTACGGTCTCGGTGGGGGACCAGCAGCAACCTGGGGATTTTATTACAAGCATTTAGTAGAGTGGTGTTGGCTTAGTGGTAGATACCACGACTTTCAGTCTGAAGGTCGTGCGCTCGAATCCCGGCCGGCCGTGCACCAATGTATTTTTCTTAAGAAAAATTTATGTGCGCTAATTGACATTGCTCTTACGGTGAAGGAAAACATCGTGATGAAACCCGTGGCTTAGTAGGCTCCAGAGGTATTGACAAGTTCTCTGTTCTGAAAATGGTCGACTAGGTTGAGAGGGTAGTAGGTCTTTTTTGCGTGAGAATGGAGTAAGTAGGCTTGCCGCTGGGCAAGCCTACTCTATTCTCACGCAAAAAAGACCCAATTAAAAAGGGTCTAATTGCGGAAAACAGCCCGTTCAAGTACAAGTACAAGCATTTAAGTTTTAAAATATAGCACAAAACCTATGGAATAAAATTAATAAATTATATTTTACTTTTTAAAATGTGTTACTTATTTAAAATTTATTGTGTAATGTAGGTAGTATAGACATATATAAGGCAAATTTTATTAAAAAGAACAAAAACTAAATTTTTCCCATTTTATTGTTAAGTGATCCACTATTCTAAGTACCCCGTTCACCAATTACCTCGTTTCTCACACTCAACGTCACTAGCGCCGCCCTGCGGGTAGCAATCGAACCTCATCGCCTCCACGACTTTAGGACAAACAGTGCTAAGTTCAATAATTTGCTCGGTAAAACTCTTCTTATGTTCTTTCTTCTTAGATTCAGTACCGTTGCCACGGTTTTTAGTGCTTAGATTGTTGTGATCGTGGTATCTATGTTCGGTTGTCTGTGAAAATAGAGAAGATAAAAAAAGATAAAAATATATACACAAAATTAAATATTTGCATGTAACGTAATATGTAGTTACTAGCTGCGCCCCGCGGTTTCACCCGCGTAAGTTCCGATCCCGTGGGAATATTGGGATAAAAAGTAGCCTATATGTTAATCCAGGCCTCCAGCTATCTACATACCGAATTTCAATGCAATCGGTTAAGTGGTTTTAGCGTGAAGGAGTAACAAACACACACACGCACACACAAACTTTCACATTTATAATATTAGTAGGATCTATAATATATTTATTAATTTATCTATTCTTTATATAAAACATTTTTTTTTACTATTATTTATTATTTGTTTGATTATTATTATTTTGTATCTCTATATGAATCATACCATTTTTGTTTTATTTTTTATTCTTACATAAAATTCAAATTTATTATGTAAACGGCCTTAAGCCTACTCAAGTCACATCAATCACTACTATTAGTCCATTTATCATGTAACTAGAGTTTGGCCTAATAGCCTGTTAGCTGTTATTAAAATCTAAACAGGGCAACAGATTATGCGGTTGCCGGGGCTAGGGTACTTTAACTTTATTGAACGAGAAATAAACCTTCTCAAGTTGCATCGGTGATATTGGTGCCTTCACCGTTTCGGGATGAGCGCGTTCCCACAGTTTCCTGAAAAAGAAATGCCATATTTAACAGCAGCAAGGGGTTTTGAGTATTTACCCCTATTGCTACAGATCTGTATAATATTCTTATGGCATTGAAGGATCCGTGTGATAGTCAGCATAAGGTCCTGAAATCCTTAAGTCGCCTTTTAGGACACCTACAGATGGGTTAACCTTATTAAATAAAATAAAATAAATAAATATAAATATTGCAGGACATTCCACACATCGCCATCTAGCACTAAGTTAAGTAACTAGACTTGTGTTATGGGTGCTAGACAACGGATATAATACTTATATACTTTTCTTTTGTAAATATATACTTATAATATATAGAAACAACCAGACCACAGACAAATTCTAAGCATAAATACTTGTCTGAGGCGGGAATCGAACCCGCAACCCTGTGTTTGGCAGTCCGGCATGGTGACCATTGTGCCAACTGAGTCGTCAATGTCACATGGGACATGCTACATTTTTTTATAATAAATAGTTTAACGTTTGACCACTATCTCACACGACGGTGAGTGAAGATGCGGTCTAAGATGTAGCACGCTTTCCTAGATACTTATACGTTCGTGACTCAAATACCTCTAAATAATAGTTACGTGTAAGGCGGCATGTATTGAGGATCACGGCTTTTTGTAGCTAGTAAGTATGTAGATGGATTTATGTTCAGGTTCGTATGGAGGGTTTTTTGGAGGTATTTTTATTATTAGCTAAAACATTCCTCTTGAATCACTTACTATTAAAAAAACCGCATCATAATCCGTTGCGTAGTTTTAAAGATCTAAGCTTAAATGGGGATAGACAGACAGCGTGAACCTACTTTGTTTTATTCTATGTAGTGATTTACTAAAGCTTACTTACTTATAATGTTCATCAGCCCAGGCGCCGCCCACAGCACCGCTTACAGCCCACCAGCCTGCCACACAAACCGCACAGACGAGCGCGATGCCCAACACGCCGGACCCACCGCCCGGGATCCGGTCCCACAACCGTTGGACCATGTTCCGACGTGAAGAGAAGCGTTGGTATCTGAGGAATTATAGTTGAAAAGTTTTGAAAATAGTTTATAATATATACAGAGTAAAAAATGTGTTACATAATTACATTGTAATTGATAAATTGCATCATAAAAAATTGAAAAATCACCAGTAGCCGAAGGTCAATAATGACGACCCAGTTGGCACAATGGTCACCATACCGGACTGCCAAACACAGGGTTGCGGGTTCGATTCCCGCCTCAGACAAGTATTTATGCTTAGATATTTGTATGTGGTCTGGTTGTTTCTATGTATTATGAGTATATATTTACAAAAGAAAAGTATATAAGTAGTATATCCGTTGTCTAGCACCCATAATACAAGTCTAGTTACTTAGCTTGGGGCTAGATGGCGATGTGTGGAATGTCCTGCAGTATTTACGAGTATATTTATTTATTTATTATAACTTAAATTAAATAATTATATAATAATTAATAAATAAATTCATTTGGCAGATCATGAGTCAAGTATTCCTCAACACTGTAAAAAGATTGCTTGATCAACTAACTCTTCAGTCTATTTTTAAAAATGTAATAACTATTTGCTTCGGTAATTTCTGAGATTTCGTGTCATAAAAAAAGATTCTTTTTTTACAATTTGATGATTATCACACCTGCCTGATGGTAGGCGACGATGCGGTCGGAAATATAACACGCGTTCCTAACATTCACCATATGAAAGAACTCTTCAATACAACCCAGTTGGTAAATGGTCACCATGCGGGACTTCCCACACAGGGTTGCGGGTTCGATTCCCGCCTCAGACAAGTATTTATGCTTAGATATTTGTATGTGGTCTGGTTGTTTCTATGTTATTATAAGTATATATTTACAAAGGAAAGTATATAGGTAGTATGTCCATTGTCTAGCAACCATAACGCAAGTCTAGTAACTTAGCTTGGGGCTAGATGGCGATGTGTGGAATGTCCTACAACATTTATATTACGTCTGGAGAACTAAGCCACAGGTTTTATCATGATGTTTTTCTTCACCGTAAGAGCAATGTCAATTAGCACACATATTTTTTCCTAAGTAAAATCTATTGATACACAGATAATTCCTTACACAAACTTGTGCATCCATAATATTATTAATTTACTATTGGCCTAGATTAATAATAATTGCTACAACCTTCAGTTCTAAGATTAGATTTCTACTGATTTCACTACCTATTTGTTCAAAACATTTTATCAATCATAATGAATAAATTATATAATTACGTTAATTTTGAATCCATTGTCACTAACACAATTTTAATATAATTTTAAATCACAACAACTTCACACTATGATTTATTTAACTTAAATAATTAATTTCATAAAATGATAACTTATTTAAACACCGACATGTAATCGATTGACACAATTTGTTGAATAAAATAAACTAAAGATAATAATGTTTATTTATAAGGTTTGACTATTGCTTCTGATTGTTGTTGGTGCAAAGGTTAGCCATTGCAGTACAGAGAGATCATGCAGAGCTAGTACCTATGCATCGGGTGCAATTGACGGTGGTCCATTTGATTAATGAAATTTTAATGTAGGTGTTGTAGTTTAATTTCGTTTTTTGTATGGTTAAATCCTTATCCTAACTAAAAAACATAAATATTTATTGGTAGTGTCAATTCAATTTGAAAGGATCTATTATAAATAACGCATCATAAATACAAAGGTAATAAAAAATCAAAAAATTAGAAAAGAAAATACCCAATCAATTAAATAAAAACCTACATACAATAATACAATACAAGCGAACAAGAGCAGTGTTGGCTAAGTGGTAGATACCTCGACTTTCATTCTGAAGGTTATGGGTTCAAATCCCGGCCGGCCGTGCACCAATATTTTTTCTTAAGATTTTATGTATGCTAATTGACATTGCTCTTACGGTGAAGGAAAACATTGTGATAAAACCTGTGGCTTAGTTGGCTAATTGCGGAAAACAGCCCATATACAAGTAAAAACAAACACAAAAAATTTAATATCATAATCCTAACTAATATGTATTACAAATCTGAATGTTAGTTTATTTATTTGTTAGTTCCCTCTTCACGGGCAATCGACTGGAGCGATTACGATGAAAATTGGCAATGTGGTAGCTTAGGGGATGAGGAAGGACTGATTCCGTAATTCCCGCGAGATCGGGAATTAGGCGAGTGAAACCGCATGGCGCTGCTCTGCTAGTATTCAATAAATGTAGTTTGTAATGTTCATAGGTCACATTTATTATTGTAAGATAGGAAATTGGACAAAGAAATTGAATGTTTTTATTTCCTTGAACTGTTTGGATGATTTATACTTTGATGAATGTATGTATGTGATAAAGTTCAATGTACAAGAAAATTGTTAAAGTAAGTACTTAATATACTTTTACTTGTAAACATGCTGTTTAATTATTCCGCGTTAGTTGGGTCCTTTTAGTAGGCTTGCTCAGCACCGTGGCTGCTTATGTACGCTGATGATATTGCGGTGGCAGATTCAGATAAGGGGCGGCTGGTTCAACGTGAACACACGTGGAAGGAGTCACTTGAGAACGGCGGTTTGCAACTGAATGTGGCGAAGACAGAGTACTTGGCTTGCAATACGACAGATACCACACCTGTCTACGTAGACAGTCATATGGTCGAGCGGACAGACCAGTTTAAGTACTTGGTATCTGTGCTTCACGTGTCCGATGACATCAATTGCGAAGTCAGAAAAGATTGTTTCTATGTCATTTTAGTTTGCAAATAATTTTACTCTGAAATGTCTAGCCTGATTTCAATGAAACTTGGTGTGTGGATTCACTGAAACCTGGGACATAGCTACTCTTTCTCCCAGGCTGATGAAATAAAATAAATAGCGGGAAGTCTGTGGACATTAAGAGCAGGAGAATGAAGGCAGTTAAGGAGAGGTCTTAGCCAGTAAAGGGCAGATCGACCGGGCAGCCATGTTTAACCAAGACAAAAAGCAATACTATTAGAAAACCGTTTGAATGAATGGCTAATAAAATACAAATAGAATCATACCTATGTTCTCTGGATGTTGATGCATTATCAGTTTCGTCTCTGGGTTTTGGTATCACACCACTGAATGGACCTCTCCCGGTTTTTCCATTAAACTTCCCAAATGGCGCAAAGGAGTTCGACAGCCTCCTTTTAAAGTTACCACTCTTCGGTCCGCTGAGTGACGTCTCCTGACGGTCTACATCCCTGGAAGATTCACCCCCATCAGCATAATCAAGCTTTTTATCTGTCTCGAAACAAAGACGATAGTTTATATTGTCGTTTAATGTTAGTAAATCGGTTTTCGAGCCCGGAGATTTATCGCAGAAGTCTTCGAATGATACTATCTCGTAGTCGTCTTCGTTTTCACCTGAATTCTCTGGTTTGTAAGGTATTTTCGGCATTTTTTTTGACTTATTTTTTGTGTCGTAGTTATTTTCGGCGATTTCTATTTTAGTACTAGAGGCTGCGCATATTCATGATTTTATTGGTTTGTTTTGTTTTTCTGATGCTGACTAGTGCAGAGGACTGTATTTCTTTAATATTAATGTAGGTACTTTAGTTAAAAATCACGAAATTCGGAATTATATCCGAAAATCACAAATCCTTTTTTTTCTTCAAACAGAGTCATAGATAACAAGCACTTTGAATTTGATTGTAGCACTCACAACAAATACCAACCGCATAAATCCAATTCAAGCAAACGGAAGTAGTTAGCAAACAGTGAATCGTCTATAGAAATGAAGATTTTGCAGTAAGCACTTTTTCTTTGCCTACCTACATACGATTTAAACTTCGTTTTTGGAAAAATTTGTTAATACGTTCTTTAAAGAAATTTACTCAGTAAAAAAGCGCAAACAAATTTTTTTATAAAGCAGAGTAACCCAAAAAAAGTAATAGGTAGGTTAGTAATTTGATATTTTTTATAAATTAGAATGAGGGTACTTTGAAAATAATACACCATTTTAATTTTAAAGATGTATCAGATGCGTGGACATAATGGTGGACGATTGTTAAGGAAACAGTAACTTTTTAATTTGTGGCATCGTGGCTAGTTTAATATTAAAATTAATGAAACACCTCGCATAACATGGATTGGAGAAGTGCAAGAATTTTATTGGCATCGACGGCTACTGCAGTTGTCGCCTCGCAAGTAGCAAAGAAGATATACAAGTACTTCTTCAACACCGAAAATGGCTCGAAAACTGAAGTTAATGATGACGAATCGTGCAACGAATTGATAAGTTTCAAGAACAGAGAAATCAACGACGTGATTTTATTTTCTGATGATATAGTTCGTCACACGATAAGGATACCGCCAAACAAAGACATTACAATATGTGAAAGCCGAGAACTAAATTGTTTTAAGTTGATAAAGTACATAAAATCAGCACGTGAAACGCTAGACGTGTGTATGTATTTGATTACTAGTGGTGAAATAGCAGAGCAAATAATAAGATTGGGACAGAAACATGTTTTAGTAAGAATTGTTGTTGACAGCGACATGGCGAATACTCCACCATCACAAATTAAAAAGTTAAAAGAATACAGTAAGTACATAAATACTAAATTGTAATATTTCATCTAATATGTAATATGCGGTGCGTTGACTAATGATGCTGTCTTTTCAGGTTTTATCCAAGTACAGATGAACAAAAAATCAATTTTAATGCATCACAAATTTTGCATCGTTGACGGACCGAGAGCTATCAGGCGAAAAAATATTCTTAAGGCATATGCGGAGAAGTTAAACGTACATGCCCAGTTCACAAAGAACGCTACACGATTACAACCAAAACCTAAACTGCCCAAAGGTTTTGTCATGTCAGGATCGTTGAATTGGTCGACTCAGGCAATGGTGTCAAATCATGAGAGTGTAATCGTTACTTCGCATCCTAATATAGTCGGAAAGTTTGAAAAGGAATTCGAAAGCTTGTGGGTGGAAACAGAATCGGTAAGTAGGAAGATTTTATTTTTAGGGTTCCGTAGCCAAAGGGTAAAAACGGGACCCTATTACTAAGACCATCTATCCGTCCATCTGTCTGAACGGGAAAAAAATAAGTGGGGCTCCCATACAACATGGTACGAAACCCTTCTTGTGCGAGCCTCACTCACACTTGGTCGGTTTTTATGTTTATTATAGCACTAATAAGGAAGGTATCAGTTACTTTAGTTATAATGTGTGATTTTTAAATTTCAGGTAGTACTGTCGGCATCTTAAATTAATCCAAAGTGGCTCATGTTTGTTTTTTTGCTGTAATTTGTGTAAGTATTTGATCTTTATTGAAATACTAACAGTGCTCTGCGGTTTCACTCGCGTGACTCCCGATATCGAAATATAATATAGCCTTCCTCAACAAATGGAGTATCCAACACAAAAATATTTTTTCAATTCGAACCAGTAGTTCCTGATATTAGCTCGTTTAAAAAAACAAACAAACTCTTCAGCTTTATAATATTAGTACACATACCAAAGTCTTAGACCAAAGTGCGGTTCGCGCCATCGCGCCACTTCGCTCGTCGGCGGTGCGTCCGAGTCAGTGTGAATTAAAAAAAAGCGTGTTATTTTTATTATTCTTGATGTGTGAAAAAGTTGGAAAAACGTCTATGGTTCTCAAAACACCATTCGGTCATATCATTCGGTCATTGAAGTTGACAGAAGTGACAACCGTAGACAAACTTCCATGTGCACTTCGATCGATCATATGTTTTCTTTGTGTAGTTTTTTCAGCCGCTGTAATTCGAATTGGTTAGAAAGTCCTCGTGTTTAATCGCCTGTAAATTCGTCTACATATAGTAGATTACAGTTATCTACCTAATTTAGCCTTATCCCAGCGGTCTACATCGATTTAATAGTTAAAATAAGTTGTGCATTTCGTTGCATTTCTGTGTGCACGTGCTTGCACTTTTTCAGGTCTAATAACTACGTCTAGTGCTCTAGTGGTCTGAAAACGTGTTCAAATTGTAGTTAGGACTGTAATCCGTGTGACACCGCGTGATCGGGGCTAGTTTCGTGCGTTTTATCATGGAAATGCGTTTTCAAAAGTAGATCGTAGTTCTGCATAGGTTGGAATCGTATATTCAGTGTTTCCACCTGTTACTATCATGTATGATGGATTCTGGACATCCCTGCGCAGTGATTTGGTGAAAATTGTAAGTATTTAGCCCGTAAAATATAATTTTAAGTTGATTTTCTTGAAGTGCAATGTGCATTTTCGTTTGACATTCCTGTAAGGTCACCCCTACATTTACAGCACGTAAAACTTCAGATTCTTTTTACTCATGAAACTACTCTAACTTTCTGTCTCTCCTACTGATAAATAAATACAATATTTATAATGTTTTAGAGAAGACAAAAAGATATTTCAAAACACCATAGTAGTAACCATGTGTTCTATTTTCTTCTAGTAGTTTTTTTTGAAGGATTTACCTACTTTTTTGTAGTTAGCCTAAGCATAAATATAAATTTAGATATTTATATAGATAAATACATTTATTTTTTTAATTTTATACTTAGTTTAGTTGACCAACATCCATTCATCTAGGTTAGATAGTTGTTGTATTGACCAAACCGGAATTGACACCCGTTGCATCATAATTAAGTAACTCCTTTGAGAAGAGGCCCATGTCCTGTAGTAGAACATAATTGGGCTATTATTTTATTAATTATCTGGCTTATGGTAGTTAATTATTATCTTGTACTTGTTTACGGGCTATTTTTCACAACCAGACCTCATTAGGTTGGTCCTTTTTGTGTGAGTTAATTAAATAATGGTGAAGTAATGTAATATTTAATTATTAATCTGACCTATGTTAATCAATTATCAGTCTAAGCAACAAATACAAGGAATTTAATTTGCAGTAAATCTGTAAACATCTCTTTCAACCTTTAACTAAATTTCTTCAAAATAATATTCTATGTTTTAATGACTTTTAGTAATGTTTCGAAAAGGGGCAGATTATGAAGTTTCTGTAAAACTCTATAGTGTTATTATGAAGTTAGGACTCCCATCCCCATCGGGAGCGTGGCATTTTTGAGATTGTTATCAATTTCTTAAGTTTTGTAGAGAAGTTGATCCACATTGATCTAAATGAAGTCTTTTCTTGTATTGGTAGTAGGGCATGATCTGCAGGAAAGTGGGTGAAAACAAAATAATATTAAATGAATAAATTATCTTAGACATTGTCCACCAAAATACATTTAATCTAGATGACTTATACATGCCAGCAACTTTTGCTTCTTCATGCTTTTCACTGTAGTGCCTCGGGCATGTATTAGATGCGATAGGCTTGCCCAGAATCTATACCACCCTCTCAGCTTAGTCAACCGTATCCAAAGGAAAGAACTCCTCAATACATCCAGGACCAACTAAGCTGCTGTTTTCATCATGTTTTCCTTCACCTTAACATAACCTAACCCTTACATGTGGGACATAACATCAAAAAACTTAACACATCGTTTTTGTGATATATCTACCTAAATCTATCGAAATTATACCATATATTAAAATTTTGTAATATTATATATTTATATTTATTTTTGTTTGTTACAGGTGAATAAAAATACAACAAATCACGACAAGTGCAAATGTAAATTATGTGCCACTTGTAAATATTCAGTGAAAAAATACAGAAAAAGTGTAAATAACATGAATAAAGTGTATATTACGTGAATGCCGACAGTGTTTAAAAAAAAATATTTGTGTGAATTATTGGATGCAGTGTTCTTCGACAGATGGCGCTGTAAAGGATTGTTGCTGAAAAGTGCGGACGTAGTACCGCTATTCACCGGCAGGTGGCGTTGGTAAGTGTTTTGACTTTTGTTCGTGTAGATGTCGCTACTGAGTCGTACGACTAGCGACATCTCGTATCGAGTAGCGTATGTTAGGTTTGCAGCGTTGTTGGATAGATGGCGTTAGTAGTATCGAATGCAGCAAGTGACATTTTTGTACCTCAGTACTTTATAAAAAATTAACATTTTCTTGCATAATATTTATCATACCTTATTGTCTTGTTATTTTATACGCAGGTATTATTTGTTAAAAAAAAATATTGAAATAGACCCAACAACCTACATTTTTTTTAAATTGTAAAAATAAAAAACCATATCGGAAAGAAATCAGGGACGCAGTCGTAGTACCTACACGTGAAAACATCTTAATTAAACCAAAAATGTTTTTAACTTAACCAAAGAGGTCGGATAAGATCCCTTACACTTTATTACATCATATTTATGACGTCCCATCAGTCGTTTGGGTTCGGCAAGTGAGTCTTAGGTCAAAAATGTACCTATTATAGAGTACCTAATTTTATTTATTAAGGTGAAAGGGTACCGGCGCTCTCTCCATACATACATAGTCGAATGTTTCCTCCCTGGATAATGACACTAGCACAAATATTTTTGTTGCATAAAACCTATAACTGCCATGACTATGCCACTATGTCTTGGTTATTTTCATTTTCGATTAAAAAAAAACAAAACATAAAGGGGAATGGTCATGGCAGTTATAAGTTTTATGCAACAAAAATTTTGCTCTAGACTATTGCACACCAGTCATTCTTTTACGAGTCAAAGTGAGGTACTTACATTTTTTTTTTCTTATTCATAATAAGTCAGCCAATAACATCTAGGCACCCAGTATTTCGTAGTCTTCCTCAAAACATCGTCACAAATACAAAATACCTAAAACAATTAAGAAATAACCTTTAAACTTGGCAACTTAGAACGCCAAAATACTAGCCTATTGCGTCAGAACAAGACGTTTATTTTACATTGATAAATTTAAACTGCCTATTTAAGCATTATCTATTATTTGTCTTACTATTTATTATAGATAGGGTTGACACTTGACAAATTCGTCCGAATTTGCTGACTTTTCTTGACTACCCAATCGAAAAAACTGGCTAAGTGCGAGTCGGACTTGAGCACTTTGGCTTTTTAGTCATTTTTGTTTTATAGCGAAAACAGAAATAATCATCTGTGAAAATGTCAACTGTCTAGCTATCACGGTTCATGAGATACAGCCTGGTGACAGACAGACAGACGAAGTAAAAGGGTCCTGTATGTACCTTTTGGTTAGGGAAATACTGGATTAACATATAGGCTACTTTTCATCCAGATATTCCTACAGGATAGGCACTTACGCGGGTGAAACCGCGAGGCGCAGCTAGTCCTTCCTAGTCTTCCTACTAATATTATAAATGTTTTGTGTGTATGTATGTTACTCCTTCACGCAAAAGCTACTGGACCGATTGCAATGAAACACGATATATGTAGATAGATAGAGACCTGGATTTACCTACAGGCTACTTTATATCCCGATATTCCCATGGAATCGGGACTTACGCGGCTGAAACCGTAAGGCGCAACTTTCAATCTTTATCTATAAATATAAAAGTCCTGACTGACTGAGTACCCTTTAAATTTATGATAGGTACGTAGATACCTACTAAATCTTTAAACACGTCCACAGTTGTAATTGTCAATATCTGACCCCAATAGTATTCCGAATCGCAGGTGGAGAGACGAAAGACTCACACACAAACAACTGGCCCACCCTGACATCACCCGTGCACCCTAGGCCCTAGGCGGAGGGGAATCGAAATAAGAAGAGGCCCTTGCCTTGCAGTGGGATAAAAACGGTCCAATAAATAATAATTTTCTCGTAGATTTAAAGCTGGTTAAAATTTTACTGGCACACAATTAGGTAATGCTAGTTGCTTACCCTTAGATTCGCTCAATAGATAGCGCGCTCTACATATAATGCTTTCTTAAAGTTGTAGGTATCTCACTACTGGCATTCAACAGCGATTTCGTGGGTGAATTTTAAAAAATCCTTTCTTAGCGGATGTCTAGTACCTTTGCCGTAATAGTTATCTGTACGGCGAAGGTTTTGCCTTTTATACAATTGAGGAGTTTTTTAACATCAACAAAAATGAATTGATATCATACTAAACAATACACGATTACTAATATCATTTTAGCTTATTCACTTTCTATACATAAAATGACATAATTATACATAATTCATAAACTTAATATTAAGATTTTGTACGGCAAATGGCAGATCACAGAGCGCAATAATATATGTCTCACAATATCTTCTAAATTTACCTATAAAACACAAATAAATGATTTATTGTATGCCATTTTTGCCGGATCTCCTCATTGGTTTGATCTATACGTTGATATTTCAGTAAGTCAGTCAGGTTTTTCAATTTGGCAACCCTAATTTAGCTAGTAAAACTCGTCTGTCTCAAGGACATCGGCTAGGAAACGTGAGAAATGCATAAATTATCTAGGTAGCTAGCTGTGCCACTGGGTTAGGCTCGCGTACGTCCTCATGCCTATCTCACCTGATGGTAAAAGATGATATGTTCTAAGACGGAGCACGCATACGTAGAAAATATCTGTTCACTCCTCAAATTGTCAGGCCAGAAAGGTAACTGATTCCATTCCCTCGCATCCAATCCCTGCGAATGAATAACGGAAAGAGGCAGTTTTACTGACTGGTATATAGCACTATTTAATTCAATGTACTGATTGGGTTAATATTTAGCGTAAGAATAGCTGTTTAACGTAGGCATCACCTAAGAAAGAATTTGGGAACATTCAACTCCTACGCCGACGAAGTAGCGGATCAAAGCTAGACGTTTCTAATATGATTGAATAATAAGAGACAACAATCCAATTGAATCTGCTTAGAATTCAGTTATCCTAACCAATTTGAATACGTTAGTTTGTCCACAAACGTTCGTCTAATATCTTGTTAGAATCACATCTGTATTCAGACTAGTCTCTGTTAATATTCTGTTCAGTTGAAATACTCTTGCATTGGATTCAAATGAGAGATATTTATTTAATCGTTTTATATGTCTATCGGTAAGTTTTGAGCTCATTTAGCCACCACCCAGGTGAAAAGTGCAGGGTTGTGGTTGGTAACGGCTATGGACGCGAGCTGAGAAAGATTAAAATAAATAAATATTGCATGACATTCCACACATCGCCATCTAGCCTCAAGCTAAGTAACTAGACTTGTGTTATGGGAACACAATCGTCACGCTAGACTCAGCGATTTTGTACTAGTATGTAAATTTTGCGACAGAAGTTTGTAGTTTATGAATTAACCGTCAAAAATTATTCATTACATTGTTTAATTTGGTATAGCTTCGAAGCTTAACAAATAATTTTGTAGTTAAATATTAATTTCTTACTAGAAGCGCGTTTGACAACAAATGTACTAAGTATTTATATTTCAAACCTGGTAATTTTTACAATAAGTTACATTTTTTTTCGAATTGGGGCTAAGTAGGTTGAAATACAAGCGACTTGATGTCTCATAACTTTAGGTATACTATTTATGAAGAATTATGTAGGCATAACCAAATTAACTAATCAGAATTTTTAATATCGAATAAGAAGGTTGATAAAATAAAACACTATATTTTTTACTTAAAAACTTACTACATTTTTGTTTATCAAGAACATTGGAATGACAAGTCAATTAACATTAATGCTTGTGTGCATTTTAATTACCTCCTTAATACGTTATGAAAGAGTTTAAAAATACCATTAGATAGGAAATAATCATTGAAATTGAAAGCCCCCGTCGTCTTAATAGGTTTAAGATTGTAATTTAGTGTTTGGAATAGATTAGGAGTTATGTTTTTTTGCTGTCTCTTTGGGTTTTTAGTCGATCGAATATACTATGTGTTTTTGTTCTTGGCTGTCTAATGTTATTATAGTATCTTATTATTATGACGGCAGGTGGCTGAGTGTCTTGTCTTTATAACTCAAAATTCATGACTAGATAACATTATGAAATTGAGTTCTCGTTACTAAAGTTTTTAAAAACTAGCTGCACCCCACGGTTTCACCCGCGTAAGTCCCGTTCCTGTGGGAATTGCGGGATAAAAAATGGCCCATGACACCCATCTATCTCAATACAAAATTTTATCCAAATCGCTCTACTTGTTTTTGGAAATTACCCCCAACCTCACAAACTTTACCTCTTTATAATTATCAGTAATAGATTTACCGTCTTTATTTTGTTGAGTTCCATACTTCAATGCTATTAAAAGCACCATTTTCAAAAGACCGATCGATATCGATCTCTACAAAATAAAAGCAAAACAATTATGGTTATTATCCTGTTTTAGTAAAAGTAGCCATCGTTTTAAAATCTTACTATCTTGATTATTTTAAAGTACACTTTTGCTATATTTCCACGAAATAGAATTTACTTGGAAAAAAATCCAATAAGAGATCTTTTGAAATTCCCACGGGTTCGTCGATGATAAAACCGCAAAACAGAAACTTTTCTCTATTTTTGTTTATTTTTCTGTTGTATTGTTTTTACCCGTGGCGGAACGAAGGACAGTATAATATGCATTTAGAGGATGAATAAAGTTTTCTGTACTTTAATGTCCTGTGCTTGTCTCATAATTGTTTTCTTCCTACCTTTCCATCAAAAAACCTAATAAATAAATCTAATAAATTTTGTTTTTTTCTATAAATGTAAAATATACTTTATTCGCTAAAAACCATGTCGATTATCATAAAGACGACCTAGTTGGTACAATGGTCACCATTCACAAGGGACATCCAGCCGGGTTCGATTCCCGGCTTGGACAAGTATGTATGCTTTGACATTTGTCTGTGGTCTGGTTGTTTCTAAGTATTATAAGTATAAATTTACAAAATAAAAGTATATAAGTAGTAAAATCCGTTGTCTAGCACCCATAACACAAGTACATACATACTTAGCATGGGGCTAGATGGCGATGTGTGGAATGTCGTGCAATATCCTACTAATATTATAAACGTGAAAATTTGTATGTATGGATGTGTGGATGAATGGATGTTTGTTACTCTTGAAAGCAAAAACTACTGATTGGATTTTAATGAAACTTTACAATAATATAGCTTATAGAATAACACATAGGCTATAATTTATAAATATATTGTGTTATTTGTCCAAAATATATTGAAAAGTGTCACTTTGATAAGTGTCAAAGTTTCATTGAAAGTAAATAGGGAAAGATTGTCAATTTGACATCTGTCAGATGTCATTTTGTATTTATATTTTATACATTAAGAATGTGTGTCTACGATTTACCATCTTTTCAAATTAGCTGCGTCGGCACATAGCGTATTCCTGACTTACCTACTCGTAGTCACGTATAACTTAAATATTTAAATAGACACAACCTTTCCGATTATAGGGCTAACCACCGGATACGCATACGGGATGCGGCTACCGGGGTTAATCAATGTTATTGTTTATGTAGGTGGCTATCTATACTTATCTATTCTGCTTATAATAAAGGAAGAGAGGACAAAAAGTCTGTACTTGGAAGCAAAAAAAAGAGTCGACTTATCTCTTTTATTTATTTAAATGACGCTTAAATACGGTAGCATTATCACAAATGTCAGAATCACATGTTCTCAAAATAATATTCCCTCATTTATCCTTTACGACTTCCTATTCAAAAATCGTATCGAATTACTTACACAACTTAACGTCCAGTAAAGTCGTAATGTTATTTTATTGCTTTAAATTGTTGACTTCATCATCAGGACATAATCTCTGTGCAGGAAGCGACCCTATTATAATTAAATTCAACCGCTTGATACAAAGAGTGACGTTTACGATGTATTTATTACATGACACTAGAGTGTCATGTAATAAATACATCAAGCATAAATAAGCATAAATCATCATAAATACAGCAAGATACGAGCATAGAATAGATTCTATGCTCGTATCTTGCTTCACACAGATAAACGGTTACTGCCGAAAAACACAATATCACAACCCATAAAACTATTACAATTGCGATGTTTAAACACATACAATACATCTTGAATATATTTATAGTGACACGGTAGGATGGTAAAATAATAACTTGCAATAAAGTAAGTTCTCACTATGGCTTATACACTTAATATTACGATAAATTTACGACCAATTTGCAGAAGTGCTGGAGTTCTATACAGCTACGTATGAATGTGGAAGTTCGTCATCTTAAGGCAGTGCTGTTGAATGATTTTGATAGTATTGTGTAAATTTTATTACAGTAAGTAAAGGTAATAATAAATTGAGCTTCACATTGATTCTAGAAGACTTATGCGTAAGCAACTTAAATCCTTGCTATTAAGACTATCACAATGTATTTGATGGAATAGGCTTGCTTAGACCCCTCCGCTTAGTCGACTTAGTAACCATAAGTAGTTAGTAGTCAGCTTAGCAGAGGAAACAACTCTTCAATACGTCTGGAGACAGCTAAGCCGTAGGTTTCATCACGATGTTTTCCTTCACCGTAATGATAGTTATAAAAATTATTAAAGTTTATCATATAATTCAATAGGATTAAACTTCGAGGATTAAACGTAAAACCTAAATCAATCCTAAAGTTAATTAGTCTACTCATTTACCTTGTGAATTCACATGGCTTAATTCGGAGCTGTTAGTTTATTGGATTATGTAGACGTAATTTAAAATATTTTTTAGCGTACGTAATTGTGTTCCGCCCTAAAAATCGTTTGTAATTCAAATTTTATTATAACTTTTCTCGATGCTACCATTAAAAAAGTTTTTATAAGCGAAGCTTTTTTGTTTAGCCCGCGGCGGGCGTTGTGATTCCTGGTTACGCAAAGCTGTGTGCAAAGCTTGGCTCTAGGCAGAGAACGCTTCCGTACGATTTGTTCTCATGGCCCATGGCAACAGCGTTAAAAACGCTCCAGTATTGTCAATAGGCGAATAATTGAATTCTACAATTTCTATAACTTTACCATCACCTGCATTTGCTCGAAGCAAAAAAAATCGGATCCCTCCATATTTTTGTCTCGTTACTCAATGTCTTGTGCCTTTGTATGTCCCAAGACTGCATTGTCTGCTGGGGATTAAATCCGACCCTAGTTCCGTATTAAGAAATTAGGCCCTTATTTATAGCGGGGCAGTATTGATTTACGATCGCAGTACTCGAGTAGTTACATCCTTTGTAAAGTGCGAGCAGAGCGCCGTCTTGGCCAGGTGTGACTCGGGTTTTTTCCTGAATCGCGAACGGTTTCCTCTCATACAATGGATGCAAGATTTGCACAAAAACGTGTTATACAAAGGGGCAACGAAAAAAAACTAGTGCATGGTTTATGTAGAAAGCTACGAGTATGTCCGTAGTTCGTTGGACCGAAGTCGCGTGCCGACGTAATGCTTTGGATTTTAATAGGGTTTTTTACAAAGCGTTTTGTCCCACCCGACGGCGCAGCTTGACGTGATAGTTCGACTCGCGCTTTGCTTAATCGCATAAGCTACGCGATATTGTTTTAGAATACGCTCCATTGATTATTTAATCGATTTTGAATATTAAATCCTTGTTGAAAATTCATAGCAGACGTCTTTTTCTACAATTGTACTAGCTGATATATTACCTGACTGTTACCAACGTTTTTATGATTCACATGATAATCTTGGAACAGTAACATTGTTGTATGTAAATTGAAGAAGCTTGTCGGAATAATATTGAATGCATCGAGAGCACCTCTGTCATTATTCAGTACCTACAAATTTAAATGTGATTTATATTTGGATGTTAAATTGACATGTTTTTTGACGTCAATCCGTGCTACAGTGCAATAAAATCAGTGATCAAATGCACGTGGGAGCGCAGTTTTGACATGCATTCATGGTTCAATTCACAAAAGTGACAACGTCAATCTGTCAATCACTCTACCTATTCCCGAGGTTTACCTACTAGAGTTAAATGGATGCGATCACTTTTATAAAGTAGACACACGCAGCGGGACACCGATCACGAGCTTGTGTTGACTGAATTATTTAACCATTAGTTATAATAACTTTTTAAGCTATGATGTGTTTTTTTTCGTTAATCGTCAAACGTGCTTTACAAATCATTCTGTTAAATTCTATAGGTTATTACGAGAATTCGAGTAATTAGGAATATTTTAGGGATATTTACCATGTTTTTTTTTGTGAAGTTCGTTATTTCGATGGTTTTACAAACATCATTTTCAATGAGGCTGGAGTTTGGTGTATTTTGATAGGCCGTACCCGGCCGTATCGGAGTACCTACCTCCTATCACGTGCGTTTGCTGCATGAGTTTAATATCAGTCCCCTAATCTCTTCACTAAACGAACAAACATAGTAAATTAAATAACTTAAATATTGAAAATAAGCATGGTAGTATAAAAATAAAAAACCGGCCAAATGGGAGTCGGACTCGTTGTTGTATGGGAGCCCCCACTTATTTTTTTTCTGTTTTAAGTACTTATACCTATTTGTTGTTATAGCGGTAACAGAAATACATAATCTGTGAAAATTTCAACTCTCTAGCTATCACAGTTCATGAGAAACACCCTGGTGACAAGATAGACAGTGAAGTCTTAGCAATAGGGTCCCGTTTTTACCCTTTGAGTATTGGAACCCTAATTATAAATTGGTGATTGGTTTCGTTTGAAAACGCACAATGATTTTGATGTCGGTTATTGATAACTGTTAATACCATATTTGTGATAGTAGCCATATGTTCGAATAATGAAAATGCACTGCAAGAAACGGTCGGCTTCCTTTCATCTTCGTAATGAGTGGTGAATTAATCCCATGTTTTTATCGTATTAACAACCGGTAGAATTTTAATCCGTTATGGAATTCACGTATATTGGTTAAAACGATATGGTTTAGCATTATTTACACTAGATGTCGACACGGGCTTGCGTTTAAGATATTTGTATAGAAAAAAGCGGAGAAACGGAAAAGATTTTTCTATGTTTTATGATGTGCTTTCTGTTATAAATATAGGTACCAAACTAATTTTATGAATTTAGTATTAAGTATGGTAGAAATACACTAAAAAACGTCATTTTTACTTAAAATCGTGATAAAATTTTCCCACCCAATTTAGTTTTAATCGACGACCCACCCGCACAATGGTCACCATGCCGGACTGCCAAACACTGGGTTGCGGGTTCGATTCCCGCCTCAGACATGTATTCATACTTAGATATTTGTCTGTGGTCTGATTGTTTCTATGTATTATAAGTATATATTTACAAAATAAAAGTATATAAGTAGTATATCCGTTGTCTAGCACCCATAACACAAGTCTAGTACTTAGCTTAGGGCTAGATGGCGATGTGTGGAATGTCCCGCCATATTTATTTATTTAATTTAGTTTACATCTACACTAATAGTTTAAATAAAGGCTCTGAAACTACTAGACCGATTTTGATTATACTTGATATTAAGGATATATTAATTAGAAGTTACATAGCCTACTTTTTGTCTCCATTTTCCTACAGGATCGGGACTTACGCGGGTGAAACCGCAGGCTTTTGCTAGTAATAATATTTCAAAGAGAAAATATTCTCACAAAACATAACTAGGTATAACAAGTCATTGAGAACTAAGTAATCCTAAAACAAGCTTTCCAAACATTAATATTCTATTGCCAAAGTAGGAATGACAGGAAACATGTAAAATTTTTACGATAATGTCACGTTAAACATGGTACCTACGAACCGTACAAAAACCGGGTTTTATTGTCGAATAATAAAACCGGCTCTACTCAAAAAAACCGGAAAGTGTATCGGTAGAAGTTAATCGGGAAATGTAAGGAAGAAGTGAACTGTAGTTGTAAGAAGTTTATGGCAAATATTATTGTCTAGATTAAAAGGCATTGGTGTGTGAAAGATACATACAATATGTTAAATAAAACTATGCTATGTAGATAGGTATTCTAGGTACACATACATATTGGAATAATATTATTTCTTCAGCAAGAATTAACACAAGGTTTATTCTTTAAATATCGATTGAAACTCTACGTCGGTTTTTGTTTTGAAATGGAAAAGGATTATGTTTTTGTTTTAATTTTGTGGATCTCGATATTTCGGCACTGTTGCAAGCACCATGTTCACGAGGCTGGATTATTTAATATAGTGAAAATAGATAGTATAAAATCTATAATTATTAATTTCATAGATGTTTTTGTATTGACTAATAATAATTGTATTTGAAAAAGTCACCCATTAAAAAAGATTCCTATAATTTTACGGTTTAATTTTAATTATTTAATTGTTCATTGTTTTTATTTTCAAAGTGTACTGACAATGCGAGATCTAGCAAATATTTTGATCCCGCGGGATTCAAAAATGTCCAGTCCTCCAAAAACCTTGCCACATCTCTACACCCGGGCACAAAACATGTCTACTTCGCGCCTAAATTTGAAATGAGATTGCGTGAGAAATCGCTTTCGGCATGTCTCATATTACCTACCGCGAGAATGTGAATGAACCAGAATCTCAACTAAAAAAAAAACCTTGCAATCACCTTTTTTGCTTGTTAGTTTTGAACAAGGAAAAATTGTGTGTGGTTCTCTTGTTTGCTTTTTTTTCTAATCAATTAATCGTTATTGAGTCATTGCGATGTCAAGAACCTGGTAAGTAGACCTGCTTAAGTTGTCTACGATAATTTACGTGTCGTCGATCTGTGAACGAACTACGAGGGCGGCACTGAAAATTTCGGGAATCAAGGAAGTGACACAACATTACTATTTAAAAATGTATTTATTGCTTTTCGAAGTATTCTCCGCGAAATTTGACACATTTTTCCATACGATGGAACCAATCATTAAAGCAACCATTCCATTCGGAAGTTGGGGTCTCCAAAATGGCCGTTTTGTAGGCGTCCACAGCTTCTTCAGGTGATGAAAATCTCTGACCACGCAATTTATTCTTTATTTTAGGGAAAGTATAGAAATCATTAGGGCTTAGGTCGGGGCTGTACGGTGGATGGTCTAATAATTATATGTTTTCTTGCTCTAAAAACTCTTTTGTTCTGTTCGCGGTGTGAGAACTCGCATTGTCGTGATGGAGGATGATGCGGCGGCTGCAGTTCTCTTTACGGAGTTCAGAAACGACCTGTGGCAAACAAATGCTAGCATACCATTCTGCATTAACCGTTCTTTGTCCCTCAAGAGGAATAGTCACAACATGGCCGGTTTTGGAGACAAACGTGGCCACCATTTTTTTTGCAACACTCCGTGAACGAACAATTTTTGTTGGCTTTAACTCATTTTCGAACACCCAAACTCGTGACTGGTTTTTTGTTTCGGGTTCGTACGTGTATATCCAGGATTCGTCACCTGATACGATGTTGTATACAGCATTTGAGGATCCTGCGTGGAATCTTTCGAGAGTTCTGACGCACCAAGAACCGCGAGCCACTTTTTGCTCTTCACAGAGCGAATGCGGTATCCATCGGGAAAACAACTTTTTTACACCTAATTGTTCATGCAAGATTATTTGTACTTGACTCATGCCAATATCTAAAGTTGCCTGAATTTCGCGGTATGTTACATGTCGATCTTCCTCAATCAGCTTACGCACAGCATCAACGTTTTCTTGGGTGAGTGCAGTTTTTGGACGACCTTGACGGGGATCATCACTGAGCTTGACACGTCCACGTTGAAATTTAGCAAACCAGCGATAAATTGTGGTTTTGGATGGGGCTTCATCACCAAATGCAGAAATCATCCGGTCAACACACTGTTTTTGTGATAAACGACTTCGAAAGTCATAATAAATCATCGCTCTTGAATTTTCTCGCGTCAATTCCATTTTCTCAACGACTAAACAAGTTTGACAAAACCTTGTGACAAGACCGAGATTTTAAAAACCAAGGAGTTTTCAATTAAAAAGATTTAAATATGACAGGAACAGTCGAAATATTCCATTCCCGATACTTTTAGTGCAACCTATGTATACTATTTGAACGGCCATTTTAATAAAACTTAAATGTTAGATAATTTTCTGTAAATTGAAGATAAGATTTCAAAGATAATGTTTGATATTTCGCAGTTTTTTTCCTCCGTAAGTCGCGTTCCCGTGGGAATATTGTGATAAAAGTAACCTATTTTAAACCCAAGGTTTCAATGTATCATTATACCAAGTTTCATCAAAATCGATCCTGCTTTAAGAGCCTATTCGTCACAAAAAAGATCCTAAAGAAACTTCCGTATATTCTTAAAATATTATTTAAGTAGGTATAGTTTTTTATTAAATTAAGCAATAAAGCAAGCAAAATATTTTGCGGTTCATATTCAACCCAGCATCAATTCACAAAAAAAATCTAACGGAACCGAAATAATCCCAATTTAATTCCTTCTTATTTTAAACCACCATATAAATTCTACATCATTTCAATTCTGACATAATCCCTATATTTATGACTATAAACTATTCCAATAATATATTACGGTACAATATACGGGGTGGTTTTTATATCGACTATTTAGAATAGAAACACGTGCTGTCTTGAAATTACAGGGTGTTGTTAAGTTTTGATGCGAATCTAAAGAGACAATCGTTTTGTATTGACTTTTGTGATTGCTTTGGGACTTAATTTTTTCTTTGTAAACCTGTTTTTATTATTTATTTTTCCTTAGTTCTAGTAATTGTTGAATAGAGATTTTTTTAAAAGCCATCCATTTTGCAAACAATGCTCGGATATTTGATTTGACTGAATTCCGAAACCGAAACCACTATTATTTTTAAGACATATCAAAAGCAAGCAAATGAATAAAAATAAGTAAAACACTTTTGATTTTATTTTCAAATTAAATTGTAAACTGCGTATATTTGGGAAAACTACTATGCTTAAAATACAAAAAAAAAACATAGACAATTCAAAGATCTTCAGAAACATCTGGCCACATTAAATTTTAAGTAAGAAAGCGCCGGGTGCGACAGATGTTGTATCTCAGTTGCTCCCTTTTCAATTGGCCATCTATGGTTCGTTTTTTTTTGCTCTGATTGTGATCGCAGCATTGTGTTTCGTACTTATTGTTACCGGTGAAATTCTAAGATTCTCCTATTTCTAAGGCAAATTGCAATTTTCAATTTTTCGAGTAATACTTTAGCTAATTCATGGGAACGCAATTTTGGATTAGAATCGAGGTAGAGGATAAGCCGAAGTACAATAGATGGTAACGATTGAATCATCGATACTGCTATTTATCGTTTTTTATGTGATTTACTTTGTACACACCCTATACGAATTTTTAAAAAGACTTCTGTATAGAAGACTGTTCAGGTGAATCTTGAAACTTTATCTTTAATAAAAGATCGTTTAATGTATAAAAGAAGGTAGCAAATACGTCCTTGTTTTGGTCAGAGTAAAATTAAGTGACCGTTCATCTAAACAAGCAAGATATTTTGGCAAAATCACCCGTAAAAATTCCGAGAATGTTTTCGATTCTTTCAAGTTCTTCGACAACTTTATATTTTCTTGAAACAACTTTCAACTTTGTTTGATTGAAGTTAATCGGGGTCACAAATTGTACGGCTTCATTGTTATGGCAACTCGGGAAGCTTTATGTAAATACCGATAGCTATTCAAAGTTAAAAAGTTTTGTCGAAATGCCACGTAGTTTCCAGTCTCCGCTAAATAAACTTTGTGATTTTTCTTTGATCTGTCCAGTCATGCAGTCGCTGTGTATTGGGTTGTAGTGAAGTGCCTTTTGAGGCTGCAGTAAAAAACAACCCAAAAACATAGTGCGACGTGCACAAAGTGCCGTCATTCTTGTTGATACGGTCGGGTGTTTCGAGAGTGTGGTGTTCGAGAGCGGCCCTCACCCGTTCGGTAACTTTGCCTTATCGCAGTTCAGTAGTATCGCTTTACAAATGTGCTTGAGAATCTTGAGATGCTTCTTGATGTTGATAGAATTAATTACCACTATAGTCGGCTTCTTAAACACTGTAGGTAAACTGGTTGAATTCCGCCCCCGATGTTAATTTGGTGATAATAATCGACTTTTAATAACATGCGGTAAAATATTCGTTTATGTATTTTAAGTTGCGTCTTACGACACACTCTCGCGTGCAAAATTCCGAATCTGTATGAAGTTTAAAATAAAAGCTTGTATTCGGTATGTTTTATGTATGTCCAAGGATTTGTTTGATCGAGTAGCATGGTCACGTCTGGCCGATAACATTCGGTAAGGCTTCAAAACGTTGTGACCGTTTATTGCCTCAATACACTTCAATCGATGTCTTAAAAGATTTACTATTACTGAATTGGACATGGAAAACTATTTTCTGATCTTTAGCCTTTTTGTAATGGAATCACCGATACGGATCGAATTAAATATTTAATTTATCTTGTGAAAGTTCCGCTTTGATCGAACTTCGCTTGTTGCTTAGAGATTTCTTGTAGGCTAAACTGATTTCCGAATCATTAGATTTTAAACTTGTGTCATATTATTTATGCCCAAGAAGTATTTTACTAGATATAAGAAAATGAATGACCAAATAAAAAGACTCACAAAATGTAACGCTATCTTGAGTTGATCATCTTTTCTAAAAACGGCAGCGTTACTGTACGAAATTACTTTTGAAATATGCAATAACGACCTTTTTAGACGGCTATGATGTAATAATTTAAGAAATTGAGTTACACCCGTAAATCCGGCGGAACGTCTTCATTTTAAATTCGCCAGCTGTCCATTCCGTGCCTAACGAAATTACCTTGTACTTTTTAGTTCGAATCCTGTAGTCTTGTCACGTTTCTACAGTTAGGAGCATCTAGATGCAGGCTAAGTTTAATCTTGGAGGAATGTTGGGGTACGACGCCTGTTCTGAGTTATGGACCAATAATAGCGGGGGATTTGAATAGAGTGCGTCGAGACGGCGGCGACTTCAACCCCATCTTTGAGAATAAGCATTAAGCACTAAAGCTGAGTCTTTTCTCGACTGGCCGGAGCGACGTGCGCCTTATTTCCAACCGTCCAGTCTTTCTTCTCGTTACTTATCTCGTTATTAACTCTCTGTTGGAACTTATTTCGCAATACATTATACGTTTTATTAACTTGTTATGTAGCTCCGTCTGCCCAGATTGTCTTAATACTGTTGCTACATTGAACTTAATTGTATAATTTTGTAATTTGTCTGTCTGCATTTTCTCATGCCGTATCTCCCCTTATTTTTATTACGTTTGGTGCTATTAATGCTGATATAAATGGACAATATGTACTTTCCACCTTTTCCCCCATTTCAAGGGCACTATGTCCATTATAAATCTTAGCTATTAGGGGTGTAATAAACATTTTCGTCTAGACGCTACATTAATATATCAAAGATTAGTATAGGGGATTCAAATTTAATGGGCTTGTTTGTGAATATTTTTGTTTTATCACCAATTTCGTATTTATAATATCTCTTTTAATGTATTTTAGTCTACGAAATACTTAATATTTCTAGATTAAATGTCATATAAGTATGATTAACATAAGATACATATGCTAGGTTTTTATATAAAGAGTACCTATATGAATCAATGTAAGGTTATTGATCCTAAACAAACTATTGGTCGTGCAAGCTTATCTAATACCGACAGCAAATATTGGTGGAACGCATTCCCAGAATTGAACCGATTTAATCGTATGCGAAGCTAAACAATTTATTGACTCTGCGATTCTCGATAAATCTTTATTCACCTGTCTAATCGAAACATTAATGTTACCAGTCTAGTTTAAATTACATAATAATGTTTGAAAACATAAACAGAGCTGTTATTTTATTTATAACTAGCATCACCTTGCGATTTCATCAGCTTAAGTCCTGATCCCGTAGGAATATCGGGATAAAAACCATATATTACTCCCAATGAATCAATATACCTTCATACCAAGTTTCATCAAAATCGGTCCAATAGTTTCGGTCAATTTTGTTTTCCTCCTTTTTTAAGTCCTCGAGACTCATTTTATTTGCTTCCAAGTACAGAGTTTTTGTCCTCTCTTCCATTATTAATGTATAGACTAGCAACGTTCTACAATTTCACCTGAATAAAAAAGTACTGTTAAAAATTCATCATTTGTTTAAGGCCAGGTGCTAATAAAGCTACCAAAATCGACCTTTGTTTTAAGCAACTCTAAGTAATCAAATACTCTTTTTTTGTTATTTGGATATAAATGGATATTGTAGTTTAATAACCATATTTTTGTTTATTGTGGTTAAAAACATGATATGAACAACTTCGTTCGATAAAAAAAATGTTAGAAAACAGAGAATTATTAGATCGTTTATCGGGTTTTATTCAAAAATAGTTAACGTTTGTTTCTAAAAATGAATCAGATTATAGGTTTTGACCTCTAGGAACTATATTTGTGGATAATAATGCTAAAATGTTTGGCATATCAATCAAATATAACAGTTAGCACGCAGCACGCTACGTCTTCGTGAGCGGGGGCTAAGGTAATGTGAATACCTACACACGGTACTGGAAGAGCGCCTTAATCGTTTGACCAAATAAACTTCTCATTTATACCTCTAATTTCAGTATTGTTTTAATGTAAACAAATGGATGAAACTATTGTTTACGCTTCGATGTTATCCGTAGGACCTTCATTGCGTACCTAGTAAAGAAATAAAATACTATTACTACAATAGAGAGCACATTTAGTCATTTTTTTACCCGACTGCAAGGAAAGGGATGTTTTTAGCAAAATTTAAATCCGGATTTCGGTGTAGATTTACATGTAGATTTCACCTTCTTCTGTATTGGGGTTGAATTTTATAAAATCATTCGTTAGCATATGCCTATGCATAATAACTATATGTGTGTGTTTTATTTTGATCCATCCATTGGCTTGAGCTTTGCGTTGGCATGACAGTCAGTCAGGACTTTATATTCATAGTAATAATAGATACTATCTCTTTGGAGTTAGTAAGAATTTAATTGATACTTACTCGATCTACTTAAATCTTTTGGTCTTTTATCTCTCTTCTCTCGTGGTACAATTCGATAAACAGCTTTTAAGAAAAGTAGCAATTAAGGGTAATCTATATGAATATTTAAATCTAGATTTACCTAGTAGAATAAAGACTCGATTTTGGCTTAAACTTCATCATATTTGAGCTTAGTTTAAGTTTTACTCTACCAAAAATAAGCCAATGATCTTTATTTATACTAATGTAAAGAGAAAAGATTTTACTGTTTGTTTCTTTAAAACGAATAAGCTCCGAAACTACTCAACCGATTTTGATAGTAAATAAATAGGTATTATGTAGATTTAAATATGTATAAACGATCCGAAATAGTTATAAAAAGGTTCTAATTTAGGTACTCTCTTTAACAGTAAAGGTGTTTTATCTTTATGGCAGAATGTGTAGGTGGCGTTTTGATCGACATTGAACTTTGCGAGGGCAGGTTGTCGAAGGTTAGGAAAAAGAGTAATTGCGACGAAAATATTATTTATCGATATTAAACACAATACAAGTGGGTAGTAATATTATTATCTACGCATTTTTTTCAGTGGGCGAAGTGTGAAAGTTTGTTCGCCTACTTTACTATTACTTCGTGCGTAATAAAATCAAAATGTGTCGTAAATAGTTTTGGAAATCCTTGGAAAAAACCACTAGGGTTTGGACGATATCTTTAAATATAAAATTCAAAGTTTTGACTGACTGACTGACGGATCTGGCAAAAATTTTATGCAGTCGTACAATGACCAACCATTGGCTCCTATAGAATGCGATGCGAAGCAAAAACACATTCGTGATTTGTTGTCATCTGCATTAGATTACAATTGCGTACACGTCGTCTCGTACGTCCGTTCTGTCTAAGTTACGCTTTAGATTCACAGGTTCTACGTGTATGTGATAAATAGTACATTGTTACTCTAGGGGTGAAAGTCTTTTACCCGAGGTAAACACTGTGCTTTTCATTACGAATAATACATTAAATTCTTCATAATAACGAGAGTGAATGAGAGACTCCATACCACCTCTGGCAGTATGCATGAGCCGCGTGAAGCCATAATTGTTATTCTTTGGTGTTACCTAAAGCAAGGAGGTTAGGGTTTTGAAGTTCCTAATGCGTAATGATACTGATACTGGCTACAAGCACATTGCACAAGCTGCACGAAGCCATAATTTGACAGGACAGCTGTCAGTGAAAGCGATTTTCCCTAGGGCTGAAAGTTTTTCTTTCTACACGCTCTTCAGGCATCTTTAGACCTACTTTCGGAATATGAGTAATGAAAAGTAATTTTGTGTCTGATTTCTTACAACCACAAACTACTAAGTTTGTGTAAACCAAGTGACAAACTTTTCATTTTTGGATTCCATACCTCAAGAGGAAAATACCGGGATATAAACCCTTAGGGCTGATTGATTAGACCGGGCCGTGCCCGGGGCGTACCGTGTACGTGGCCCGGACGGGGCACGTTTTTGAAACGTTACATACATTTTGTATGAAGCAAATTATGTTGTTTTACACAGTGCATGATCCTTGTCCCGTCCGTGCCCTGACGACGACGCCCGTCTACTTCACGGATCAGCTGATAACCCGGTGTAAATGTGCAGCACGAACTTACTCCGCTCCGAAATCGGCCCGGTCTAATTGACATTGCTCTTATGGTGAAGTAAAACATCGTGATGAAACCCGCGGCTTAGTTGGCTCCAGAAGTATTGACAAGTTCTCTCCTCTAGACATGGTCCACTAAGCTGAGAGGGTAGTAGGTGCTGGGCAAGCGTACGCCATCCTCACGCAAAAAGGACCCAATTAAAAAGAGTCTAGTTGCGAAAAAAGCCCGTATGCATACATACATACATACCTTATGAGTTGTCCGATTGTCCGTCTGTATGTATATCTGTTTTATGTGCCTGTACTCGACGTTTGATTCCTAAAGACATATAGGAAAATGCATATCAAAAAACTAATAAATCTCTCACTAGATAACTAATTACAGTAAACATGCATCAATGTTGAAAAGCATTGATCTATTAGTGAAAAAATACATTTTATTACAAAGATAGTATATTACGACATGGCTATAAATTTAATCTGTTCGACTTAATATCACTTTAAATTTGTTTACTTTTTAACAATTTATTGTTATTGTCGCTTTGAATTGTAATTAACTTTACAACGAATGATGTAAATCGTGAAAACCGGATGTTTATCGCTTGCTACATATTGACTTTTGATGTTGAATATATTTTGGACTATGGGGCTATTAAAACTTCATTTTTTCCTTATATGATCTATTTAAGGTCGTTGCAATATATCTTCTTCCATTCTTCTCTATTAGCCGTCATTTCATCGTTCACATTCATCTCTCTCACGGGTTTGTATGGGGCCCGCTAAGATCTTTGGGCTCTCGAGAGGGATGCAACCGGGAACATAGCTCGGATGATGATGACATTCATCTCTCTCACATCCTGTCTCACACACTCCATCTTTCTTTTATTTGGTCGTCCTCTTCTTCTCCATCCCTCTACATTCATACTCACATAGGATCCTTAGTCTTGTTTAAATCTACACTCAATTTAATAAAGGTAAAGAGTTTGATTTGTTAGAAAAACCCTAATCTGTGGATTTCAAAAATTATTGCATTTGATAGCCCAATTCTTTAGGAAGGTGTATAGGCTTTCGTTAACCTGAAATTATCACGGGATCGGGATTTATGCGAGTAAAATCTTGAGGCGGAGCTAGTATTATATATAGAGAACTATCATGTTTCAATTTGTACTTTGAAAAGTAACAAAAAGTAAAAACGATTCAAATCAAAGCATTCATATTCAGACAAACGCATCTTCAACGATACAAGATATGTCAAAGCGCCGACGCATCGTGTATTAAAAGGCAAATTTATTTATCCACGTTACCGCCTCGCCGGATGTTTTGTTTGCATTACGTTGTATTATTTGTCCCGATAAACCTTGAATATTGCTTGCAGGTAGCCAGCCAGTTTTACCTGATCGTCCTTTGCTTTGCGTAGGACATCAATTCTTGGAACTATTCTAAAATGTAGTATGTAAGACCTCTTTGCCGCTGAAAGATCAGTTGTTAAATTGTTGAACTTAATTAATAAATAATCCACCTATAGAATATAGGCAAATGATAAACGATCTTCAAATCTTGCGGCACAATGCCACTGTAATGTTATGGACAACTGCTTAAATCATCGAACTGTTTTAATGCTTCACTATTCCGCTCAATCTTCACTCCTCAATACGGACTTTTTCTTCTATCATCCTCATCTCAATCTACTTGGAGTCGACGCAGTACATCTTCTCCTTTACACTGCAAAGACCATTTGCCTGACATCAACCCTTCTTTGGTATGCTGTTATTGCGGATGGTTTACGTGCCACCAATGTGTGATAGTCAGCACACTCTCTAGTCATGCCTAAATTTCGCGAAAATTACTTCTTCACTCAGCGGTTTGTGAGGGTCTACTACTTGTTCTGGTCTGTAGCCATCGAACAAGTTCCTCAAGCTGTTTTGTTTCAGCTGGTCTGACGATTTCGTTATCTTGCCTTCTACATTAGCACATATGATCAGTGCTCTGGCGTCTGATAATGTGGGGATGGTGAGTTCCTTAAGTATAGACAGCACAACGTTTTTAAATTCCTTAGTTGCCTTCTACGACATACACGGGAGCAGATGGGTTAGCTCTATTCATGCAGAGGGCTACACTTGAATACGAGCCATAAAATGTTTATTCCCTACGATCTAATAGGAGTTCCTAAAGCGCAATACTAATTCCATTAAGATGAACTTATTCGAAGTGGAATGCATAAAATTGTTAATGCACTTCTAAGACGATTGAGTCACGCATATTCGGGGATGTAGTAAGAGTTTTCATGTCGATTTTAATATGCGTAATAAAAACAAACGATACGGTCAATAACGTTCGTAGTAGGGGTGGGTTTTACGACTCAGTCGAATAAGGGTTGCAAAGCAAGGTGCAACGGGTGACATATTGTTGCGATTTATATATTGTATCATGTTTTTACAAGTCAAACGCGGTACAGGGATTTAAGACGACCTTACCTCATCTAGTTTTAATTTTTACAACCGCGTAAAGCCCGATCCCGGAATATCGAATACTAAAGAACCCTATGTTACTACCAATAACTCAATGTATCCTCAAACTTTGTTTAATTAAAATCGGTGCAGTATTTTCTAAAAACAAAAAAATAAAAAGCTTACTAAAAATAGAATAATTTGAAGTACTTACCTACCCTAGTAACTTTATATTTGTGTTGTATGAAATACCAAATTTAGCGTACTTGTAAGATGGGATATAAATTTTAATATATTTACCAACGACGGAACGTAGGATATGCTTTTAGAGTGAGATGGTGTGTTTTTGTGCACTCAAACGTTCCCATTTACTCCAAAACGGCTAAACCGATTCAGATACGGTTCTGTGAAATATCTGTGATTTATTGGCGATAGCTAATTGTTACGGTAATTACTCACCAGGGGGCGCCGTAATTTTCACTTTATTGCCAAAACCAATGTTCCCATTTATCTCCAAAACGCCTAAACCGATTTAGGTAAGAACGGTTTTCTGTAAAATGTTTTTTCGATATACCATACAATTACTTAGTAAATTTTGTAAATTTAAATCTAAAATTACAAAAAGAGTAATTTATTGAAATTTGTAAAGAAAACAATATATTATTGAATTCAGTGCTGTAACACCCCTAGTACGTACAACATCGTTACTGCAGTTATCAAATCAGTGGATGGATTGCATTGCGTGTTCGTTTCGACGTCCCACGTTACGTAGTTATGGCACTGCGCGATCGTAAACCATAAATAATTAATGTTACACTACAATACACTACAGAACACTACACATACGATATCAGTTTATAGTCTGTCCACTCAAAGTTAGTTGTATGTATCGAAAGGAAATAAACGAACAAGGGAGACTGTAAAATCTCAAGGCAGATTTCGAAATCTTTAAAGCTATATTTTAGCTCTTAATGGAAGTATTAAAATTTAGTTTTTAGTTCCGAGCCTAGTGCCAAAACATTAAATGCAATGTGCGTCTACACGACGCATCATCAGGATTGGACCCCTTGTTCCAGCGTTCAGCGAGGCAACATCTCGGAGAGCGACGTCGTATCTTACTTTTGTCGCCCATATAGCGCGGTCGGGGTCCAATCCTGATGATGCGTCGTGTAGACGCTAAACACGTGTCGTGGTTTATGAATGTTGTCACTAATACTAATTTTTGCTTGTCCTCATTGCATGTCTCTTCAAGTTGGCGGGAGGGCGGTGCACATTGCATTTTGTGTTTTGGCACTAAGCTCGGAACTAAAAACTAAATATTAATACTTCCATTACAGATATGGAGTTCCGAAAAGTAACGCCGGATTCAATCAACTATTTTAACTCTTAGTCTCACACTTTCACTCGCGATGTCGTCAGCGTAAGTTGATTTTTTCATTATTATTTTTGATAATTGGGCATTATCAAAAATAATAAAGTCATGCTATTTGTGTGTTAAATTTTAGCCCGATCCCTTCATTGGCTTGAGCTGTGCTATTGATATTGGTCTGTCAGGACTTGAATTTTATATTTTACGTTTGGTTGACTAGATTTTGTAGAATGTTGGAGAATTGTCCATGCACTTATCAAAATTGTACCGCATCCTACAATCCCATTATAAAGGGTTATATACTAGCAAGCCGTTGATGGCTTCTTCTGTGCACCGTAACAAACCACTTTTGTTCTACGACTTTTGGAAATTTGAAAATAAAATTTGAGGTTATGTAAATTCAGACTAAGAAGAGTAGATAAAACCAAAAAAATAAGTAAATTTTGAAGGTTATTGACCTCTCCCTGTGAAGAACAGCTGATTTTCAGGTAAACCTTACCTCAAAATTTAAAAAAAAATGTTCGAATTTCCAAAAGTCGTAGAACAAAAGTTGTTTGTTTAGGTGCACAGAAGTAGCCCTCAACGGCGTGCTGGTATAATTACCAATAATCCTGTATATGTGGAAGTCTGTGTTCATGTAGATCTGTGTAGGATCAGGATTTACGTGTATAAAACGACCAAACAGCTAGATTGTCATTCATTAGTACGGAGGAGCCACTAAAGGAGAACGGGTCGAAAAAGTTTTTGTTCCTCTCCCATCCTACCTTCACTCGTGTCCCTCGAAGGCTCCCATTTATTTAGGGATCGTGCGTATAGATATCTTCTAGGAAAGCATGCTACACCTAGAACACATTGCCACTTCCCATCGTGGGAGATAGTGGTCAAGCTCTGACCTATGAATAATAAAATAAAGCTATTGCATCGTGCGAGCTTCGTACAGACGTACCATATACATACACGTTAAGCGAACGCGCGGCCGAGCTACATGGTAGGCGGAGTGGGGGGTGTTATGTTTAATTTTCGTTACGGAATTTCTTGATTCGGTCGCCGCGCTCAAAGCCCGCGATAAGCTTAAAAAATTCATAGATCCTAGGTAGGAAATGCATAAATAATTTCCATTAAATACTACGTTTGGCGCAAAGTTTACCTAACAAATTATAAAACATTTTACTTACTACCGATAAGTATATTTATTATCTGTTATTTATCGATATTTTACAACGTAAATACGAAGGAAAAAAACGTGAGTTTATTACGCAGAACACTTTCTATTATTAACTTGTTCCAAACTCAACACAACGTGAACTAGGTACTTACCTACCTATTACAAACATAACAACAACTAAGTCACATGCGTCTTTTCTCCACTCATAACATGTTTCCTTTCACCTTTTCCGTTAATGGCGCATCTTTCAGGCTTTTGAATAATGTGAAACCATTTTTTGCCTATTTTAAAACTCTGATCTGATCATCTATACATATAAAACTCTTTTTCCTGAATGACTGACTGACGGATCAACGCACAGCCTAAACCGCTGACCTGAAACTTGGAGGGTGTGTTCTTTGTGTGACGTAGGCATCCAATAATAAAGGATTTTCCGAAATTCTACCCCTAAGGGGCTAAAAAGGGGGGGGGGGCAAAATTTGTATGGGACAACGTAGAGTAGAAGTCGAAAATGGGACTTCTACGCGGACGAAGTCGCGGGCAAAAGATAGTTTTATTTTTACAAAATCAACAGGTTCTATTCCTAGGTGAGATGTTTTTTTTTAAATCTATTGATGCCGTTTTCGTTTTTGTCAAAATCAGGCACGCAATTCCTTTTAGCATTCGCTATCTCCTATAGTTATATATATATAGCCCCGAAGGCCCACATAAATAAATTCAACCTGTATAGTATTAAAAAACATTTTACGAAGTAGACTATAATAAATAATAATAAATTAATAATAAATATTACAGGACATTCCACACATCGCCGTCTAGTCCCAAGCTAAGTAACTAGACTTGTGTTATGGGTGCCAGACAACGGATATAGTACTTATATACTTTTTCTTTTGTAAATATATACTTATAATACATAGAAACAACCAGACCCCAGACAAATATCTAAGCATAAATACTTGTCTGAGGCGGGAATCGAACCCACAACCCTGCGTTTGGCAGTCCGGCATGGTGACCATTGTGCTAACTGGCTCGACAATAACAACCACACAAGTCATACACAAGACATATATAAATAACTCATAAACTAGGCATTTCTGCGTTTCAGGCGAAAAAAGACTTGCATTATAGTTGCTATAAAGTAGGATGGCTACTTTATAAGAAAAGCTAAGAAAAGATTTGGAAAATCCAAACCCGACACGGTAGAAGTTACGAGCAAAAGCTAATTTAATTAATAAAGGTGTAACAATAATACAAAGTTAAAAGTTTTAAAGCTCACGAGCTTCAGAGCGTGAAGAAGCTTTGCGCTCGCAATTTAGTGAATTTAAATTAAACGAGCATATCAATGACTGCATAATGGCTTTAACAAAGTTGTCTTGAAGATCGTAGTCATCAGTGCGTATCGTCTGCTGACAGTACTCATATTTTACTCGTTAGACTAAAGAATTAACTTGAGACTTAAGAGGAAAGGGTACCGGGAGCTCTCTCCATACAAACGTAGTCGATTGTTTTTTCCCTGGATAATGACACTAGAGCAAATATTTTTGTTGCATAAAACTTATAACTGCCATGACCTATGTTTTGTTTTGTTTTTAAATCTTAATTTCTACGATAATTAGAAAATGAAAAAAAAACAAAACGTAAGGGCATAGCAGGTATAATTTTTATGGCACAAAAATAGTTGTGCTAGTGTCATTATCCAGGGAGGAAACAGTCGACTACGTTTGTATGGAGAGAGACCCCGGTACCCTTTCCTCTTAAAAGCTAAATACTGTAAGTTAAATTCTTTAATTTAACTCATACATACATTAGCTTTAATCTTCGAATTCATCCGCATAGGAGTTGAATTTTCCAAAATCCTTTCTACACGAATGTCTACCCCATAATAGCTATGTGTATGCTAAATTTTAGTCCAATCCGTCGATTGGTTTCATCTGTGCATTGATCTATCAGTCAGTGAATCGGGACTTTTATATTTATTGATTGAAAAGAAGCAGGACTTCAAAAAGAAGGCAATCATCTGCAATTTGTTCAGATCAAATACCTATTCACAGCCTTAGACAAATATAAATACATAGTACCTAATCATGTAGTAACTTCTTCCGTTTGATTTCGGCTAGCTTCTGCAGAAAATTGCCCAGTAAATAACTATAAACCATAACACGGTAGCAATAAATCAGATAAGTACATCGCGAGAAGTCTTTATTCTAGACGTTCGTTCGTTAGTTCACGTTTCGACCATAATAATTGCAGTCGCTGTAAATCGCAGACCATAAAACCCATAAATAATTGAAACCGTGAAATTAGTAATTTAAAATTATTGTTACTTCTCCCCTACCTTATAAAGAATTCAAAAGTCTCAACGGAAACTTAGCCGGCTATAATAAACAATCCCAAATAGACAGACCGAGTAACTATCACGCGAAATAAATTGCGAATACCATGCGCCCCATGTTTAATGCACCAAGAAATTTATTATGGCAAACCCGGACGATAAACTTAAAAATGAATTGGGTGCGTCTGTAGTGGGTTACCTTTCTACCGTACCAGAGTATCAGCGGCAACGTATATTACACTAACGGTAGGCGATTTCTTTCCGTTCTTTATTGTTCGCGCGCCCGTTTTCGCGTCGTATTCAAAAGAGTTATTGGTTATCGTCAATAGGCACGGCATTGTTCGCATACAGTGGGGTGCGTACTTTCCAAATGTTATCTATTTCGAATGGCAATAAATTTTAAATGAATCGCCCATGTGATTGCGATCGTTGAAGAGGTTATCGTTTTTAAAAATGTTCTTTTGTGCATTGCGCTGCCGGCTTCCAAGCATCCAACTATAAACGCCTGCAAACTTTATGCTACGTATTTTTATTGTTCCGTTGTCGCTTCGCATCCGTTGATTAACAAACTGACCTTTAAATTTTTTAATTATACGATAATATTTTTATTTTATGCTTGAATAAACGCTTATAGTTTTTTTTATCATTTAATCGTGTTTATAGGTTCATTAAAATTTTCAATATTTGTTATAGCTATTTATAAGATTAAATTTATTCAGAACATGCGAATGTGGAGCTTAAAAACTATGATTGCTTATTTAAGAGCATTATAATATGAGTTTAATCAAAATTCTCATGATTCATGTCATAAAATCGTTAAGACTAAAAATAAAAGTTTAAACACCTGCCACCGTACTTCGAGCACAAAATGAATTCTGTAATAAAAGTAAAGTGAAAACAAAACATAGGTGCGTTTAATATAAAATATTTGATTTCTTTTTGTTTGTTATTGTTTTTGTTTAACGTTTTACGATGTATCGACGGAAACGCGTGTGTAGGGACAATATACATTTATATGCAGGTTATTGGAGTGTATCCTGTGAGCCTATCTCGATGCAAAGTGCGTATGCGCATTGCGCACTGGTCGAGGACATTTTTGAAGTTATACTTCTTTAGGCGCGTTATGAAAAAATGATGAGAGTGAAATTTTAAGAAGCGTGCGCATCTGTAACACAAAGGTCACATGTTACAGCTGCGTAACCCAACAGTAAAGCAGGTGGGAGCTGTGAGAGTAAAATTTTAAAATGCGCGCGCATCACTGTAACACTTAAGTAACAGGTTGAAGCTGCCCGCAAAATAAATATCGGTCGAACGGACGGACGGACAGACAGACAGACGAACGTATAGCTCGTATACTTTTCTATATTCGTATATTCTAAGGTAGTAGAATTAATAAAAACTTAATAAAAAAATAATTTAGTAAAAACGTGTTTTTTTTTTTATTAATAAAAATTACTTACGTGTTTTTTTCCAAAAATAGTTAAAAATATTGTAATGTATTTTGGGTTTATTAATATTATATAGTTTTGCTACCTTCCTACTTAACAATAAAATGTTATTAAACAATTTGCAAGTACTTTTCCATTCGTGTTCTAAAAAGGTAGTCACTATTAAAATTTTCCTCATCAGCCATGAACTTAGTTCATTATGATTCAAATTATTCTTGCTATTTTTAAACCTTATTAAAATAATTTTATTTGCTCTTAGCAACTGGTAATTTTATATACACCTACATCCTTATATTCATGAATAGCTGTATAGGCTATTAAATTGTAAATTAAAACCGGGCAAGTGGGATCCGTACCATTATATTCAGTTTTTAGTACAAAAGTTTGTTGTTGAGCGGCGACAGAAATACATCATTTCTGTGAAAATTTCAACTAACTGTCTAGCTATCACAGTTCACGAGATGCATCCTGGTGATAGACAGACAGACAGTGGAGTCTTAATAATAGGGTCCCGTTTGATGAGAGCGGTGTTGGCTTAGTGGTAGATACCTCGACTTTCATTCTGAAGGTCGGCCGGCCGTTCACCGATGTATTTTTCTTAAGAAAAATTTATGTGCGCTAATTGACATTGCTCTTACGGTGAAGGAAAACATCGTGATGAAACCCGCGGAGAACTTGTTAATACTTCTGGAGCCAACTAGGCTCCAGAAGTATTAACAAGTTCTCTCCTCTGGTCATGATTGACTAAGCTGAGAGGGTAGGTGCTAGGCAAGTCTAATCCATCGTCACGCAAAAAAGGACCCAATTAAACAGGGTCTAATTGTGGAAAACAGTCGGTTCAAAACCCTTTGGGTATGAAACCCTCAAAATATATATATCCCTTTTATAACCGCAAAATAACCGCTTTGATCAATACGGTAGGATTATAGGATTAATAAATAAATCCTACTAGGGGAAAGTTTGTAAGTATGTTTGTCGGTTTAGTAGTTTTAGCGTGAAGAAGTACACGCTAAAACTACTAAACCGACCATGATGAAACTTGGGCCTTGGAATAAAGCGCTGAGCACACTGCAGCGGTACCATATTCAAAGACGGCTCAACCAAGCGAGTTATTTTTTTGTTGAAAAGGGGATAATATTATGATATTTTTTACCTAACTTAGTGTGAAATAGATTTTTTTTTACAAAATCTTGGTGGTAAGAATGCCCTCCAGTTTTACGTGTTTGTTTTAAATCATGAATTTTTGCTTTAGTAGGTTTCATGTTTGATTTATTAATTGGATCACGTATGTGGGCTTTTGAATTTGATACGTACGGCGAAATATTATTTACGGCGTAATTTTTAGGTTTCGTTGGTAACAAACAGTCTTTTTCTTAGCCTTGCTGTATTTTCTTGTACATTAATAATATTATTTACTTATTATTAGCTCACTTTTAGTAAGATTGTTACTGCATTAAACAGGGCGATAAACGGCTCAAGAGACACTTGATAAAAATCACCCAGTATTTATGCACTTTAGCAGTATTTAGACTTGTAATTATTTTCAAGACAAAATGCATCACCAAAATTTTGCACCGCGACGAGACTCGAACCCGCGACATTACCGTGCAGGTGCGATTAACCACTACGCTACGATCAAGTAACGTCTACAGAAATGCCTAGTATGCGCTTACACACATAAAATAATATAGTAATTATTTCACTACATTAGCTGAAATTGTTGAAATAAGACAATCGAGGCCCCTTCTAAAATGAGTCAACCAATAGTCGCCAAGTCTCTTCGCGAGAATTCCTTACATAATTTGTTTTATTGGAGTAACATTTCGCACGTTTCTGTTACTAACCGAACGTCGTCGTCAGGTTTGATTATTCCGCATTCTAGGCGCTCTAGACAGATAATAGCATACACGTCTTTCTTACCAATGAATACGCAATTGAAAACAAAGAAAGAACCCAGCGAATGTCTGCCTTACCTTCGCTCTAACGCGTGATATTCAAAGAGCTTAGTATCATGATTACGTACGTAGTGAACAATTACTCTGTACATTTCGCAATGGAATAAAACTCAATATATTCTTGTAAACATTAATGGATAATAGCTCCGTGCCATCGTCCCACGTTCAGCGGTTAAGGCCGAGCTCTATCGGGATTTTTTATGACCGGTGTGGACTTAATAACGATTAATCTAATTGTTATTAACTGTTTTGTGTGTCACGCCCGTTGGCTTTTGTATACGTGGATTGCGAATTTGTCTGGGAGATAACTCGCAATCTTCGAATACCATCCCAAAACTTCATCTAAGATTTGAATCAGCTACGCAACTGCGTCTAATTTCGTTTCATACGTTTTAGTATTTTATTTAGTAAGTACTGTATGCGCATAAGTCCATTATCAGTGCGTTACAATGTTACTATAAACCAGTATTGAACTTACGACCTTCTTCTAATAGACACTGTGCTACTGAGCCATTTAATACGAAGTTGTAAATTACTGGTTACTTGATTCGTCTGAATGGGTAGTATTGGGTCGTAGGTATTACCACATTACTTGAGTAGTAAGCATTGACTCACGTTACGGTTTTGTGTAGTAAGACTGTATGGAGTTCGTCTGTGTGTGTTTCAAACAGTGCTGCACAGGATTGTTAACGTTACGGTGGCGGTGGAGTTTTAAACGACGATTGTACGTTCTACTCATCGTTTCTCCTGTTATACAAAAACCCGCTCGGCCCGAACAGGTCTAGCCGACACCGGTCCCGCTTCCCCTTAACCAGTACTACATGTAATTGGGCCAGGATGTCGTGAATAACCGACTGAGTCATAGCTCTTGTTACTGCGCCCACTACTTTCGATCTCTGCTAAATCCACAGCTGATCTATGTTCCATGATATTTGTAAAATTTGGGGGTTTTTAGACGCTAATGAATAGAAATCTTCTAGAACAACTAGACCGTATCGTCACTTATTTTCAGATGAGATAAAATCAAATGCTCGTATATAAATACTTAGACTTCAGGTCTAACCTTCATTATGTTTAATGAGACCTTATGCTGAGATTTCTTATAAATTTTATCACAAATTTTGCTGATCCGGAAAAGAATGAAGGTTGATAATAAAATTTAGAGGTTCCTTGTAACATTTTCTTGATTTTTAATAACTGTTTTAGATTTAGCATGTAGGCACACGGTCATTCAAAACGTTAGAACTTCAAAATTAGGGCAATCTTGATATCGCGTTTAAAGCATCAAAGCTCAGTTATCACAAAGACCAAAGGCGGTATTTAATTGGCGTTTGTGGGAGACCCCAAAATCAGACTATCCCATCCTTTGGCGGGATTAAGGACGTACTTGAAAATTAATAGACCACGCAACGACCTCTCCTGAACTAAGAACAGGAACCGATTAGTTGGACGGACATTACTGGACAATGGGTGAGGAATTGGCGAATTGTTATGTCAAAGTGACGTGAGAGTACGGTATCAAAGTTATGAATCGGGATGTTCATTTGCTAGGCTGTCATTGCCCTTGCGAAACGACTGAAGGATTACCAGAGAAAGATTTTTAAACTAGTCGCTATCTGGATGTTTTTTTTATCATTATGCGTTTGGCCCTATGTGAAGTGGATCATGCGGAGTAGTACGCCTAAACTCTTGTGTGGTTTAAATGGATGGGCATCCTTTAAACTACGCAAGAGTCTAGTTTTATCACCAAGTATTTTTAAACATTTAACTAAATGTTATCATCAGTTTTCCACGCTTCAGTTACTAGAACAACTTTGATTAAAAATTATAATGTCACAGTAACGCAATATGAATTTTGATATGAACATGTATTGATTTATGAAATACAAGTTTCACATTACATGTTTATGTTCTTATGGAACTAATGTTACGGAACGAATCTTAGATATTATTTGTAACTAAACATAATTCAATAAACTTTAATATGACTATATAATTGTCTAATTCTGCTTTAACATGTGATTTTGTGTTAAGTTGTTTATTTCACTTTGTATTTAATCTAATATCTTGATTGTACTACTGCAGCACCTGGACATCAGGAATTGCATTTCGGTCTTGAATTGCCTGATAATGATTACAAATAGGAATGTGGTGTTAGTTTCGCGTCTGTTTCATGTTAATATAGGTCAATGTTAAGCAGTTTGGGATAATCATTCGTTTATATTTCAATGCTATTATTTAGTTTAGATATACTTACCCTTTTATTGGATTCATCTTAATACTAAGAGATTGACTTACTGCTAGGATCGAAATTTCGTATCGTATTTGTTTGATTATATTATCAGTTGTTTACAAAGGAAAGTTCTTTCCCCAGGCATATGTTACACCTGGTTAGGCCCCACAGTTGATTCTGTGGTGTTCATATTCCTAGATAGTATTTTTATACATTTTATGCGAACTTTACGTAAATTAAACATGTCATCTTGTTCTTAAATAACAAGGGTACCATGGTAATAGATAATTTGCATTATTTATTTTGCAAAATTGCTTGAACTTTTCCAAAGAATTGCTCTATCTCGGAAATGAAATATGAGAAATATTGTGTTTTTTTCCGCACATATGACGCCAAAATGTAAATTACAACCCAGACGACAGTCAATTTTTTTTTTAGAAACCAGCCATTCTTTTTTTGTATATCTATAAAAATGAATGGATTCACAAATTACTATGTTCAATGTCACGTCTCGCGAATTTAGATTATACGTGCCAATTTCTTGGGGATTTGGGCGTTCAAGGTTTTTGATAGTGGGTGAAATAATATAGGTTAGTAGGAAGACTTGGCTTACAGATAACGTGGGTTAAATACTACTAAAGTTTAATAGGACAGTAGGTATGTAAATTATTCTCAAACAATTGTATATGATATGAATAGATTTTGAATGCATGATGTCATTGCCAAAATGGACATTGGACCAGGCGAATATCTTCCGAGAATTATGATCTGAACCGGAAACAATGACGGGCTTTGAATATCTTTTGGCTTCAATGGATTTCTTTAAATTGCGATAGACAGACACCCTTTCACGGTTCGTCCTCTATAATTTTACAAAATATTTATTATTTGACATTGTTTTTCATAGCATCAAGTAATCCTCTAAAAAATCTATGTTTCCGCTGACTATTGTCTATTTATAAATACAATTCTAAAGTCCTGACTGACTGGGTGATTTGGCAACACGCACAGCTCAAACCAATGGACAGATGGGGCCAAAATTTTCCCTATTTTGCCCGTTGATGAATAATAATAAATAATAAGAAAAATAAATGAATGAAATAATAAATAAATATTGCAGGACATCATCGCCATCTAGCCCCAAGTTAAGTAACTAGACTTGTCTTACGGGTGCTAGACAACAGATATACATATAATACATAGAAAGAACTAAACCACAGACAAATATCTAAGCATAAATACTTGTCTGAGGCGGGAATCGAACCCACAACCCTGTGTTACTTTCAATTCCTAGGCGGACAAAGTATCTAATTGTAAAAACTAATTGTATAATAACAGCTGATTGATTGTTAAAGAGTGTTGAAACGGTACCTGCGATCCGTGAAAAAATTAGACGCATTCCCACCAAGGTCAGCCAGCCAACAGCTTAATCTATTTATCTCTTACACGTGATATTCAATAGGTATATACCTAAAATACCTACCTAGAGTTATCTATCAGTTACAAGTATAAAGATCATATACCTACAATGCACTTACCTACCTCAACGCTCAATGCATATTGTATAACAGAACCGCGATATCCGCGTTCAAAACCATATCTGTTGATGTGTGTTAACCGTTACATCTGGTTTAACAAGTAGTCGTGATTAATGTAGTTAATTTATTGAGAAAATTCTTTAAATATTTATCTGATTAGATAATAAAGAGTACTGCGCCCTTAGACAAGATAACTTTTTATTAGCGATATCGCCAATCGACAGATTTTTTGTAGAAATTGACAGAAAGCATTATATAAAATTGGCGTAAGATGACAATAGCCTAACATTTTTCTCCGACGCAAGCTTTTTCATTAGCAATATCGCCAATCGACAGATTTTTTTTATATGAAATTGGCGTAAGATGAAAATAGTCTTAACATTTTTTTTTCTCTGACGAAAGCCTTTTCATTAGCGATATCGCCAATCGACAGATTTTTTTTTGTATGAAACTGGCGTAATATTTATATTTTATTATTATATACAATTGAAATGAAATTTGAAAATTGAAATTTTGTTATCTTTGATCAATAAATGGACCATATTGGTGCCAGAAATGGAGACTGTTAGGATACTAATCTTTGCGTTTATTTTTAAACGACGTAACACAGTTTTCTAAATTAAGATATCACGTTCTTAAAACGGTCCCCAGTAATTATTCCATCGTACCGTTAATAAACCTGAAACAATTATTCAATTTGATCCCAATGTATATCTGTAAAGCTAATTAACCGACTAGTCGAAACATTAAACTAGTACATTTGCCAAGTCTTGCATTTCAGAATCCTCTAAAAATACTTCTAAGATTCATTTACACAATTGTGCACTAATTTAACATTTCCTGAGTAACCCACCTACCTCATTCCCCCGGCTTTGTGTTACTGTGTTACCTATGTTTTCGCGGATCTTTTTGCGCGCAATTTTTGACGGGCGCATTGCTGCGCGTGATTCGGTGTAGCTGACGCAACTTCGCGATAATGTATACAACTTTGTGTGACACCGAACAAATATAATATTATAGAACATTTTCTCTGTAAGATATCAGATTTCTCCCTCAACTATAGTTACAAATTTGCGGTGAATGTTCCTACACGGAATATGATACTATCCAAGGAACAAACAAACAAAAGCTAGACCTGTTTGGATAACCTGTTCGCTTTTTAACGATACTGTCTAGTGAAGTGGAATTAGATGGATGCAGACAGCCCATGAGGCTGTGCAGATCATAATATGGCGGGAACAAAATAAAAGCAAGATTTTTTTGTTGACGTAAAGTCGGTTTACGGACGATAGTTTTACGTGATAACGTCATAAGAAAACATTGATGAAAATACGTTGCTATGATTGTCAATAACGTGATCGACGAGGTTGCTATGGTTACCGTGTCAATAACGTGACTGGCGTTGCTTTGGTTACCTTGTCAATAACGTGACTTTTTTTGTTAGCGCAGTATGGTGTTCATTAATTTATAAGACGTTATCACGTCAAAACAACCATATAAGAGATTGAAATTTTAACCTAACCTTAAAAACTAATTATTCTAAGTTAACTTAAATCATTTCTAACCTTAAAGCCTATTTAACGGTTTTGACGGATTTTAACGGACCAAAAAGGTTAAGTTAATTACTTAAAAAGGTTAAAGACCTTAGGAAATGATGTTCTTTACAAACAGTTTGCGAAGAAAATTTACATTTCGATCTCAAATTGGATTATTTTTTTGCGAACGTCTAGCTTTTACTTTGTTCCCGCCAAATCCTTCTCTACTACCCATAACGGACAAGGCCGGTTCACGCGTGATTTTACACAATTTAGCGCAGAGCACGTGCGTGTTCACCAGCCCGCCCACTCTGATACGTAAATTTTACAAGTGTTCGTTTCAAACAATTTCTCACTGTTATTGCTTAGGAAACTAAACAAACCTTCAACTGATGACGGTAACAGAACTGACCTTTGAACTGAAGTTTCCTTGCACCTAAAATACTCTGCAAAACATTACAGTTCTAGGTACTCTCGGGTGCAATGTGGCTGGAAAGAAATAAAAGATTGGTTTTTGCAAAAAATTACCGTAATATTAGAGACTAACAGCGCTCCGCGTAATCCGCGTAACTCCCGATCCTGTGGGAATAACGGGATAAAAAGTAGCCTATGTTATTCCCGATGAATCAATGTATCATCATACCAGTTTCATCAGTCCAGTAGTTTCGGAGCCTATTCTTTACAAACATAAAACAAAATAATCTTTTCTTTTTATGATATTAGTGTAGATATAAGTAATTGCAAAATTTCCTCTTGGACTTGGAAGTTTAATTATTTTTTGAAATCACTCATTTAAATATTTCACTTAACCGATTTTACCAAATCCGTCAAATAGTTAGGTACTAATTCTTTATAAATAGTCCGCCAGGAAATCTTACGTTTCGATCCCTGATTGGATATTTTTTGCAAAGTCTAGCTTTTATTTAGTTCTCACCACATTAAGCCAGACACAACTTTTTATGACCCAAGTTGCATTGCTTAGAACAGACAGCTAATATTAAAAAAAACTGTATTTTCCCTTTAAATGACGTAGAAACTCATCGGATTACCACCAGTGGTTCTTCTAACAATAGTATCTCTATAATTACTCAGTACGATACTCTGCATTAACACATTCACTGGACCATGCCGAGACAATTTTTTAAAGCGGTTTTTTATCTAATTCTCTTTACATTTTCCTGGTATTTCATTAACCGTGGTATTCGGAAAGCCATGTCAGAAGTGGCGTGCGTATTCTCTGTTTATTAAGAGGACAGTGTTACTTGAATTTTCCAACTTAATATCAAAATCATTTACAATTTTTGCATTTTACAAAATAACGGGTTCAAAACTTTTTATAAAGCATAAATTGTGCGGTAAGGCGTACTATGACATGTCGTCTTACTTTAATGATAAGAATCCATGGACGTGACTTTAATTGCTTCGTTTCTGAAATACCTCCAAAATATGATCACAAAGAAATAGGAATCCCATGAATTTCATGTGTCTTCTTCTCATTTCGCCAGCATTCCGAAGACACACACCCTAACTTAGTTTTTCAGACGATTCAATGTGATGATATACTACAACTGAAAAACTAATAACTGCAACTGAATAAAGCAATTTTACTTATTTATCTTCAACGCCCTCGAAACCCAGAAGGCTATGTCGGGATAATTCAGACTTCTTCATAAAAGAGTGGTCATCCATAACACAGAACGGTGATAGGTGGAAAGAATGAGGCTTTCACCCAGCAGTGAGACATCCAAGCCTGATAAGATCATATAAGATAAGACGGTATTTAGAACATACAATATAAAGTCGCAAAGGGAGCTCTTAACACAGGGTCTAATTAATATTCCGTTGGTAGTTTGCGTTGACAATCGACAATTAGTTTGAATTCGTCCCTAATTAATAATCTTGCTGTCTGTACTCTGCTATATTATACAACGGTGTTCGCATTATAACATGTATTGAGTACTTCAAATATTTTCAACTAGCTTTTACCAGCTGCTTCTCTTGCGCTTGATTATATACATCCAAATAATGCCCTATGTCTTCTTATTCTTGTCTTTTTTCACTATATGGGGTTGGTACTTATATCATGTCATCTTTCTCCACTGTTTTATATACAAAGAGAGAAAAGTACACCATGTCTTCCTATCCTCTTAAATCATATCATATTATTTTTCTCCACACTTTCCCATATCCACCTTAACACAATCTCTCTACACCTTCTTTAGCCTTTCTCTTGCTATACTATTATTAAATTCCAAGAAAAGTATCCACTAGATCCAAATTTTGGTCGACTGCTATACCCTATAATGTGATGAGGGACCAAAAAGTATTTTCCTTTCGTGCAAATTTTAATTTTCCTCATTGCTTTTGTACGGTATATATTGGACGTATAATAATAAAAGAATTTTCTCTATTTATATAACTACCGACCCAATAAAAAAGTTTTTGTTTATTTACCGCCTACGTTTGTTTCAGTCAGTATTTTTTCGAGAATTATTCATTCTATTTCGCAATATAAAATATGAGATAGTGTAAACTTTATCAATGTTATCATGTTGGATCATGGTTCAAATGTAAGCGTTTTGTGTTTCAAATGCACACAGATGAGTACTAAGTGGTAACATAAGATAAAGTCTTTATTCATCCGTCTAAATCAATTTGTCACGGGCGCGACAAGATGCCAATGTGGTACAAGCGCCGCGTATGTTGCGTCACATGCATGCTAGGCGCCAATCACACGCACCTCACCAGGGCTGCCGCCATGCGCCATCTAGTCAGATCATCGCCGCCCACGCATCTCTTTTTTTCTTCAGGAAACGTCACATGCTTGTCAGACGCCAATGAAGTGCTAATTGAAACGCGTAATTGTTAAGTTCTTTAACAAAACTGCGGAAGACTGTCACAGACTTCGTTAGGGAATTTAGAAATTGAAATATGTTTTTTGTTTTGTGTCGATATTTATAATTCTGAACTGAAGTTTAGGTGTGTTGGCTTACATATTTTTGAAAGCATATTAATCCAGTAGTATAACTATTTTCGAGAAGTCCGATCTTCTGAAACTATTTACGAGGTAAATGACGTTTACCTGTCCATATATTGGACGCTAATTTGACTAGTCGCTAGTTTAAAATTTATTTTTAACTATTTTTTGAGTGGATTTCTCAAGTTTTTTTATCATAGTCTCTTTAGCAACCCTAGTAAATAGGGCATCTACCTCAGCCCTGGACGAATGTCGGTCAGTGTGCCAGCGGGGCGGCGCGCGCGCACCTACCGACTGCCTAGTCACGCGGCGCGATCTCGAGATTCACGCATTACGTGTTTACACGGCTTTCAGCACGGTCTACATTCAACGGTGTAAAGTTAGTTGGCTGAACGAACATTCTTATCTACAGATAATGTATTTTTAACTAGATATTCTTGCCATCAAACAGGCGTCAATTTACAATTTTTTAGCTATGGTAGGTAAATAAATCAATAAATAGCTAAAGGATATTTTAGAACAAGCACATGAAGCTAGAATTTAGCTAAATATCTTTATACAATATCATGCAAGTTAAATGTATTTAGCTAAATTTATTTAAGCAATCGTCGAAGGTGAGACGAGATGGACAAAAAGACAAATTAGCAAATTAGCGAACTATGGAAGGGGAGTAGAGAGGCCTTTGCCCTGCAGTGGGACACTACAAGCTCTTAATAATAATATTTAAGCACAATCTTATGCAAGTTCAATGTATTTAGCAAAATTGGTTTAAGCATAATTTTATGCAAAACGTAGTAGTAAAACGCGAGCGTTTTCTCCTCACTCATGCAACTATCTTTAGCTCCGTCATCCCACGATAAAGTTTTATTTGAGGTCGCCTTTATCTCTTGTTACTATGTAGTAATACATATACCTACTAGGTATCTCACATAGTACTGCAAACCGTTTCCTCATTGCTCACACAAGGTTTTATAACACGTGGTTTTTCTTTACATAATCTCATGATAATATATAGCTGATATTTATTTGTGTTATATATGTTTTGAGAATTGCTTGTTATATTTTATTTCTGTTTTTTAGCTTATATAAAACTAGCTTCTGCCCGCGGCTTCGTATGCCATTTTACCTTCATGGTGGAATTTTTAAAAACTGTTTCTATTATCCACTGAGAAAAGGTTTTAAGTTCAGGTATCCACCTACACTTCACAAAGAACACCCTCCGAATTTCATGTTTCTGGGACTTATATAAGTCAGTCAGTCAGGCCTTGCCTCGAACCTATACCATCCTTTCAGCTTAGTCGACCTTGTCCAGAGGAAAGAACTCGTCAGTACGTCTCGAGCTAACTAAGCCGCAGGTTTCATCACGATGTTTTCCATCACCGCGACCGTAAGAACAATGGACTATCGAGTTTTTTGACCGTGAAGGGAAGACAATTATAAGTAAAATTTTCGTAATATGAATTTTCTAAAATTTCTATATTCTATTGAATTTCAACCATAACATAAAATATTGCCCATTTTTATTTTAAAACTAAAGAAACACCTATTTCATATTTCAGCTTTATTGTTTTAATTTGAGCTTTTATTGCTATCTTCATATTCTTCATTGCTGATTGTAACATATGTTTTAGTTATTAGCAGATATTTAACACTATAACAGTTTTGTAATTCAATGATTTTTTCATTACATGACGTTTTAAATCAGTAGACCGAACAATTCAAAAGTTTGACCACCCCTAAGCTTAAATGCATAAACTTTTATTTGAAACTCAAAAAGCTTTTATTAAGATTCAACCTTCAATTATCCTGAAATTACTGTTATTGTTTCCTACCCATTAACGTTGTCACCCTACATATAGGGCGGAAGATAACACGATCAATTTGCAGATCTAATATACCGGGTCCCACCAAATTATAGCCACCCCAGTTAGCCCCACAGGGTTTTTTGACGGATCCATATGGGGCTCTTTATGACATCCCGCGGATCCCGCTCTCCTTATTAGATAATGAGCTTTCGCCCTTTCTACCCCAAGTTTTCGTAGTTTTTTCCCGAGATTTGCGCGGACTTTTTTGTTTCTTTTGACAATAATAATTCGTAATGTGTCGGTAGGGATTTGTCCTCTGATAGTTGTCCTGCTTTTAAGGATTTTGTGGATAACCTTTTAAGTTATTAGGGGATTTATGATTTATTTATGTTGTTTATATTCTGAAAAGTCCGTGTTTGATACGTAGGCCGGTGCAGTCGCAAAAGACCAACAGATCGGAAAAGTTTTAGTTCAACGACCACCTTCCTACCTTTACTCGCGTCTCTTTAAGCCCCCGTTTATTTGGGGGTCTTTGAGTCACGAGCGTATCTTCTAGGATAGCGTGCTTCATCTTAGACCGCATCATCATTTACCATCGTGTGAGATTGTGAGATAGTGGTCAAACGCTGACCTATCATCACTACATAGTATAAGAGATAGTAGAGATATAGTATTACTGGTTCGAATTGAAAAATTCGTTTTGTGTTGGATAGGCCATTTATCGAGGAAGGCTATAGGTTACTTTTTATCCCGATATTCCCACGGGATCGGGAGTTACGCGGGTAAAACTGCGGAGCGCTGCTAGTATACTATAAAATTAAAATAAACTACACCTAATAAAATGCTGTTCTTCATAAAAATTTGGCTCACCTTTTCGTGCAATAGTCCGATAAATGTCCAGTATGTTAGTTTTGTAAACAAACCAGTAGATATTATTAGATTATTTCAGCTGTAATCTGTTTCGAACATCGTTTTCCTGCCCCCGCTGTTATTATCAGAACGGTTTTAAGATACTATCCGTTGATAAACCTGGGGCAAATTGCCTTGTGTTGTCGATAACCCCACGAGTAGAGTTCTCTTCCCATAACACTAATGTTATTTAAGTTTTTCCTTGATGAAATAAATGAATTTATCGATATTGATTGCGTTTAGTCGGGTTAAATAAAGTTAATCTTTGTGCTTTGATTACAACGTAATTAAACATGCTTAAAATAGTAGTAGTTCTGCATCGCTCGATAGAGGGCAGCAGCATCAAGGTAGGTAAAAAGATAGATAGATAGATAAACACTTTATTTGTACAACACACAAAACATTGAAAATAACAAAATGGACGATAAAGCTTATTAACTACGAAATTGTACAAACAGGCAAAAACTGTACACCGCTATGTAGTATTTAGTATATATTATCTTGACCAGAGACAACGGTAGCTATAAACCTCTCCATCAATCAAGCGAATCAAAACTAATTAAAAAAAAATCTTTGTCGGTTTACGGACGATAATTTTACGTGATAACGTCATAAGAAAACGAAAAAAATGGAGATTTTTTTTCCCTTTTTTTCCTTTATATAAGTCTATTATTCGTCACTCGTCACTATAGCACATGCCCAGATGAGCGATATCATTAATAAATACGGACGATAATTTCACGAAACATTGGTTGCTATGGAACGTGAGCGGAACGCGATGACGTCACATTTTTTGTGAGTGCTGCCAGTGTTCATCAATTTAATAGACGTTATCACGTCAAAAAAAAGTGTGGCACTCGAGGACTGCCGCGGTAAAGCTATTGTTATCGTGCGAGCTTCGTACAGTCGTCCCATATACATACACGTTAAGCGAACGCTCGAGCTACACGGTAGGCGGAGTGTTAGGTTTTATTTTCGTTACGGCATTTCTTGATTCTGTCGCCGCGCTCAAAGCCTGCGATAAAAGCAATGCAATAGCTTAAAAAATAAGACAATCGAGTATCCCTCGTTATGAATAAAACTTAACTCCTTAATTCAGTAACAACGTAACAAGACACGATTATGAGTGGCATACACGAACTCTGTTCGCCAGACAATTAATTTAACCAAGCATCCTGTCTAGACTTTCGGGGGCACTTGGGACATTTCGTGGAGTGGACTTAACTTAAAATTGTTCACTAAGGGTCATTCCGCACGATGCTTTGCGTAGTAATTCCGCCGCAACTTCGCTACTTTGTGCTTCGGTAATGGCACATCGTTTTGATACAATGTACTCTAGACGTGACTTGGATTTTAAGCCGGAGGGTCGGAATAAATAGCGTTTGTGATGGTGATGATGTATCACAAGTTCTGGCGAGGTCGCTCGCTTTTGCAATTCGCATTTTTAAATTTCGGTTGTAAAGTTTCTTGCCCTTTATGAATTAATTCGGAGTGCCCGAGGGTCTTTCGTTGACGTCTGTTCTGCAAGTGTATTTGTTAAATTGTGTTTATTATATTTCATACTCAGTAATAAATTGTTGCCAATTACATCATTCATATAACCCAACCCCGTTTTATCATGTAATTTACATATTACTTCAAAAATAATAGTTGTTACCATTTTTCACGCCAAAAGAGCTGTACCTCTCTTTTGGCGTATGCGTCATAATTCACTATCAGTTAGCCACGATAATACTATAAACAAGTATTGGACTTACGATCTTCTTCTACTTGACGTTAAACACAAACATGAACACATGAATTAAAAGTACTCAGTGTGATTAGTCTTTAGTTGGCAGAGTGGCATAAGCCGCCACCCGCTACACCAACCGACGTGGGTTCGATCCACAGGTTACGTTGTTATAATGTTCAAATAGTGCTGCACAGGATTGTAAACGTTACGGTGCCGGTGCCTTTTGAGCGTCGATTGTACCTAACTTTGTATGACAAAGGAACCTCTTCTTCTTCTCTAATGTCTCTCCAACATCTCTCCACAATATTCTGTCACCGGTATTTCTGGACCACGCTGCCTCAGCATGAGCTTTTTAAGCCGTCAGATCATCTGGCTGGTACCCTACAAGGAACCCTATCTCTAAATTAATATTTGGTTAGTTCATATAGAAGGGGGAATATTTATCTGCCTGTTAGTCATCAATCGTCGGAACCGGAACCGATTTTAAAAACACAAATTGACATCTTGAATGGGTAATGAAATGTCAAATGAAATGAAAAATGTCACTCTGTTTTCGGAGCCTGGGTGAAATTGCAGGGCTATTAATAATAGTGTTTCTAATGCGGTGTGTGTACAAAGGGCCCGTGTCGGCATCGTGCGCAAGCGCATTAATCATTGTAAATGCCGGTTAAACGCTGTAATGGTTGCTAAATCCAATACATATCGGTACAGTTATATCTGTGTTTTCGTATCGTATAGAGAATTCCGAAATGCAGGCCACCTTATGGCGTTCGTGTCTAAACTAAATCTTTTTAGAAAATGATTTTTAATAAAAAGCAATGATCGTTTCTAGGAATTGATTCTAGTTGATCGAGCGAGCGAAGCGTCTCTGCTTTCACTCTGGCAAAATTAGCTTTGCTCTGTCATTATGTATGTAGGTATGTTTGTTTGTACTCCTCTACATGTCGATTTTTACAATAGATCTGGACGAAACTTGGTTATTATACAGATTTTACGTTTTTTAAATTGTTTTTGCCGTCATGGATTTTTGAAGGGGTCTTCTTTTTTACGAAAGGTAGCTACTTCAGGTTTGGTGAAGATCTGATGAGGATCTATGGAGTGATGACCAGAACAGCTCCTCAAAAATGAAAAACTGTGCTTGCGAGGTCTATTATTCGCAAACCACTTGTACTACAGCAAATTCTCTCTTGGCTTGCACCATACGAACACATTGATTATTCTCCGTGCAACCCCAAGAAGAAAGTTGACAAATGATGCACCATATTGGAAAACACCCCAGTATTATATTGTCACCGAACCATAATCTAATGTTTCAATGCTATAGAAGAGAATATATCTTGTAGCCTAATAAGTATTCTAACGGACTTTGAAGTTATTTTTCTTCCTCATCGTTAGGTGAGAAAAATGTACCCACTGATTGTAGTTTTTTTTTTGCAATAATGTACGAACCTCTTGCGTGCGAAATCCTACTAATATTATAAATGTAAAAGTTTGTGTGTGTGTGTTTGTTACTCCTTTCACGCAAAAACTACTCAACCGATTGCGATGAAATTCGGTATCTAGATAGCTGGAAACCTGGATGAACACATAGGCCACTTTTTATCCCGATATTCCAACGGGATCGGGACTTACGCGGGTGAAACCGCGGGGCGCAGCTAGTATGTAATATGAATTAGTATATCTTCTATACATATAAAATGCTTTGTCCTGAATGAGTCCGTCAGTCAGTACTGACAGACTGACTGACGGATCAACGCATAGTCTAAACCCCTGATCGTAGAGACCTGAAACTTGGAGGGTGTGTTCTTTGTATGACGTAGGCAGACATCCGATAAGATAAGGTTTTGAAAAATTCAAACCCTACGCGGACGTGCGGGCGAAAGCTACTTACATATGAAATAAAAGATTTTTTATAATAGTTTTGAATGTTTTTGAAATTTTATGTAATTATCTCTTACCCTTTTCTTATCAGGGGAATTCCCACATCTACCATACAATATTAGTATTAATATAGGATTTGAAATGACTATGGTTATTAAAAAAGGCGTTCTTTGCCAAGTTTTTGTTCTATACTTCCAAGCAAGCGCCATGTATTGACACAGATGATGAATTATTATTGGAGGTAGTCAGTCGCCTCTAACTATCAAGATCTACCCTCAATAACTCCAATCTCGTGACAGTGGCGCTTGTAACGGCATTGAAATAAGCTCTACAAGAACATACATAAAATAACGCGACAAATTGAAAAACTCCTCCTTTTCTGAAGTCAGTTAAAAAAGGTGATAAATTTCCTTTTAAAATAACTTAAAACCCTTGTTAAAATAATATGCCATAAAACACCTAAACCAAATGTTCCTCTAAAGATAAATTTTATCATTTTCATACTAATATTAGGGGGTTAGTAAAAACAATATTTTTCACTGTAATACTGTTATCGCGTAGTATCAAATCGCCCTCATACTCCTGCATAATAATAATGTCGGCAAATTATAAACTACCCACATACGGCATGTGGTGTTGTTTGCCAATTTTTTCCTTAAATTCGATGAGTCACCACCAATTATGGGTGAAATGATTTTAATGACGGCGAAATTGAGTATTTTGATAACGTTTTGAGATTGTTATCGTCGCACGATATTTGCTGGACGCTTGTATGTTATGTTTGAAACATTTTTTTATAAAAAAATTCGGTATACATTTTTTTTTGGATTTTTTATATTTGTATTTTAGCAGGGCTTCATGGTTCCAAATCAAATCAAATCAAAATTATTTATTCCTTTGGATACTTAATACCTAGGTACAAGATCACGTGGAAACGTCTTAAAAACTAAGTTAGGATATGTGCCTTCGGAACTAGCCCACCCGCCCGCGTAACTCCCGATCCCGTGGGAATATCCGGAAAAAAATCCTCATAAGTACTAAGTTTCGTCTAAATCGGTCCTGTAGTTTTGGAACCAATTCAATGCAAACAAACAATCAAATCTTTCTTTATAATTAGTTTATAAGATAAATATTATAGATACTCGCAGCGCTTTGCAGTATACCGGCGTTAGTTCGCGATCGGGTTCGGAATAAAAACTTTATCTATTCTTCTCGTATAGTGGTGTGGCTCACCTATTGTTATAGTTTTCAGATTGCCTTGACCTAACGACTGTTACTAGAGGTAGCAACCGGGACCAACGGCTTAACGTGCCTTCCGAACCACAGAGGGGCTCACGAAAACACATTTTTGCCACACTACTAATTGGCCAGCCATCGAAGTAACGACCGCGCTAGGCGTCGCTTAACCCACACGACTGCAAACGATCAGCGAGCGTTGCTTAGCTTTGAGCCTCCTCAAAAATCCGCATCTTCTATTAAAATCAGCCTTTTAACACACACAAACGTACAATAAATTCCGTGATATAAACTTCCACTACCAAAAAAATAACTATTGTTAATTTCACCACTTTTCTGTATTCCATGATTTATAGCACAATAGTCTATAGTTAAGATTACTGAATTATGGTATTGAACCATTTACAAAACTATTAATTTACACCATGCGGGCAACGCAAACATAAATGTAACTTCGTAACGCCCTCGGTTTTTGAAAACTCATCTCACCCTCTCAATTTCATAAGCGAGAGAACGAAATATTCCATTTCATACCACTGGTCAATTTCTATTAAGTCATTATAAGTTTTAGTGATGGGACATGCTATATCCGAAAGTTCCCGGGAATGACGGATAAAGTGTTAAAAGTTATACGAATCAAAACGGACTGAACTTATTATTAAAATTTGTCATAGCGCCATTCTGTCGTTATAAGTTCGTAAACTTGGCTTCTTACATAAAAGGTTTCAGAGTAGTTAAAAAGTTAACCCATGTTAGAGTGAACTGAAATTTCAGGTCGGTCATAATTTAATGAACTATCTACAAATATAAAATTCAAAGGCCTGACTGACTTAATGCCCTACGGATCGGGCTGGGTTTTAGCATACAGATTGCTAATTTGATGTACACATCCGCTTAGAAAGAATTTAGGAAAATTCAACCCCTACGAGAAGTCCCAAGTGAAAACAAAAGCATGAATTACACATCCTTCTTACATAAAAGGTTTCAGAGTAGTTAAAAAGTTAACCCATGTTAGAGTGAGCTGAAATTTCAGGTCGGTCATAATTTAATGAAGTATCTACAAATCTAAAATTCAAAGTCCTGACTGACTCAACGCCCTACGGATCGGGCTGGGTTTTAGCATACAGATTGCTAATTTGATGTACACATCCGCTTAGAAAGAATTTAGGAAAATTCAACCCCTACGAGAAGTCCCAAGTGAAAACTAAAGCATGAATTACCGTTTTTTTACCACACATCCTAACATAGTTTTTAAGACATCGCCAAGTGATCTCGTACCTAGGTAACAAGTATGCAAAGGAAATAAAGAATTTTGACTTTGACTTTAACTGAAAAAAAAAACCAATTCATTTTATTGAAATATTTGTGGGTCTTCAAGTGAATAGTTATCTTCCAGGAAAACGTACTACATCTTAGGCCATTTCGTCACCTACCATGTGTGGTCAAACGCTGACCTATCATCACATGTAAAAAAAACTCCGCATACATTCGGTTAATTTTGTTCAAACTCTATCCGGATTTGCCCGGATAAAATGCCAGACATCCTTAGCAATAACATATACATACAAGCATATGTTTGTAAATGGGACCCGCATCATTGACACGCGCCTCTAACGAACCATAGAATCGGACCCCATCGGTGTGTTCTTACGGCTCTTTCTCAAATATTTTTAAGCTTTATCTATACGTGTGTGGGCACGCTTCGGCCACCGACAAAAGCATTCCGAAACTAAAGAAACAAACAAATTTCGCATCACTCATCTACCTTACAAGGTCTAAAACCCACAAATCCTTTATAAAAAGTTCACAATTCTTGTTTTGAATCTGCAAAAATATTGTGATATGTGAACGAGATTAAAGTTGCGATTTTTGAGAATGCAGTTTTGAGGACCGGTTTTTGATGGGTTTATTCTAAAAAAAAACTAAACACGCCTTCATTGAGTTTATAACAATGAATAAAACATTTAAGTTTTTGATATGATGGCCAATTTCATATGGTAACTAGCTGCCTCCCGCGGTTTTACTCGCGTAAGTCCCGATCCCGGGGGAATTTCGAGATCAAAAGTATCCTATATAATTCTCCATCCCTTAAACTACCACTTTACCGATTTCCATCCAAATTGGTCCAGACGTTTGACCGTGAAGAGGGCCCAAATAAAGAAATAAATTACCAAACTTATTGTTGCAAACTGATTTATAATTTATGATTAAGATTTCCTAAATACATTTTTGACGTAGTTAAATTTATACTTATATTATAAAGCTGAAGAGTTTGTTTGTTTGAACGCGCTAATTTCTGGAACCTACTGGTTCGAATTGAAAAATTATTGTGTTGCGTTGGATAGTCCATTTATTGAGGAAGGCTATAGGCTATTTTTTATTTTGATATTTCACGGGATCGGGACTTACGCGGTTAAAATCGCGGGGCGCAGCTAATAGAAACAATATGTTTTAAACCCTTCATTAAGACAATAATACGAATGCATCAATCCCAGAATCCACAAACCCCCCGGGAATCGACACTATTGTGCCAAAACGTTTCTCGCTACTCGGTAAACAGAGTCGGGTGAAAAAATACCGGCCAAGTGCGAGTCGTATTTGCGCACAAAGGATTCCGTAGCAATATATTCTGTTTTTATTATTCGTTATAGGAAATAAAGCTTAGCGTGGTTTGTATTGTGATTATAAAAAAAAAATTGAAAAATTCGAATCGATGTTACTTGTATACAGGCTGTTTTCCGCCATTGCACCCTTTTTAATTGGGTCCTTTTTGCGTGAGGATGGAGTAGGCTTGCCCAGCACCTACTACCCTCTCAGTTTAGTCGACCATGTTCATAGAAGAGAACATTCGATGTTATAGCAGAAACAGAAATACATCATCAGTATAAAATTCAGCAGTCTAGTTATCCCGGTTTATGAGATACAGCCTGGTGACAGACAGAACGAAAAAGGGACAGTGGAGTCTTAATAAAAGGTCCCGTTTACCCTTTGGGTACGGATCCCTAAAAATTTAGTAATCCGGAAACGAAACGGTCTGTGTCAACAGTGGTCCTTCTGCGAAACTGAGTAATTAGCATGAAAAGTTACAGCAAACACACTGGCCAGAGATAGCTTTGATGTTTTTGTAAATGTTGTATGTAGGTTGGTAGAAAAATTGTAAACATTGATGCTCCATAAACTTTTTAAACTCACACGATTTGTATTCATTGTAATTTATAGTTATAGTAACTCCTACGCGACCGAAGACGCGGGTAAAAGCTAGTAAAGGAAGAAAGGACAAAAGCCTTTACTGGAAGCAAATAAAAAAATCCAGTCTAGGGGACCAGAAAACGAATTCATAGTTATTAAAATTCGATAGAGACATCAATTTTGAATTGCATATGCTAAAAACAACTGAACTTTTTCTTCTTCTTCTTCTTCTTCTTCTTAACAAATAGGTTCAAAACGTGCCCTGCGGCTTCGATAATTTATCCCGATTTTACCATTAGATCAGAAAGTTTATTCTCGTAAATATGTAACATTGCTTAAATTACATTTCAAATTCATTCCGATTGAATTTTGATTGCAAAATAAAAAAACCCCGACACAAAATACTATAAATAGTAGGAACGTAAAAAGGCGTTATTTTTTTTTCTTTTTGTAGGGTTTTTTTTTCATAGTTTTTTTGCTTGTTTTAAGCTTTTTACGTTCCTACTATGTATATTATTTTGTGTCGGGGGTTTTTTAAATTTTTAATTTAATTTTTTTTTTCATCCTTTTTGTAGGGAGGGACTTTTTAATTAGCTATTGTAATATGAAAATCATACCCTTTCATTTGATACCCCACTCGAGCATATTTACTTACATTCGGTTTTTAATTCTGACTTTTATCCCTCATAACATAACTTTCAGACGGCTAAACCGATTTCGATCAAACATAGCTAAGAACACTCCCGACTAATGCACCTTTCAAACAAAAAAAAACTAAATCGGTTCATCCGTTGGGGAGCTACGATGCCACAGACAGACACAAACAAGTCAAACTTATAACACCCCGTCGTTTTTGCGTCGGGGGTTAAAAATACCCTTTAAATAGTCTCTTTGACTTCTCGCTTTTTGACAAAAATCTAACTTTGAGCGTATTTTTTGTAATCGAAATGATATTGCAATGTAATTTGGACAATGTTCTTTATGAGAATTGGCCTTCTAATGCGGGTAAAACTGACAGGTGCAGCTTGTATGTTTAATATATGTAACAAATTCACCTTCAAATTGATTAGGATGTCGCTTATTATTTCAATTAATCATAAAATATAAGTTGCAATACTTTAAAACTAAATAATTTAAAAGTTACAAAGTAGTCCTGAAGGATTCTCAATTCACTAGAGTAATTTATCAAAGAGTGCTACTAATAAATTTAATAATCTTGAGTCTGAGATTTCTTTATAACTAAAATAAGACATTAAAATGACACTTTGAAAGTATCTCAAAGAACGCACTTTGGATAATTATAATTTATTTATAAACTTTTCAAGTGCTTACCAAAATTTATAAATATTATAGGACATGTTACACAGCGCCATCTAGCCTTAAGCTAAGTAACTAGGCTTGTGTTACAAGACTGTATGGGCTCGATCAGTTTTTGCCTCCTCTAACCAGGTAATTTAAATTTTTCATGACCACAGACTATGGTCGTTTTAAAACCCGCAATCTATCAAGCAGTTAGGAACTAGCTTACAAAAAAACTGTATTCTAATTTTTGTCTGTTTTTCAACCATTTGTATTTTTAATTTATTAAAATCCACAGCTTCTTAATGGCTATGTGGCAACTGGAATGCAGTCTTTTTATTTTTCAATAAAATTTTTAGCTATTCAAGATATTTAAATAAACAGTTCAACAAAGTGGTTATCATTTTGCAGCGTTCTTTTTGTTTGGAATTCAAAGCTATTCTTTACTATGACCGATCGCTGATTCTTGTTAGAGGCAATCTTAAAGCCGGGTTAAGTGACGCCTAGCGCAGTCATTACTTTGATAGGTGACCGATTAAGAGTGTGGCCAAAATGTGTTTTCGAGCACGTTAAGCCGTTGGTCCCGGTTGCTACCTCAAGTAGCAGTCGTTAGATCAAGTTAGGGCGATCTGAAAACTCTAACAATTGGTGAGTCTCACCACTATACGAGAAGAAGAAAAAGAAGAATTAACACCGACCGGTGATCACAAAAACTTAATACGAATTCAACATTACGAGACATTTTTGGATATCAACATAGTAGATTTAGTAAATTCAAATTTTTACGAATTCAACATTTTGCTAATTCAACATGATAGAAATACAACATTTTGCAAATTCAACCTAGTGGTCCTGAAGAAAAAAACCCATGAGTTTCTTGTGCCTTCTTCTCATTGGTGGGCGTCCGAAGGTTCAGAACCTTAGTTTTAATTGTATGATGCTAATGAATAAAGAATTTTGAATTAAGAATCGTGTGGCAAAAAACTTCGTGTCCAGCTTTCCTCTTAGAGTTTCATCCATGAACTCAGCACTCGTAATCTCAATCCAAAGAGGGGTGATCACAATTGCCAATTCTGTTTCAAACCCACGTCACATTATCGTAAGGTTACCGAACCCACACGGTTCTTAAGTAAACGAAACTCCGTCATTGATGACTTTAATAGGCTGTTAAACACGTGATTTACGCAACTAGATTCCTAAATAGAGGGATAGGTAACAAAACGTTCATCTAAGAGAATGTAATCGAGATAAAGCTGAGAGATTTACATCGGTCTGCTTCGGGTAAGGTTTAAACACATAATAATAATAATATTGCCACTCGAAAACCCAGTTGGTACAATGGTCACCATGCCGCACTACCAAACACAGGGTTGAGGGTTCGATTCCCGCTTCAGACAAGTATTTCTGCTTAGATATTTGTCTGTGGTCTGATTGCTAGTCTAGATAATTTGTACAGTGCCATCAACTTTATTATATGTTATGTATTAGATCGAACGCACCAACGTGTCGATCCTCGCACAGCTCAAAGTGAAGACGCGCCTGTCCACAATTTGCCGCCAACGCATACTGGCATATTTCGGTCACGTTATGCGGAGGGGCGATGAGAACCTGTAGAAACTCATCGTGGTTGGGAACACAGATGGAAAACGCTCTCGAGGCCGATCCCCAACCAGATGGACGGATCAGATTAGGGACTCATCAGCCGTCAAGTTTCATAACACTGTAAGAGATGCGATGAACAGAAGCCGTTGGAGACAGATCATCCGATCCAAATGCAGACCACCCAATGATGACCACGATCCTCAGTCATGAGGGACCGACTACAGAGAGAGAGAGAGATGTATTAGATGGAGTAGGCTTGTCCAGCACCTAATATCACCCTCACATCTTAGTCGACCGTATCCAGGTGGGTTAGTGGTGGAGCGACCACACTTTTTAAATTCTCAATAAATGACGACTACAATAAATTTTAGAAAAAAATACCGTCAGCAAGAAAGTGTTAAACCAAATTTATAATTGTAATTGAAGCTTCTTGTCAATAATTATATTATAGTTATACTTCCATAGGAAAGAACTCGTCAGTTCACTTGGAGCCAACTAAGCCGCAGGTTTCATCACGTCACGTCGTCTTGCGTTAGAGAATAAAAAAATTGGTAGACAAGTTTTCTCTTATGTCAATTTTATACAAAAAGATCTTTCGACTGGCGATATTGCTAATAGCAAGTAATCTTGTCTAAGGGAGCTGTCTAGAAGAAGCTACTGGTCAATTAATATGTTCTAATTGTGCACTTTAAGTCTAGAAGTCGAAAGAATGTTTATGCATTTAAGTAGATTGGACCAAGGAATCACGTTGTTCCAAACAAACTTTGCCCCCCTTAGGAGTAGAATTTCGGAAAATCCTTTCATATCGGATGCTTACAAAAATATACTCCAAGTTTCAGGTCGCCAAAATCAGCGGTTTAGGCTGTGCGTTGACCCGTCAGTCAGTAATTCAGGACAAAGCATTTTATATGTATAGATATATACCTACGAGTTTTTTCTGGACCCCAAGTCGACTTTTTTCGGAATTATCCTAATTTTCCTCCAAGACACTGTCATGAACCTGAAACCTACCTCAATAGCTGTCTGGCTGTCTGGAACACTTAATTTTCTTCATCGGAGTCTTACTCAGAAATATCTCGGCTAAAACGAATCGCGAAAGATGATCGCGATCGGTTTTATTTATTACTAGCTTTTGCCCGCGACTTCGTATACGTGGTATAGTTGTTTTAAATCCTAAAACGCCCCCCTTGAATCACTCTATCTATTTAAAAAAAAACCGCATCAAAATCCGTTGCGTAGTTTTAAAGATCTAAGCATACATAGGGAAAGACAGACAGCGGGAATCGACTTTGTTGTATGCTATGTAGTGATGCTTTGGCAAAGTCGGGGCGGATCGCTAGTAAATAAAAATGAGTCCAAAGCTTTTATTTCCAACATTATTTGTAGGTTTTACTACATAATGTCGGTCGGCGTTATTCGTTAGAAATAAATGAAGCGATGCGAGAAGGAAGCTCGATTTCGGAGTAAGCCCCCGGGCCTGGAGCTATCGGGTCGCCTCCAAGGGCAACAGACAATGTCACTTCTATTCGCCTTTGAGCGTGCGAGGTAAATAAACCCTGCGTACACTTACGTACTTATTCATACTAGTCTGTATAACTTTTCACTAGGAATTCCACTAGTGGACTAAACAAAACATCAAAAATAAAAAAAACCCGAGGGTAGGTAGAAAGTTTTTTTTTTTTTTTTCTTTCGCTTGCGACGTCATCGTCAACGTTCAGGTTAAGGTTTTCCAAAACGCTAATAGCTATATGTGTGCCAAATTTTAGTCCAATCCGTCCGTCAGCTTGAGCTGTGAGTTGATAAATCAGTCAATTAGTCAGGATTTGGAGTATATTTATGGATAGACTAACTGCGCTCCGCGGAGTCTCCGCGTTAGTTTCTCTTTAAAGTGATAGGTATTGATTTCTCACAAACACGAAATACTTAACAGTTAATAGGAAATACCCTTTTTACCATTTCAGAGGTCAAATTTCCGAAAATTCTTTCTTAGTGCATCCCCTCGTACCAGACTCGTAGATCTTGTAGTTTTAGAGCTTTCTTGATGAGACTTTTTTCTCTTAGTATACCATACTAAGAGAAAAAAGTCTCTATGAGATGATAAAGCTGCTATGAGAATCAAAACCGGGTTGGTGCACTAGTCCCTCCCAACGTATGGATTTTTTTAACTATCTCTACTGGAAGAGATGCTTGGAAATTAACTTCCGTTTAACTCTACCAAGTTGTTTTGTTGACAAGTAAGATTCAGTTCATACCTGGAATCGTATATTTTCCTGACAACGTGTTTGAACATGGGTATATGGCTGTGAGTTACAGTTAGTGAATGCGAGCCCTGAATGCTCCCAATGGTTTTGCGTGATCCACCTTGTTAATTAAAACGTCTGATTGTCGGTGAATTTTAATTTTTAAATTAACACCTACAGCGCCGACAGCCATACAATTTCGTGGTTAAATTCTTGGTTTAAGTTAGATATTTAACGGAGGTTTTTGAACGTCAAAGAGATATGGTCTAACTTAAGTATATAAAGTTTTACGTTTAATTAACGCGACAAGATAAGACTTTAAAGTCATATTTTAATTCTAATCTCTTAGTTCTAGCTTTGTGTTTAAAGTTTATTTCTACCTTGTTAGTGCTAACTTCGTAGGTACATTTTTCCATTAGAAAAATACTCGCTCTTAACTCAATTTACTGCTTAGTTATTTGTGAATTCGGTTGCTTACTTTAAGTAAGTAGATTTTCTTTCTATCTCTCGGTCTTTTTTGCTGAGTCATTTGATTAGTTTGAGTCAGTGTTTTCGGTGGTTTGTTAGGTGACTCATGTGAAATGGGACATTTTAGTGCTTTTTTTAATATAGGCCTTTGGTAATGTATCACATATTTATAAATATGTACACGCATTTTTACCCGACTGCAAGGAAAAGGTTATGTTTGTCGCGCCTATCTTTGTATGATTGTTGGATGTAATGTTCTTTATCCACTCGATGGATTTCTTTATTAAGGGTATCGTTTGATTCGTCTCACAAGTGTTCTTAGGTAGATGACATAAAAAATAAATATGGAGGTTGGTATATTTCATTTTTAGGTGATTTTTTTTCTAAAAAATACCTTACTGAAATATAGGTAATATTTGAACTGAGGGCGCGTGTGTTTATTTACTTCAAAATGGTCTTATTGTATCTAAGCCCAAAATAACATTTTCAAAATATATTCATTCACCCATTGTAAATCAGCTCGAATACTGGTATGTACCGCGCATTTTTTCCTAATCTGCGTCATCAGCGAATTTACTTACGATCTGAACACCCGAATTGAACTCTTTATCGCAATGAATAATGCAGCCGTATTTGTAAATCATGAGCGATGTTGGCTTTGTGGTAGATACCTCGACTTTCATTCCGAAGCTGTTGGGTTCGAATCTCGGCCAGATCAGTAACAATTAATTTTTTTTTGCAAATTCATTTGCGATTTACTTGTGGCTGATATGCCACAAGATGTCCGAATTGATGCATATTTGTAGGATTTGTTTTTTGTTTACTATCTACTGTCCAATTAATTACAAACTAGCAGCTCAAAGCTAGTTCACCCGCATAACTCCCGATCCCGTGAGAATATCAGAATAAAAAGTAGCCTATGTTACTCTTAATGAATCAATGAATCCTCATTCCAAGTTTCATCAAAATCGATTTGGATTTATCTAACGAAAAAATTATGAACATTTATTGACATTGCTCTTCTGGTGCAACACAACACATGCATCGTGATGAAACCCGCGGCTTTTGACGAGTTATTTCCTCTGGACACGGTCGACTAAGCTGAGTAGGTGCTATGCAAGCCGATTCCATTCTCACGCAATTAGGTGGTCTGGCAAAAAAAACAGTAAGTACAAGAAGGATTTTTGTATCTAATATAGATGGCGTTGCAGAGGTGTGGATGTGTATTAGATAGAATAGGCTTAACCAGCACCTATACTACCCTCTCAGTTTAGTCGTCCATGTCCAAAAGAAAGAACTAATCAATACGTCTGAAGACAACAGGTTTCATTGTGTTTTCCTTCACCGTAAAAGAAATAATGCCGTTAGACGTAGAGAGCATGCGACCGATTGCTCTGGAAGTTTTTGGGGAGGCTTATGTTCAGCAGTGGACATCTTGTGGCTGATATGATGATGATCACGCGATTCATCCAAATCGATCTAGTCGTTTGAACGTGAAGACAAAACAAATAAACAAACTTTCGGACTTTTAATAATGCGATGTTTTTTTGTAAATAAATAGGACGGTTGTTATGTTAGTAAACAAAATGAAAACAAATCCTTCGCATTACATTAGGCGTCAATTATTAATTCCAATACCAGGACCTCGTTCTTGACATTGACATTGTCAGTGAGTCGCAAGTCGTCGTCAAATGACGCACTTTTAAATTCGTGTTTGGTTCCCAGGCCGCTCCTGCATATCATTGACCTCAGCGCATACTTGTTATATACGCATTTGATACGTGAATTTTAACACTAAATACGTAATTTCGAACAAAAAGTACACCGGTAACCTACTATGTATAGATACTTACATACTTAGTTAGTTTTTAAGAAGATTTCATGCGAATAATTACAACTGAATAAGGAATATTAAGCTATTGCTTTTATCGCGGGCTTTGAGCGCGGCGACCGAATCAAGAAATTCCGTAACGAAAATAAAACCTAACGCCCCCCACTCCGTCTACCATGTAGCTCGGTCGAGCGTTCGCTTAACTTGTATGTATTTGGTACGACTGTACGAACGATGCAATAGCTTTACCGCGGCAGTCCCCGAGTGCCACACGAGTGTTTAAATTTAACTCACGTTGAAACCTGGGGTACCAACCATGGGCTACTTTTTAATCGTCTTAAAAAAGGAGACGGCGCGACCGATGCAGATTTTTTTCCGAAAAGGAATACCATGTACTTGCCCTATTTTGTTCGTTATGGAACCACCCCTAGGTTCCATAACGAACAAAATAGGGCAAGGAAAATATCGCCTAAAAATGTCATACACAACGATACCTAATAACCATTTTCCCTAGCAATATTTAACAAGTACATATTTTAAACTATAATTTTAACTTTTAAAGTTATTTAAAAATAGAAATCTATATTTTTGTTTTAATTTTGTGGATCTCGATATCTCAATGCTATTACAAGCATTAAAAATATATAAATATAATATATATATAAATACGCGATGAATTGAAAACCTCCTCCTTTTTTTAATTCGGTTAAAAATTATGCTTTTGTAATTGATAACTTTAGTAATAACTAGCTGCGCCCCGCGGTTTCACCCGCGTAAGTACCGATCCCGTGAGAATATCGGGATAAAAAGTAGCCTATGTGTTTATCCAGGTCTCCAGCTTTCTAGATACCGAGTTTCATCGCAATCGGTTCAGTAGTTTTTGCGTGAAGGAGTAACAAACACACACACACACACAGAAAATTTCACATTTATAATATTAGTAGGATTAACACAGGTATTTTGCATCTAGCCCTTATATGCACATTAAATATAGTAGGTATTCATTGAAAAGGCCCCTTACCTAAACAATCCGAGCGATAAGGCTAAACAAACCGAGGTCAAGTTTATGGAGGTCCACGAGACAAACTAGGGTCCTCCGGTTTAATTTGAGGCAATCAAACATAGAATATTGTTGCCAAAGTTAGACGAATTATTGCCTAGGGGAGGTTAATTATGGACTTTACACAGCTTGGAAAAGTTCACTGTTAAATCATAACGTAGAATTTAGGTACAGTTGGTAACAAAATTGCAGAACCACCGTAGTATTCTAAAATTACTATTATTGGAATGATTATCTATACTAATCTTATATGTATAAACTATAAAGTATTTTCTTCTTATATTATAAGAAGAAAATACTTTTTCTTTTTTTGTTCATAACAAATAGGCTCAGAAACTACTGGACCGATTTTGATGAAACTTGGTATGAAGATACATTGATTCATTGTAAGTAACATAAGCTTTTTTTATTCCGATATTCTTACGGTTTCGGGAGTTACGCGGGAGAAACCACGGAGCGCTGTTAGTATTCTAATGTTTGTCTAATTAATAAAGTTGAAAGACATTAATAAAATACAATTCGAGTGGGACTTTGGATGATTTTTATTTTTTAGATTTTTATTTAGGTCTTGTTTAATTGAAAACTTTCTAATAATACATATATTTAATAGGGCCACATCGTCATCGTCGACAAAACTCGTCATAGTTTATTCGTCTAAAGACTTAAATCAACTAAAAGATCATTGTACTAAAGACGCATAAATAATGATGTCATATTAACACTTGGACTGTTAAGTGGGTAATTCCAATCTTTTCGTAAAGCAATACGTAAAATATCTAATGAGACATTTTAAGTACAGTCATGTAGAAAAATATGAGTATGTAGTAAAATATAAAACGCGGGAAGCTGTTAGACCGACAATGACCGACATGTCCGGCGCCAAAACCGACGTCCTGTGGCTGATTTGAAAATATATAAAAACTAAAACCATCTTTGTTATTTCAAAGGTTTTCGCGACTTAAACTCATAATAACACGAATTTAACGGATACAATCCCTTTTTTTTTTGTTAAAACTTCGGAAATCTGTTTCTCCTAATTTCCTATACGTATTTTTGCGTATCCTGCTGTATCTCATACTAAGTAAAGACTTCAATAATTTCATTACATGCGTCCCGATTTTTTAGTTATTTCTGGCTTACATTGCTAGAAATCTACCTCGAAGGCGTTTTTTTAAACTTTAAAACTTAACTTAATATTTATTATAGAAAAAACCAATAATTACAATAAATTAAAACTAATAAAAATAAATAAAATAAAGTGTCAAAATTTCTAAAAATAAAAAAATAAATCAAAATGTCTAGTAACTAAACCTAAACATTAAACACAGGCACATACAAAATTTAAAAAAAATTAAAACTTAATATCTTCACTGAAAATCATGCGACACATTACGCGTATAATGTGTTTTGCCCGTGACTGTCCCCACTCAGACAAAACAATTTGTTTCACGATATATCCTAATTTGACCATAAAAAGGTGACACTGGCGTTATCCACGGTACATTTTCATTATTCCGTCTGCTATCAAGGTTAACGCCCACTACGTCGTATGCTAATATGCGAGAAAATTTGTGCTTTCTACATAACGCTTAGATTTTAAAAACTGAGCGGTAGTTAGTTGGCATTTCCCACCTGACTACCTTAAAACTTAATAACACAATCCCACTTAGTTATTCTGAATCGCGTTGATTTTTTTTTAGTCTAAGATTAAAAACTGTACATTTTTGGTTCTACAACTTTTTCTTAGTTCTTCATACTCATTTTTGGTCAACTTGCTTCCAAGTATATAATTTTGTACACACACAATTTTTGACCTCTCTTCCGTTATTATATATGTATAGATCAGAAGTGGGATAAGTTTGTACTGAATCTAAATGCTGCGAGAATGAAAGCGACATGAGTGAACTATTTTTTGGTTTTGATGGCATGGTCATACGATATAGGTTAAAAGAAAAAGGGTGACTTTTGGATTTTGCAATATGGCCTTGGTCAGTTTATAATTATTGGCATTAATGTATAATTGACAATCTTAAAACTCTCCAATGACCATCCTCTGTGCAGACTGGAGGTCCGGAGCCTTATTCGCACTTTCTATGCATTCATCCCTGAGGAGTTTCCTTCTACAGTTTCCTTCGATGGCGCGGGGTGACACTGCAGTCAGTCCCAGGTCCGCTTCGTCAAATGTCCAAAGCTCCTACTGGACCCGGACTTCAGTGATCACAAATGTACTTATGCATTATGTGTATGGTCACGGCATAAATGATACGGTGTGGTGTACATATGCCTTTAGCGTCAAATTTCTAATGCTAATTTCGAGCTACGCGAGTTGCCAAAACTGTTTTTGTCTAGTTTTTCTAGGAAAATTAGTTCATCGTCCTAACCTCTAATGCCCTCTGCGTACAAAATTGGATTTCTTCAACATTGCAAATGGAAAATATATTTATTAAAGGTTGAATATTTCGCGTGAAAATATATGTAATAAATGTCCATAAAACGAGATTGAACTAGAATTGTTTTTTTTTGAAGATTATCTCTATTATCATTCTCCATGTAAACATACATAATATATTACATGTACATTTATATTTAAATCTCTCCGTTCAAAAGTTCTTAGTATTAAAACCTTTTAAAGGGATTTCATACCAAATGCCTATCAAATTCAATTATTTTAATTTTTCATAAATAAATAGTTTATTTTTCAAAAAAGAATTACATACAGTACATAAATCTTTGATCCCCAAACTAGGACCTGTATCTTGGGGATCACCTTCCTAATTGTTACATTCGAGTATCTTACAATTTACAATTTTACAAAATAATTAAATACATAAGAAGTATATTATATAATATTAAGGATATAAGAATACATAAGAATTAACATATCTACTTGCCAATTAAAAATCACAAAAAAAATGTTTCAGTACCACGAGTAGGTAAAACAGAACAAAATCATAACATCATAAAAATAAAATGAAAGTTATGATGAAGTCTAAATAGAACATAATTTGCTATTTAATACCCTTTATAACAGACATCTTACTGCTTAAGCTTTTTAAGAGAAGGCCCTTGTACTAGTAGAGGACTTAATACGGACTGAGTTCACTTCACTCTTGTAATACTCAATTATTTTTCTTTTTTTAACTAATTATTTTATAACTGTTTTCTATGAAAAAAATACGGTTTTCGAATTTTAGTAAAACATTCGTTTCGCTGGTTATTACGAAGAACATGCAAGCCCACCCTAAAATTTCTTAGAATTTTTTTGGTTAATTCAATTTGTTTTATGCGTTATTTACCTGAAATTTTTATTATTTTTTTATATAGAAAGTCAGTACTTATTTTAGTTTATTGTAGTTTTTTCTGAGCCCAAAGGGTAAACGAACCCTATCCCATAAAAATGGTACGGAAACCTTGGTGCGCGGTGCCAACTCGCACTTGGCCGGTTTTTTTATTTTATTCCTGTGTAAATTCCGTGTGAGTTCATTTAGCACATTCTATACAGTCTAATACTAAGTTGAATAAAATCGATTTTATTGTTATTTACTGCAATTTGGTCTAAAAATACGCAAGGACCGCAATCTCGATTAGTGCCGCAAGGCGCCTGCATTGCACCAAACGGCCGCCTACGGTCCGCTACGAACGCTACGGAATTGCTACATATACATGAAAAATTGCTTGCAAAACTATTCTAAATTTGAAAGTATTGTACAATTTATTGACTTTGGAAGTACTTCCTCCTTAGAGTTAAGCACTAAGGAGTTACGTCATACGTCACAATAACTAGATTAATGATTACGTATAAAAGGACGTATGTATTAGAAAGTTATCAATCTAATACGTGTTTCAAAGCTCTAATTTCAAAGCTAAAACATGTTTTCTCTTAATTATTACATTGCATTACTGTTGATAAAATACTAGAAATATTCTTATGTTAAGAAACATTTACATTTGCAACTGAATCAATTAATTATTATAATGAAAGTGCGCATAAAAAAACTGGAATACTGGAAAAGTTTTTTTTATACGAAGCCTTGTACCTAAAAGTAATAAATCAGTCTGTCTGGTTGTCTTGCCTTATTAGTACCTGTTGATCTTGACGTAATATGAGCGATCGACGCCGCGCCCAAAAACGGGTCAACGCACTTGCTTACCGATAGATAACTTATCACTATTTAAATTAAATGTCAGTGCACTTTTAGATAGGTGTACTTATATACAGGATGGTTTAATTTAATGGGACTAAGCGCAGGTACAAGAACCGCTGTTGGATGCATTCTAAAAAAAAAATCCTGCGTCTCGTATTGAGGATCTCCTCCTTTTTTCTCCTCCTCTTCCTTTTTTTCGGTTAAAAACCATTTTTTCAGTCAATTTTCAGGGCAAAGGCCATCTTCCATCTTTTTACTGTAACCTATCTAGTGCCAACTGGTTCTGGACCTTCCGATGCGAATTTTACGACCCCAAACAAAGATTTTCAAATAATTATTATCGGCATTTTTACAAACTTGGTTTCAAATAAGGGATATAATAATAATAAATATATATAAAATAAAGTCGTGTTTGTTACAACACTTATAACTCAAGAACGGCTGGACCGATTGCGATGAAATTTGGTATCTAGATAGCTGGAGACCTAGATTAACACATAGGCTACTTTTTATCCCGATATTCCCACGGGATCGAGACTTACGCGGGTGAAACCGCGGGCCGCAGCTAGTAAGGGATAAATTGAAATCAAAATGGTTTAGGTACCTATTAGAAGCTTTACAAATCAACAAACCCTGCCTAAGGGCATCTGTCGTCTATCTGTCTATTTAGTCTGCTAAAAATAATTGCCTATAAGAGAAAAGGGTACCGGGCGCTCTCTCCATACAAACGTAGTCGACTCTTACCTCCCTGGATGACACTAGAGCAAATATTCTTGTTGCATAAAACTTAAAACTGCCACGAGCATGTTTTGTTTTAAAAATCTTAATTTCTATGATGATTAGAAAATAAATAAAAAACCAAAACATAGGGTATAAAACATAGTCATGACAGTTATAGGTTTTATGGCTCAAAAATATTTGTGCTAGTGTCCAGGGAGGAAACAGTCGACTACGCTTGTATGGAGAGAGCGCCTTAAAACTCTGTACTCAGTCTCAGAGCTTTCGAATCTAGACCTTATAACTATCAGATACGTACAAATTTACAATGGTTTTAAAATACGCTACCCCGCCGCGCCGTCTCTGCCGGTTTCTAGTGTTCTATAAAATTTGACCACCTTGTATATATTTTTTATATCCTCGTGACTTGTTTAGACTAGAATGTTGTTTCGTCGATTAAGACTAAGCTGTCTGAAAGTGATGTAATTAACTAGTTAAGTCTGTGATTGTAAAAATATTTAGATTAATGCTGGATTAATGATTTGTTCATTTAAGATATGGGTGGCCATTGGCCAACCTTTTGCGGTGGCTACATTATACATTTTTTTATAATGTCACATAATGTCATTTAAAACGTTAAATAGGTATATATTTTGCAATAAATACAAGTACCTCTTGAAAAATGGGAGCGAGTAAGTGACCGAGTACATTTTTGTTTAAAAAAAAAACGAAACTAATAAAACCATTGTTTATTTGCATTTTAAAATAAAAAAAATGCCTTTAAATTGTAAAAGTTGTAAACTTTTTTTGTTTCTTTATCAATGAAGTTATGGGAAAAATCATAATTTTAAATGCATCCGTGTTTTGGACATCAGATGATTTGGCCAAAATTTTGCAGGCAGTCACTAGTTTAAATTTCCTCTAAACTAATTGTCGGTAACAGAGACGCGTGACATCGGCGACTAGGTTAACTTTAATGCTTAGTTTGATGCTTACATTTTGATTTTTAGACTCGAAAAAGAGAAAAAGCTTGTAAAAACCAAATGTCACGGATATTACGTCATAACGTGTAACGAATGTGAGGAAAGAGGATGTAGCCAATCTCTTCCTTGCCTTCTAACAAAGAGGTTAAATTAGTTTCATCCATCAGAATTGTATCCACTTGAAGTAAGATATCATGTATCACGAAGTCCACTGCGGCTTCGTCCCCGATACACCCTAACCGTTTTACAACCTTGATTTGCTATCATGTTTTCCGGTCCTTAGAGACTAACTGTCACTATGGTGATAATAGATTTGTAATATTCCGTCTTCTTGTTACAGAATGCCGGAGTTCACTAGCCGATAAGCCTGATATGGTAAGTCTAAAATTCGCATTGATATCATAATTTTTTTTAGTATACCTACTATTTGTTGCTAAGGTCCGTTTGGGCAACCTTATCTGTTAAATTTTTCTTCTAGTAACTTCCGATTAAAGGGTTTTTGAACGTTTGACTTTGAGCTGTTACTAAGTAGGTATTTGATTCATGATTTAAGCGCTATGCACACTGAGGTGGTATCGGGAACGTTTTGGGAGTTAGAGACCGGCCGGTCTCTGTGTAGCATGGTGGATAGAAACTCGAACAAAACTGTCCTTTCGCAGAACGTTTTAATTACCTTCCGCTATATTATTTCCTTTCCCTAGAGGTCTGTCGGCGGAAAACTCTTCACAGGGTTAGACTTACCTTAGTAATAACTTTATAATGTAATCTTTTTTTTTGTATTTTCCTTGTGTACTGAATTAATTAAATAATTAAACGTTTTGTAGACTGATTATTACAAACAGATGCGCGTTCCTGGTGAGTAGAGTTCGTGGCAGCGCTAACACAATTCTAGCCACGATCACAAGTAGATTGGACTGCGTGTATACAAGCTGCTGCTGTGCCATTGCTCATGATGTTACATTTCAAAGAAAATGGCACCATGTGATGTCTTTATTTGCTCTTCGATTACCAATATAAGATATACCTAAGAATTTTACTAACAACATGAGTCTGTGTTACTTGAATCAATAAATAAAATTTAAATTTAATTCAATAAATTTTCCGGCTCCGTAAAGCTCCCGGTACCGCCTCAGTGTGATCGGTGCTTTATGTGGTTTTAATTTTTAAATTATTTGTTTTCGTATGATCAGAAAACTTATGGAACTTTTTAATTCTCGGTTTTCTTAAAATTATTGTAGTCTTATATTAAAGATATTTAGATCGAAAAGTTTTAAGGAATTTCTTAGTTAAAGAAAGATACTAGCTAAATATCTTTTTACTGTGAAAAGAATCGAAAGCTCCCTTAATTGACTCAAACATTTGTCGCTATTTTTTTTCCATCAATAATTCATTGATACGATCTGTGAGCCGTTATAGTGCATTGTGTTGGCAATAAATCAGAGCGGTTGCAGAATTTGCCGGTTCTATGCCCCGGTTCGTTGTGATCGATGGCTGGGGGCCAGGAATTGGGGCAAACTGTTCGACTTATGAGGCTAATGTTTGACGGGAATATTACGAAGTTTTTTTAACGTGAAAACCGCCAAGTAAGGAGAGCTTTACCGGTAAAAAAGACAGCTGTAGTGTGTTTTTTACTACTCGTACTCAGTATTCTTAAGAAAAAAATATTTTAAATACTGCTTTTTTCGCTCCTGTGACTGATATTTAATAAGTGTGAAAATGGTTGACCGGTTGCTACTAGAGGTAGCATCAGTCGTCAGGTCAAGTTAGAGGCCTTAAGGCGATTTGAAAACTCTGACAATAGGTGAGCCACACCACTACACGAGAAGAAGAAGAAGTTAGTGTGAAAATGACTTGTCTATAAGCCCCTTTTTTGTTCAGGGGTTAAAATAAGTCTAGCTTGAAACTTATTTACTACAGCAAATAACTGTAAATCGTACTAAAACTGCAATATATTATAAAATATGATGATTACAGAAGTTCAAGCGTTTTATCTCCAAACAGGGTTCTGATACATTTTACATAGCAATACAAACAAAGTAAACCAAAAGTAGTAATTGCGAAGTTGGCAGTTTTCCAAATTTTTCTGAAAATTCACTTTCGTCCCGTGCAATATACGCAGCCGTCTGAAGTATGCTATTGAATTACAATGTATTTCGAAAACGAATACTCATCTTCATAATGGATTATCAACGAATAATTTTAACTGAAGTCTATACATCGGTGAGGTGAAGAGGAGGTCGCTGATTTGAATCAGGCCGTAGAAAAATATTTTAATTTCTAAAATTTTACAAGTGTCTTTGAGGGAAGGAAGCAGTTGCCTGAGTCTGTCTTTCCTGACGTGTACAGTTTGAGGGTTAAGTTATAAGTGAACAGGTATCTTCTAGGTACGCGTGCTACATATGAGATCGCAACGTTACTTGCCATCCTATAAGGATAGTTGTCAAACGCTGAATATCACCTGTAACACGAAAAAAGTACTGTCTACTACGATTACCATTAGTTTAAAAATACGAATAACTTTCAATCAATATATTAAATTTAACTTCCAGACCAAGCCAAATGGACGGATTCTGCTAAAATTTTGCATACTGGTAATTTTGAAATAATTTTGGATAATTCAACTCCTTCGCAGACGTAGTCACTGGCAAAACCTAGTTCACTAAAACATTGATTTCAAATTTAGATCAGGCAACAATATTATAAAGTCCTACCAAATGTTCCTAGAATCCAACCAATACCAACTTCACCCGATCCAAACACACAAAAATATAAGAAACGACAATTGGAACGTCACGATCACCGCAAGTTATGTCAGGGTTATGCATCGGAACATTTTCATAAAATTTTAAGTGTCTTTGCTTCATAAAATCATATGTTATTGGAGGCAGCCGATCCGAATCTCAATTTACTAGAAGTGCACGTATAATTTTCCCCTTGACGGGCGGCGGGTCTTGTACGTGAGCGGGAATTCTGTATACAGTATGTTTGTAAAACAGAAGGTTTTACAAACATAGTAAATACATCTCTATGTTAAAAAGATTGACCCTAAAGACGTTTTACTAAAAATAAGTTTAATTATTCCCCAGAAATAAAGATAAAAATAACGAATAAGTAAAGTTAATGATATTTTTTTTGCCTGAAAATATAAAGTTATCTTGAAGAATAATTACCCATATGCTTAGGTCTTCTCTCAATAGGGTCCTCTTCAGGATCCGGTAGACCTTCCTTCTTCTTTAGTCGGGCCATGCTGGTCTACCATGTCGTTGGGAGGAGGACTACATGGTCTTATGGTCTTCTAATGATTGTGACGTTACCACCTGAGACGGTTTGTAAGTTATCCCGTATCAGGGCTATACCAAAGCTATCGCGGGACATATTCTATCTGGATGCTGTCGAACTTGATTACCCCTCCGGACTACTTAGCATTTTTGGAACGAAGTTCCTTATCGCGCGTTGCGAAAGGGGCTAGACGGAATAAATTAAGACCAAAAGTTGTAACGACACGTTTTGAATTTATTACAATTTCTTCACTAATTAATCGAAAGGAACTTTGTTCCATTCGGGTGTCCCTTGACACCTCTCAAGTTTTTTTATACATGAGTCTCCTTCACCGATTAATTCAAGGAAATTTGAATATTTTGCAACATAGGTATTGTCAGCAAGCAGGCCTTTTGGCGCTATGACATTAAGAATATGTTTTTATTTTAGTTTATAATTTCTATTTTATTGACATGGTATTACCTACATATCCCTATCTAAAGGGATTAAAGACCCAGTTGGCACAATGTTCACCATGCTGGACTGCCAAACATAGGGTTGTGGGTTCGATTCCCGCCTCAGACAAGTATTTATGCATTTATTTTTTTATGTGGTCTGGTTGTTTCTATGTATTTTAAGTATTATATTTACAAAGAAAAGTATATAAGTAGTATTGTATCCATTGTCTAGTACCCACAACACAAGTTTAGTTACTTAGCTTGGGGCTAGATGGCGATGTGTGGAATTTCCTGCAACATTAATTTTTTTACGGGGCTTTTAAAACATCCTGTAAAATCCGCCCGGTAGGAATCGAAACACCCTGTGTATCGAGAGTAGGGTGAATATTTTCTCCATACATCGTCTCCCAACGTACTTTTAACGGTTTCCCTTAAGTTTTTGTTGTGAAAATAAGTTATGGATATTCTATTTCAGTTTTTAGATTTGTTTGTGACGGTTTTATTAATATTCTGGTATGTTAATTATAATAGGCATGTGTGTACATGCCATATTTGTTTTGATTTGCATGTTACGATCGTTGAAGTGTAAATGTTAGGTACATACTTACAACTATTAACGCTCTCCTGGATTCGGAACCGGAATGTGATCTGTTTGCGGATGAGTGGAGATCGATATTGTCAGTATGTTTGAAGTTTTGTGAGAGATATGCATGTTAGGGTGATCAAATTATTATTATTATATATATTATTATTTTTTTGTCTAAGTCAATTAATATAAATGGTAATGTATCGTTTTAATTGACTATAATAATAAATAAATAAATAACTATGTATTATAATATTCACTAGTATCTATTTATTTATTTTTATCTTATTCCCATTGTAAGGCAAAGGCTTGCCTTCCCTTTTTCTTCTGATTCTCTGTCTGATCTTATAATGGTTTTTTTACAGTCTTAGTCGCTCTATGAGAGTTGATTAGAGGACACATAGACAAACCAAACATATTCCAACACATTATGTCCTAAAGTGTCACATTTCGAACATGTCACAAATTCTAACGAGGCTCTTTGTAAGTCATTTGTAAGTAGATGTGATTAGGTATGCTAATTACCTATTTACGCACAAAAAACGACCTTAATATGAAACTTAGTAAGTTGAGATAGATGCTTAATTTGAAAATATTTTTTTAGGTAGGTAGGAATATCCTGTTGATTATTCTACGATATAGTCGTTAAGATTTTAAATTTCAATATGACTCGTTGTGCGTGTCGTAAGAAAAACAAAAAATACACTAAAAGTATAGTTTTCTTTACCTTGAAATACCGATTTTTTTTACAGTCTTCCCAAAAGGTCACTAGGTATGTGTAGAAACCAATGAGATTTCAATTTAAATGGAATAGAGACAACATCGGAAATGTATCGAGTCTTATTTTAAAAAATATTAAAATAAAAATAATTTTTATTATGTTTAATTTATCTTGAAATACTTCTGAGGTAAGATCAAAATTAATTGACAACATAAAATACAAATTTTGAAATTTGTGACTACATATACAAAACTAAGTATTACACATTCATTTCTTATTTCTTTTCAACTGTAACTAGACAACGGATATACTACTTATATACTTTTCTTTTGCAAATAAATACTTGTAATAGATAGAAACAACCAGACCACAGACAAATATCTAAGCATAAATACTTGTCTGAGACGGGAATCGAACCCGCAACCCTGTGTTTGGCAGTCCGGCATGGTGACCATTGTGCAACTGGGTCGTCAATGATATTGCATTATAACTTGAGCAATTTTACTTACAAGAATTAGCCATCTGATGTTTCCTCTACGTGTATTTTATATCTTTAGTAGAAACAAAATACACATAGTACAAGTAACAAGTACAAACGAAACGTTGTAATATTTACTTATTTACACACACACCGTTGTAAAAACATCGTAAACATTGTTGCGTGTGTATTGTTTATAGAATAGTGCTGTCCGTCACTTTTTATGTATCCAAGGAAACTAGGGAACTTGGTAACTACAGAGAAAACGGAACAAAATGATATAGTGCTCGTAATATCTAGACAGTTAAGTCTATTACAAAACTATTATATCCTAAAGCCCTAACCAAGTTTTACTAAATAGTAACTATCTATTATTTTTTACGCTGTCTTCTATAGTTTTAGTATGTTTCTCTTTGTGATTGTCTGTAATTAGCTTGTTTTTTCTATTTCTTCTGCCTATTTTGTTAATTTAGCTGTAGACTTTCCTTATAAAATAAAATAAAGATACGAAACATATTCTGTCGCATTATGTTTTGAAATATCACATTTCAAAGTTATTAAACAAAATTTTGAATATTTGCCCGAGCACTGTGCTGATTTCCGAACCACATAATTTTTATATAATGGTATAATGTGACAAAAAAAGACATCGTGTGATAAAATATTTTCTCTGAATATACTCTATCTATCCAAATTTAGATAGGTCCAACAAGCGACAGTAAACACAAAAATTAAGATCGGGCTATGCCAGATTGGACTATGCCAGATCGGACTATGCCAGATCGCACTATGCCAGATAGGACTATGCCAGATCGGGCTATGCCAGATCGCACTATGCCAGATCGGACTATGCCAGATCGGACTATGCCAGATCGGACTATGCCAGATCGCACTATGCCAGATCGCACTATGCCAGATAGGACTATGCCAGATAGGACTATGCCAGATCGGACTATGCCAGATCGGACTATGCCAGATCGGACTATGCCAGATCGGACTATGCCAGATCGGACTATGCAAGATCGGACTATGCCAGATCGCACTATGCCAGATCGGACTAGGCAAGATCGGACTATGCAAGATCGGACTATGCCAGATCGGACTAAGCCAGATCGCACTATGCCAGATCGCACTATGCCAGATCGGACTATGCCAGATCGGACTAAGGGAATTGGATCAGTTGCCTGCGTCTGTCTTTCCTGACGTGTACAATTTGGGAGTCTTCAAGTTTCGAGTAAATAAGTATTTTCTAGGAAAGCGTATAAAATCTTAGCCCGCATCGACACCCATCACGCAGGTGTGTGATAGTGGTCAAACGCCGACTATCCTAAGTAAAAAAAATCCAATTATGCTTTGACAAACCTACATTTGAAATTATTTTTCATAATTAGTTAAGTACTTAAGTAAGCATAAATATTAATCATAAACTCAACATTAAATCATAAAGATTGAGTGAAAATTGTAGACAAAATTGTAGACTATGAAAAGACAAACTTTCGCATTCAGAATTCATTTGTAAATTACAGCTAATTGCGACTCTAGAGTTAAGTACCTAATTAAAATTTCTCATAATTTTGTATTTTATATCCGTTTTGGAGACATAACTTGACATTTTATATGTTTTTACTGTAATGATACGATACGGTAAACGTGACCATAATCTCGCTTTGGGCAGGATAGTCCCACTTTTAAAGTGTGAGTTCCGATGCGCTTCTCCTGGGTAGGGAAAATGTCCCGCTTTCATACCCACCCAGTTTTGACGACTCAGTTAGCACAATGGTCACCATGCCGGACTGCCAAACACAGGGTTGCGGGTTCGATTCCCGCCTCAGACAAGTATTTATGCTTAGATATTTGTCTGTGGTCTGGTTGTTTCTATGTATTATAAATATATATTTACAAAAGAAAAGTATATAAGTAGTATATCCGTTGTCTAGCACCCATAACGCAAGTCTAGTTACTTTGCTTGGGGCTAGATGGCGATGTGTAAAATGTCCTGCAACATTTATTTATATGCATGTAATTGTTAAGTGTTCTTGAACGTTGGGATGACTATCGAGAGAGTCATTGCAAAACCGACGATCTACACAGATTTTAACTGTTAGAAACATGAAAAAAATAGAAATAGAAAATAATTTAAGCGAACAAATACACATGAAACAAAAAGATACAGGTAAATATTAATTACAAAGAAAAGAAAATACAGAGAGAATTAATAATGAGTATCTGAGAAGTCGTGTGTTGCTGGACACGACTTCTCAGATACTCCTCAGCAAAGCCTCAGCATGAGCTGCAGATACGCACGCACATGCACATCTGCAGCGCTGGTCTTTCAGCTATTGCTATGCACACTGTTTTAAAAAAGTTAGTTTAGAAGTACTAACCTTACTTTAAAATTAAATTGGTGTATGATTCCTACAACAATATTCCTTCATAGATATTTGTTTCAAAATCTAATTCACAATTTATTTTAATAAAATTCTGGAGTTTTAGACAATTATGGTCACGTTAGGCATACATAACAATTTATCAATTCTATGTTTGCATTTATGGTTGATGTTCTGTTTATGATCAATTTTATGTTTAGCTGTAATGTAATAAAATGAATAATAGTACGTTCCCTGACGAACACTACTTGACGTTACTACTAATGTAGGTAGGTACCTACTAAAGATTAATTAAACATGTAAAACTGTGTTTATCGACTTTACAAATTAGTTCTGTTTAGTATTTTAGAGAGCTCCTTATATAATTGTTACCGGACTGCCAAACACAGGGTTGCGGGTTCGATTCCCGACTCAGACATGTATTTATGCTTAGATATTTGTCTGTGGTCTGGTTGTTTCTATGTATTATAAGTATATATTTACAAAATAAAAGTATATAAGTAGTATATTCGTTGTCTAGTACCCATAACACAAGTCTAGTTACTTAGCTAGACATTCCAAACATCGCCATCTAGCCCCAAGCCAAACTAGACTTGTGTTATGGGTGCTAGACAACTGATATACTACTTATATAATTTCCATTTGTTAATATATACCTAAATATAGAAACAACCAGACCACAGCCAAATATCTAACAATAAATACATGTCTGAGGCGAGAACCGAACCCGCAACCCTGTGGTTGGCAGTCCGGCATGGAGACCATTGCGCCAACTGGGTCGTCAAATACTATTTAACTATGTTACCCATTGACGTCTTGATCTCGAACTATTTAGTATCCGGTCCCTTTTAAAACTGTACCTACGGGCAAATACTTATGATTTTGAACATATTTATTCCCAGACGATTCTCGGAAGGTAAATTACGTTTACAAAATATATTTTTGGAAAACATAAAGAGCAGAATACTTATATTCTGTATGCACTATTATCTGAAAATTACTGGACCAGTTTGCATGCTAATTTTCGGCGAGTGAAACTGTTTTCTTATTGTGTTGTAAAAAACCTTTACTTAACTTTTAATTTTGAATATGTCAAGGAAATTACTTTTATTCTACTTTATTTTCAGCAAAAAATGAGCGTAGGTTTAAGTTTAAGGGCAGTTACTATCTGCGCATCTCAAAGTATTTACATACCGATCAGAATATTTTACGACTATACCTAATCTTTGTTTAAAGTTTATGGTATTCTTGTCAAATAGTCATGATAAGTTACGCGCTCCGAACCGACGCTCGAAATTCCGTAACGTAAATAAAACCTAACCCTCATCTATATTTTATATTCATAAACTAGTAGAAGCAAATAATTTGGAAGTTAAATAAACGGTTCAAATTTCACGAAGCCACTGGGACGGAGGGAACTAGTCCCATCATTTAATTCTTTAAATAGACACATGAAATATTACAGTAAAAGAAAATGGGCCAAATTTAAAAAAATTGAATCCAAAACAACTTGTACTTGTATACGGGCTGTTTGCAGCAATTAGATTATTTTTTAATTAGGCCCTTTTTGCGTGAGGATGGAGTAGGCTTGCCCAGCACCTACCCTCTCAGCTTAGTCGACCATATCTAGAGGAGAGAACTTGTCAATACTACTGGAGCTTCCTAGCACATAAATTTTTCTTAAGAAAAAAACATTGGTACACGGCTGCTTGGGATTTGAACCCACGACCGTCAGAATGAAAGTCGAGATATCTACCACTGAGCCAACACCGCTGCGAAGTAGACATCTACTCGAACTAAAATCCAACGAAAATATCGATTTACATGTACAAATAGTGGTGAAACGAACATAGTTATATTGAACTAGCTGTTGCCCGCGACTTCGTTCGCGTAGACGTCGAAAATGGTACTTTTAACCAGCCACCCCCAAAATAACTTTCTCCCCCTTTTTAACCTCGTTAGGGGATAAATTTCAATAAAACATGAAACACTTCTTCCATCAATTCTGTTAAAGAATGTTTATGTAAAATTTGAAGTAGATTGGACCAAGGAATCACGTTGTCTCATACAAACTTTGCCCCCCTTTACTTATCGGATGCTTACGCCATACAAAGAACACACGCTCCAAGTTTAAGGTCTCTACGATCAGCGGCTTAGGCTGTGCATTGATCTATCAGTCAGTCAGTGAGTCATTCAGGACAAAGCACTTTATATGTATAGAATAATGCGGTGTGAGATAGGAAAATTTATTTGATATTGTGGGAGTTAAACTCATCTGAAATATAGATCATCGATATCAGAGTTTCGTTCATGAGTACCTACTATTAAAAGTGATTGTTTTGACATTCATTCAGGACAATAAAATTATCCACAAGAGGCGGTCAAGTAGAACTGGAGATCTCTTAGAGAGGAGTCCCTATTGTCTGTTGTACCATATCGTTATTTGTTCATCATATTATCTATATAAGTGGACAAGTAAGTACAATAGGGAACCTTGGAGTCTTCAAGTCTAGAGTGAATAGGCAACTAATAGGCAAGCGTCCAACATCTTTGACCACATCATTACTTTCCAAGGTCAAATGCAAACCTTTTTTGCGTAAAAAAGATACAAATTTTATCAGCACCGGGTACCGGGATTCCCGAAAATTTTCCGCACTAGCAATAGACTTTTTTGGAAATTTGTTCCTTATCGCGCGTTGCGAAAGGGGGCTAGATGGAAAAAAATAAGATCAAAAGTTGTAACGACACTTTTTGATTTTATTACAATTCCTTCACTAATTAATCGAAAGGAACCTCGTTCCATCCGGGTGTCCCTTTACACCTCTCAAGTATTTCTCTCTTAATTATTTCCTCAGAATGTCATGTTTAAATTGTTTACTCCTTGTATTTTTTACTGTCAAAAAACGGTTCTATAGTCTAGCTAGTGTAGCTACTTACTTATTCTTAACTTTAAGGTCTAAGTAATTGATTAAAAACCTGGCAAAACCTTCGAGAAGTCGTAAAGGGACCTCGTAATAACAAAAAGGGTGTAGCGACGATTATTTCATATATCCATCATAACAAAATAATTTAATTCATATCTCAACTAATTGTAGGTTTGGCCGATATAAAGGGTGCACGAATACTAATAATTGAAACTTAACTGACGTAATTATTTGACATGTTAGCAATTACGAAACACGTTGTTTCTACAAAAAAAAGAATAAGGAAAAAGAAACTCCAGTACCGAATTATAGAAAATTACTACTTGTAGTTTTTGGGGTCCCGTACCCACGGGGTAAAAACGGGACACTATTACTAAGACTTCGCTGCCCGTCTGTGTGTTACCAGACTCATGAATCGTGATAGCTAGACAGTTGAAATTTTCACAGATGAATTTCTGTTGCCGCTATGTATGTATGTATGTATGCATACGGGCTTTTTTCCGCAACCAGACTCTTTTTAATTGGGTCCTTTTTGCGTGAGGATGGAGTAGGCTTGCCCAGCACCTACTACCCTCTCAGCTTAGTCAACCATGTCCAGAGGAGAGAACTTGTCAATACTTCTGGAGCCAACTAAGTCGCGGGTTTCATCACGATGTTTTCCTTCACCGTAAGAGCAATGTCAATTAGCGCACATAAATTTTTCTTAAGAAAAATACATTGGTGCACGGCCGGCTGGGATTCGAACCCACGACCTTCAGAATGAAAGTCGGGGTATCTACCACTAAGCCAACACCGCTCTCTCTGTTGCCGCTATAACAACAAATACTAAAAACGGGAAAAATAATAATCATACACCATGGTACGGAACCCTTCGTGCGCAAGTCCGCCTCGCACTTGGCCAGTTTTTAAAGTTATCTATCATTAAGTCGGTCGTGTCCCGGGAAATTGACTGGACCACCGTATTGTAGATATTCAAACGATATTAAACTCTAATCACATATAAGTCTTCTAAATATACGAAGCAGGAAAAGTGCACCTTTATTTACAAAAATTAATCTACAAAAAATATTTATAGTTGTTCCCGTTTTATAAGCTGAGCGATAATCAATCTTGAAACTGAAGCTGTTAGATCGGTTTTAGATTGTACGTGTTCTTTGTAAATATAATTTTCAAGTAGGGTCGATTACCTAAGGGCACGTGCATAAAATAATATTTGAAATGCCCGCAGTATTTAGTGTTTTGAGTGACGGTAATTATTGGTTTGGTTTGAACTTTGAGGTAGATACTCGATTATTATCGAACTACCTTCTAAATTGTAAATAACTTGGCCTTTACCTACATCTAATCTAGATTACGACGACCCAGTTGGCACAATGGTCACCATGCCGGACTGCCAAACACAGGGTTGCGGGTTGAATTCCCGCCTCAGACATGTATTTATGCTTAGATATATGTCTGTGGTCTGGTTGTTTCTATGTATTATAAGTATATATTTACAAAAGAAAAGTATATCCGTTGTCTAGCATCCATAACACAAGTCTAGTAACTTAGCTTGGGGCTAGATGGCGATGTGTGGAATGTCCTGCAATATTTTATTTTATTTTTTATTATTACACAGTGACGCACAACAGTGACTTTGATGCATGCTATTTATGTGCCTGGAATTATGTATCAAATAAAGTGCGCTACTAATATTGATCTTTTGGTGTAGGAAACCATCGCGATGAAACCCACGGCTTATTTTTCTTTTGGTATAAATAATTTAAATTTAAAAATTCCTTGTTGTTTCTAAGCTTTTCTAAAAAAACCAAAAACATTGATGCCGTGAAAAGCTTCACATCACGGAACAAAAAAAAGGAAATTTTTAGATGCAAAATACATTTTTCTTTTGGCTTTTATTTCATTTTTCTTTTGGCTTAAATAATATTAGATATTTGTGGCTTTATCATTACAATCGTTCGTTACTCCAGCACACCCCCAACGCGATTCAAAAGCGCTTACAATTTTGATAAAAAGCTAAACGTATTAAAAAAACCCAATTTCACTAAACTCATACACGATCGGAGGACCCAAACAGAATTGATTCCTGAACGATATTTCTCAGAATAGAGACGGACCCAAAAAATATTTGCTCAACAACAAAAACTGGCGAGTCCATTTCACCATCCACCGTGGCTTCACAAAGGTCCGGACGGGGACTAAGGAACAGAACCTATTGTCATATCACCTTTTATGTTTTCGCATTCATCAGGGTTTAAGGATGGTTGCTATGCTCTTTTATAACATGTAACAATATTTAGAAAAGGAATAGATTCTTTTGTCTGTTGTGGTACAAACAATGTCCGGAGTGTCGTTTATGACGCCTCGTCCCTTAATGAAGGCAGATGGTGCTACAAGGCCTTACATCTGTTTATCTATACGTAATGACCACCACCTGCCTCCTATCTTAATGCTTTGTGGTAAATTAATCGCTTTAATTATAAAGTCGATTGAATTTCGATTATGTGAATTGAATGATAGTCCAATGAGATTAGTTGTTTGATTGACGTTCTTTGATTTAGGGCAGGATTGAAATATATATTTCCGTTCTACTTACTAAGAAACGGTGTTCTAAATTTATGCCCGCTGGAAAGATGCAGTTGATTGGTCAACAAAATCTAGTAGGCTTTGATAATCTTCATCCAAGACATTTCAGTTCCTTGATAGGCTACATTCTAAAGGACGCATTACGGACAGAGTAGGCTATTTGAGTCGTCTTACTTGCAAAAAAATGCGACTTTACCTTCACCGTTGTTGAAAGCACTTGAAGAGCTTTATTTAAACGTAAAAAGCTGGAATTCGTTTTAAAGAACAAAAGGCCGATTCCGCATGTATTTATTTAAACGAGTCCATGTTTTTTAATAAACTAGACAGGTGACAGGTCAGATGGTAATCTTAAACCCACTCGGGCGCCGCCCGGTCCCATAATGAGTCCCTAACATTTGTTAATACACAAAGATGACTTTTTAATGCGAGTTTTTGTGATTTCCACCTTTTTTTGGGGTAATCGCGATCTCAGTTCCGCTATTGTTCTGAACGTCATTTATCATGATCAGGACGGGACAGCGATAATGGTATGCCATGTTTATACCAGATTTTGCTATGATGTTAACCGGCTCTACGTTATCACAATTTTTAACATGAATAGGACATTTTTTTTGGGACAGGTTACGGTAAATTATACCTGATGACATATTACGTCTTAAAACAATCTCAATTTTGATGATGTCTCTGTTTTAGCCGTACCAATACCATTTTTAACCATCTTCTTTCGGATGGCTTACACCTTGTACTTGTATACAGGCTGTTTTCCGTTGGACCATTTTTAATTGGGTCCTTTTTGCGTGAGGATGGAGTAGGCTTGCCCAGCACCTACTACCCTCTCAGCTTAGTGGACCATGTCCAGAGGGGAGAACTTGGCAAAACTTCTGGAGTCAACTAAGCCCGCGTGTTTCATCACGATGTTTTCCTTCACCGTAAGAGCAATGTCAATTAGCGCACATAAATTTTTCTTAAGAAAAATACATTGGTGCACGGCCGGCCGGGATTCTAACCCACGACCTTCAGAATGAAAGTCGAGGTATCTACCACTGTATTCCTGTATTCACAATCAACCCTATGAGATGGCATAGTGCGTGTGAACGCATAGAGCCTCAAATAATATAGTAGGGTGAAGAGAGCTGCACAAAATTGACCAATCATAGGGCCGAATTTGGCAAAGTGCGTTCACTTATCCAAGAGCAACTTAAGTAGTGTTTGTGAATACGGACGTAAGATCCTCACTCAATGGGTGCCGCAAGAAGGACCCTCGAAATCGAAGCAGTCTCCGGAAAATATGGTGTCACCATCTAAATGCCTTCGACAAAGACTGGCCAAGTTTAACCCATGCCTGATGGGTTGGAAAAAGACCTTTGCCCAGCTTTAGGGTTAGATTAATAGGTTAAGTAAAAGAAAACTTGTAACAGATTATCCATTTGATCTGCAGAATAAAACCTGTCATAACCATGCAAAAGTGACAATTTTAAACAGGAAATGTGTGATACGGCTTTATAATAGGTACATAATTATGACCAATTAATATCTTTGACTTTCACTATTCAATATTCAACCTTTTCTTCACGACCAAGCCCCGGAGCTTGCAGTTGACGACAACTGAACCAAAAACAATATTTAATGAATATTTACGTAAAACACGCAAACGGTACATGCATAGGGTTGCCAAAACACTAAGATATAAAATATTTATTTGCACTAAGTATGGTAAGTACAGACATATAAATTAAAATTTTCAGGTACTTTGCTAATGTGTTCTTTCTCTTTCTCTTTTTGTATTAGCTTACGTTCGAGTTGTTCATACCTTATCCGGCCAAAAGTAGGTCACTGCAATTTCAGCAGCGTTAACTTCTGTTAGGTCCTCCAGGTGCACGACGCGATCCGAATTTACCAACTAAGCTATGGTCAACTCCGATTATCCCCGGGTGGAAGTGAAATATTTTGTGTCGAGTTTCGCTTAAATTATATTCAATACTAGCTGTCCCTGTAGTTTTGCAGTATAGATAAATAACCTGGATAT